>JAWUZG010000015.1:1200000-1870000 GCA_036785705.1 Acanthornis magna
TGTTCTGTGGAACATCCCTGGCACCTCCCAGAAGATGTCACAATAAAGATCAAGAACTTTGTACCTTCCAGTGTCTAAAGTGCCTCCAAGAGAGCTGGAAATGGACTTTGGACAAGGGATGGAGGGACAGAACACAGGGAATGGCTTCAAACTGCCAGAGGGCAGGGAGAGATGGGATATTGGGAAGGAATTCCTCCCTGTGAGGGTGGGCAGGCCCTGGCACAGGTGCCCAGGGAAGCTGTGGCTGCCCCTGGATCCCTGGAAGTGTCCAAGGCCAGGCTGGACAGGGCTTGGAGCAGCCTGGGACAGTGGGAGGTGTCCCTGCCCATGGCAGGGGTGGCACTGGATGGGCTTTAAAGTCCCTTCCAAGGCAGACCATCCCGGGATTCTCACAGCACAGTGGAATCAAACTGGAAGTAGGGATATGAGAGTGCCCATAAAGTGTGAAAATACTTCCCTTACTGGTCCTACAGAGACAAGGCTGAGGATGCAACACCCCAGAGCTCCTCAAACTCTAGTTATGACTTTTTTTAATATCCACCATAATCATTCTCCTGTGCTGCCTTTCCAAGTTCATTGCTTGAACAGTGAATGAGTACACAGGAATTAAAAACACAGCAGGGGAGCCATAAGGAACATCAAGGATTTCACTGGCTTCTGGGGCCTAAACCAGGATATAATAATTTAAAAAAACCAAACAAAAAAGCCCTACAAACAAAGAAGAAAACCACACAAACATACGAAAAAAAGAAACAACCAAACCAAACCTAAACTCCCATGCTTTCAACAGATGCAAAGGCGCAGCACAGCACTTTAAAGAGGCCAGCAGGAACCTGGAATTGCAGCACAAGTCTTTCCAAACATGCACTACAAGTTCACCAGCTCCCACCACCTTCCAAAATTTGTCAGTGTTTATTACTGTGTTCCTGACACTTGGGGCTCCCGAGGTCAAGCAACATGAAAATCCTGAGGTTTTTGAGGTTTTTTTCCCCTAAGCCTGCTGCTGGCCATCCTGCTGAAATAGCTGCAAGAATAAATCTTGCAGAATAAATCTTGAAAACAACATCCCTGGAGGAATCCAGGCAGCCAAAGGTAGAGAGGAAAGAAAAGTGCAACACTAGAATTTGAAATCATGAGACCATTCATTTGGGGATATTTACTTCAGGACAGAAAAGGGTAACAAAAACCCACCATGAATGTAAGGTGTATCTATGGAGAGCCAAAGTTTAATGAAAGATATTTTACTCAGGGCATATCACAAGTAGGAATAGGGTTTGATTCAACTTTTTGCTGGTTGTGCCTGATTATCACCTTGAAATAGCTGCAATTGCACCCCAGGGAAATGTGCAGCAGCGATGGGACAGCGCAGATGTGCAGAGCTCCTGCTGGCGTCTCACCCCTGAGCCCTCCCAGTCCCCCCATTCAGTCACCATGAAACCATCACATTTCTCCCCCAGAAAGGAGCACAAAAGGGAACTTCTCCCATTCCTGACCCCTTTCCAGGGGGACAGGGTGCCACCCACAGCCACCAGCACCAACAGCTCCAGCCTGGGCTGGGGGAGATCCTCACTGTCCCTGCAACACAGGGAAATGTCAACGTCGATCAAATTGCTTGGGCTGGCATGTTTTCTGCTTTCCTTTAAACCAAGTAACTCATGCTAATCTGCAGCTAAATCCCACCACCCCAAAGGCACTGCTGACATCAGTCAGGAAATAATTCCCATTCCAAGGGACAAATCAGATCCCATTGACAAAATCCAGTGTCACATTTTTATTTAAAGGAGCCTCCTGCTGAACAGGCAGCAGACACCTTGTTTTGAGCATTATTTCAAGGATGGCCAGATCTGAGCTGCCCACAGAGGACCAGGCTGGTTTTGGCAGGGTCATGTATAAAACATGACCCAGCACCGCAGCTTCTGCAGCACACAGCTTTGAAGAGTTATTGTTTATGGATGTGGGATTTGAACAAACTGGAGCGAGCAGGGGACGCAGGATTCCCAGCTCCCGTGGCATTCCCGGCTGATTTAAGATCAAAATAATCCGTGTGTGCACGGAGGCAAATCAAAGCACAGCCTCGGTGGCAGCACAAGGGGAGGCAGCACTTCCCAGCTGGGCACCACAAAGCCCTACTTCTTTTTAACACCACAATTAGTGGGGACAACCTCCATGGATTGCTGAGTCCCTCAGGTACCTCCCGGACTCTGACCAAGGTGGTTTGCTACTGAATCAGCAACAAGGCCCCATATGGAGAGGCTCCCCATGGAAAAGCTCTCTAGGCAGGCAGGTGGAGTCCAGCCCAATTCCCCCCCAGCC
The DNA here is from genome assembly GCA_036785705.1 of Acanthornis magna. Classification (NCBI taxonomy): domain Eukaryota; kingdom Metazoa; phylum Chordata; class Aves; order Passeriformes; family Acanthizidae; genus Acanthornis; species Acanthornis magna. The sequence continues at coordinate 1,202,314 of JAWUZG010000015.1, forward strand.
TCACCCTGCCCTGGACAGCAGCAGCCAGACAGAAAATTACTGCAGAAGGTTAATCAATTCCTCTTCTAAAAGGGCTGGAGGCACCCAGGGTGGTGGTGGGGTCAGGGACAGAGCTTGGCAGACTTCTGACAGTCCCAGAACCTCTGTGGCCCTTGTTGCCCTTCCTGAGCTGTCACACTTGGTTGTCACAAATTACTCCCAACAGCTCAGGCAGAGGAGGGATTTCATTCCAGTTCCAAGCAGGGAGAGAACACCCAGGCTGCTGGGAGAAGCAGCCTGGGCCTAGAAGCAAACCCAGCCCGAAATTCCAAGAACGCGGAGCTCCTGCCTCCAGCTGTCCTACAACCATCACTGCCCTGGCACCACAGGAGCAGCTGTGCCCAGTCCCTGGGCTGGGAGACCCTCTGCTTCCTGGGATCCTCGGGGCAGGACGGTGCCTCCCCCCAGCACAGCACTGGGACCAGTATGGAACTGGCCCTACACATGCTCCTCTGGAGCCACAGCAGGGCCCTGGAGACACCACCAGCACCAGAGCCAGGGAAAGGTGTCCCCAAAGTGTGCCTTCCAAACACCTGAGCTGTGGTGGACTTGGCAACTGAGACCTTCAGGGCAAAGGTCTTTGCCAGGAGAAAGCCAACCCCAACAGCTGAAGAGTCAGCTCTTCACCAGCCACATAAAGCCATGGTCCCTGCTCCAAGGATAGAGGTCCTGCTGAATGCACACACCTCCCAAAATCCTCTTTGCCTCCCAACTTTCAGGAGCAAAACCTCCTCAGAGCGCTAAGCTCAGCCTTAGCCCATCTTCTCCCACCTGAGTTTACAGCAAATTAATAAAGGCCTTGATGAGCTGCTGGGAAGCTCAGCCAGGCTCACTCCCTGTGAGGCACAAACTCCCCCCAAACCTTTCTCAAAAGGACTTTCTGCCATGAAAATGTTTGAGATCCATTGTTTTGACCAAAACAGACCTTTCACTTCTGCTGCGAATACAGAGAATGGCACAGCATCCTTCCTCCCTCCCTTTTTTTATCTCTAAAAATAAGGCATTTACACCCTGGTTCTAAAATCAGCTCAGGAGAAAACTGCAAAATACTCGAATACCTCTGGTTGCTTCGTATCCTGAACAGCTGAGAGACCCCCAAAAGCTGAGGAGACTCCCCTTGTGAACTCACCAGAACCCAGAGCACAGCCAAGCCACCTCATGCTCTGCTCTCTGCCTCCACTTTAAACCCCCACTGTCCCCACTCCATCTTCTGCCCAAAACAAGTCTAGATTTCCTGGTAGGACTCCTGACTCACCAGCACATTTTCCTTTTAAAGGTCAAAACAAATGCATTGTGGCAATAGGGATTTCATTAGTTGCCTCTTAGTTTCAGTTCTCAGCAGGAGCTGAGGAGATTGGTCGCACTCTGGAGCTCCCCTAACAAGGCACTGTTCATCTTATTTAGGAACAAGGGAAGGAGCAGCCATGGGAAACAGCTCATCCCTGGATTTGCTGCTGAACACAGCAGCAGAGCAATTAGCCAGGTGGTCTCTGCAGCAGAGATCTGCACTGGGATGTCCTCACACTCATTTGCACGCTGAGAACCAGGATTCCAGCTGGAATTCTTGCAGAGTAGAATGGACGGTTTTCGAGTATTCCCATTTCCCTTCAAGTGCAGCAGCTTGCTGCTTGTTTTCCATGAAACTTGGTCTGACTCTGTGAAGTCCAGAGTCCATTTCCTTCCCTTGGAAGCCTACTCCAACCCAGGAGCAACGCTCCCAAATCCATGGATCAGTTCCAGCCAGATCGGTGCTCCACCATTTACTGCTCCAGTCACCAGGATCTGCCCATTGCCATTGTCCCGAGGTGCTGGGTGCTCATCCAGCTGCTTCAGGACACAACTTCACATCCCATCTGGAGTCTCCCAGGAGGCTGGCAGTGCTTGGAGACAATCCTTCCTTTGGTGAATCCTTCCTCTGCTTGCAGATGCTGCTCATTTTTAGAGGAGAAGGTGGCAGGGAGAGCCCCTCTTTCACTTCTAATTTTTTTTATAAGACTTGTGGAGCAGGCAGAGCAATTTCAATACTGGGAACATCTTCCACCCTGCACTGGGTTGCATGAGGACATCCACATATTGACCTCCATCTGCTCTGATCCCCCTCTGCCACTGCTTCATGGTCACTGCCAAGGTCATCTCAGCTAAGGAAAAATAATGTGGGTAGCGAAGCCTGTTCCCTCTTCAGATTTAAAATGAACCTTAGCTCCTCTGTTTATCTGGTGTTAATGGATGCTCAGGGATCCATTTTCAAGTTTTCAAGTTTTCCCTCCAAAAAGCCCTTTCTGTGAGAAACAAAGTTCTGACATTGCCCACAGAACTTCAGGACTGACGCCAGAAGCTCTCCAACAGGCAGAAACCGGCCAGACTGGTTAAGGTCTCCTATTTCATGGGCTGGGATCAGACCGAGGGGATCAGAGGACCCTGGTGAGCGGCAGATCAGCAGGAACAGTGTCCCTGATCCCAGTTACTTTCACCCCAGTGGAGCATCTCCCACGAGACCAGACACACCTGGATCCGAGCCGTGCCCACAAGCAAAGGGAGACTCTCAGCTGCTCTAAAAGGTGTTGGATCAGATCCCTGACTTGCTTCTGGCCGTGACAGGTTGCCTGTTTCCAACTCATTTTCTCCTCCACCACTGCCAGAGTCAGAAGAGGTCAAGGAATGCCAGAACAGGATTGGCTGGGGGAGGAGAGGGGAGGGAGAGGCATTTGCATGGTAAGAAATCCAGCAAGAGAAACACAGGCTGCAGAGATTAGGGAGCAGGCAGAGCGAGAGGCAGCTGCTGGAAGCAGGGCAGGGAAGCATTTAGCATCTCCAGCTGCAAGGCTAATCTGATAGGACACTGAACCAAGGCTGCATACGCAGCTCCGATAAATCTTTCATCAATAAAGCTCATTGTCACAAACCTGGAGCACACCAGGAAGGCAATAAACTTCACCTGCACACGCAGCCCCTGTGGGCTCTTCCCTAAGGACATTTCTCGTGGAGCCGGCATGTGAATTTTGTGATCCTCCCTCGCCGGCTGCAGCGAGGAAACGCTGTCAAGTTTAGTCTTCATAAAGAAGCAACTACACATCTGACCTACATAGAGTGCACAGATGTGAGTGGCCTCACACAGCACGCCGCAGATTATTTTTTTTTAATGCAAAAAAAAATTAAACACCACCTGCTTTGCCTGGGAACGTGCAGGAACAAAAGGCAGCTGTGCACAGGAGTGCTGCACCAGGCAACTCAGGAGAAGCACGTCCATCTTTTTTTGTTTAAATACATTTTCCAGGCTTGCCCATCCCTGGAAGTGTCCAAAGCCAGGCTGGATGGGGATTGGAGCAACCTGGGATAGTGGAATATGTCCCTGCCCAGGGCAGGGGGTGGAATGGGATGATCATTAAGGTCCCTCCAACCCAAAGCACCGTAGAATTCTATGATTTTCAAGATTAGAACACAGCTTTTGTTCCCAGGACTGAAAGGCCTGCAACCTTGGGCAGGAGCGGGACGGACTGACATCCATCCCCAGGGACCTTCCCAGGATGATTTATGGCACAGGGACAGAGCCCTGGGGCTGCTGAATCAGGGGACAAGCACAGCACTGCCAGCACTGCTGCAAAACCTCTCCATTTGAAACAGGCTGCACACTCCTGCAGCACCCAGGTGACCTGACAAAAGTCCAAGTCCATCAGGACAGCTTGGGGTCAGGCTCTTCTCTCCGGGAACAAGCAACAGGACAAGAAGAAACAGCCTCAAGCTTTATCAGGGAGGTTAGATTGGATATTACGAAAAATCTCCTCACTGAAAGAGTGGTCAGGCATTGGGACAGGCTGTCCAGGGCAGCGGTGGAGTCCCCATCCCTGGAAGGATTTAAAATCCATGTAGATGTGGCACTTGGGGACAGGGTTAGTGGTGAACACAGTGCTGGGTCCACAGCTGGACTCGATGGTCTTTCCCAAACTCAGTGATTCTGTAATTTCAGGTGCCTGTCACCTCCCAGGTTTAACCCTGAGACAAAAAAAGGCAGGAAAATCAGTAGCTGCAGCAAGAGGAAACAGGTGCTGGGGCGGATTTGCCAAGGAAGGCGCTGAGAGCAGGGCCAGCTCCCCCAAGCCAACACTAAGCCCTGCAGAAGCGGCTGCCATGCGCCTGCACCGAGCTAAATCCCACGTGCCAGGCATTCCCCAGAGTCCAGGCCCTCCGAGAAAATCAGCTGTGACAGGGCAAAGCTGCAGGCATGGGCTGGGAATGGCCGGGAGCAGCAGCAGGCTGGGCTCGGGCACCCTCACAGCACCCATGGGGACGATGGGGCAGCACTGCCAGCGTCACCCTGGGCACAGGGAGCTGGCACCCGCGGCATTCCCAGCCCTGCTGCTGCCCAAGGTCAGCCCAGCTCACATGCCCTCCTACCTGCGATATATTTAGAGCATCAGCTCCGCAGCCATCAGCGCCTCTGAAGCCCCGAGCTTCAGGCACCACCCTGCTGCAAGGCCAAACGGCAGCACTGCCCACCAGGCCTTCGGATTTTTCATAGTTGTTGAAAAGTACTTTTTTTTTTCTCAGGGAGGGGACAAAAAGCAACCCTAGAGGGTGGGAAGTTTTATTAATACCTCCTGGTTGCCTTTATTCTCACTAGAAGACTTCAAGCAAGCAGAATTCGAGGGATAAATGAGAATTCAAGGAAGTGATCACAGCACCAAGCCTGCCAGAGCTCAAGGAACACTTGGACAGTGCTCTCAGGCACAGGGTGGAATTGTTAGAGTGTCCTGGGCAGGGCCAGGAGTTGGACTCGATCCTTGTGGGTCCCTTCCAGCCCTGAATATTTTATATTTATAATAAACTAAGTTAATTGGTTTGCATCAATTTTATCAGCTGCTCTATTTGCTAGAGATTCCTCTAGCTCAGAGTAAAATAAGAAGTCGACAAACTCCAGGGTAAGAAAAAAAAATAAATCAAAACTTATTGCCTGATTTAACCTGGAAATTTATAAAGCAACCACTGGCAGCACAAGCCCTGGGTCCCTGCACCCGTTTGGTACCCACAGGGACAATTCCAGCATGGGCTGAGGGCATCAGCTTGCAAAGGCTTCCAAAAACACTTGTTTTGAACAGTAACTCAGTGGATCTAAAGGCTGTTTGCCATCAATGCACAAAGCTTTCCCTCTCACATCACTGGCACATCACTGCAGGTTGTGGAGATGCTCAGGAATGCTCCCCTTCTGTTACAACCCAGAAAAGAAATCGTAATTCACTATATTTATAAGATATTGCTGGGCTGTTTTGCCCAGCTCCATTTTGCCCCAGGACATGGCACCTACCCAGCCTGAGCAGCCTGTTAAAGTGGTTCATCCTCTTTTATGGGACTTGTAGAGAAAAGGCTTTGTGTAAACATGCAATATTTACTCCCCAACATGCTGCAGTTTGGCAACCCAGCTGTGCAGACTTGGGGCAAGCCATAAATTACTCACATCACTGAGTGGGTAAAAGCTCTGACTCGCTGAGCCAGAATCCCCTGCATCAATGCCTCACAACAAACCATAAAATATAGATGTTTATGCTACAAATGTGGCTAAAATGTATTAACTCTGAGATCACAAACACTGTTTTTCCCCCTCTTGCAAACCAGGAGTTGAATAGGCACAGAGCATCAGCCCATGGAACCGGCTGGGGATAAGGAATCTGCAAATTGAACTGCAGAAGGAGATGGGGATGAGATGAGCTTTAATGCCCCTTCCAACCCAGAGCAGACTGTGACTCTGTGATACGATAAATGATAATAAAAGCAATGAATGCAGAGCTCAGCCTGGATCATGAACCCACACAGAGCTCAGGCTGCTGCACCCCCTTCACTGAGCCAAACTTCTCATCCCAAGCCCTCCAGGCCCTCTTCTCCCCAGTATTTTGGGACATGCAGCAGGAACAAGGCTGATGTGCATCTAAATAACCTCCTCCCTTCCAGGCCTGCTCGGGAAGGAGCCCAGTGTGACCTCTTACCATCAAAGTGTTAACAACACCACCACAAAAAAACGCGTCTGCATAAAGGAGCTTCAGAAACCTGCTCCAAATGATTGATTAAACCTTCCTGCCTGTTCAGCTGTAGCTCTGGGCTTTTCCATGCTGAATTAACCACCTCTGCTGTCTGCTGCCTGTTTGACACAGAATAAATGTTCTGCTGGTAGCGAGTACTTTTTTCCCAGATCTCAGTGCTCAATTGGCAAAGGAAGAGAACCAAAGTTTCTTTTCCAGTGTCAGGGATCACCTCAGCACTGCATCCCACTGTCTGCACAGCATCACCCCACGGAGCCCCCCAGCTCTTCCCTAAGGAGCAGCAGGAAGAAAGATCCTGCTGCTGCAATAAGGGGAGAAAAAGTAATTTTTAAACAGGATCCTGCTCCCCAAACAGAACCCTGGTAGATTCTGCCTCCAAATTAAGTTGCACTTTGGCTTTTATCTTTCCTGGAATCCCTGCTGCTTTGCAGACTGGGCTGGAAGATGAATCCAGGAGAACTGGGCAAAAACATGGGAGCAGCTGATTTATACTCTGGCTGAAAGAGCTTTAATTCTCCCAGCCCATCCACACAGCCCGTTCATTTGGGGGGAAAGAGGTAATTCAAAATATCTTTCCTAATGTCTGCTGGCAGAACAAAGATGAAGGGCTGTAAGAGATGATCAGTGTTTAAGCCCATCTTCAAAGCGATTTGGGGAGCTGCTGAAGATAAACAAGCAATTGGGGCCCAGGAGCCAGGCTAAAAGCTGACAGAGAAATTGCTTTTTTCCAAGGCAAACAGAAGGCAAGAACAGCTCCGCTCAGAGAGTCTGCGCTCGCTCCCTCGTAATACGAGCAGGGCAAGAGACCAAATTTAATTCCTTCCTCACAACAACTTTAATTAAAACCATCTAAGCCCTCCCTGCCTGTCTCCTGCCACGAGGTGCGGTGGTGCTCGCAGGAGGTATCAGCCAGCTCGGCCTTCTTACCGTGCCCCCCCGGAAATGCTGTTTATTGCTGCAGCCAGGCTGGGGAGCCCAGCTGCAGGGAGCACTCGGCTCCTCACTAGCAGGAAACACACAGATCCCACCCTGGGTGTGCAGCACGGCAGCAGCCACTGCCCAGGTCCTGCAGGAGCCCCACAGCACATCCTGCCAGCGGAACTTCACAAGGGCTGCGTGTCCCTGGGGCCCCGAGGGTGCCAAGGTGCCACCAGAGGTGCAGGATGGGCACTGGCTGCAGGACGTGAGCTGGACCAAGGATTTTGTATCGTAAACAGAAATTTCAGAGCCAGTTCCTTGACTTTGGACAAGGGATGGAGGGACAGGACAAAGGGGATGGCTTCCCACTGCCAGAGGGCAGGGTTAGGTCGGATACTGGGGAGGAATTCCTTCCCTGGGAGGGTGGGCAGGCCCTGGCACAGGTGCCCAGAGAAGCTGTGGCTGCCCCTGGATCCCTGGCAGTGTCCAAGGCCAGGCTGGACAGGGCTTGGAGCAGCCTGGGACAGTGGAAGGTGTCCGGGCCATGGCAGGGGGTGGAATGGGATGAGCTTTAAGGTCCATCCAACCCAAACCACTCTGGGATTCTCTCAGACCCATCACAGACATGGGCAAGGTTTTCCTGGCCTGTGAAAATGTCTGAGCAGAAGAGCTGCACACTAAGCTTTGGAGCAGAAGTCAAGAATTATAAATAAAAAAAAAAAAAAAGTCTAAATTACTAGAAGAGCTCAAGAGGATTTCTGCAGTGCTTATAGCTTTTCCCAACTCCAGAAGGAGCTCCAGGAGCTGTAAGAGCTCCAAGCATTGCAGATTGCTGCAGCATGAACAGTCACAAGCCAAAATACCTGTTTTACAGCAGATCCAGCTCCAGGGCCAGGAAGCAGGAGCTGCAGAACCACCAAACCCCCAGTGCTGCCCTTCAGCCCTGCCCAGGCCAGGCAGCACCATCAGCTCTGCAAGGTCTGGCCCACAGCAGCCACTGAGGTTTTTCTGGATTGGAAATAAAACAATTATGTTTGAGCGCCAGCCACCTGCAATCTTCCACACAGGTGCCACATGTCAGGCTGGAAGAGGCACCTTGAAATCTGAAAGGTGTGGGGGGCCACTGCAGCCACCATGGGCACTGAGGGCACTGGCACAGGTGACAGTCACAGGGCAGCCAAGCAGCTGTCACCATGCAGCCCCTCATGGTCCAGGTCCAAACCTCTTCACTGGAGCACCAAACCGTCCTTATTTCTTCAAGACTGGGCTTCACCCCCACGTTTAGTTCAAGCAGAGCTCCCAGCTCCAGCACTTTGTCCCTGGGCAGGAGAGCTGGCAAAGCAGTGCTTCCAAAGGACCCTTTTCTCTCACAGATGCTCCCAACACTATTTTCCTAAAGGAAGTTTGCTAAAGACAGAAGGGAAGCACAAGATTTAGACCAATAAAGATGCCAAGGGCCCTGGCGGGGGAGATCTGCAACCACCTCCTGTGTCAACCTTTGCCAGCCTAGTCCTGAACTGGGGAATTCACACATGAAAATGAGTGATCCCATAATTAAAACAGTGATTCCAGAAAAAGTCTCTCCATTGCCACCTTTTCCACAACTCCTCCCGCAGGAATTGTCCCCGTGTTTAGGTGCCAGCAGGCAGAGCCCCAGGGGAAGGATGTTCTCCCTGCAGGAGCCACTCGGAATCCTGACCCAGCAGGAGATGGAGCTGCACTGCCTCAGTTATTGCTCCTGCTCACACATTTAACCTGCCTATTCTCACTCTGCTCGTGGTAGCACCCAGAAAATGACTTCCCATTCACTGCCGGCTGTATTTGTTGAATTTGATGTGTTTGTTGAAATGTAAGCTGCTTGCAAAAGCATCAGATAAAGCAATGGCACTTCTCAGCTCCTTTTGTTTGGTACCATCCCCAGATGGAGATGATGCTGCAGATATCACCTGGGAGTCACTGAATTCACACAGACATAGCCCAGAGGTGCCCATCTATTTACCTCATTCTTGGTAGGAAAAAACCCCGGCAACCTGGCGTTATGTTTTCTATTTTAAACCCAGACCTTTTGAACAAATTAAAAATTAAAAAAAAAAAAAAAAGAAAAAGAAAAAGAAAAAAAGGACAGTTGTGCAACATCACTGGCAAAGTCTGTGGATGTTCAGTAAAGGAAATACTCTGTTGCAGGTGCAGGGATGCTCCTGGAACAGAGCTCAGCATCCTGCTGGGCACATCCTGCCGGGCAGCTCCGACAGCAGAGGGAAAGGAAAAGCCCAGAAGCCCTGAAATCAACGGGGGACCTTCCCTGCAAAGGTAAGGCCAAGTCTTGCCTCAGAGGCTTCTCCCCAGCACCACTTGCTCTACACATTTGCAACACATTCTCAAGGCTACCTTAAAAAAAAAAAAAAAAAAAAGAAATTAGGATGGTGAGGTGGCAGTGTGAGAACTGCAGGATCCAGCTGCTCCCCAGGCTGCAGCTCAGGAGGTGCCCCCGCACATGCCCACCCAATCCCACATCTCCTGGCGTTGGGCAACCCAAGAGCCCCCAGCCAGCAGGGCAAACAGCACTGTCTGGGGTTACACAAGAGCCAAAAGGCTGACTCAGGCTGCCCTTAGAGCCCTTCCCTGGCTACCCAGAGCTGCTCCCAGGGACAGATGGGCTCCAGGGACACCTCCTGCCCAGGTGAGACAGCCCTGGCACTGCTCATGCAGCCAGAGCTGCCTTCAGATGGTCGCATTTTCAGACAAAAACCATTCTCGTTTTATTTAAGAAAAATACGTCGGGGCAATAGCCGCGGGATTTCACCTTTCTTTAGCGAGGAGCATCTCGCTGGGAGCTCCCAGCACTACAGACTGCAGGCAGCACACTTTTCCACATCCATGCTCCAGCATCATCTGTTAAATCCTGCACAGTATTCCCCCAGCTCGGGCTCCGCAGGAGCAGCTCCTCTTGTTTGCCCACAGCCTGGCAACACCAGGATCCTCTTTCTGATTGTTTTAGGCTGCAAGTAACATGAGAAACCCCAAGAAAAGCTTTGGATTCACTGTGTGCGTGCAGACTGCTCTCTGCAAAAGGAAACAGTTTTGCTCACGGTTCAAAGCCTTGGCTTTGATATTTCCAACATTTCAAATGTGAAACTAGGCACAGACAGATGTTAATTCTGCAGAACACCCATCGAAGTCAATCCCTGCCCAGTGTCACCTCAATTCTGCCTTTTATAAAGCACCTATAATTAATTTTCCACTGGAGATGAAGCTGTCAGACATCTGACCTTCTCATTAAATACAGACTTTCAGGTGAGACCCCCCTGTGAAGCATTACTCACTGGAATTAAACAGGTACACCAGGACTGGTGGCAAAAATAAAAATAGCCCCAGCTCTCGGCACGCCGGGGAAGGCAGCAGCGTTCTGTGCACAACAGCAAAATCAACTTAATCACAAATGACAACTTCTGAAAGCCTTTACTTTGGATTCATCCTTGGCATTTTTCTAGGCCAGCTTGAAAACAAAAGCTTTGTCTTCTTAAAATGCAATTGCCTCAGGCACCTCTAAAAAAAGTGACATAACTCAGGTTTGAAAAATGCCTCCTGGGTTTCAGATCCTCCTAAGAGCCTCTTTACTATTCAGCTTGATTCAGATTACCCAGATCAGCATGAACTCTGCAGATTTAGCCCCAGCTACCAGCACAGGTATAAAAAGCACACATTTTGGATTATTTTTTTAACTATATGATTAAAGCTCTTCAGTTATAAAAAAAGAACTTGTTATTGATCTGAATGGTTGCTCCCTCCCTTTTCTCCAGCAGGTTTATAAACACTCTCCAATGACAGTTTATTCTGAATTTCACTCTGTTCAGCTTATTACAGATTTTTTTTCCCAGCCTGTTTTTCTTGCTGGGTGCTTTCAACCTTTCCATCACAAAGCTCAAGCTGTGAGAAGAATGAGCAACTTGTTTTGGAATAAAAATTTGAGCCTAAAATTTGATTCTTGTTTCTTCTCCCCTGCACATACCTTCTTTATCTCAGTAATTTTACATGCAGTGACTTTGTGCTTCTGCAAATCCAGGAGCACAGCCCTGTGCCAGTAACTTAATGGGAGGGGGCAAGGAAGGAAAAGCTGCAATTCTCCAAGACAGACACAGCTACTTCCAATGCCTATAATTAACACCTCGGATAAATCCACAATACCTTTAGCGTATCACAGATTTTAATATCCACAGGCTGTTTTCTTTGAGCAGATACTAATTTACTGCTAGGTCTGAAAACTTATGCAGCCACCAGTAAAGAACTCAAATCAGAAGGAGTTTTGTTGCTTTTATTGAATAATTTGGGACAAGGAGAGCTGAAAGCTCTCTTGGTGATGGGAACACGTTAGAGTCTTTTTCTGAATGATCAAGTCCCATCACTTATTCCACGTAAACTGTTCTCTGTCAAGAGCTTTAATCCTCTCTTTTCAATCCTTAAATAAAACATCCTCCCCAAACTCAGTGCCTATTATCTGCCTTTTCTAAAGAAAGTGGTTCTTAAGAGACCCACCTCCTTCTGCTTTGCCGTTCCCCTGAAATCCATCTCCAATATTAGCCTGACAGAAGTAAAACAGCAGCAATCCTCCCCAGCTCGGAGCTGGAGGAGTGTCTGCACACCCACCGCTCCCGAAGGAAGCTTTCACACGCGGCCGAAAACAAGTCACAAAAAGGCTTCCAGGAATGTGAGCAATAACCCTTGTGACAAGCTGTCAGCCGCAGCAGGCGGCCCAGAACGGGTGCGACAGGGTCACACATTGAGCGCTGCTCGTGGCTCGGCAGCTCCCTGAGAACAGCAGTGCTGCCCTTGCCATGCCAGCCGTGCCAGCTCCCCATCCCGGAGCTCACCTGCAAGCCAGGCTCCCTCCCACTCCTTCAGAGGGAAACAATGCCAGGAGCCCAGATCCCAACAAACAGGGGGATAAAGGACAGGCACAGCGACAGGGAAAGAAAGCACCATCTCCCACAGAGCTGCTCCAGGGAGACAGAGAGTGGAGGCACCTGTGGAAGGGCTGAGCCTTCCTCCCGCAGCAGGGACAATCCGGAGGTGCTGTGACACAGCGCAGCCCTCCCACACCGTGCCTGCCCCTCTGACGACACAGCCGGGGAAAACAGGCTCAGCCCGGGCACCGAGACCCAAGGCAAGTGCCAAGGGCTCCTGCTGGCCCTGCCAGCTCGGGAAGGGCCGGCAGCAGCGGCCGAGCTGCGCTGCCACCCCTGCTGCTCCCTCCTGCCCGGCCATCGGTCACACCATCGGTCACCAGGCGGGGTTCACTGCTGGGGGAAAGACAACCATCACCTCCACATGAAACAAGAGGGTCTGCTGGCCTTGGAGGTCAGCTCAAGGCAGTTGTGATGCCATTGACTTCACTCTCCTCAAAGCCCGGGCTCCCGGAGACCTGAGCAGCTGCCGGAGCATGGCAAGGCCCCGAAGGCACAGAGCAGCACGGGCCGGCTCCCAGCCCTTCCCCGTGCCAAAACCACGGGAGAATTATACTCAGCAGTGGTGGAGTTACCATCCCTGGAGGGATTTAAAACAGGTGTAGAAGTGGCACTTGGGGACATGGGTTAGTGGTGTGCTTGGCGGCGCTGGGTTAATGGTTGGACTTGATCTCAGCGGGCTTTTCCAACCTGAATAATTCTAGGGTTCTGTGCTGAAGCACTGCAGCAAGCACAACTGAGATGGGTCGTTCCTGCAGGTGGGCTCTTGCTCTTCAGGAGCAAGCCAGGAAAATGTAGGTGCACAGCCATCCTGTTCTCCCTGCCGGCAATTTGTGTCTCAGCCATCGGGGCTGTCCAACGAGGGAATCCGCCATCGGACAGCCCTCCAAAGGCACGGCCACATCTCACTGTTCCACACCCACCAAAGCTGCTCTGGAGTAAGACCTGGAATTTCATACATCACCTCCAACCAAAGAAAGCATTAAGGTTGGAAAAGATCTCCAAAATCATCAGTTCCAACCTCTGACCAAGTCCCCCTATGCCACTAAACCTTATGGCCGAGTGCCACATTTGCTCATTTTCAACATTCCCAGGAATGGTGACTCCACCACTTCGCCGGGGAGGCTTGTTCCCAAATACAACTCCCGACAGAAATCAGCAGCCGCAACACAATCGCGACAGAGAGCGCTCGGGCGGCTCCGGCACCGCGCGCTGGAGTTGGAGGGCTCCGCACGGAGCCGCGGGAGCGGTGCGGCTGAGCGCCGCTCGGGCTCAGTGTTCCGCCTGTTTTCTCGGTACGAAGCCGCTGCCCGCCGCCCGAGGCCCCTCCGGCAGAGCAGCCGAGCATCTCCGGTTTGCAGGAGGCACGAAGTACCCCGCGATCGTGCGCTCACAGCGCGGACATCCCTCCCAGGTGTCCGGGACCGGCGGGCGGCTCAGCCCCGGAGCTATCGCCAGCCCCGGCGGGGACGGACCCGCCCGGCAGCCGCTTCCAGGCGCGGGGCTTCCCCATCCCGCATCCCCCCTTCCTGGTAAACGGGGAAAACGTACAGCAGGGGCGGAAAAACATAACCCCCCGCAAAAAAAACGGCGAGCAAAGAGAAGACTGGAAGGAAAAAAAATAATAATAAAGCGACACTAAGTCACTAGCAGGGGGACGCGCGCTGGCAGCACGGACCGCACGCTGGGGGAGCAGCCGGGGGAAGGGCGGCAGCACTCACCGGGCAGCTCGGTGCCGGGCAGCTCGGTGCCGGGCAGCTCGGTGCCGGGCAGCTCGGTGCCGGTGCCGTGCGGACGGAGGGCCGGGCCCGTCCCGCCTCGCCCGCGGGAGCCGCCGGCTCAGTGCCGCGCACCGCCCCGCGCCGCGGCTCCTTCCCGCCGACCGTACCACGGCTCCGCGCCGGGGGGGAGCGCACACCGCGGGCCGCACACGCCGCCGGCCGCCGCCCGCCCCCGCTGCCGCCGCAGGGCGGCCCGCACCGATCCGGCCCTACCGGGCTGTGCCGGGCAGGGCCGCGCCGCCGGGGCTCGGCCCGGGGCAGCGCCGCTCGCCGCGCACCGCCCGCTCCCTCCCGCCCGGCCGCCGCCGCGGTGGAAGAGTCCCGAGCGGGGCGGGCGCGGGCGGGGCCGGCGCGCGGGATGCTCCGGGCGCGGGTCCGGTGCGGGGCCGGCGGGGACCGGGGGAGTCTCAGGGGGTCCCGGGGTCGGTGTCGGTGGGTCCCGGCCCCGCAGAGCAGCCGCTCCCAGCGCTCGCACCGGCACCGCTCGCTCTTTGCCTACAGCCGGTTCACCGGAGCCGCAGCCCAAGTTCGCATCGGAGGCGTCCCCGCTGAGCGCGGAGCGGAGCCGCCGCTCCAGCCCGGAGCTCCAGCCCGGCCGCGGGTGGCCCGGGGGCTCTCGGAACAGAGCGATGCTCGGCTCGGCTGCTCCGTTCTGTGGCCGCCTGCTCCTGGCACTCACCGGGAAGAAAACGGTTCTCTTGGGAAAATGCTGTTTCCTGAGCGAAATGAACGTCCAGCATTTCGTCACTGCCTCAACGCGTGGGAAGCGCACGCTGAGAGCCCCGGCACTACAGGGACAGGCACGTGCGGAGGTGTGCGGGGAGCAGCGCTGGCAGTGCGGGGACAGCATCAGCTGGAGGTGGCACACGGGTTCCACAGGCTCCCGCTGTGCGCTCCCGGCTCACGGGAACAGTGTTCAGGTCACGTTAATGCAAATAATTTTGTGCAGCTGCTCTCAACAGCGTGACAGAGGAGGGCAAGAGCTCACCAGCAGGAGCGACCCATCACAGTTGTGCACACAGTCATAAATCACAGAATCACAGAATCGCTGAGGTGGGAAAAGCCCTCTAAGATCATCAAGTCCAACCAGTCCCCAGCACTGCCAAGCCCATCAGTAACACATGTCCCCAGGTGCCATATCCTCACGGCTTTTAAATCCCTGCAGGGATGGTGACTCCCCCCACTGCCCTGGGCAGCCTTTTCAGTGAAAAAAAAAATTCCTGTTACATGTCTGGGAAAGTGCCACAGCAGAAATGATCAGCTGACAATCAAGGCAGAGGCAAGTCCTCCCTCATGTTTTCCCCACTGATCCCAATGGAATTATAGTGATGTTTAAGTGTTCAGACACACAAAGGTACCCAACATAGTGCTGGTTCCTGATGGGATTGGTGGCAGTGTCTAAGTGCTCAGAGATACCTCTGAAGGTTGGGTTGGTCAGCAGTAGAGACCCCTTAGGGTTGTGAACTCTGTTGCCAAAATCAAGGCCTGTCTGGCTGTGGGCTGGAGGCAAGAACTCAGTACCTACCAATCCAAACGTGAGCAATTAACTGTTCAGCTCAATTTTTCTTGGGCAACTCATGGCTGACAGAGGGCAGGGTTAGGTGGGATATTGGGAAGAAATTCTTCCCTGTGAGGGTGGGCAGGCCCTGGCACAGGTGCCCAGAGAAGCTGTGGCTGCCCCTGGATCCCTGGCAGTGTCCAAGGTCAGGCTGAACAGGGCTTGGAGCAACCTGGGACAGTGGGAGATGCCCCTGCCCATGGCAGGGCATGGGATGAGATGAGCTTTAAGGTCCCTTCAACGCAAACCATTCCATGATTCCATGATATCCCATCCAAGGTTCAGTTTTTCACCTGCAGAGTGAGCTTGCCTTGGCAGGGTTGAAAGCCACATGAGCTTCCAGGGGGAATACATTGTTTTTCCATGAACTCCAGATCCTGCAGTCTGACAGGGAATGTTGCTCTCTCTCCTTGGAAAACAATGTCCTCTTTGGGTTTGGCTGTTCATGATAAATCCTCCCTCAGAGTGAGATCAGCCAGGGCATCACAGCAGTGCAGTGTTTAGGGGATCAAAGTGCCTGTCCTGGGCACGGCATCTCCAGGTTTCCTTCCACAAGGAGGATTAAGGGCCTCCAAATTCGAATTTCTATGGGGCTACACAACAATATTTCAGAATCATTTAGTAATATTTTTCCAATGTTGGAACATTCAGAGATTTCACCAAAATTCTCCACCCACCAGAGCCCCAGGAATGTAGTTAAATTGTGCAACAGCAGGTGCTTCTCATATTAGTCCAGAATTAAGTTTTCATCAAGCCCTGATTTTCTTTAGAGTCCTATTTATTATTGCTTAACAATCACTTGAAAGTCTATGGGTGGGAAGCAATACAAAAGCATCTTTCATTATTCATTAAGGACAAGTGATGCAGGGCTTTTGGAAGGGAATAGAAAGTACACAGACTTTTCTGCATTTAAAACAATTATTTCTTATTAATAACCCTGCAGAAAGGTGCCCCGCGGAGATGTGCAGTTTGGGTGTTTTGAAGTTCAGTCTCTTGATCACAAAAAGAGTTTTTCTTCCCCTGTGACATCCCTCAGCAGAGATCCTGGGAAATGTTTTGTCATTTTTATTTTTAAAAAATATTTCAGCGATTATTTTTGGGGGTGTCCCCTCCTTGGGATGGAAAATAATGTAGTGGTAATTGTGGAGATCAAGACTTGTCACGAGAATAAAAAGCTGCTGCTATGGAGCAAACCTGCAGCAGGTTAGGGAAGAGGATTGGGGAGCCTCAGGATCCCAGGAGAGCTCAGGCTGGAAGGGACATCCAGGGTCTCATTCTGAGGGTGCATTTTGTCCCATCCCCAGGTCATTGCTGTGGCTACTGGGGCAGGTCCCAGGAAGGAGCCCTGAGGGGTCTTGCCCTTGTTCCTGGCGCCCAGGGAGAGCCCAAGCCATCCCTGATCTCCCTGGAGCCCAGGCCCCCTCCAGCCTTTCCCTGCTGTCCAAAGCCCCTGTCTGCCCTGGGAGGTGCTGGCTTGGATGCCAGGATGCTGTGGGACAGCTCAGCAAAGCCCTTCCTGGTTCCAAGGCACCTGCAGGGTGTGGCATTCCATGTGAGGAGCCAGAGAAGCTGCTCCTCATCCCAAGGAGGGTGGATGGGGAGCTCCAAGCTGCAGAGCCAAGGAGCTGCTGTTCCAATCCTCTTGGCCTGCCCTGAACAGCCACACACTGCTCTGAGGCTGAAGAACCACACAGAGCGATCTTGCTGAGGTCCCCCTGGGGAGGAGGAGCTCCAGGGCGCGGCCCAGCTCCTCTGGCTGTGCCTTCCCATGGGATCTGTCCCTCCGGTCCTGACCAGGTGTCCTTGAGGCTGCAGCCTGAGAAATTCAGAGGGCTCTGGAAGAACTCAACACAGGGCTGTGCACAAAGCCCCCCTTCACCAACACCATTGCCAGAGGTGATGGGAGGAGGGCATCTGGAAAGGACGGAAAGGAGGCTCTGGGAGCCCACCAGAGCACTGGTGTGGTGGGGAGCTGGTTCCAGTGCCCCACTGCCAGCAGAGTCTGTCTGTGCCTCAGTTTCCCTCAGCTTGTCCCCCCCCTACCACCTCCTGCCTCTGCCCCCCTGCTTGGGAAAATGGGGCAAACCAGACTAGAGGTGATGTCTGTGGGGACTTGGGGCCATGTGGGGACTGGAGGTGCCAGCCCAGCTGGAAAGGGGAGAATGTGGGGACCTTTCAGGCAGGGGGAGCATGGAGGGGCCACCCAAGGAGGGGCTGAGGGCACTTGCATTGTTCAACCTGGAGAAGGGAGACTGAGGTCAGACCTCATCACGGTCTGCAGCTCTTCCCAAGGGACAGCTCCGATCTCTGCCCTCTGTGACAGGGACAGGACCCAGGGAACAGCTGGAGCTGTGTCAGGGAGGGTCAGGTTGGAGATCAGGAAAGGTTCTTCCCCCAGAGGGTGCTGGGCACTGCCCAGGCTCCCCAAGGAATGGGCACAGCCTCAGAGCTCCAGGAGTGTTTGGACAGAGCTCTCAGGGATGCCCAGGGTGGGATTGTTGGGGTGTCTGTGCAGGGCCAGGAGCTGGGCTGGATGATCCTGGGGGTCCCTCCAGCTCAGGACTTTCTCTCCTGTGATTCCATGGGAGCAGGGCCGAGGGCAGAGCCCTTGCTTGGAGAGCTCCCTGGTGCCATGGGGCAGAGCTCCTCCGAGGGGTCACTGCCTGCTGAAACATCCCAAAGAAAGTGAGTCCACCTGTGAGAGCCTTCCCTGGCTCCAAATTTGATAGTGGGACCCCCTGAAGGAGATGACAAGTCCTTTTTATTCTCTTTATTGCCATGCCTGTCCCAGACACTGCATGTAGCTGTGAATCCTTCAGACATTTAACCCTTTCACCCTTCTCCTCCCATCACCCTGTTTTCAGTCTTCCACATTTGATTTTTGTGCTGGGAGGTAGAGAAATACCAGTGGGTTTCTCTCCTCCTTTTTTCCCCCTCTGTTTTTAATGAATTTTTCATCTTGTTTCACTGGTACAGAAAGAATAACAATGAAGCAACAGTGTCAACATAGAAAGAATTTTCTCCAAAGTCACACCGTGGCCAATCTACAGCAGCAATAATAGATTTTGTGAATCCCACTGAAGGGAATCATAAGTGAAAGGGGTGGGGGGTGCAGATGAAAGGCTCTGAACTAATTTGTGCTTTCCACAACACGAAGCCCCATTATCAGGAGATGTTTAAATACCAAGCAAAAAAATAAAATAAAAAAGAGCACTCTGCCAAAGCAGATTTCTAATAGGAGAGGAACAAGATATACACAGGTGCTTTGTGATGTTTTAAAAAAATAAGTTGCCTAAAAAGGCAGCTTTCTCCATCTCCTAGGAGATGCCCAGGATGCTGCCAGGGGTTGGGATCACATCTGGGCTGAACCGGCATCGGAACTGGGCAGGATTTGCTGTCCTGCCAGACTCCTGCTCTGCAGTGGCTGCCCCAGTAATGGGTCTGTTTCCCAGTCTGAGCAAGGTTCTCCTTTTATATTTGTTGTTCTTTCCAGGAGGTGTTAACACCAATTTCTGAGCTCAGTGGGATGACAGAGCCGGGTGAGCAGCGCTGACCTTGGAACTCACCTCCCTCAGATTTCTTTTTCCACCCCATCTCAAAGTCAGTCTAAAAGCAATAAAAGGAGGTTGGAAGGGGGGGAGCTGGGGCTCATCCACTTCATGTTAAAGGAGAAAATCTCTGTGAACATGATCTCCAAAGCAGATGCCTCACAGGTGGCTGGATCCGTACTGCTGCTGTCTCGGGAAGGGCTGCGCGTTTCCCCTCAGGCTCCTGCTGTAGGAACTGCTGAGAGAGAACCACAGAATCATGGATCAGGATGTCCTGAGCTGGAAGGGACCCCCAGGATCATCCAGCCCAGCTCCTGGCCCTGCACAGACACCCCAACAATCCCACCCTGGGCATCCCTGAGAGCTCTGTCCAAACACTCCTGGAGCTCTGGCAGCCTCGGGGCTGTGCCCATTCCCTGTGTTTATCCAGGTGCCTTTCCTTCCAGGATCTGCACACTACATGCAGCTGAAGATGGGCTGAGAACAAGACCTGTGCTTATTTTCTTTTGTTTTTCTTACTGTTACATTGAGGAAATCAAAGGTTTGCTCCTAAGCACTCCCTCCACCTCACCAGGAAATGCAGCGACTCACAGGCCCTGAGTGGGAGGCAGCACAAACAGGAGTCTCTCTAAAAAGACAAAAAAACACTTACTGTGTTGGGGAGGGGGGAGCAAATAAAGACTATTACTTCCAAGGATCATTAAAAATAAACCAATTTGCCTGAATTGTGGTGGTTAGACAGCACTGGCACAGGTGCCCAGAGAAGCTGTGGCTGCCCCTGGATCCCTGGCAGTGTCCCAGGCCAGGTTGGACAGGGCTTGGAGCAACCTGGGATGGTGGAAGGTGGGGTTGGAATGAGATGATATTTTGATCTCTTACAACACAACCCATTCCATAATCCTATGGTTTTCTTCCTGAAAAAACCCCACTTTGTCTGTCAAGGTCCTTTTTGGCCCAGAAATGCTGCCCAGCTCCTGCAGTGACACTGTTTATGAGCTACCAAGTGAAGGTGACTGCTCTAAATGATTGTCCTGAGGTAAAGGAGCAGAGACTCTGATTCCCCAGGGCCACACCTGCCCGGGTGGCTGCTCCTCCCTCGGATGGGCACAAGCACCAATAAATCTGCCTCTGTCTGGGGATCAGCAGCGTTTCCCAGATCGACTTTGCTCTGTTTGGTTCAAGTGCCTGACAAATGAAGGAAACACGAGAACAATAAAGACTAAATCTTATCTTAATAGCCTTTCATTATTAACTGTCTCCAGATTTATTCATCACTGAAGGAGGGAAGGAGCGAGCCCAGGCGAGGTCCCTGCCTTTCCCCAGCTGTGTGATTTCCATGCTGAGGTCTGGCTCTGTGGTTTGGTTTTCTCAACACCTCCACTGAGCATGAGGAAACTGCTCGTGTGCTGCTCCCACCTCGGATGGCTCTTGGCCTCCAGGTCCTTCTCCTGTGGGATCCCCTGGGGTGGTGAGTGTCCTAGGTTACATGGAAGGTGTAACCAAAAGTCTGTATTCTATTACCATCTCCACAAGCTGTTAAAAACAGGTGGGGCAGTGTTCTTTGTGTTCAGCATGACCCAGCCCTGCTAACACCATCGGGGCTATCTCTGCTCATGGCCATCAATGTCCCCACGAGTGACCCAGCCCTGCTAACACCATCGGGACTATCTCTGCTCATGGCCATCGAGGGCTCCGGGAGTGACTCACAGATTCCATCAGCCATTGGGAGATGCCCTGCCCAGAGGGGAGGAACTGAACATTCCTACCTGCACATAAACTGAGACCCTGGAACACCGGGGTACCTTTTCCACTGATTCCCAGAGGAGAAGAGCTCAGGAGCCACCACTGGACCTCCAGAGACCAACAAGACCTTTCCACAAGATCACCATTTCAACAAGAGCACATCCATCACTCCAACGGGACTGCAGCACCATTGAACTGCACTGCTAGCACCACCCTAACAGGATGAGGGATGTATTCTGACTTTGTCTATTTAAACTGTTGTTTCTGTATTATTGCGTTGCTCCAACTATTAATAAAGAGCTGTTATTCCTTTTCCCCCCTATCTCTTGCTTGAGAGCCCCTTGATTTCAAACTTGTAATAATTCCAAAGGAAAAGGAGTCACATTCCCTGTTCCAAGGGAGGTTCCTGCCTTCCTTGGCAGACACCTGCCTTTCAAACCAAGACAGTGAGGCAGAGGCAGGGACCATCTCCTTGTCCCAGGCTGCTCCAGGGAAAAGGGAGAACTGGGGGCTGTCCAGGCTGGAAAGGAGGAACACTGAGGAGCTGAGGATAATCCAGTTCCCCACCAGAATGCTTCCCACCGCCTTTGCCATGCTCCAGGAGAGGGATGTGATTGTACTCAAGCGATGCTTTTATTTGACAGCACTTTCCTGTAGCACCTGACACCTGCCTGGTGAAAGCTGGTGTTTCAAAGGATTTCTTTCCTGGGGAAGCTGCCAAGGTCCTGCTCACTGGCAGCTCCGCGGGTGTGCATTGATAAACAGATCCAGCACCACAGGAGCTGCTGGGGAGTGGGGGAAACACCAAACCTTCACCTCAATAGGAAGGAGAAACATGTGGGGAGTGGGTGGGGAGAGGGTGGATCTGGCAGCAGGGATGGGGTGCTAAACCTGAGCCCAGCGACCCTGCCTGGCTGCCAGAGCCTCTGGTGATGGCTGAGAACAGCAGCAAATAGGGAAAAATTCACAATGGCTTGGGAAACACAGATCAATCCCTTTGCAAACCCAGCCAGCACCTCCCAAACCATAAACCATGTGGTGTTTCTGCCCACTGGAAGCGTGGGATCCTTTCTTAGGCAGATCTTAATTTGTGTGTCCTTTAGCATTTTTCCCTAAAAAGCCCCAAAAGGAGAGTTTCTGCTGCAGTTGCCATCCAGGAATTCCCCTTCTCAGCTGGAGCACATCCACTTCCCCGAGACCTGCTGTCATTAGGTGCCCAGGCTGAAATCCCACGGAAATGCTTTAATTAAAACGGACATTAAGAGCTCACTCGTTCAAGCCAAAGAACATCAGGAGGAATTTAAATGAAGAGATTTTTAAATCTGTGACATTTGTTCTAATGAGAAAACACTTTCTAATCCTAAGTGTCTCCTAATTCAAAACAGATTGGAGAGACTGCAAGTGAAAACAATTTTTTTTTCCTTCCCAAAAACACATCCTGTAATTAGGAGACCTAACTGGCAAATAACATTTGTCTTTTCCCTACAGCTTCCACATCAGCTTGGAAGCAGGAGGTGAAAAGCAGAGTAGGGATGCACCCACACATGTCTGCATTTTGTGTTAGGACAGGTAACTGAACTCATGGAAATTTCCATCACATCAATCCCACCATCTGGGGGGAAACCAATTCGGAGGATGCAGGATGCTCCTGATCCATCTAATGAAAGAGATATTGCTGCTGCCAGGGGCTGGATGCTGAGGAGGGGCAGGGCAGCAATCTGTTTGCAACACAGGAAAAACATACAGTGATTTGCTGGAGAGGGACTATTTTCATCTGGAAACACTGAGATAATGAAAGGTAAAACAACAGGAGAAAAAAAAGTGTGAAGCCTCAAATGAGAGTAACTTGGGGATGCAGGAAAACATTTCAAGGGGGTTTAGGCAGATGTTAGAGAAGTGAAACACAATCCATCCTCTTTTGTTTTAATCACAGAACAGGCGGCAGGAAAACTGAAGGGTCCTTAATTTTCTGTGTGTTTCACAAATGAAAGTCCTGCACGCTGGAAGGCGACATGTCCTGTTCCTCCCTTGACTGTCTTTTATTTGGAAATATTGCCCTCAGCATAAAACAGTAAGGCAGGAAACTTGCTGGGTACTACTGCTACTTCTTGGAATTGCAGAGGTCTGGGTCCTTAAAGACTTTATCCTTTCCCCTGGGAAAAAGGAGACTTGGCTGTCCCAACAGCAATCCCTACAGGGTCAGCAGCCTGTCAGGGACAGTGAGCTGCTCTGGCAGCTCATCCCGTGCCAGGGCTGAGCAGGATCTGCTCTGCTGGGGCCCTCTCAGGCAGGGCAGGGCTGCTCCACAAGCAGAGCGTCCTCCCTGGGGATTTGGGAATGAGGACACAGTGTTCTGGTGCCTCCAGCAAATGAGGCACACACCAGCCCTGATCCAGCTTCCCACCTCCTGCAGACTGTGCAGAAGTTGGCTCCAGAGCTAAAATTCACTGTCACTCATTTCTCTAATGGGACAAACAAAAGGATCTGAGTACAAAGAGCCAGATTCTGGATCAGGATGTTTGTGGCACATATCCATCTTTAGTTCCACGCACAACATTAATTACCTTAACAAAGAACGTGGTTGCAGATAACTTGATCCTATTTGAATATCCAGGTCTGCCTGGTGGCTGTTAGGAAGGGGAGGGTGGTGCCAGTGGTTCCAGATGGATCACGTTTGCCTTGTTTCTTGCTGGCTCACTGTAAATCCATGAGCACAAATGGCAGCACAATTCCCAGAAAAACACCTCCTTTCAAGCTTGCATCAGTAACCCTGTGAAAGTGTCTTTGTGCTCATCCTACGGAGTATTCACTTTGGAGACATGAAACACTTTGCTATGAGTCCAATTAAACCAACTTGGGCTTTAAAGCTTGGGTACTCAGAGCCATCTTCTTGCAAGAATAATCCTGAGCTGGCATAAATTGATATAAATCAATGAAGATCAAGGGACTGACACCTGGTTATGCTCACTGACAACCCAACTTAGATCTTAGTAAATTGTCTCAAATACTGCAAAAACTCAGAGCTGTTCTGAAACACCTGCAAACACAGAGACAGAAAATACATCCCTTATTTCAGGGGAATTAATTTGCTGGAAATATGGAGCTCCTTGGGTTCTGGGTGCAGAATGTGTAAACATAAAGCATTTAAAGTCATTTGCCAGTTTTGAAATCAGTCTTTTAATCCTGACTGTCCCCCCTGAGATCCCATCTGCATCTTCAGGCAGTTTTGTAGCTCTTCTAATCTCTTCTTCTTCTCCTCCTCCTCCTGCTTTGACTCATTGTCACCATGGATGACCCACCATGAATAAAAGATTAGGATGTGCCAGATTCAAACGAAACCTTTGCTTCTGGGGTGAGTGCTCCAGACCCTGAGCTGCAGGACCAGGAGGCTTCTGAGCCCAGAGCTCCAGTCTGGATCGTGGGGATGCACTTCCAGCTACCTCCTGGTGCAGGTGGAGAAGATAATGCTTCACGCGTGAGACCTACAGGGCCAGTGCTGTGCAGGCTGTCAGCTCTGGCTCTGTTTTCAAGGAGATAACAGGGCCTGGCACCAGCAAGTCCACAGCAGGAGGGATGAAGGCTGCAGATGATGGGTAAAGGCTCAAATGGTGGCCAAAGGAAAAAAAAAAGGGG
Organism: Acanthornis magna; assembly: GCA_036785705.1. NCBI lineage: Eukaryota > Metazoa > Chordata > Aves > Passeriformes > Acanthizidae > Acanthornis > Acanthornis magna. Next base: position 1,226,524 of record JAWUZG010000015.1, read on the forward strand.
TCTAAACTCTGAATTCCTGCTCAGGATTTCATGGCCCGTTCTGCTCCAGCCCTGCACCTGAATGCGTGGAAGGGAGCACCTTGTGTCAAGGAGGTGCTGGGCAGATTCTCTCCTTGGATTTCGGGTGCTTTCAGTGGGGTTTTGCTCAGTTGTTGTCACATTGAGAACTTGTACAGGCTTAAAAATGGTTCTGCTTGTGGGGCAGCAGTGGAGGGGAAGTGCTGATCTCCTCTTTCAGGTGACATCAGATGAAGAGATGGAGTGAAGCTGAGTCAGGTGGGACACTGGGTGAGGGTTCTTCCCTCAGAGCGTGGTTGGACCCTGGAACAGCTTCCCCAGGGAAATGGTCATGGCACCAGCCCTCCCAGAGCTCCAGGAGCACCTGCTCCATGCTCTTGATCATGTGTTTGGTTCTAGGTGGTCCTGTGAGGAGAAGGGAGTCACTGATCCTCGTGGGTGAGGATCTCCACTGGTCTCACTGATCTCCAGCTGGAGACAGGCTGAGATTCTGTGAAACTCCTGGAAAGCTCCTGACTAAAAAATTTGCCTTGAGAAGGGATTGAGAGGTCTTCAGGTCACCTTGGCCAAACTTTCTGTTGGTTAATCTGCCTCTTAAAGCACCAGAGGCTGTTCATCCCTGTGCTGTGCTGAAGTGGCCTCCAACACCCACCTCTTCCTGAGAGCATTTCCCCCCACATGGGCACCACCCAGACGCAGTGGCCATCACAGCCCCACCTCAGAGCACTTCTCCCATCTTCAGGTGATTCCTGGGGCTCTTCTCCAGGCACCCTCCCCTCTCCAGGAGCCTTTGAACGCCCCAGGGTTGGTGCACAAACAAGCCCAGCCCGACTGCTCCCCTGCTGAAACTCCCAGGGACCGCACTGTGAGCAGATAAGAACTGATTTGGAACAAATTGATTTCTTATCAGTTGGAGGTCCGATTTTGTGGTCTGATACTTTCTCTGGCAGCAACTGTACGGAAATACCGGGACAGCTTAGGGGCTGTGGTGGCACTCAAAACAAACAGGGATGGCAGAACTGGGTCTGCTGGAGGAAGACATAAATGAAATTCACCTTCCAGCATTCACTGCAAGTGAAGCTAATCTGCATTTCTTATACCAAGCAAAGGCTACAGCTCAGATGCTAATTTTATCTTGCTGGCTTTGTAGTGTCCTTGATCTTCAAGAGAATTCAAAATAACATGGAGCAAATGTATAACTAAGTCATTTTAAAGAAGGAACTGCAAAGTGCATAACTCTGCTCAAGGGGAAACAGCTTCTCTGCTAAACACGGAGTATGAAATCAGCTCATGCTGGCAGACTGAACAAATGGGCTCTTTACTCCTCATCCTCACAGCAGGACTCTTAGGGGAGACCAGGGAGCTCATTCTCCATCTGCCCTACAAACCCATCCCGGCGGGAATGTGCAGGGAGGCCAAGCCCACCCTCTCCTCCTCGTGGCTGGTGACAGATTGTGACAGATTGTGAGCCTGCCCCGACGCAGCTTCATTCCATCTCCTCGTTTGGCATCACCTGGAAGAGGAGATCAGCACCTTCCCCTGCACTGCTGCCCTGGAAGTGACACGAAGTTTAAGGCTGTCCAAGTGCTCAGTGTGCCAAGAGCTGAGCCAAGCCCTTTGCTGAGCAGATTCGGGAGATTGGTGACTCCAGGAGCACTCTGTGACAAACACTCAGACCTTGCTCCCAGGGCAGGGCCTGCCACCAAGGAATACTGAGCCATTCCCCATGGAAAGCAGGTGCTCCCTGCCAGGCTGCTCTCCAGCCAAGGGCTCGCTCATCCTCACCCCAAATGCCAGGATCCAGGGGAGCTGGGGAAGAGCCTGGTGTGCCAAGCAGCAGTTTCAAATCCCTTCCCAGGAGCAGCCACAACTCTCCCAGCATCATCTCTGAATTATCCTGTCCCAGGCAGAGCTGGCTGGCAGGGAGGGAAAAGGAGATTTCTTTTTCTTGTCTTTCGCTGGTACCAGACTGCAGAGAAGTCCCTCTTTCCAGGTGGGAGTGCAGGGTGCTGGAGTGGTGCTGCAGAGCTGTCACAGCCCCGGGAAGGGGCAGGAAGGCCCTGGGCAGACAATTCCCACAGCAAGGATGCCATAGGGCTACCAGGACATTCCCTACGTGTTATTTCCAGCTCCTACGAAGCAAAAGAGGAGAAAAATGGATGTAAGGTCAGAGAAACACCCCCCACGGCAGGGCAGGTTCCAGAGAGCTCTTCCTGGAGGGAGGTCAGAGGAGACAGGTGGATGTTCTTTCTCACCACCCTCCATTTCCCCTCCACACTTCTTTTCAGGGCAATGGTGGAATTCCTGGGGTGTCTGTGCAGGGCCAGCAGTTGGACTGGATGATCCCTGTGGGTCTCTTCCAGCTCGGGACATTCTGTGATTCTGTGAGGTTATTTGGCCGTCACCCTCCCTGCCCAGCCAGGGCCAAAGCCTCCCAGCCTCATCACATCTGCTCCTTAAGGACTGGTCAGGGCACGACCTCGGGAAGGTGAATACAAGGAAGGATTTAACCTGCTGGCACCACAGCCTGATCTCCCTGCAGGGCTGAAGCCATCAGCTGCAGGCAGTGCGAGCAGGACATGTGCCAGGGAGTTTAGACTTTGCTCCCTGTATTTTTTCTTCACCTGGAGACAGACAAAGTGAAAACAAGAAGGCTGGAGAAGCAGCTGAATTGAAAATAAGAAATGAGTGGAGGTATTTGTTTCCTTTGCTTGGATTTAACACTCCTTGGAGTAAGTGAGAAGCAGATGCTCTGATCCTGAGCTCCTGGTGCCAGCTCCCTGCTCTGCCCTGGAGCTGTTCCTGTGACCCCCTGCCCATGGCCTGGGACCCTGCACACAAATGCTGAAGGTGAACCATGAGAGGTGCTGAACTTTTCTCTTTTTTGAGCACATTTGGCCTCCAACCCCTTTCTCCACCCTCTCTGTGCTCTCATTAAGTGTTTCCCTTATTTTCAGAGCAGGTGCTCGCTCCCATTCTTAATGAACCTCTCTGCTCACTTGTAAACAAGCCCTTTATTAGCTCCACAAGCATGTGCTTGTTTCTATTTATACCTTTTCCATATCAATATTTGAAAGCACACTCCCCTACGCTGCATTCCTTCTCCGTGCCTTTTTCATCCCTGCTGCCTCTTTCCCGCCTCTTCTCTCTCTCCCAGGTTCATCCAGGCTGATTTAAACCAAACCTAGATTTTTTCCCATTTCCTTTGTTGGCCTGAATTAAATAATTGGGACCTTCGTTTCTGAATGTTTTGCATTCAAAAGATTGTTCCATGTCCCAGTAGAGGTGTCATCCTTTCCATGAACTGGAAATTGGTGGGAAGTGAACACCTAAATCCTCCAGGCAGATTTCTGAGTGTCTGCTGTCCACCTGGCCTTGGAGAGAGCTACACACCTCCTCATTTATTGGATTTACAGGGATGGAACCCCTCTCCTATGAGGAAAGGCTGACAGAATTGGCCTTGTTTGTTCTAGAGGAGACAAGGCTTTGGGTGATCTAATTGTGGCCTTTAGGTGCCTAAAGGGCTCCAGGAGAGCTGGAGAGGGACTGGGGTCAAGGGATGGAGGGACAGGACACAGGGAATGGCTTCTCACTGCCAGAGGGCAGGGATGGATGGGATATTGGGAAGGAATTCTTCCCTGTGAGGGTGGGCAGGCCCTGGCACAGGTGCCCAGAGAAGCTGTGGCTGCCCCTGGATCCCTGGCAGTGTCCAAGGCCAGGCTGGACAGGGCTTGGAGCAGCCTGGGACAGTGGAAGGTGTCCCTGCCATGGCAGGGGTGGCACTGGATGAGCTTTAAGGTCTCTTCCAACCTAAACCATTCAATGACTTCCTGCTGCTGCACCTTATATTTTAAATTCTCATCTTATTAAGGAATTAGTGTTCTGGTGTTGCGAGCTGTGAGAAGAGGAGCTCTCCCCCTCTCCGAGCAGCTGTACCCGGGGACAAGGCTTCAGCTCCTTCACCGGAGTGCTGGGAGTAGCTTTGTAATGGAAATAGGCACTTCTGGGATTTTTAACAAGCACCTGCTTTATCCCGCTGCCTAATGAGGGCCTGGACAGAAATGCAGTGAAAGCACACGAAGGTAAGACTGCCATTTAAGCTAATTAACAGCAAATTAAATTAAACTGACAAACACATATATTTTGGGCTCCTGCATCTAACAGGAGGCAATGCGGCAGAGGTTTCATTATTCACATTTCCCATCACCTGCTTCTTTTTCCCCAGCACCTTCCTCCCCAATTACCTGGGGAAGGGAAAGGGAGAAAGATACTAAAGCCAATAAGATAATTCTCATTTACATAAAAATTTTTCGGCATTGTGTTTAATAGTCTGCGAGTTACTGCAGAAGAATATATAGTCCATTCTTTAAAAAGCTCCAGTGCACTAATTGAAATTAAATTACATGGAACCCAGTGTCTGGCTCCTGCTCATTGGGAGATAATATGCAAGCCCCAGTTTTATGTGTTATTATTAATATTGATGGATGAAGCACTGTAGCCATCACAGAGACACTTCCCAGGTGCAATTCCCCTTCCTCCAGCTACAGGGGAGCACAAACTGATGTTTTTTCCCCCATGAAAATGCCTCATTTGTTGAGGGCAGGGCTGTGCTCCCTTGGCACCCCAGCACTGCAGGTTTTGGTCCCTGCTCTCAGCACTAGCCCTGGGTGATGCCACCGCAGCCTTTCCTTCACGTTCCTTTGCATCTCTCCAGCTCCATTAATCCGTCAGGGGCACGCTGCCGCCGCAAACAAGATTTAGGGGAATTTAACACTCAGTTGGTAGGCCTGGAAAGCCATGTGTGGTGTTTCCTGGAAGAGGCAAAGCACCAGGAGCTGCTCCCCCACCTTCCCGGGGCTGCTGGGGGCTCAGGCTGTGCGGACTTTGCTCCTTGCCTTCTCCACGAGCTGCTAACAAGGGAGCCAATTAGTGCCAGTTGTGATGGGAGCACTTTTTCCACCAGGAGCCTGGATTGAAACCTTTAATTCGTTTTGCACAGGCAGAGGCACACAAAATGTTCAAGCATGGATAAAATCCACAAGATCTGAGGGTTAAGGGTATCCCCGTGGATTTTATTCTTTGTTTCAGACTTGCAGCTTTCACTAAAAAAAAAAAAAAAAAAAAAGGTAGAAAGAGAAAAGAAGAAGAGAAAGGTTTCTTGCTCTTTTGTTGATGGAACTAATTTTTCTCATCTAAACTAATACCAAGCCTTCTTGAGTGACTCCTGCTGAAATGGTCCCTTGGTGGCCTGGGACCTTGGAATAACGAGGTGCCAGGGTTGGACATCAGTGCTTGCTGCTGGGGACTCTGGAGCCAGCCCCTGCCATCCCTTGCCAGCCTCCAGTGTCTCCTGACATTGCCCACACAGAGCGGGAGACCCCAGGAGCTCCACGGGGCTGTTTTCCAGCTCTGTAAGATCCAGAGGGAGCAGGAGAGAGATGGAGAGCCCCTCCACCGCTGTCTCTGTCCCTGGGGCCCGGCAGGCTCTGCCAAGGAGAGCCTGGTCCTCAATTCCATCCCGTTCCAGCGTGGGAAGGACTCTGACCTGCTTCTCTGCCTCTTGCTTGGAGCTCTGCAGGGCTGAAGAGAAGACGAAATGTCTTTTCCCTCCAGGACCTGGTTTCTCAGCTGGACACAGACTTTTGCTCTGGATGATGCAGGAGAAGTCCCTGAGGCTGTGCAGGATTTACACCTCACACACCCAGGAGCCCTGTCAGTGATCCCACAACTCTGAACAGCTCCCCGGAGGGTTTGGGATGCCAAGCACAGGGACTGGCATCCTAAACCCTTCCCAGTTTCCATCCCAAGGCCAGGGAGCATCACCACTGCCTTGAAGAAGGCCAGACCCAGCTTAGATCATTCAGTCCTGCCCTAAAGACTTAGATCTTCTGGAAGGATGAAGTTCCCTTTGAAAGGAGCCATCAAACGCTGCTCACACCCCAAGAGAAGGACTCATCTTCCACTGAGGTAAATGGGAATGCAGGCTCCCCCCGTGCTTCAGATGAGTCATAGGCAAATGTTCCTGAAACCTCCTGTCAAACAGACTTTACATTAAAGGCGGCGTCAGAAGGCAGAAAGTGTTTTTCTCAGGACATTTATTAAGTCCTGCAGCTAATTAATCCGTGCATTTACGAAAGAAATGCTTGACAATACCCAGAGTTCAGCTGAGTTCAAGGAATGAAAGAAAATATCAGATCAGGAAACGTGCACATCTCCCTTGGTCCGTAACAGATCTCCTTAGCAGCAAATCCCAGCAAGAAACGTCTCTATTTTCCCCCTCAAGTCAAATCCTTTGTGTCAAACCCTATTTTTAACTCAGCCCACTGAGCTCGAGAGGGTGAAAGCCCCGTGCAAGGACCCCGGGTTCTGCACCACTGCTTTTAATGGGAATGCACTTGGGAAAGCTCATCCAGAGCAGTTCCTGGTGGAGATGCAGAATATTGGAGTGCAGAGCAAGCAACACAGAACTTCTTCCTCAAGCACAGCAGTTGTGCTTGGATCCCTCAGTGGTTCCTTGGGAGCCTGGCTTGTTTGCAGCTCTCCAAGACCTCTGCTTGCCAGGAAAAATTAATCCACAAACACCAGAGGTTTATGTCCAAAAAGGAGACAGAGGAGTCCTGTAACTTTATTCATGAATAAAGGGAGAGGTCATGGGCATTTCCCATGGGGGTCTCTCAGATTGCTAGAGGACACAGCCTCTTTTTATCCTAATTTCCCATCCTGAGGTTCCCTCTCCCTTTCCCCATAGGCTGAGGTACTCGAGAGGTACAGACTGCCCTGAACACCTAATGCAGACACAGTAATATGCATCCCCCAGTGCAGACACCCTCAATACAAACCCCCCTTTCTTCTTTTTCTTAGGCCTCTGTTCCTGTACTTTATTACCACAGTCTTGGGGGAGTCAATCAGTGGAATTCCTATGGAAATCCTTGCCATTGTTTCTTCTATCTCTCAGTATTGGCCTTATCTTACCAGTAGTTTGTTTGTAAAGACACTCCCTTATTCCTTTCATGCTCTTCCCCTTTTTTAAAATGGGGATTATATTTTCTTTTTTTCCAGTCATCAGAACTTCACCTGGCTGCCACATTTTTTTAAACATGATGGATAGTGGATCAGGAACTTTGTCTGTCAGTTCCCTCCTTCTGGGAAGAGGTGATGCCTGATTCCCTGAACGAGGGGAAGCTTAGCTCAGGTATTTGGATAACAGCACATGGATAACAACACATTGAGGGCAAACTGACACGGGGTGTGGAGGAGAAGGAAGAAAGAGAGACTGGAACAGGCTGGTGGTTTAAGAAACAGCCGAAATCACAAGTGCAATCCCAGAACTCAGACTCCATGGGGTGAATAGAACTGCTCCTCACCTTCTGTACCAAGCAGGATTGTACTCTACCCAATTCTTTTCCAGAGGGGAATGGGGAGTCAGATGATAATAATTGTTAGTTCCCTGGTTTTATGGGGCTTCTGTAGGTCCAGTAGTTTTATAGGTGTGAAGTGCAACTGTTTTGCTCATTTCTTTTGTCAATTTTTGCCAACCATTTGCAGAGTTCTGGCTGGGCTGTGTGGGGTTCAAAAGCTGAGCAGGCATGGGGGCAGTGGGAAGGATTACAGACTGTGCCTCTTCATGCAGACACAGGCAGGGGCTCTCCATGGAGCTCCCAGTGAGGAAGGAAAAGCAAAGCCTTACTCTGATAAACTCCTCGAATTCAGCTCTGACACCACTGAGGGTTTTCCAGCTATTGAGTCTTTCCCTTTTAGCTCCCCACAAATACAGAACCACATGTAACATTTGCTTGAGGAAACACTGGCTTCCCATTCCCAGCAGCACAGTAAATGTGGCAAAGATGAATTGGAGAAGATAGCAATCAGCAGCTGAATGGATTTAAGAATGAATTCATCCCGCCTTGCCCTGCAGAAGCTCAGGGATGCTGGCCAGCACACACACCTGGGTGTGCAGCGGGACACCCTGGGGCGAGGGGAGGCAGCTCGGGTGCCCCAGAGGTGTCAGACAGACCCTGGGGTCAGGGCTGTGGCTGTGCACGGCTGGACCTTCCAGGGTGTTATTAACACCCAGGGCTCATTTCACCTTTCCTGGCCAGCTTAGCCTGGAGCCTGGAGCATCCCAATGGCCTGAGGGCTGCCAAGGCCTTTTGCATCAGCTCTGCATAAAGACCTCAACAGATGGGGAGGTAAAGGACAGAGTGGATCTCAAATTATTCCATGTAGCCTAATTATTTCATAATAACATCTTTAATGCATCTGAGAAGCTTGGAAGGGCTCCTTTCATGCTTAATTGCGAGGCTTTCTGAGAAAGCAATCACTGCTCAGAGGTATTTTCCAAGGATTTTTCTGTCTTTTGCCTTTGTAACATCAGTCAAGCAAACCACTATTGAGCAGTCTCTGTAGTCTGGCTGCCTTTTTAACCTCTGCTGTAAAACCTTTGGATATTATTATCCTTTCCCTATTTGTTCACGTCTTACGAGCACAGGTGCTTATTTGGGGCTTGCATTAGTGCACTCGCCCAACAAAGAGGAGACATGAAAGGGACAGGGAGAGCAGCTAAGCTGAAGGTCTCTGGGATGAGCTAGGGAGTTCTCTGATCCTGAATGAGGAGGCACTTTTGATGTGCCTTCAGCTGGCGGCGCTGGGAGGAGCAGGGCAGGGATGGTGGGGAGAGGCTGCACACAGCTCCGGCTCCTCTCGGAGGGGGGAAAGGCTCCCTCGGGCTGTGGGGACACTCCAGCCTGGGCTGCAGCTCTGCAGAGGCTCACGCTGAGCACTGGGGTGGCACCAGGTCACTGTCCCTCCCGACCGCTCCCGGGGCGGGGGAGTCGGGGCAGTCCCGGGATGGGCTCAGGTGTGGACACAGATCAGCAAACACAGCCCCCAAAATAAACACACAGCCCCAAACAAACACACATCCACAAATGCAGCCCCAAAATAAACACACAGATCCACAAACGCAGCCCCCAAAATAAACACACAGCCCCAAACACAGATCCCCAAACACAGATCCCCAAACACAGCCCCCAAAATAAACACAGCCCCTAAAACAAACACAGCCCTACAAACACGGATCCCCAAACACAGATCCCCTAACACAGTCCCCAAAACACAGCCCCAACAAACATAGATCCCCAAACACAGCTGCCCCAGCCAAGCACAGCCCCCAGCCAAGCACAGTCCTTCCAACCAAGCACAGCCCACTCCAGCACAGCCCCGAACAAGCACAGCCCCTGCAGCTGCTGCCTGGCACCCACAGGAGCCCCGGCCACCACAGAGCACCTGAGCCAAGGGAAAAGCAGGTTCCCCTCGTGCTCAGGTCAGCCAGCACAAGGCTGGAGGCACAGGGAGAGGGGATGAGGGGAGCCTTGGGCAGGGCTGTGGGAGCATCCCCCAGAGAAGCAGCACATGGTGTTCTCCATCCCTCCTGCCAGAGTGGCTTCACAGACCTCCTGGGAGTAAACACACAGCAACTGTGACCTTTGGAAGGGATCTTCCACTGAGAAATAGCTCTGTCTAATCGCACAGCCATTACTGGTTTGGAATAAACACAGTGCCTCGGTGGTCAGTGGGAGTTGGGCACGGCGGCTCCAGCTTTGCTCCAGCTGTTGCTGTGGTCTGATCCCAGAGATACCCTTTGTGTGCAGGCCAGGCCCAATAGAAATAGGACTAAAGGAGACAGGGCTGCTTTGGCTTACATTTCTGGTGTCCCAAGGGACATTAATTCCCCTCCCAACCAGCTTAATTTGCCTTCATTTTGTCTAGAACAACAGCTCATGGCTCCTCAAAGTGTTTCATGATCACTCCCCGAAGTATTTCAAGAGCCACTGCTCCAGCTGAGTCAGAAATACCTAAAGAGCCTCCCTTAAGACCTGTCCTGTTTGTTGTCCCCTCTCATCCATGCAGAGTGACCTGGGTGTGATGTTCAGCTGTGGTACCACCAAAATGGCCCTCCTTACAATACCACAGCCTCCATCACACATGGACTGTAAATCCTTCCTGGGCTACAGGTGAGAGAGGAGAGCAGAGTTCGATTTGCCCATGGGTGTTGGTCTGGATGAGGGACATCAATCTACTCCACAATTGGCTTTGCTACCTTGAATAGAATTACTTCAGTATTGCTGCAAAACTGGTGCACTGTCCTGTATTGATAGTTATAACTCCTGTACTGTGTAGTGAGTAATTCTGATGGAGATCTTTTGGTCTAATCATTATCATCATTAATAATTTATTTTTATATAAACATATCTGGTTTGCCATCCTTAATCCTGTGGGACCAAGTTCTATAAAGGTTCAGTGGCACCTGCATAATCCTTTAAACTCCTCAGAGAAGGAGTTTAGAAAGCAAGGATGGTTCTTGCTGCACCTCGTGACTCAATAGAGGCTCTCCCTGACAAACTTTGTCTGAGGCTCCCGCTCTGCCCAGGACACTCTGGAAGAGTGGGGATGGTGGGGATTTCCTCCTGCTGGGGTGGGGAGGAAGCAGCAGGAGTCGTGTCCCCCCTCAGATAAACCTTGTACATTTAAAATCTAACCTTGCAATAGCAAGTCAGGCATCACTTTCCCAGCTACATCTTGTTCTGTCATTCTGCAAAGATAAAGAGCAAGACAAAAAAAAAAAAAAAAAAGGAATGAAAAGACTGACAAACCCACACTGGAAATGGCCCTTGCACAAACCCAGGAACATTTGCTCGCTCCTCAGACAGCATCAGCCTGCCATGCTGCTACAGGACACGGAGATGTCAGCACATTTAGATTGCCTTTTGATCTGGTAAACAGGCAGCAGATCTGCTGCACGAGGTGTCTGTCACACCAAATCCTCAGCTGGCACCTGCGGCACCTTTGTGAAACTGCACACAGAGAGATGTGAGCGCTTCAGGCTCGTACAGATACAAGCTCAGGAAACCAAGACCTCTGGGGAGTGCTCCTTTGGGGATAAGGCCATGGGGTAGCAGTGGTTTGGATTTGCTGAGGGTCTGTCAATGTTCTTTCCATTCTCCATCACACTGGAGAGGTTTCCTGGCTGTAGGATCACAGGTCAGGCACATCCCTGGGGACAGGCATTGCCTTCAGACACCAGACTGCTCATTCCCTGGGCTTTCCAAGGGCTGCTGCTCTAAAACCCAATGGGAAGGGGGCTTCTGCTCAGGATTTTGCCTTGTTTATCTGTTTATTTTAGCTTGGGAAGGAGACAGATTCTTCTCATTTGCACTGTGGAAAGAAAACAAACCAAGGTTCCTCCAAATCTCCATTCCACAGGGAATGGTGTCAGTGCCAGCATTCCAGCCAAGAGCACTCAAATACACCACAAATGCCAATTCCACACCTCCTACATGACACCAACACCACTGCCCTAAAGCAGGAGTGGGGAGCTGTGCCAGACTTTGAACTGTCAGCCACGACCTCAAGACCTCTCATGTTCAGGAGAAGCTTCCCATACTCTCAAGGAAAACTCACCTGGCATGATTTTGTTGGTTCTGTCAGCATCACCCTGACACTCACACATTGCCCAGAAGCTGAGATAGGACAAGCGGCAGAATTAGACATAAAGGCATGAACACATTTATTATGTGTTAAATCAAAGCATTCCATCATGCGGCCTGAAATATTTACATCAGAGGGAGCTCAGATTAGAAGTGAGGCAGCAAAGATTTTGGCCACTGGACTACCACAAAGGGCCACCATTGCTGGTGTTTCCACAGCAGATTTCCACAGCCAGGTCTCGTTGTCTTTGTTGTAACTCTGCAGTCAAAGCATTTTGCATGGACTCTTTTCCTACAAGTCCATCAGGGGCTTTGCTGGCCCAGCTCCAGGAGAGGAGAGCCACCAGATCTGCTTTAGTTGAACACATGGCTGAGCGGATCTGTGCAAAGCTCCCCACTTACATCGGTGTCATCCTCCACCTTGATAACAACTAAAAATAAAGTGCTGCAATAATCAGCTAGATTGACTAAGACAGATGCTGCTTTTAACATGTGTACTGTAATTAACTTACAGAGGGCTAGAAAGCTCCATCTCAGCCTCTTCCCACAGTGGAGGAAGTTTGCCTTTCTAATAATAGGAGCTGGTAACACGTGTTGAATTATAAAGTAATGAAAGTTGGTTTTGGCAGGAACAATCCAGATTTGTCGTGCTTCCATTTAATTTCCAAGTCTGACAGGCGCTCTGCTCCCAGCGGACCCTCTGCTTTTCCTGGAGCTCCTCCTGAATTTCTTTCCTCTGGCATAAGGTAGGGCACAGACCCTTCCTTCCCAGGGGAGGATGTGCTGTCTCGGGGCGACAATGCCGAGTGGTTTGCACTCTCTCACACGCCGGCTGGTTTGCACACACCGTTAGCACCCCACACTGTGTGCACCCACACAAAACCTGGCCCAGCCTCAAGCTGTGCTTGCCTTGGGGTGGCCTCACCCCGAAGTGCCACAGATGGGATGGCACAGCGCCGTGTGAGCAGCGGGGAGAAGGTGTTTCCCTGCCCTCTCCCGTTTTCCAGCCTGCACACCAAAAATCGGGAAGAAAATAAAAACCCTCTAACATTATATTGGAAGTGACAGACAATCAGGAATTACTTTATTTTCTGGCCAGGATTTGTCAAGGAAAATATTCCAAACACACAGGGTTTTTTGTAAGCTTTCCCTCCCAATTTTATAGAGTCAAAATCCATAGAGATGCTTTGGTTTAATGTTCATCGGTCCAAAGCTGAGCAGCTCGCAGTATTTGGTTTCCTATCGGATCCAAATTTCTTTGCCTCTGATGTTAATTAGGTCTTCATTCTTTCATTTTCTTATCAGTCTTTTCTGGACTAGATGTCTCCAACTCTGCCAGAGCCAACGTCTGTCTGGGGTAGGTGTTTGTAGATGGCTGCTGATGTTCTGTTGATGGTCGCTAAATCTGGGTATCTTTTGGGCTACTCCCAGTCTGTTGATTTGTCAAGTCCATCTCCATAGAGTGGTGCTACATCTCCTAAAAAAAACTTAAAAAAAATTCTTTTCCCCAAGACTTAGGCAAACCAAGCTAGACTAGAGAAATAAGTTAAATTTTAAAAGTTATACTGTTTCCCACAGTGCCAGGTCCTTCTGACACACAGCCATTGTGCTGGGGCACAGCCCTGGCTGGAAATGTCAGGGAGCACTTTCTGGGCTGAGCTTCCCTCACTAATTCTCTCCTGGGCCCAGTTTTCAGACCTGGATTCCAATTGCTCTTCGTGCCCTTCTTGCAAGCCGCCGGCTTGGGATCTTCTGTGGTCTCACCAGCTCCCTCCCACATGCCTGACCTTCTCCCTCCATTTCCAGCTGCTCAGCTGCATTCTCCTTTCCTCCTTGCTCAGCCCCTGCTTGGCCAAATCCCTCCTTTGGGCCGGGATGTGGCAGGAGTGCAGTCCAGGCAGCCCAGCCAGGCTGGCTTTGCTCTCAGCAGCTCAGCTCACACCCACAGGGTGGGCCGTGATGGCAGGGCTTGTGTGGATCCCAAACCCACAGAATCCATCCTGGATGGACAGCAGACCAAGCTCTCTGTCCTCCTGCTGGGTTTAAAGCCCCTCATGGCCTCACATCTCTATTTCCATGTCACCGTGTCCCTCCACAGCCCAGGGTGTGCAGAGCACCCTGAGGTGACCCTGTTCCTGTTCCCATCCCCACTCCACATCAGCCTGACCAGCAAGAACTGACCTTCCCCCTCCTTTTACCTTTGCTGCCTGCATTTCCCTGGGCTCTGCAGAACAGCTTGTCCTAGCCTGGCTCCTACCTCCACACACAGCAAAAACACTCCCACAATAATATTTGTGCACTGTTTGTGTGCAGACATCTGCTACACACCCTCATTCTTGAAGGGGCATCTCCAAGACACAAAAGCATGGCCAGGAATGCCCTTGGTCAGTTGAGGGCAAAGAGTAATTTTTAATTTTTTTCCCCATATTTTTTAGGTCATTACAATTTCAGAGGAACAGTGTTTGGCCATGTCCATAACACAGCATTGACCTGACTTCCATCTGGCTCTGAGTACTGGTGAGGTGAGCTCAGGATCCACCAGGAACACAATGCCCTGAGTGGGCAAAGGTAGGAATGAGATTCCCAGGTAGGAATGAGATTCCCAAGTAAGAACAAGATTCCTTGATAGCAATGAGATTCCCTGGCAGGAATGAGATTACCTGGAAGCAATGAGATTACCCAGAAGGAATGAGATTCCCCAGTAGGAGAGAGATTCCCTGGTAGGAGTGACATTCCCTGATAGGAATGATATTTCCTGGTAGGAATGAGATTCCCTGGTAGGAATGAGATTTCCAGGTAGGAATGAGATTCCCTGCCTGCTCCAGTGATGATGAACAAGTTCAGCCTTGAATCTGCTTTTATTAACCCTGGTGTATCTCTTACCATTCCCTTGCTGTTTGTTTACTGCATTTGGCTCCATCCAAAGCCGTGGTCACCCCCAGCCCAGGCCTGAGGGGTCAGTCTGAGGGGTCTGGGGGCAGGACACTGAACAAGGAAAGGCTGCTTTGTGTGCTCACACAGCCACAGGGAGCTCCTGGCCCTGGTGTCCTCACTGGACACAGCTTCCTAACCCCTGGCTGCTCCAGGCCAGCTGCACACACACATCTGGGGAAGGTGGCTTTAGGGACAGGACCCCAGCACGCCTGAGCTGTGTGATAGCAGAGCCAGGAGCAGGTGAAGGATTTTCAGTTCACCCTCAACCTCATTAACGTCATTTCTTGCCCCAGCCTGTGCTGGGTGACACCTCAGAGGAGCTGGCCATGGTGGCCATGCCACAGCTGCCTTTTCTTAAGGGAGAAAGGCATGGGGGAGCCCCTCCAAGTCAGGGACCCTCTGTTTTGTGATTCAAGCCCAAAGCAGGACATCCTGGCTGCTGCTGTGCTCCTCAGGGCATCACAGCTCTGCTCCCGCCAGAGGAGTGCTCAGAGCTGCTGTAGCACACTGCAGCCCTCACTGAGAGGGAAGAAGCCTCATGTGGGGTGAGGGGGTCAAATAACAGGAGAAAAAAGTCAGGAAAGAAGCAGCCAGGGTGCTCCCAGCACCATCAGCACCAGAGGCACCGTTTCAGGTCACATTTGAAACCCAGAGCTGCATTTCAAAGCGGGATACTTGGATTGAGCTAAGCGTGCCCATAATTAAATCAAAGTCCTGCTGCTTGGCTTATGGAAGATAATGAAATCTGGATAAAAGTCACGTCTCATGGCCTAGCAGTCACCTAGAACAGAAAGTACAATGTGCTGGACACTTCTGGCAGCCCTTGAGTCACCCCAGCAGCCCCTGCCCCACGCAGCAAGGGACCAGCATTTGTTGTATCACAGCTACACACACGATTTTCCAAGCATTGTATTTCATTTGGATGAAAAGTTTGTATGTAAACATGCAAAGCTCTCTCAGGCAGACACATGGAATGCAGGTGTAACTCTCCCAGCTCCTTTCCAGCCCTGAACAGAAGAACAACATTTCAGTCTCATCAGGGCTGTGCCTTTGGACCAAGGGTTAGCTCTAACCAAGCTCCATCTCTTGCAGAGGGAAGTTAGATCCATAAAATAAAAGGGGAGATGGAAACACTAGCAGAGGCTCTGGCTGCTGACTTCTGAAGGTTTGCAAATCCTCCAGGCAGGGAGCACTGCTCTGAACATCGCAGTGATCTGCAGGAGAGAACAGACTTGCAAACAAAACACACACAGAGCCAGTGCCTGGGAAAATGGCAAATTTAACATTTATCCATCTGCTTCATGCTTGGACTCAATCTTAGAGGTCTTTCCCTTCCTTCATGTGTCTTTGACTGTGGTCCTTTAGTGAAATCCCTGCTCTTCTCCTCACACCTCTCTGCTCCTTAGCAGCAGGAGTTGAGCTGGACCAAGACAATGCTGCAGTTGGAAAATTTTGAGCTTGGTGAGAGGTCACCCTTCCCCTCCAGGGACAGAGGAACAGGGAAAACCCACTCTGCCTGGACCAGGCTGGTTTTGTCGTGAGTAGAGTCCAGAAGAGCCCCAGCTGCCAATCTGAGAGGGAATCACTGCCAGAGAGAGGGAGAGGGAGACAGTCCTGAGCAAGAAGGGAGAGGTCACAGCTCCCAGGCCATGGGAGAGCATCCCTGGAGGTGTTCAGGGAAAGTCTGGATGTGGCACTCGGTGCCATGGTCTGGGTGACAAGGTGGTGTTGGGTCACAGGCTGGACTCAATAATCTCTAATGACTTTTCCAACCTGCTGAATTCTGTGTCATTCTGTGACTGTGGCAGGCTGGGAAGGGAGGTGCAAAAATTAGTGATGAGGCAAGAGGGTAGGGAGTGGGTGATGCTCTGGGGAGCAGAACCACTAGAGATGATAAAACACCCAGGTGGGGACAGAAGCTGGACAAGGATGGGTTGTTCTCCACGGAATCCTACGTTCCAGAAGCTGTGACCTCCCCAAGGGCTCTGAGAGAAGGTGCAGCCCCCAGGCTGACCAAGGCACTTGCTGGCACTGAGAAATGCCTGACTTGCTCGCTCCAAGCCGTGCTGCTGCCTCCAGCCCAGAGGGAAGAGCAGAGCACAGCCACAGCAGCGCTCTCTGCCTCCTCCTCTCCCAGCTACAGCCACAACCCCGACTGCTGGGTTCAGCAGAATTACCTTTATTGCCATATGACAGCGTGCAGCAGCTCTAAAGGCAACAAAATTCACCTGGCTGCCTTCTCGATGAGTGTCTGTTCTCCAATGCAGTCAAAGCCACTTTCAGCTAGTTTCACTTATAAAAAGTCCAGCAAACCTGCGAGTTTTACACAAAATGCAAGCCATAAAGCATCAAAGGTTCTGTTGGAGGGTTGGTGAACTTTAGCAATGCCTTTGATGAAAATGGTCTGAGTTTCAAGTGTGTAATGAAACCCCAAATCATTCAAGTTTCACATGGTTGCAAATATTTCTCACAGTTCTGATCAAAGGTGTATTCAGCAGGGAAGAGGCTTTGATTTTGCAGTACAGGGGACGTGCTGAAATTTTCAAAGCCAGGCCCTGGGATTTAGCTGAGCAGTTCTTCTTGGAAGCAACACAGCTAAACTTAGCAATGCTTGGGGGGAAGGAAGGCGATGATGCCATGTTTGGATTACTCCTGTTACCCCTAAACCCCTTCCCAGGAGGAAGCTTTAATCCCCCAGTGAGCCCCGGAGGCTGCAAGCTCCTGCTGCAGGTTTGGCCTCCACAGCTGCCCTCCCTGCACATTTATTTCCTTTGCTCTTCCCTGACTTCTCTCTCCTGGCTGCTGACACTGCTGCTCTGTGCACTTCAGAGGGAAAGCTGGAGTGTTTGGAGGAGGAGGAGGAGGAGGAGGAGGAGGCATTAGTGCTGCAGGACTGGCTGCTGACCCACATTGCAGAAGGGAAGGGCTCCCTGCTGCCCATCCAGCATCCCTGCACCCCCTGTGTGTCCCTGGCCGGCAGGACACAGGGAAGCAGCCTCATCCTTCCCTGTGCTCAGCCAGGAGAGCCAAATCCCGCCGGAGCCAGAGGCGTATGTAAATGTCTGGGTTTAATGCCACTGCCGTGCTGGGAAGTCTTCATTTGTGACAAGCATTTCCATAGCAACAGACCGAGCTCGCTAGCAGGACTGGGGTCCCCTCGGAGGAGCAGGTGGAAGGAGGGAACAGAGACAGCACAAAATGCTCTGGAGAAGCAGCTCGCAGTGTTTGTGTCAGCAGTGCCAGGCTCCAGCAGGGCAGAGCTCTGAGGAAAGGGAATTCTCCAGGATGTTGTGATGGTGCCAGGCTGGGGCTGAGGACACCCAGGCTCTGCCCAAACCTCATCTCCCCATCCTGAGGTGGCCCTGCAGAGCCCGAGCTGCTCTCCCTGACTGGGACACCTTCCCTATCCTGAGGGACACATACAGGGGGCACAGGAGCACTTTCCCCTGCAGCAGAGGTGTGCAGGGCAGGGCTGATCCCACCCAGGGAGCAGCTGGGAGCTGTTCCCACAGCCCTGCAGGAGTGCCTCTGTCCCCACATCACCTCCCCGGGCTGGTGCTGTCCCCTGGAGCAGCAGCACTGACCGGGATCAGGTCAGACTGACCCAGGCAGGCACTGCCTTTCAACCCTCGCTCACCTGGCCCTGCAGAGAAGCAGAGCTGTGTCTGGCACAGCTCTGTTACACCACAGATTCTCTGCAGAGGCTGTTTTTCCTAAGAACAGCCCATTTTCCAGGCAGCCTGGCATGATTCTACAGCTCATTCCCACATCCAGTTTCCAATCAGCACAAATAATATGCACAAGCATCACAGAGCCATCAACTGCTGCCCAAGGGGCAGGAACAGAGTCTGCTCAGAGAGGGCTGGAGCAGCCAAGGACTCTTTTAGGCAACAGCAAGTTTTTCTGGCTAATGTGCTCTGCTTTTTGATAATTTTGTTATTTTCCCTGAGATGTTACAGTAAGTGGTGTGGTAGGCCCTTGTGATTCCATCAAATAAATCACATCACAGCCATTTAACCCCAGAGGTGGCACCTTGGGCTGGCACATCTCTCTTCAGGGTGTCCAGACCTGTCCTGCAAAGCCAAGGCAGGTTTTCCCTCCCTGTCCACCCAGCTCCCTATTTGGTTGTTTTTATTGCCCAAATAAGAGGCCTCTGTAATAACAGCTTCAGAGGCTGGGAGCCCCGAGGGCAGAGAACATCCAGCACCACAAAAATCTTGAGTAGCTTTAGTATTAATTGATTAAACACTTCACCCAGCAACACCAAATACCATCATTCCTGAAATTCAAGCCTCATAAAGGCCTTGGTGCATCTTGAGAGAGTGACAAATATGTGGAGGAGCTTTCCTTGCACAGATTCTCTGGAGCCCTGGAGGCTTTAATTGTTGAAGGCAACATCATTGCAGGAATTGGAACTATTTCCTTTATTAAAATCAGTAAAGGATGCCCCAACCAGGCTTTAGGATGTCTGTGAGTGTTCAGATATTTATCAATAATTCCTACATACGTTCGGTTTTGTTCTTGCTACAGAACCACCACCTCACTGTTTGTGTCTCCTACCCCATCACTCCTAAAGTTAAAGGATGTCAGGAAAAAAATAAACAAAAAAACCATCCCCAAACCAACCCCCAAAAAAACCTTAAGTGCGAGGAAAGCTTTATTACAAAGCTTACATACATAGAGACATTCATTTATCCAGATTAAATCACACTGTTCCCCATCTCCAGCCAATATCCCGAGCAAAAAACATCTCCCCAGCACACTCACAAGAATTTTAGGAGCCAGTCCTTTATTGCTCAGGAGGGTGAATGCTCACCTTCCTGCCTGATTTGCTGAATTGAGTATTTTCTCCCTCTTCATGCAAACGAGCAGTTAATTATTTACCAGCCTGTCTGTAATGCTCTAGTTTACATGCTGGAATTTACATGATTTATTAAACAAAATAGCATTTAAAAAGGAATCCTGTCATAAGGATGTCATCCTTAAAGGAGACCGAGCAGTTTTTCCTGGAGGAGGAGGTAAATTGAGGAATTTCTGCCTCCTTTTGTTTGCAGCCATTTCCAGCTGAAATGAGCTCCCTCCTCCCTGCCCTGCCCAGGTCTGGTGCTGAAGTCTCCTTAATGACTAACCCTGGTGAGGATGGTGGTGAGGCAGCAGGAGCTGTTTCCTGGGGAAGATTACGCAGCAATCATGAATTCCTAAAGAATTGTCCTAAAAATCTGGGAAGGTCAGCTTTAACTCTGTGTTTTTAGTGGCCCAGGGAGCACAACGGTGAGAAATTAAAAGGGTATTTAACCCTTCCAAGGGGATTTCTTCTCTTTTAACCCAAGCCTGTTAGCCTGTTTCTTCTTCCGCTGTGAAAATCCGATTTAGTCTGACAAAACATTTGGTAGTGATTGTGGTGGATTCTTTGGATAAAAAGCTTTACAAATGTAGAAAAAGATATTTCATTTTCTTTTTTTTTTTTTTTTTTCTTTTTTTTTTTTTTCTGTGAAACAATATCCCATTTAGGAGGAAACTGCTGCTGCATATTCGTGAGCATTATTCATTCTAGAAACAGCCTGTGATGCTGTAGAGCCTGACTAATTCCTGACTGGGAATTATTTTGTGCATCTCAGAGCTGGACCTTCTGAAACTCAGTCAGAGACTCCAGCAATTAGCTGAGCTCGTCTCCCTAAGTGCAAATAAACCCTAATGCATTTAAGGATGAGTCAAAATGATTGAAACTGAACTTCAAATAATAAACATATCCATCATTGTCCCTTCACTGGGTTACACCTGTATCAATCATGATCTTCACAGCCACCACAATTCCTACACTTCCCACTGCTTCAAGTACCAACGTCCTTGCACTTGGCACGGGTGTCCTGCAATCCCTAACTCATCTTTTGTCAGCCAAAATGCCTTCTAATTTCCTATTTTTGACAAGCAGGGATGATCCATCACTGCTAAAACAGTAGGTTCATTTGTTATTGCAGGAAATGATGCAACTGAATAGAAGTTACACTGCAAAACCTGTAAATAAAAGGAATTTGGCTGTAGGTAAAAGTTAGATGTATTCAGATAGAAACAAAGTGAACTTTTGGGCAGTGGCAGTGCTTAAATCACTGAGCCAGGCTACTGAGAGATGGATATGGACCCTTTTGAACTGAGGTCCAGTGCCCTTTTCAAGCACTCAGTTCTGCTGCCAGTCCCTGGCTTTGATGTAGAAATCCTGGGCTGAGCTTTGGGTTATCGGAGAGATCAGGCTCAATAAGTGTAGTGGACCATTCTGGCCTTAAAACCCCTGGCCAGCTGAAGCAGAGAGTGGGAGGATGAATTTCTCAGCACTGACACTGATGTCTCTCTTCTTCTGCAGAGTTGGGCTGTGGGAACACTCCGCACACAGTGTCTGTGGAAAATGCTCAGCAAGATTACTGAGAAATATTCCCTCCCATCACACAGGGATGTAATCAGTGGAGAAGGTGTGCTAGGTTACACGGAAGGTGTAACCAAAAGTCTGTATTCTATTGCCATCTCCACAAGCTGTTAAAAAGAGGTGGGGCAGTGTTCTTTGTGTTCAGCATGACCCAGCCCTGCTAACACCATTGGGGCTAGCTCTGCTCATGGCCATCAATGTCCCCAGGAGTGACCCAGCCCTGCTAACACCATCGGGGCTAGCTCTGCTCATGGCCATCAATGTCCCCAGGAGTGACCCAGCCCTGCTAACACCATCGGGGCTAGCTCTGCTCATGGCCATCAATGTCCCCAGGAGTGACCCAGCCCTGCTAACACCATCGGAGCTAGCTCTGCTCATGGCCATCGAGGGCTCCGGGAGTGACTCACAGATTCCATCAGCCATTGGGAGATGCCCTGCCCAGAGGGGAGGAACTGAACATTCCTACCTGCACATAAACTGAGACTCTGGAACACCGGGGTACCTTTCCCACTGATTCCCAGAGGAGAAGAGCTCAGGAGCCACCACTGGACCTCCAGAGACCGACGAGACCTTTCCACAAGATCACCATTTCAACAAGAGCACATCCATCACTCCAACGGGACTGCAGCACCATTGAACTGCACTGCTAGCACCACCCTGACAGGGTGAGGGTTGTATTCTGACTTTGTCTGTTTAAACTGTTGTTTCTGTATTATTGCCTTGCTCTAAATATTAGTGAAGAGCTGTTATTCCTTCTCTTCTCCCATATCTTTGTCTGACAGCCCTTGATTCCAAAGTTATAATAATTCAGAGGGGAGGGGGTCACATTATCCATTTTAAGGGAGGCTCCCACCTTCCTTAGCAAACACCTGTCTTTCAAACCAAGACAGATGGGGATTCTGACCCACTGGGGACAGCCGGTTCTGCTCCCAGCCCTCCTGACTTCCTCAGGATCCTGGTGTCACTAATGAAGTGACTGCAGCCTTGTGTGAGCCTGAGCGGAGTGAGTCTCCAGCCTGGGGGTGCACACCAGGAGCTGTTTCCCTCTGCTCCTGCAACATGGGAGAAAGCTGTGTGCATGATCACAGCTCAGGATTCATCCAGGGAGAGCCCAGCACTGCCCAGCTTGGGGACACAAAGCTGTGCCTGAACCTCCTTTGAGCTGAGCACAGGGAGTGATGGGCCTGGGAGCTCTGGCAGCACCAGGAGATGAAGACCCAGAGAAAGTGCAGGATGAGATGTGGGAAAGACAAACTCCCCTGCCATGAGTCCCTCCTGGATCGTGGCCTGGAGTGCTTTCACCTGCCCCATTCCCTGTTTAATGAATATTCTCTGAACAAAAGGGTGAGCAAATCACTGCTAGATGAGGCAAAAAGACACATCTACCCCCTGCCTATGAGGCTGGAGTTGCAGTTTTTGGTTACCAGGATAACAGCGGCAGCAGCAGTACGGATTTCCACTTGGAAACTCAGCTCTTTCCTAAATGTACCATCTCCACAATAAAATGGGAGTCTGGCACCTGAAAGTGGGGAAATTTAGGTTGGATATTGGGAAGGAATCCTTCCCTGTGAGGGTGGGGAGGCCCTGGCACAGGTGCCCAGAGAAGCTGTGGCTGCCCCTGGATCCCTGGCAGTGTCCAAGGCCAGGCTGGACAGAGCTTGGAGCAACCTGGGACAGTGGGAGGTGTCCCTGCCCATGGCAGGGGTGGCACTGGAGGGGCTTTAAGGTCCCTCCCAACCCAAAGCATTCTATGAAAGGTGGTTGAGCACCCAGGAAATGATCTGCAGTCAGCAAACACTCTGGAGACTCCCTGGGAGCTTCTCCACCAACCCCAATGGGCTCTGGATTGGATTTTAGGGCCCTAACAGAGGTGAATCCTGCAGTATCCTTGGGGATGCCCTATGGGCCCTGGGCAGGGGTCAGGGGGGCTCTGTGGGCTCCAGCCCTGGCTGACCCAGAGATGGGAGAAATGAGGAGTTCCTGCCTCAGTCCCAGTGCTCTGAGCCCAGCACTGCCCATGCTGTGCTGATTTTGGGAACACATTTATCCTGCTCCTTGGAGGGGAGTCAAAGGATCCCCCTCAGACAGGTTTTACATGGGCTTTGTTTCTCAGCCCCTGCCTGCAGCATCGTGGAAGGAAAACTCTCAGCGAGGACCAAAGTGCCACACCAAACAAGGGGCCTGGAGGGGCCAGCAGTCCCCAGGACACACAGGGCCCGGCGTGTGGCTTTAGGAACAGCTTGTCTAGATCCTGTGTTCCCCTGGGACTGCAGAAAGCAAGGCTGTGCTCTGCTCTCTCCATCCCACTGGAGCAGCTCTCAGTGCAGAGAGAGCATGGAGCTGGCAGAGGGAGAGACAAAAGGGAAAAGTTGCTTTGGACTCCAGCTCCTAACTCTGTCTGTGGAGCTGAATCCTCCTCACCCACAAACTTGGCTTGATTTACACAGGGCATCCTGATTCTCCCTCTCATCTGCTTCAAACATGGGATTAGGCAAAGCATTCCAAATCAGAGACAGCCACCAAAACCCCCTTGGCCACTGAATAAACAAAGCCAGGCCTCCAGAGAGCAAAATCAATTCCTGTTAGTATTCTGTGCCATGCAACAGAAGCAATTCCACTTAGCCCTGCCTTAAATGCCACTGTATGTCACCCTTTGCAGAAACCGATTGTTCCATTCCCAGCACATTGATCCCCATGAGATCAATGGCGTCAAGCAGCTTCACCTGTCCAGGGATCAGAGCAGTCTTGGCTCCCCAATCCCGGAATCCCTTGGCTCCCCAATCCCGGAATCCCTCAGCTCCCCAATCCCAGAATCCCTCATCTCCCCATTCCTACAATCCCTCAACTCCCCAGTCCTAGAATCTCTCAGATCCCCAATCCCATCAATTCCTCAGCTCCCCAATCCTACAATCCCTCATCTCCCCAATCCCAGACTCGCTCAGCTCCCCAGTCCCAGAATCCCTCAGCTCCCCAATCCCATTTTCATTCCCAGTGGAAATGTGGCTGCAGCAGAAGGAGCTCGTGTTGTGCTGCTCACGTTTGGCAATCCAGGACAGAAGGGAGGGTTCCCTTCCTTCCCCAAGGAGCCGATTCCTGCGGGAGCAGTGGAGCTCCTGTCTGGCAGGACAAGGGAATCTGCTCCGCGTTCCACTGCCAGCCTGGAAAGTTCTCCCTTGGGCAGAGGCAGCGAGGGGCAGCCCCAGGGCTGCCAGGGGAGCTCTGTGAGGAGCCTGTGGAATTCCCTGGGGGAGGCTGGAGGCTGGAGGGGCAGCTCCTGGCAGGGCCAGCTCTAAAGCCCTTCCGTGGCCTGGGATCCTGTCACCCTGCAGGGGGCACGGAGCTCTGTGGGAGAGGAGCAGAGCCCACAGGTGAGGAGGACACTTCAGCCCCTGGAGGTGCCTGAGGCTGTCAGGCCTTTCCAGGTGGGTCACAGTGCTGGGACAAGGGAATGTGGTCATGGGGAGCACCCTGGAGCTCACCACCCTCCACCATGGAGCCAGGGGCACGTGAGGAATGGGATGGACCAGCGCTGCTTCGGAGCACCCACGGGTGTCCTGCCAGGCACAGCGGGAATTCTTGTTCCCAAGGTCACCCACACTGGGGCGATTTTGCCACTTGGAAGGTCCTGAGATGTCCCCAGGCTGAAGTGGAGCAGGGTTTGGGCACCTCCTGGGAGGTGTGAGCTGCCCTGGGGGTGTGGAGGCAGGTCCTGCTCTGTGCTCAGGGAACAGCCAGTCCCGGCTTTGGGGTCAGGAGGGAATTTTCTCCTGGGACAGATTGGCACTGGCCCCCAGGAGATTTTGACTTCCTTTGCAGCATCTTGCCAGGTCTCTGGTCCCTTTTGGCCGGGTTGCTGCCTGCTCACACAGCACAGAGGTCTCCTCGTGCCCTGCACTGCGGGAGGAAGGCTGCTTTACCCACAGGGTGGACTGGGAAGTGTCCCTGGGGTTTTCTGCCTTCCTCTGCAGCCCTGAGCATGGCCAGGGCTTCTCTGGGCCAGTCTCCTGTGCAGGAGGGCATGACCAGGGGAGCCTGGAGGTTCCAGGGACAGCAAAGTCGGGAGTGTCGTGGGTAATGGACCCCTGGGGCAAAGAGTGCCCTTTGTCCTCAGTGGGGAGAGCATTTACACAGAGCATTTCCCTCATTTACACAGGCTGGGTGATCCTGAGGCTTCCCTCAGGAGAAAACTGCCTGAACACGTTTACATGGGCAGAGAGGGACAGGACAAGGAGGAAAGGGTTTAAACTAATGGAGGAGAGATTTAGATCAGATATTGGGAAGAAATCCTTCCCTGTGAGGGTGAGGAGGGTGCCCAGAGAAGCTGTGGCTGCCCCTGGACCCCTGGAAGTGTCCAAAGCCAGGTTGGACAGGGCTTGGAGCAGCCTGGGACAGTGGGAGGTGGCTCTGTGGCAGAGGGTGGAATGAGATGGCTTTGAGGTCCCTCCAACCCAAACCATTCCATGATTGCTGCCACTCCTCTTCTTGCTGGGATCTCTCAGGGTACGCAGAGGTGAGGGATGGAAAGCATTCCCATATGGGACATTGTTAATGGCTGGGCTCAGCTGAGATGGGTACAATGGCTGGGCACTGTCTCTGAGCACTGAGGAGCATTTTGGGACCTTCCCCAGTGAGGCTTCTTGGTGGCAAAACAGAAACAGAGCAAAAGAATTTGCCCATCTTGCTCCTTAGGCAGAGCAGGAGAGCAGATGATGCTTGTAAAGGGGCCTACAAGGGGAAAAGTGAAATATCTGATGGGAAAGCTGCTCTCCCTCCTCTGCTGGACACACTGGAAAGGAATCCCAGCAGGTGGAAAACAGTGAAGGAGCTGCATAAAGTTCTCCACTTCATTCGAGGTGGCTGAGTTTTACTCAGCGTTGTTTCACATCCTTCATTCACATGCCACGGGTGCTCTGATGGGCTGTATTTATCAAGCTCCTCTGACAGTCTCTTCTGAACTTTGACCATCAATCTATCTGCTCCTACCTGCTTGGAGCTGGCTCTGTTTTCTAGGAGCAGTGTGCCAGAGGAACGTGCTCTGCAGGAATTTGTCACTTCCCTCCACACGCCCCTCTGGAGGCGAGCGTGGCTCTGCTCTGCCACTCTGTCCTCAATCTCTGGGAGGTTTCTGGGGACAAAACCCTGTCCCAGAGAGAGGAGTGCTTCCTGGCAGAGTTTTGCTCCACAGGCACCTTCTCATCCTTCTGAGCCCTCTATGTGCTGATATCCCTGCACGGCAATAAGGGATGGACTCAGGAGCACAGGGATTTTTTGACTAAAGATGCATGGAAAGTACCTCTGACACTATGTGATGTTCTTACATCCCTGCTGCAGCAGAATCCCAGCTGAACAAACCCAGTTTCTCTCTGTATTTTGGGTAACGCTCCCAGGGATGCACAGGGTGGGATTGCTGGGGTGTCTGTGCAGGGCCTGCAGTTGGACAGGATGATCCTGTGGGTCCCTCCCAGCTCAGCATATTCTGTGATTCCACGATTTTTGAGAAACCTCAGAGTAATCTGCGAATTTCCTTGTGAGTACAGAAATACAATTTGTTCACCTAAGAACTTTAATCTCTCCAGTCTGGTTTTGGGTCCATGACAGGTACAGGTCTGTCCCATTCAGTAGCTGCTTTGCTGTCCTTCTCAGCACCTCTGGGATGTTGTAGGGACATCTAAAGGCAGCTTTGAGCTCTCTGCCTTGGCACTGGTGCAGGGGACAAGCCCCAGCAGCCCAGAGCAGCTCACAAACCAAGTCCAGGGTTGAAAGCCCAGAGAAGATTCAGAATGACAAATGAAAATATTACAAAATAGGAGCTGGAAGTGATTTCCTCCTTTTCTGACCTATTGTTAATGCAGTTGTAGGGGAAATGCTAAACTCCACTGCTCTGATCTTAGCTTGTAACGAGCTCTCCAGCACCTCTGCAAGGAATTTTATTTTAGCTTGACAGGTTTTAGAGTTTAATTTTCAGTGGTTTAGAATTTGTGACCTGCCCAGCTTGTCTGAGCTCATGGAGAACAAAAGAATTGGCTGTTCCTCCTCACCCCACAGAAAGATACTTCCCCAAACTTCCCTTGGAAGTTTTAGGTCTGGATATCTGGGGTACAAAGGAAATAAAGCTCTTCACATGAACATTAATCTGAAGCAACTCTGTCTATTCCTAGAGCTGGGATCCAGGACTTTTCCATCTGGTGTCCCAATCACTTGCAGAAGGTGTGGTTTTCATGGGAAACAAAGCAAAAATATCGTGAGCACTTGGGGTCCTGCTGCCTCTCCGTGGCCTCTCAGCTTAGGCAGAGCAGGGACTGGGGCTCAGAGCTCATAACTCTGAATTTACTGCATTTAGGAGAGCTTTGCCCTGGCCCACGTTGTGCCCCCCAGGCCGTGGGCCACCATGGGCAGCTCTGAGCTGGCCAT
Organism: Acanthornis magna; assembly: GCA_036785705.1. Taxonomy (NCBI): domain Eukaryota; kingdom Metazoa; phylum Chordata; class Aves; order Passeriformes; family Acanthizidae; genus Acanthornis; species Acanthornis magna. The sequence continues at coordinate 1,253,791 of JAWUZG010000015.1, forward strand.
CCTGTCACCCTGAAGGTGTTGGGGACAGTTTGATGCAGTGAGAGAGCCCAGAATCCTGGGCAGAACCAGCATGGGCAGCACCTCACCCTGCCCATTCCCCTTTGGGAAGAGCTCACCTGCCAGAGGAGGGTGGGACACAGCCCAGAGGAGACTCTGCAGAGCTGGCTGAGCCCAGAGCCCCCCGAGGCGAGGATGGGGAGCACAGACCCTGCAGCCGCCACTGCCATGGACTGGATTTATCTACAGAGCCTGGGCTTCCTTCTCATCTCCTGCTCAGCCTTGCCTGCTCCGCAGATTCCAGCTGCTTGTGGATGGAATGTGACTCTGGGAGAAGGGGGAGGAGGACAAGGAGGAGGAAGAGAAAGAGGAGGAGGAGGAAGAGAAAGAAAAGGAGGAGGAAGAGAAGGAGGAAGAGGAAGAGAAGAAGGAGGAGGAGGAAGAGAAGAAGGAGGAGGAGGAAGAGGAGGAGAAGGAGGAAGAGGAAGAGAAGAAGGAGGAGGAGGAAGAGAAGAAGGAGGAGGAGGAAGAGGAGGAGAAGGAGGAAGAGGAAGAGATGAAGGAGGAGGAGGAAGAGATGAAGGAGGAGGAGGAAGAGAAGAAGGAGGAGGAGGAGGAAGAGAGGAAGGAGGAGAAGGAGGCAGTGTGTGAGTCTGGCCCAGCCCCAGCCCGGAGGGCAAGGCAGGGCACGGCAGGGTTTGTCCTCAGTGCTGAGCCCAGGAGGGCTGGGATGAAGAGGCTGCTCCGTGCTGGGAGTGGAGAGATCCAGCTGCTCCTTGAAATGGCAGGATCCCGCCATGCCATCCCCATTTACATCAAACTGGCTGTGTTTGAAGGTGTTTGAAGCCTTTAAAGATTGGCTGGCCAGGTTGGAATCTCGCTTTTAATCCTCTGAAATAATTGTCTAGACCTTAATCAGCTACTGGGTGCTGTTTCTGCAGCAGGATGTGCTCTCACGCTCTTCCAGTGCTGGCCAGGCAAGGGGCAGAGCCCAGCCCCAGGGGCTGCAAGGGTTAACAGTCCCCATTCGCTGGCAGATAAACAGGACCCAAATCCGTGACAAAGCCCCAGCAGTGCTGGCACGGGTGGCATGAGCCATTGGGGATGGGCCATTAGCCTTTGGCTGAGGCCAATCCGGGAGTGGGAAATGTGCAGCCCAATTGCTCCGGCTGCCCCATGAGGGATGGGGACATGGCACTGGGGAGGAGGAGCTCCTTCCCAAGGGGAGCAGGAGCAGCCTGGCTGGGGGAAGCTGGCACCAGACCCCTGGGGTGGCACAGGAGGAGGATGTGCAGGCTGGAATAAGTCCAATATAGCTTTAAAATGCAGCGTGAGCACGTGGGGAAGGCGTGCTCATGGTGCCAGGTGCCTGAGCACTGATACCATCTCCAAAGGGCTGCATTTGCATTAGAGGAAGCACAAGGAATAGATTAAATGTATATTTAGGAGAGTCGTTTCAGGCTCGGAGCCTCTGGGTGGCTGGAGGCACCTTTTGTTCCAGATAGGGGAGGAAGCTGCCAACAAAATCAGCCTCTTGGGGCTTGATTATTGAGGCAGAGTAGAGAGAAAAGGAGCCTAGGTAAGAGCTGGGGGCAAGTATGGGAGGTGGTTTGGGAGGATCTGCTGAGAGTGCCAGAGGAGGAGATGGGCAAGGGCTGCAGAGGCCTTTGGGAGAGGCTGGGGATGGCAAGGAGTATCCCGAGGCATTAATCAGGCATTTATCTCTGCTGGCTAGTAAACAAGTGGTAATCACCATCTCCAGCCCTGTGTCCTGGAGGTCCTGGAGAGCTCCAGCAGCTTTCTACTGCTCCTCATTATAGCTTAGCTGGAGGACTTGCTGTGGGTCAGAACATCCAAATCCTGCTGATTAACAGTGAGAAATCAGCGCTGCTGGACCCCAGGATAGTTTTTCTTCTCAGCTTTTAGTTTTTGTGCGAATCCATGAGCTGGGGGCATTTGTAAGTTGGCAAAGTCAGGCCCTCAGAAGCTGGGCACTGTCCATACGTCCTAAATCCACCTCTGGTTATGTGGGATGAAATTCCTTTTAATGAACTGTGCATGCAAGAGTTCACCTGCCCCTGCCAGCACAGTCCCTGCAGGTGCTTGGTTATCAGCTATTTCCTATCAGCAATTTTCAGGAGGTTGCCTGGCTTGGGGTTCCAGATACCTTCCCTTGACTGGTGACGATTTCAGCATGTGCTAAAATCTGTTTGGGAATTGTGTCCTGAGATGGAGCCCCAGGGGATGTAATTCAACATTCTGCAGGATGAGTAAAATAGCTGATTTATAGTTTCTATATAGGTGATTGAGAAGAATCCATGCAGGTGTCACAGCCTGCCCAGCACAGGGCTCGGTCCCAGCCCAGAAGTGCTGATGATCTTTCTTAATCAGCCTCTAATTTCTCCCTTCCAGTTCCTTACAAGGTAATGATCCTGACAGATAAACAGGACCCAAATCAGTGACAAAGAGCTTCCCAGGCTCTTTTCCCCCTGAGTGATCTCTCAGAAGCCTTGGGTGATGTCTCAGCGGCCTGGGAGGAGCCCCCTTCCTGCTTGATGATGAAACAGGGATGGGATTTTGCAGGGATCAGGTCCTGCCTGTACTTTTGGAGAGGGAAACTGCAGTGCCTCGGAGGTGAAAGTCTCTGACTGACACATTTTGCTGCAGCTGCCAGAGTCAGAAGTGATTTCGGTGCCAAAACTGAGCTGTAATTATTGCTAATGGTGTCATGTTGACTTTGCTGCTTGGACCGCTCAGCACAAAGGTGAGTTCGGTAAACACAGCAAACTAAAGCCAGTTAATAATGAAAACCATGACTTCTGCAAGTGTGTGCCTGAGTGAAGGAAGCAATGTGTGTGAACACTCATTCCAATCAAAATAACAAATTTCCCAGCGTTTTCAGATCCCTTCTGTCCATTCCTCATCAGCATTCATAGAAGTAAATTGTGTTTGTGAGAAGTTCTGTGAGAAAATGAGTGTTTGAATATTAATGGGAATGACAAGAAGTGACATGCAGCTGTCTGTAAAAGCTGTAGGAGAAGCTCTGCGTTGCCAGTGTGTGATCTTGGGGGATTTTGCACAGTTTTGCAACATCTCTGGCAACAAAAGTGGGTGCAAATGTAGGATCATGTGACTGATCAAGCTCTGTGGGCCAGAAATAGCTGATACTCAAACTAAATGAACTCTGGGGAAATCCTTGGCTTAGATCTCTTCTGCCTACAACATTTAGTTCATAAAGAAAGAAATAAATAATAAATATAGTTACTGGGTTATTAGGGTAGTCAGTGGGAAAAAAACACCTACTGACTCCAACAGTGTCAGGTTTTCACCTTAAACTCTTCAAGCGCAGCTTGTGAGCTCAGTTTGTGAACAAAACAGAGCTGAATTTATTATTTAGGCCTATGATCAAGCAACTGAGCAGTTTTGTACTGGGGCCAGGGACTGCTGCATCTGCTGCTTCCAAGGAGAAAATTAACCACCAGCAAACAGGGCAAAGCAATGACTCTCTGAATGAAGATCTATGTATTAATAGAAGTATAAAAATCAACTGTTTAGAATTCCAGATGTTCTCCTGGTTTGCACAAATGCAGGTCTCAGCTGGGCTGATGCTGAGGTGTTGTTTGTGTTCCATCCCTTCTCTTTCTCCTGCAGTCAGTGGGGTGATAATCCTGATCCTGCCTGAGCTGCTGTTAGTACCTGCACTATTAATTTGTGTGCTCTTGATCCTTCTGCTTTAAGTTCCAATCTTGCTCCTGAGTTTCTACAGGACCTAAATGGAGATCTCAGTTTCTTCCAGAAGGAAGTTTCTTGGGGAGATGCCATCTAGAAACACTCTTTTAACTTCCCAGACTTTGGGATGAGAGGTTGCATGTTCAAATATCTGTAGGGATCATGGAATCTCAGATTAGTTTAGGTTGGATGGACCTTTTTTTTGCTGACTGCAGATCATTTCCTGGGTGCTCAACCACCTTTCATAGAATGCTTTGGGTTGGGAGGGACCTCAAAGCCCCTCCAGTGCCTCCCCTGCCATGGGCAGGGACACCTCCCACTGTCCCAGGCTGCTCCAAGCTCTGTCCAGCCTGGCCTTGGACACTGCCAGGGATCCAGGGGCAGCCACAGCTTCTCTGGGCACCTGTGCCAGGGCCTGCCCACCCTCACAGGGAAGAATTCCTTCCCAATATCCCATCCATCCCTGCCCTCTGGCACTGGGAAACCATTCCCTGTGTTCTGGTCATGCTCTTGTAAACAGTCTCTCTCTATCTTGCAGGCTCACTATCCATAATCCCTCATTACAGGATCCTGTAGGAACGGAGGCAGTTCCTTCATCTGGACATGGCTGATGTCCCACAAAGCCCCTGCAGCACCAGACAGGGATGTGTGGAGCTGATCCCTCATGGAAGAATTCCCCTGAGCTGTCCAGGTGCGCTCGGTGAGCAGCGATCCCTGGGTGGGGAGGTGCTGGGAGCAGCAGTGTCTTGGTTTGAAAGACAGGTGTCTGCCAAGGAAGGCAATAATACAGAAACAATGGTTTAAATAGACAAAGTCAGAATACAACCCTCACCCTGTCAGGGTGGTGCTAGCAGTGCAGTTCAATGGTGCTGCAGTCCCATTGGAGTGATGGATGTGCTCTTGTTGAAATGGTGATCTTGTGGAAAGGTCTCGTCGGTCTCTGGAGGTCCAGCGGTGGCTCCTGAGCTCTTCTCCTCTGGGAATCAGTGGAAAAGGTACCCCGGTGTTCCAGAGTCTCAGTTTATGTGCAGGTAGGAATGTTCAGTTCCTCCCCTCTGGGCAGGGCATCTCCCAATGGCTGATGGAATCTGTGAGTCACTCCCAGAGCCCTCGATGGCCATGAGCAGAGCTAGCCCCAATGGTGTTAGCAGGGCTGGGTCACTCCTGGGGACATTGATGGCCATGAGCAGAGATAGCCCCGATGGTGTTAGCAGGGCTGGGTCACTCCTGGGGACATTGATGGCCATGAGCAGAGATAGCCCCGATGGTGTTAGCAGGGCTGGGTCACTCCTGGGGACATTGATGGCCATGAGCAGAGCTAGCACGATGGTGTTAGCAGGGCTGGGTCACTCCTGGGGACATTGATGGCCATGAGCAGAGATAGCCCCGATGGTGTTAGCAGGGCTGGGTCATGCTGAACACAAAGAACACTGCCCCACCTGTTTTTAACAGCTTATGGAGATGGTAATAGAATACAGACTTTTGATTACACCTTCCATGTAGCCTAGGACAAGCAGGGTGCAGGGATCCAGCGGGTGCCTAAAGGATTTTAATAACCATTTCCAAGGCTGGTAATGACAGTCATTTTTTATTAAGTGAGAAAGGTACCCATTCCTTTACTCTGTGGGCTCCAGATTGTAACTGAGAGTTAAATACCACTGTAATTCTCCTTTACAATGCATCCCAGATCTCTTTTAAAAACCTTGAGTAGCTCTTTCTCACAGGAGTAGAATCCTTGACTTCAAAGACATCAGTCGCATGGACGAAGATGCAGAATTGCGTTTTACATCCGCATTGTACAGAATGTGAGTTATGGGATGGATGCTGCAATTATTATTTCTGTCCATGTTAGGAAGGTGTGATTGCCTCTGCCCCAGGGGTGAGAACAGCCTGTTCCAGGGAAAAATCCCTTCCTGTGGCAGGGGCTTGGAATGAGAGGGACTTTAAGACTCCTTCCAACCCAAACCACTCTGCGATTCTCCAGTCAATAACCGGGAAGGAGCTCCAAAGCAAACTTAGTGATATGCAAAATACAAGATGTCAAGATCTGACATTCTTCATTGCTGATAAGGAGACATCTAATAACTCATAAGTGAATGTAAATGTCATATCACTCCTAAAACATTGTGCATTCTCCATCAGCCAGAATAATGACTGATTATAAATGTTCCAGCGCACAAAACACCAACCAAACAAAAGGGAAGCATGAAATTAGATTAAAGAAATAAAGTGGAAAATAATAAGACTAATACAAATACTTACAGTAATAGTAATAGTAATAGTAATAGTAATAATAATAATAGTGCTACTCTACGTTGCTTTTTTAACCCTCATCATCTGGAAGGATCCCAAAGCCCTTTGGGGAGGATGGGCTGCTCCAGACAAGTCCGACCACACAAATGGAAACCCTCAGACATCACCTACAGGTGGTTCTTGGCCCAGGGCAGAGTTCTTCTAATTTTTTCAGGACTGGCAGTGAGGCAGACACAGAATTCTGACAGAAATGAAATGCTTTTGGAAGGTTTCTTTGCAGTTGCAAGCACTGGAAAATGAGCACTGGCAGCAATAGCAGTTGAAATCACAGAACTCCAGGAGCTGAATCCTGCAGTGCCTCCCATACAGTATCCAAATGGGGGATATTCCATTTCCTTAACAACTTCCAGCTTTTCTGCAGGACTCAAGGAATAAAGGGAACTTCCTAACTTCTTAGTTTTTCTTATTTCTGTCTTTGTATATTCTGTGGTGGATCTTCTGTAAGCATTTTTATCTTTGCTGTGCCTGCAGTTTCCACAGTATCATTTCTACCCTTCCTTTTCCTGCCCATTTCTACTTTTCTTCGGGGATTTGGGTTGAAAACACAGCTGCTCTTGTTATTTGTCATTTTTGGGATTATTTACTCAAATGCTCAGTTGCTGGGTTTTGGTTTTCCTTGGTAACTTTGAAAAATATTCACCTGCAAAATGCCTGAGCCTCCTCCCTGACGTTGTCCTGTCCCAGGAACAGCAATGAAATTCCACAATTCTGGCCTGGCTCCTCCAAGAACATTTGTTTCCAGCCCTGTAAGTTCCTTTTGCATGAGCAATTCCTTCCTTCAGCTCTCTGTGTGCCAAAGTTCTTCCTCCTGGGTGCTCCTATCCCATTTCTGTCACCATCAGAAGGCATTTCCTTCTGCCTTGCCCTTGCCTTGTGGGGTCACCTCCTCCTTGGCTCCTTCCTTGCTCCAGATCCCTGAAATCCACTGTCCTGAATCCCTTCTCCTTCCAGAGAGGAGGCTGCATCCTTTCTTATCTCCAGTTGCCTACAAGTTCTTGCCCCTCCAAGGCTCAAGGAGCCTTCCCCAGGGTCTGGCTATCCTGAGAACTTTGGCTTTGTGTCCCAGAGCAGGAAGAGGAGAGGAGCAGCTGGGAGGGGGAGGGGGAGAGGGAAAGTATTGCAAAATCCTGGCTGGCAAGCCAGAAGCCAGAGGAAAAGTGGGGAAAGGAAAGGCTCAGAGATCAAAGCAGCCAGAAAAAGCCCAGGGCCTTGACTTGTAAGGTCCCTGTGATCAGGAGAATCTGTATTTTGGGCTCCTGACCCGAGTTTTCTGAAAGAAACAGTGACTAATTGTGATACAATGCTGTCTGAATTCAAATCCAGGGTGGGAAATCTATTTCCAAGCTTCAGCTGTTGTGTTCTGTGCCCCTGTAAAGCCCATGCCCTGATCATCCAGGAGCATGGAAATCCGTGGAGATCTGTGCCCAGAACAACCTTTTTTAGTGAGGATCTCCTGGCAAAGAGACAATTTTTAGGCGCTCGTGTCTTGCTCAGGAAACCCAGACAGGCTGATTTCACCCACCCTGAAATCAGTCTTCAGTATTTCTGAATCATCCCCAAAATTTCTGTTGCTGTCTTCTGTTAAGTCTGTAGGATTTAACATCTTTTACGTGGAACATGATTATTGTTTGTTATTTTCTTCTCTTTTTCTGCGCCACAAGCTGAGGAGCTCAGTGATCAAAGCCAGAGCATCCTGCCTCCAGCCCATCCATTTCCTACTTCTATTTTAGTCCCCTCTCAGCCTTCCCGCCCTGGATCGATCCCAATGGGCACAATCTGTGTCACGGTTTAACGAGGCACGATCTGTGCCATCGCTGCACGCAGAGCCCTGCTGATTCACCCTCCTTGCCTCTGCTCTGCTGCCTGCAGAGCTCTCTCTCATCACCAGAACCTCTTGCAGGGCGAGGTGTGCCCCTCTGCCCCAGAGTGACCACAGCACAGAGCTGTTTGTTGAACTCGTGGGAAGGGGCGTTTTCATTTCCCCCGGAGCCTGTGCCTCTGCAGAGCTGTGCTGATCCAAGCACTCAGCGTGGGTTAGGACTTTAATAAACCAACCTCATTTTCTCACAAGAAGCCCTGCCACAGCATCTTGACCTTGCTCCTTCTCCTGGCCCCCTGCAGGGAGCCTTTTCACAATTCCCTGTCCCTACCTGCTGATCACCTGTTCTCACTAATGAACAAACCTCTTGTGGGGACTCCTAAGCAGGCAGCAGTGTTTAGAAGCAGAAATTACAACATGAACTAAATCATTCCAAATGGAATAGTCCGTGCACCAAATAAAATAAATGCGTTTTATTGTTGTCTCATTAGAAATCTTAATCACTTCCAGCAAAGCCCAGTGTGTGCAGATATAAATATCAGATCCCTGTTTAAAAACCTTTCTGGGAAAAGGAACAAAGCTGCAAATTGCCACGAGCTGAGAACTGGGGGCAGCTCAGCAGAGGCTGCCAGAGCCCTCCCTGGACACTGGGATTTATTGGGGATGGTGCTGTGCTGGTCCAGACAGGGAACTCAGTGACCTGCCCTCCATTCCTCAAGGTGACGCTGGGCAAGGCTTTTAGGGAGAAACAGAAAATTGTATTGATTGTGCAAAATGTTCATAAAGCACATTTTTATGAGGGTGCACTAAAGCAACAGGCTGCTGGGATTTGGTTGGAAACGAGCACTGGGAAGGATGAGGGGATGGACTGGAGCCATCCCAGCTCAAAACCATTGGCCCTGTGTCCCCTGGGGGCTGTGGGTCAGCTATTCCATGTCCTGGTTTGCTGTCTGTGCCAAGCCTGGCCCTGACTGGTTGTACTGGTTTATGCTGGAGTCTGTTCTGCTGCTTCACTTCAGCCAGGACCCAATTTTTGTGGGAGCAGATTTTCTCCAGCATCCCTCAAGGTGAACACCAAGCTCTGGAGATCTTGAGAATAACTTCCAGTTAGCAGCAGGGAAAGTGAGGCACACGAGAGTGCCATGGATTGCTCAGGGGCATCCAGTGACAAACACAGCTCCCACATTCCATATCCCCCTGAGCAGAGCTCCATTCCCTGCAGTCAGTGCTTGGCAAGGACCTGGAACATGCTGGCAACCTGGTACGGCAGGAGAGAGAGATCCAGAGAGACCTCAGAGCCCCTGCCAGGGCCTGAAGGGCTCCAGGAGAGCTGGAGAGGGACTGGGGACAAGGGATGGAGGGACAGGACACAGGGAATGGCTTCCCACTGCCAGAGGGCAGGAACAGATGGGATATTGGGAAGAAATTCTTCCCTGGGAGGGTGGGCAGGCCCTGGCACAGGTGCCCAGAGAAGCTGTGGCTGCCCCTGGATCCCTGGCAGGGTCCAAGGCCAGGCTGGACAGGGCTTGGAGCAACCTGGGATAGTGGAAGGTGTCCCTGCCCATGGCAGGGGTGGGATGGGATGAGCTTTAAGGTCCCTTCCCAAACCCAAACTGCTCTGGGATTCTGTGATTCCATGCAAGGTTAATTTCCCATGATGTCGAGCTGATGTTCTCCTGAGGGTGGTGCAAGGCCAATCTCTGCATTTTTAATCGTCTCTTTTATTTGAAAGGCTCAGAAGGATGAAAACCATGGCCAGGAGCATGAGGCCAGGACTCCAGGTCCTGGAGTTCATGGGACTCCATAAAGCTTTGGGTTATTATTGAGGGCCTTAGCAGGGTGGAAGGAACCCTACAGCTGTTCCAGCCCAGATTTCCTGGGAGTCTCCACATCATTAGGGGGCACACAATGGAGATTGTCATGGGTTTGGGGTATAGAAAGATAAGCAAGTTGATAAGATTTTCTCTGCTCTCCACTACAGAGGTTTCCTACCAAAATTGCCCTCAGGTGGGGAAACATCAAACAAAACTAAAATAAATAACATGAAAATTAATTATAATAAAAATTTAAAAAATAAATTTAAATTAATCGAAATTTTTAAAAAAGTTAATTTAAAAAAAGATTTTAAAAGCACATGGATAACTTTGTAAAATGCCATGCTACAAGCACAGGCTGGACAGAGCCTTTTTAGTAGCACTTACTGGGAATCTCATGTCAGATTTTTGTGACCACAGCAGCCCCCAAAAGCCAATCCTCACCTGGGGCTGGCCTTGGGTTCCTCACCTGGGCTGTGCCTGAGGATGGGCAAATCCCCTGTGCTCCTGGCAGCTCTGGGGCTGCTGGAAAAACCTGGACTCTTCCAAAATGTAAAGCTTTTATCCTTGAAAAGTCTGTCTGAAATGGTGTGAGAATACCGATCTGGGATAAGGGCAGGTGATGGAAGGTTGATGTTGTGGAGAGGGGATCTCCATCACCTTTTTCCCATGGAGGTCTCCTCTGCTTTTGCCTTTGTCCTTTCAGTTTGTTCTCTTCCCACAGCATCCTGGTGCAGGGAATGGCTGTGCTGCTCCTGTCTCACCTGTCTGAGGGTCTCAGGGTGCACCTCCAGTTGGGAGGATATATTTTAATTGTGATTTTGGGAGGCCCTTTGTTAAGGTAAATGAACTTTCATCTCCAGCTGCTACATGAAAGGCTATTGCCTGGATCAAATGGGAAAAGCTCCCTTAAATAATTTGGATGAAGGGGAAAACAAGGCTGGCGGGGGATAGTAAAACTTCTGCCTTCAAAGAGGTGAAAACACAATAAATCCTCAGTGCAAGGTCAGGGTGAGGAGAGCTTTCCAAACATTGAGGTGATGGGGGCTGGAGTGAGACCAAACCTCAACGCAAAAACTGAAATGAGAATTTTAAAAACAATTCTGGTTGACAATCCTTTTTGTATAAGCTGAATTTCTGCTTTTACTGTGAGACAATGCAAAAAAAAAAAGGCAAAATTTCTCTATTAGGAGCAGGTGGATTGTCCTTTCCTGGCTCTGTCCATGAGGTGGTTGATGTTTGTAAAGCTGCTGCTTTACCCTCCTCGCTTGCTTTAGTCCTTTGCCTCCTTCTTGTCTCAGTGCCCATACATTGGGCCAGGAAAGAGCATGCTGATGTCCCTGGTGTTTTAATTAATCCTCCTGATTGCTGACAGAGAAATGGGACTGAGGCAAATGTGTTGGCTCGTGCTAAACAGGCAGCTTGGTGCAAGGAGGATGGAGGATGGAGATAGGAATGTGAGGTCCCTGAATGGATGGGTGGTGCAGACCCAGGCATGGAAAAAGCAAATTCTTTTTCTGAGCTCCTTGTACAGTTTGGATGGGCAATCTTGCAGGAGCTGGAGGTTTTGAAGGACTTCTAGGAGTACTACAAGAAGTGGCCTCTTCAGAGCGATTTCATTTTCCAGACTGCCTGGATAGAGGCAAAGCCTTGCTCTCACTCACATCAGCTTTCCAAACTTTCCCAATTACCATCAGCATTCCAAGCAGAATTAAATCAGATGAGATTCTTGTATCAAATGAAATTGTATGCCTGAGAAATAGTCATCAGGCAGTGACCATGGAAGAGTTCTGAGAGTGATTTTGGCTTTAATGAAGCTTTTCTTTCTTTCTTTCTTTCTTTCTTTCTTTCTTTCTTTCTTTCTTTCTTTCTTTCTTTCTTTCTTTCTTTCTTTCTTTCTTTCTTTCTTTCTTTCTTTCTCTCTCTCTCTCTCTCTCTCTCTCTCCTTCTCTCTCTCTCTCTCTCTTTCTCTTTCTTCCTCTCCCTCTTCCTTCCCTTCCCTTCCCTTCCCTTCCCTTCCCTTCCCTTCCCTTCCCTTCCCTTCCCAAACCTTCCCAAACCTTCCCAAACCTTCCCAAACCTTCCCAAACCTTCCCTTCCCTTCTTTCTGCCCACCCTAGCTTTGAATAACCTTTTCCCCCCCAGGAAAGTGTTTCTAATTAGCAAAGAATGGTATTTCACGGTGGGAGATGCTCTCATGTGCAGACTGTGTATCAGCTACACAGATAACATTTTCAGGCCGAGAATCTCGTGCGTTAGCTGGGAAATGCTGCTCGGTTCCCCTCCGTGTCCTGCTAGACAGCAATTTCTGTGCAGCAGCAGCAAAGGCGTGCTGGGGAAAGCCTTGGCTCCCGCTCAGATCTGCGAATGAGCACGAGCTCAGGGGAGCAGGGGATGGTTTTCTCCCAGCCTGGTGTGCTCACCCTCCCAGCAGGGCCAGAGCCATTTCATTTGGGTGCTTATGGGAGGGAAAGTTGTTCGCAGGACAAGAAGAACTGATTAGCAACAAACAAATCAGGCTAGGAATTTAGAAAGAAAGAATTTAGAAAGATGGGTTAAATCAAAAGTGTACATTAGGATTGGGGATATTCCTGAACCTGGTTCTGAACCACCTCCTGGTTTGTGTTTGAGGAAGCTCCTGAGGTTTTCACAGAGCAGCTGGAAAGGGCAGCTTGGGTCACGTTAGAGGTGAGAGGATTCCAACTGGGACTTGTGGATCTCAATGGAAAACCTGAATTCAGTGTCCCAGCCCCTGAGCACCCTGGGGAGTCCCAGCTCCCACAGAGGTGTCTTGTTGAGGTCAGTTTGCTGTGATGTCCCCAGCAAGGACATCAGCATGGGGCTGTGCCTTTGGAAGCCCGGGGAATGGACAGGCAGCCCAGCAGCTCAGCTGTGCTTGCAGCAAAGCCTGAACCAATTAAGCTAACATCAGGTTTTTAATTGCCTTGGTTAAGCTGGTGCAGCCCTCGGTGCGTGTGCTATAAATCAATTTAAATGCAGGTTGGAGGGAAATGTACATGAAAGCAGCATTTCAGCAGAGTGCCTTTTAAACAAAAACAAGAACGGAGAGGAAGCAATTCCCGGTGACCCTTCACAGACTCCCTGGGATGCAGGGCTTCGCTCAGCACGGGCTGTGCTCTCGTGGAGCTGCTGAATGTGGAATCAGGAGCCCTCAGGGAAGGGAGAGACCAGCTGACCCAGGGTGCCCCAGCAGCAGAACAGGAGCAAAGAGGAGCTGTTGGGCTGTGCCCCAAAGCATCCCATGCTGTCCCACCTTGTTGTGACCCCCCACGAGCTCCAAGCAGGTGTAAATCCCTGCCCGTGTCAGATGTGCCTTGGCAGAGGCAGCTGCAGATTGCCCTCCTTCCCCAAATCCTGCTGCTTTCACCTCAAGGCTCTTTCAAGTCCAGCTTTGATTCAGTGATTTTATCCTCCAGAGATTTTCTGGATGGGAAGGGGAAACTCAGCCTTTCTTCTCTGCCGCTCTCTGTTCACTTAAAGCTCCCTGCACAGTTTCCCTCTCAGCCCACCTGCTCTGCAGACTGGGGGGCTTCTCGTGGCTCCTTGGGAGAGAAGCAAATGCTCCAAAACTGAGAATAAAGCCAGAACCATCCCTGGGAGGAAGGAAAAAGGACTTTTTTTACTCCTCCCACCTGCAGACTCCATGTGTCAGCTGTGATGGGCACTCTGATTGAGCCTCTCCAAACCCCACAGTTCTCACTCTTACTCCTGCTCCTGTTTTAGTTTGGTTTTCAGGACTTTGTTCTTAATCAGCCAAGGAAAGCATAAACACAGCCACAACAACTTGGGAAGTCTTTAATCCATGACTGAAGACACATTGCTCTGGCCCTTACCCTGGGCAGTGCCAGGGACGGGGAGAAGGCAGGAGCAAGAGGAGCATGTAAAAGACATTGTTGCTCACACCTCTTGTTCATATAGGAAAGAAGTGTGGGAGAGGAAATTTTCTACTGAAAAGCTTCAGAAATTTCTCATGGCAAACTTCTGCATAGGGACTTCCCAGCAGTGAGGAATTCTGGGACATTTCATGAATTACAGCACGGCAGGTTGTTATTTTACAGGTGTCTTATTTGCCAACAGCTCTTTTTTTGTCTATTAATCCTGGTTACATAAATAATCAGGATTACCAGGATTAAATAACCTTTTCTTTTTCCTGCAGAAAAGGACATTGAGTACACAGCAATCCTGCATTCACTGAGGTTTCCAAGGCTGGAATTCCTACAGCTGGGAAGCAGCTGCAGCGTCTCCTTAGTTCTTGTGATGCTGAGCCGTGGGATCACATAATGATCATTTAATAATGAACCTCTAATACCTGGCTATGATGATAAAAAAATTGCATCCATCTGTGCCCGAGAGCACAGCCTGGCTGCACAGGAAACACAAATGAGTGATTTACCACGAGGGCTGTGAGCTGGGGGTGCACATGCCTGGCTGTAGTAGCACAGTCTGTGCACCTTTACTTGTCACTTGCTTGTAAGAGTGATCCCAGAGCAAATTCCCTCAAAAGCCCCGGGCAGGTGGGGACAGACTGGATGAACGAGGTAAATTTAGCCCTCATGTCGGGTGCTTTGATGAAGAGACGCTGTCTTGAGGAGTGATTTGGGTTTTGGAACATACTGAGCATCCTGGAGGTGGGAGATGAGGTATTGAGGATTTGCCAGATTTCCTCAATTGGATTTTGGGTGGGAGCTGGTGAGTGAGGATGCACTGGAGGAGGGTGCCAGCCCCATCAGCTGTGCTAGCCAGCAGGAGCAGGAAGGGAGACATGGAACAGAAACCTCACTAGGAAATGCAGAGGATTAAGGATTAACCCATTGCTGCCCTGTGACTCAGTTTTGAACTCCTCTGAGGTGTCACCTCATTCTCCACCCATCCTTTCCTGCATTTTTTCAAGCAGTTATTTTAAGACTGGGGCTGAACCCACGGAAGGAAAAAATCTCCACAGCAAACATTTGCCAGAGTTAGGGTGGAGCTTGACTTGGGCTGGTCCAGAAGGAAAGGAAGAAGAGACATCTTAAAGAAAACTTTGAAGTGCAGGAGGTCCCTGGACACAGAATCCTGTGTGAGAAGCCTGAGGGTGAAGGTGGGCACTGTGTGAGAGTTGTAACTCAAGGACTTTATCACAAAGCCATCAAGCAACTCTCTTTTCTATTGATATCATATCTGTGTATTTCCCCTCTCCTCCTCCCCCCTCTCCTTTAATTGGATGTCAGCCACGTGGCAAGGTTATTCTGTTAGACAAGCTGGGAAATGACAATGACAGGATTATAATTAAGTGCCAGGACATGCAGCCAACACAATTACCATGCTGTTATTACACTGGATGATGTGCTAAAGAAGCTCATAAAAACACTGTAAAGAATATAAATCATGGGACATGTGTACAATTGGGGAAGAAAATGTTTCCCCTTTGCTAAAGCCCCATCAGTGCCAGATAAGCCTAGTGAAGGAGATGTTTCCTTGCACTGACAGATTCCTACTTTCAAATGACTCTTGTAGCAAGCTGTGCTTCTTTTATTTCAGCTTCAGGTGTGGTGCTGCAAATCTTGGCCGTTTTTAAGCTGGTATTTCCCCTCTGTCTTCAGCCCTTGCCTTCCCTTGTACCTGTACCACTCGTGTGTGGCCAAATCTCACCAGATTTCAGCCTTTTCTTGCCTTTGTGCAGGCGTCCATCACTGCTGGCAGTGCTGCCCTGTTCTGCTGATCTTCCTGGTTGTCTTCCTCATAAAGTATTAAAGTCAAGGCTGAATCTTCTCACTGAAGGCAGGACCTGGGGGATTGCTGTGAGAGATACCACGTACACAAAACTCCGATTAACAGCTGTAACTCCGTGCCCTATTTCCAGTCTTTTCTCCTTCGGCTGAATGGAGAATTTGAAGCTTGTGCTTGTCAATGGTTACCTGGAGTCAGGAAATGCTGACATTCACTTCAAAAGAGAAGCCGATCTGTCAGTCAGATCCTTGGCCGTGCAGACCTTTGGGCTGGAGCTGAACTTCTCTAAAACCCCAAACTTCCCAAATCAGGGCTGCCCAGGAGCTCTGATGCTTCCATAGCCAAAGGCTGTTCTGCGGAAGCTTGGCCACGTTGCTGTTCTGACAGTATTTTTGCTTCAAATCATCTTCTCTTTAGAAAGCTGCCAGTCTGATATCTTCAGAAAAATGACAACCCCCTTTTTTTTTCATCTTTTAATTGGCATGCCTTGCTGCTGTACTGCACAAAGCTGAAATTTCAAATGGTCAAATTTTATCAGTTCGAAAAACCCAGCGCTTTGAAATGAAGCATAAAAGAAGTTAAATTGTCTCCACTGCCTGTTTTGATGTTTGATCTAAACATTCTGGTAATTTGAACGATTTGAGGATATTTAGGGGTTTGAATTCCTGACTAATGTGCTTAATTCCCAGCCCTTGAAGTGCTCGTGGTAGCTCAGATCTGCTCCCAGGACCTCCAATACCTTGATTCCTTTCAAGGCTGAGAAAGGAGAGCTTGGGTCTGAAGGAATAAATGTCGAGAGCACGGATGGTTCAGTAACCCTGCGAAACACCCCGTGCTCCTCTCGAGCACAGGATCAGGCCCTGAGGTCTTGCTGCTGGACTTCCATCTCATTAAACTGGAAGAAAAGCAAAGAAAAGGCATTTCTGCCAAGCTTGTATTGGTACAAATCTTGAAATATGGAGCTGGTGGACTTGATTTACGGTCCCAGTGGCTGGTAATTAGCATAGCTATTTGTAAACCTTGTGCTGCCTGATCTCTGCTCATGGGAGTTCCAGCAGTTTAATCCCACCCAGACCCTGGCACTGCCTCCTGCTCTGGAATTGCCTGCTGTGTTTTGGGAGGATGGGCTGAGCTGGCTCCCCGAGCACAGCAGCCTGGGGTGACATCCCCAAGGCCCAGGGGTGCAGGGGGGGTCTCTCTGCACTCTGTCCCTCTGATAAGGAGTTCCTGAAAGGTGTTTGTGTCCCTCTGTGATAAAAATACCAAAGGCCACTGGTGAGGCCGTGTTCTCTCTGACTGGATTTATCTTTCTGTAAGCTCTTACCACATTCAGCCTTACATAAGGGAGACAACTCCAGAGATGGCTTTATTATTGCTTATTATTATTTTAAACGTACTCTTTTCCAGCAGGCAGGCTGAGAGGCTGCTGCCTGACATTTCAGTGAGTTCCTTTAGTTAGTATTTGAAACCATAATGAGGAGCCTGATGTCCTGACTGGCAGCTGCAGTGAGCACCTTCCTCATCAAACGATTGAAATGTGAGGGGAGGTGCTGGTGCAGCACCGACCTCCTGCTGGGAGAGCTGTGTCTGTGAGGAACAAAAGAGATGTGCTGGGAAGGGTCTGCAGGTGCCTTCTGAAGGTACAGGGGTTTAGGGATGAAGGCAGAGCACAGGAATCATCCCTGTGTCAGTTCTGGGGTCGGATGATGTGTGGGAGAGCATTGGCATGGAGTAGTCATGGAATCCGGGAGTTCTGGAATGTCCTGAGCCGGGAGGGACCCCCAGGATCATCCAGCCCAGCTCCTGGCCCTGCACAGACACCCCAACAGGCCCATCCTGGGCATCCCTGAGAGCTCTGTCCAAACACTCCTGGAGCTCTGGCAGCCTCGGGGCTGTGCCCATTCCCTGGGGAGCCTGGGCAGTGCCCAGCACCCTCTGGGGGAAGAACCTTTCTGTGATAAGAGCATTTGTAGGTGCTCCTGTGGGCCACAGAGGCTGTGGAACAATTGTCTGTGCTGTGCCTGACGGAGGGGCTCAAGCTTGTGCCTATGTGCCAAAGTCAGGAAAGAGTGTCCTCAAGTCGTGCTCCTGGCATCCCTTCCCAGCCTGGAGGAGTTTGTTTCTGCCCCCACTGCTGCCATGGCCCAATGACCACTGCAGGAACCACTGAGGAAGGGCTGGGAGAGCTGGGCGTGTTCACCTGGAGAGGAGAAGGCTCCAGGGAGGGCTCAGAGCTCCTGCCAGAGCCTAAAGGGTCCAGGAGAGCTGGAGAGGGACTGGGGACAAGGGATGGAGGGACAGGACACAGGGAATGGCTTCCCAGGGGCAGGATTAGATGGGATATTGGGAAGAAATCGTTCCCTGTGAGGGTGGGCAGTCCCTGGCACAGGTGTCCAGAGAAGCTGTGGCTGCCCCTGGATCCCTGGCAGTGTCCAAGGCCAGGCTGGACAGGGCTTGGAGCAGCCTGGGATAGTGGAAGGTGTCCCTGCCCATGGCAGGGGTGACACTGGGTGAGCTTTGATGTCCCTTCTAGCCCAAACCATTCTGGGATTCTGTGATCCAGCTGTGGGTTGGGGTTTTTTTAAAGCTTCTCTCCTGCCCTCAGTACACAGAAGGGGATGGATGGCACAGGGATTTTCCAAGGCTGTGCCAGGGCTGTCCCAAGCAGACAAATGCAGCTGCAGAGCCCTGCCCACACCCAGCTGCTGCTGCCTTCAGCTCTGCCCTGGGGCTCTCTGCTCCCAGCCCTGCTCCCCTTGCAGGCCCATTTCTGCTGAGGCTGTTCTTTCTGCTCGGGGCTATTTGTGTCTCTGGGTGCCCGAGCCAGGCTGGTTGTGGCTCCCTGTCAGGGTGGCACAGGATCCCAGCACAGCCTCACTGGGAAGGGCTCCAGGGACCTGCCCTGGGCACTGCTGGCTCCCCGTGGATTTCTCAGCTCCCGAACCACAGATCAGCATCCAGCCTTCCCTTCTGGGCTGGAGCAGGGACAGTGCAGGTCCAGTGCTGTAAAGGTTCTGCTGAAGCTATTAAATGACCTGGCAAACATTACCCAGCAGTGCCACTACTGCAGGAGAGACCAAAACATACCTGGTCTGCAGGATGTGCTCCAAAGGATTCATGTGAAATACAACCTTTGGAGGAATGTCACTGTCCCTCTTCATCTCTCCACAGAACCTCATCTTCTCTTTTCATGTCCCATCCCATGGAAATGGGATTAAGTACAGATTCCAACTTTTTCTCTTCATTTTCTCTGCCCTTCAAGGGACTTTTTAGTAGTCTTGGTTGCATTTGATTTGTTATCTGCAAATTCTACACTGCTCTTTTTTTTGTCCTAATTTTTTCAATGATTTCTGGCCACTGTGGTTAGGCAGATGCTGTGTGGGATCCTTTCCTTTGCCTGGGTGCCCAAATGTCTATATATCTATATATCTATATCTATATCTATATCTATATCTATATATCTATATCTATATCTATATCTATAAAATCTCTCATCAATTAACCCTGAGTCTGCCATGCTCAGGTGATGCCTCTTCATGTGTGAGCATCAAGGTGCTGAGCTGTGCCCCCAGCCAGGAGCAAAGTGAGCGGTGATCAAAGCCAGGACGATCACTGAGTTTCGTTCTTGAAACTGCTTGAAACCTTGCCTTAAATGTTTTCTGTTGGGGCAAGGCGGGGAAATATCTGGAGGGAAGTGGCAGGATTTGGCATCTGTGGCAGCTGACCCTATTTTCAATGTCACTGACCCCAGAAGCTTCAAGCATGAGACACAAGGGGGTTTGTAAAAGGTTGTGGTGTCTGAGGAGCAGAGTCAGCCTTAGAAAGGCTCAGGGAGGTTTTGTCTCTTCACAGCTCCTGCCATCAGCTGAGTCTGAAAAGGTCTTTGTTCCCCAATTGTGATGTCAACCAAGACAGAAATAATAGTGAGACAAGAGGTGTCAGTGGGATTCAGTCTTGTGTTTGCCAAGCGAAGGGAACTGAGGCTGTCAGACTGTGGAGCTGGCTCATTTTGGAGGGGAAGAAGCAGCAGGGCAAGATGGAAAATTGAACTGCAGTGTGGCTTGAGTTTTACATCCACACTGCTTTGTGTTGAATCAGGAGACCATGGCTGAGATTTGGGCCTTTTCCTTCTCTCTTTGTTTCTCCTGACACCTTTTAGAAAAACACCCCCAAATGTATCTCAATAACTGCAATAAGAAGCTGCAAAACTGAAATCAGGAAAGGGAATGGTCAGCAGGAGCAGCTCCCTTGAACTGTCCCCTGGGATCTCTGCTGCTCAGGGATAGTGGAGAGCTCCCAGAAAATGGCCCTGGTACAGCGGCAGAAGGAGGAGCAGGAGCCCAGGATTGAGGGATAGCTCCTTGAGATGTGAGAGCTCTGCCCTTCGTGAGAATCTCAGAATAGATGGAGAGAACTTGGAAAAGAAGACAAAAAGTGTTTGAGGGAGGAAATAATAAGGGATGGATGGGGAGGTTGCCTTGCTGTGGAGTGGAGCCCAGGGAGAGGGTGCCCGGTGATGTGTGGGGGCATTCAGACACCAGGGGCCAGCTTAGGGAGGGAAGGACAGCTGGAGAGCCCTTAAAATCTAAATAAAAGGACAGGCAGAATAATTCCTGGTGGAATTTTCCTGGTGGAAGTTTCCCAAATGGGAAACTGAGGCAAATGTGTTCCACTTCACCAAAGGTGCTGCCAGAGATCTGCTCTGGAGGTGTTTGAACAGCACACACGCACACAGAGCAGTCTGGCTCTGCCCAGGGAGCAGGGAGTCTGTCCCTGTGCCCTGCAGGATTCCAAGGGTCCCACACTTGTTCCCTTCCTTGGGCAGCCCAGCAGATGCTGAGGTTTGGATTTTGGAGCAGCAGCAGCTCCCAGGGCTTGGAGTCCCAGCGGTGCAGGGCCAGGGCTGCACAGCCCCTCGGGCCCTGGGTTTGTGCTCAGTGCAAGACCAAGGGAAACCAGGAACGATTTCCCCAGAGCTGGGTCAGATCCTCCTCCAAGATCCAGTGCAGAATATTTCCCAGTCTGCCGTTTCCCCCCAGCTGGAGATTTGCACTGGGAAGCACCAAGCCTGAGCACAGTGAGCTGTGGATTTGGGGTGAGGTGTTGCAGCTGCTGCCCCCATTCCTGCTGGCACAGCCCAGACCCTCCTGTGGCTGAATCTCTCCCCAGGGTGGGCAATGCCAGCCCAAAGTGCTGTCCCTGGCCATGCAAAACTCATTTTGGGGTGTTAGGTGAGGCTGTGACAGCTCTGTGCCATCCCTGGGGCTTGGAGGCTGATTCCCTCTGCCTCACTCACGTTCCTCCAACCCCTGAAGAGCTTTCTTTTTGCAGAAACTCAGCAAGCAGCAAACACAGCCCGATTTGCCCAGCTGAGTAGGAAACGGATATTCCCAGAGCCTGCTCTCAAATAAATGACCTACTAAAAATAGCTGTGCTCACGAGCAGGTGAGCATCACCATGGCAAACCTTTGCTGGAGTGGCTTGCTGGCCTTGGGGATTGAAGTGTTTGCTTGTTTTACCTCTGGGGAAGAGCAGGTGGTGATGCCTTCCAGACTCAGGGTTTGCTGCTCTTTTATTTGGATATATGGATACATGGATACATGGATATATGGGTACATGGATATATGGATATACGGATAACTCTCCCTACAACTGTTTTATCCTCTCTCACAACCCAGCAGGCCAAGCTGGGATCTTGGTGATCCCATGGGAACTCCTGAAGGAGCTCTGCCTTGTCCCTGCTGGATCCAGCAGCACAGGGGATGTGTCAGACTGGGCAGAAGGGGCAGCGTTTGGAGGTGTTCCTCAGTGTCCATAATTCTGGGATTTGTTGGCACCTGACAGGACAAAGCTGTGATTTACTAGAAAATGGGGAGCCTTGACTTGAAAACTTGGGCAAAAGGACTTGTTCGGCTTTTTCCTATCAAGTTGTGCAGCTGAAAAGGCTTCTGTTGTGTCACCAGAAAAAATAAAAATCCTTCTCTAGGCTGTAGCTCTTGTGCTTTTAGGAATGGAAAAGTCTGCAGCTGTCTCTGGCTGTTCAAAAGAAGCAAATGTGAGACAGATCTTCCTTGATTCTGTTTTCATGGCTCTGCTGGGCACTTTGTCACTGATCTCCTGGCAGCAGATGTGCAGAGGAAAGGTCAGGAAGTGCCGGGCTGGAATCCTTCCCCAGCCAGAGCTCCCTGTGCTGCTCCCGCGGTGACGTGCTGCGGATGTGATGGGACACATGTCACTTCATCACAAGCCCTTGCACTGATCTCTGCAGAAGTTCTGCGTGCTCTGAATGTCATTTATGCAACAGAGGAAGAATGCTGTGATTCCTTGGCATTTCAGAGAGCTCGTGGCGTGTCCTGGACTTGCTGGAGGCGCTGAGATAATTCTGGCTTCCCCCTTGGATGTTTTCCCACTTTGCAGTGGCTCCTCTGTGCGCTGTTCCTCACTCAGGGTGTCTCCCTGCACCTCTGCTCCCCTCATTTGCAGTCCTGGGAAGGGCTCTGAGGGTCTGTGGAGGTGCCTGGCTGTTGATAATGTGCTGTGGTGATGGAGCACAGAAATGCCCGGCTGTGCACAGCAAACAAACAGCGCTCAGGGAGGCTCTGCAGGGCTGAGCACTCACCCCTCTCCTCGGCCAGGCCCCAGCTCTGTGCTGGGATTTCAATCCAGCCTCTCCTAAGTGACTTGCTGGGCACCAAAGAATGATAAATGCTTGGAAAGGGGAAAAAAAATAAAGGCAAGCAGAGCAGCACTCACCAAGCTCTCTGTACATCCCACTTTGGGTTGCCCTTTCCTTCAGATCAAAAATGTTTTCTGACAGAAGTGCACAGAGCACAGTGTAACTAAGAAGATCTGAAGGGCTGACCTTCTCACAGAGGGCTGCTCATAAATAATTTGCTTAATGGTTGTACCTAAAGGATTAGTCCTGAGATAAGAATGCAACTTTAAAAGGTGGCTCTCAAATTAATAAAAGCAATGGAGGAGCATGAGAATTGTCAGGCTCGATCAGGCCCTTCTTGCTTGGGTTTATGTTGTGATTTAAAACTAAAACTAGCTGCTTCTTCAGAGCAGAGTGGGAGAACTTAATGGAAGGCCTCGCCCACACACTGTATCTTCCCTATCTTTAACAATTAACATTCAGTTTCAGGCCTGATGAACAAAGAAGAATCCCCCTAGCTCAGTGCTGTTGGGTAATTGATACCCCTAAGTGCTGTCTATTAATGTAAATGCTTTCAAATCTTCAGGTTTCTCCTTCAGGTTTCTCACTCTTGCTGAGTGTTGATTGTGCTTGAACTCACTTGGGACCAGATCTGGAGTCACAGACTTGGGGTTCCTTTTTCATCCTTCAGAATCCCCACCTTTGGCTTCCTGAACTGTTCTCTTTTCTGGGTATTCATCAGCAGAACCCCTCCATTTCCCTAATGAACTGTCACATTCCTTGCTTTAGACAAAAGTATCCCCAATTAAGTTGCTTGTGTCTCTTTTTGAGCACCAACCCTGTTCTTTGTAGTCCACCTTTCTGAGCATTTCCTGGGTGTTTTATTGTCCCCTGTTGTGAGCCAGGGCGGCACTGCCATGTGATATTAACTGAGACATCTCTGTGCCCAAGGACATGGCACATTCCTGGAGCCGAGGGATTTTGCTGCCTTGTGCCAGCCCCGTGGGAGCTGAAGGAGCAAGGCAGGAGGCTCTGGGGCTCAGGGCTGCATTTCCTGAGGGGTCTGGAGCTGCTCCAGGAGGGAAGGAGACCTCGGAGTCCCCAGAGCTGCCTCTGCTGCTCCTCTTGCTGTGGGATTCTGCTCTGGCGCCTTCCTGATCTGTGCACTTTATTACATCATTCCCCATCTCCTCTCCTCCCTGAGAGGGCTCCTTGCTCCCCTGGAAATACATTTTCCTCCCTGGGTTTCGTGCAGATGGATTCTCTCACCACCCCAGCCCCATTGCTGCACTGAGCTCTGGTTTCCGTGGCTATTCAGCTGTGAAACAGCACAGAGGGTGGAAGCACACCAGCAGCAGGTTCATTCTGAGCCCGGGTCCAACCTCAGGAGGACACAAATGCACAGGAAAACAGCAATCCTCCAAAGCTGGGCTTCAGCTGCTGTCAAAGGAGCCTGTCTGAAAGTCAACAGAGAGTTCCAAGGCCTTTGCAGGAGGGGCTGGTGAATGCTGAGATTTCCTTCACCCTCCGTGGCTGGAAAGCACCAGGACTGCCCTGCAGAGGTGGCTCCAGGCTGGCTGAGCTTGGAAGGGATGTGTTACCCCCTCGGGGTGGCTGGAAAAGCCTTTTGTTTCTGCTTTCTAATGTCCTTTTCCCTGAGCTGGAGCAAGGCCTGAGCTTTCTGTAGGCGTCTGGAATTGCAATGCTTGGAATTGCTCTGCCCTGCTCAAACCTGTGTGGTTCTGAGGGAGAAAATGGGAGAGGCAGGAGGACTGAGCACCACCACCCCACCCTGCTCAGCCCTGGGGAGCGCTCGGGTTTGGGATGCTGGCTGGGCATGGCTGGGCACGGAGGAAGAGAGATTCTCTGCTGGCGTGAGCAAGGCTGTAAGGAAATGTGGGGTAGGCTTGGGAATTCCACGTTTTTCAAAGCATTTCTGTAATTACAGAATGACCCAGCTGTTCTCTGGGTGCCTTCAAGCCCTACCCTGTCCAGAGGTGATCACCTCTCCGAGGGAGCTTTGGGAATAACAGCAAGGCCAGGTTGGACGGGGCTTGGGATAGTGAAAGGTGTGAAAGGTGGAATGGGATGAGCTTTAAAATCCTTTCCAACCCAAACCATTCCACAACTTATTGATTTTAAGTATTTAACTCTCCTGAAATCCCTCCCCAACCACTTCTTTATCCATATTTCTGTGGAGATCCAGCTGGTTTCCCTCTGTGCCCCAAACCCAGAGTATTTTAGCTGGAGACAAACAGGACATATCCTTCTCTTCCCTCACTGACAGCACAATCTCAGATTGGAGAAGGTACAGAGATTTTTTTCTGACACTGTCTGTCAAACACAAGAACGCTTTTTGATCCACTTTAGAGAAAATCAAAATGTTTAATCTAGAAAAGCTTGAAATGCATCATCAACCCACCCCCACTGCTTTTTCTTACAGGACCAGTTGCAGGTGCAGTGGAAGTCCATGCAGGTTTGATTATCCCAAAGCTGCATTTTTGGTGAGAGCATGATTTCTTCACAACTATGAACCTTTTTACTTTGTTTGCATCTGTTGGTGACAAGCTCACACTGACACACATTACTAGCTATCGATTCCTTATGGAGATATTCTCAATTCTTCAGTGAGATGCTTTATTAGAATGATTTGCTCCCTGTGAAACAAATGTAACAACTTTTAGAGAGATCTTGTGATGACAGTGAGCAGCCACAAAACTGTGGTGCTGCACCCTGGCTCAAACCTGGTTCTGCTCAGCAGTTTCCTGTTATCACCTCATCCACCTCTTCCCTGGTTTTCCAGAAATGATAGAAAAACTCCTGAGGTTCCCTCAGTTTCGTCTGTTTTCTTATGCAAGAGAAGAAAGTCTGACCAAATTCATGAAACCCTCAACCTTCCATTTTGCAGGCTGAAGTCTGTTTGCATCTTGTAAACAAGATTTAATATTCCTAAACAAAATCTCTGTAGAGCTGAATTCATATTTCATTAAAGTATCAAGTCTTGCCTTGGCTCCTAAGTTCAGAACCTTGGACATCCTGAGTCTGAGGCTCCCACAGAGCTGCTGTAATTTGGGACAGGATATTCTCCTCCTGAGTTCAACACTCAATATTTCACAGGGTTTTTTTAACTTGTTCCTGTGTTGGAAAACAGCAAAGACAAGTATTTGCTCTCCATTTCATCGCTCCCTCGGGACTCTGATTAACCTGCTGCTCATTCCTTTCCTGAGGTAAATTCATGGCTTTGTTCTTCCTCTGTGTAGGAGGAGAAAAGAAAATCGTTGCCATCAGTGCTGTGTGAATCTCTGCCAAGCTGGTGGGGGCTGTGCCTGGGCACGGGTGGGCACCAGGCAGGACCAAGGGGCTCCTCTGCACCAGAACATTGCTCTTCATCACATCCACCGAATTCCTGTGGGCCACACAGCCAGGAAATGAAATGTTCACGTAAAAGTCATAATAGAGCACTGGACTGTAGAAATAACACTTCTGTATCATCAAGTGACTGATTTTAAAGCTGTCTCTTCAAGAGGACTCTCCCCTGGGCAGCCCGGACCAAACAAAAGCATTGACATCCCTCTGAGCAGTGGTGGAAATCCCTGATGGATGCCAGATTTTGATAAAAGCAGGATTGAGGCACTGCCGTGATGCAGCAGGGCTGGGATCCTGGACCATTTGCTTGTCTCAAATCTCACCACTCTCTCCCCAAACCTGTGCCCTTTCTCAAGGGCTCCTGTTGATCTCTTGCCTCCCCTACAGAAAGCGAAGTGATGGGGGGATGATGCCACCACAGATGTCTGGGCTTTCTGCTTTGTTCAACTCTGTTAAATCCACATCCATTATTATGACATGCAAATTCCTTGGCTAGGAGGAGAAGGAAATGCACATTTCTTTTCTTTTTCATAATCATCTTTGCTAGTCATAGGGCAGTTGGAATAATGTGTTCCCTTTCAAATGAAAACAAAGGCATAAAAATAGAGCTTCAGAACCCAGAACAGTGGCAAGATCTTTAAATAAATCCCCTCAGAATACTCGATTTTCAAATTGGTTGCTTCAAATAGATTCACCATCTCACCGTCTCTCCAGAAGATGCTTTTATCAGATCCAAAACTAAAGGGCATTTAGTCAGAAGAGCTTTAGTGAGGCTTTTCTAACAACTGACTCTTAGGCTTTAGCCAAAATCAAATGTCTGTTTGTGCCTATGTATGTTCAATTTCCTTTGCAGTTTTCCTTGGTGCAGTTGTTCATTCATTGCAGTTGTCTCCATTCCTGGCCCCTGCTGTTAAATTGCTGCTGCATTTCCCTGCAGAGAAAGCTGCACTTTATTGATAGATGAAGTGATTCCAAATCATCCATTGTCCAAGGCAGTAACTATTTTTTCTTTAGGGAAAGCCCCTTAGCTGGAATGTGCAGCTTAACAAACAAATAAACCAATGCCAAACTCACTTGTGGGTGAAAGAGGGGGGAACCTCGGGATTTAATAGGTGGAATGAAATGAATACATTGTCTGGGCAGTACCCACCACCCCATCCTCTGCCACTGAGGGAGAGGGTCACTGCAGCAGGCAGAGTTTCTGTTGCCCCTCAGGACTTTGGTTGGCTTGCAGCAGAGCCAACATCCCTGGGATCCATCCTGCAGGGAGGCAAATCCATCAGAGAGCTCCCAGCCTGGCAATCTGCTGCCTGGGCTGCCCCAAGCTGCATCCTTGGGGCACCATGAAACACCCTGGTGACCCCAAGGAATGGCTCCATCCCTGGAAAAGAGCCTTTCTCTTTTTTACTAATTTCCCAGTGAATTACCACGGACCTGCCAGTGCCGGCTCTTCTCCGTAATTCCTGTCTGCTGAAGGAAAATGCTGGGTGTGAGCAATGGAGCAGGTCAGGGAGCTGAGCGCACTGCCAGGCTGGCAGCAGGGATTTCACACTCGAGCAGATTGTTGCTGCCATTCCAGCACCTGCAGCATCGGGCTGGCTGCAGCACGAGGGCTGGGCCTTGGCAAATCCAGCTTTGGGGTCCTGGCTTTTCTACAAACTCCCTGTGTGAATCTGGCAACTTGTTTAATTTCCCTGAGTGTGATCCAAAACCTGGGGAAGTCAAGGAGATTCTTTCCTGGAGTTTAAATATGCTTTAAATAGGCTCCTTAGGTCTCTGTTTTAGTCTATAATGTGGGAAATGCACTGTCTCTCCTACACTGGCAGCAAACTCTGCATGTCAGGGTTTGTTCCTGGCTCTGAGCAGAGCAGAGCTCTGATCTGGGCTGGCATTCTGCAGGTTCAAGGCAAACAGAACCCATGGGCACCCTGCAGACACAGGAACTCGGCTGGGTGGCAATCACCATCCTTCCAAATGCTGTGCTGCTCACGGCAGGGAGTATGGAACAGAAGGGCTTGGATGGCTCATGTTCATCCACTGCACAAATAAAACCACCCAGAGAGGGTCAGGATTCATCTGCATGGAAGGGCTGCACTGCTAAGGGAAGAATAGAGGTACTATTGTGGAATCACAGAATTCCAGAACAGTTTGGGTTGGAAAGGCTCATCTCATCCACCCATGCCATGGGCAGGGACACCTCCCACTATCCCAGGTTGCTCCAAGCCCTGTCCAGCCTGGCCTTGGACACTGCCAGGGATGCAGGGGCAGCCACAGCTTCTCTGGGCACCTGTGCCAGGGCCTGCCCACCCTCACAGAGAAGGATTTCTTCCTAATTTCCAACCTAAATCTCACCTCTTTTAGTTTAAAACATTTCCTCCTTGTCTGATCACTCTCTGCCCAAGCCAAAGTTGCTCTCCCTCTTTCTGAAGTGCCCTTTAAGTACTGGAAGGCCTCAATGAAGTCCCCCAGAGCCTTCTCCTCTCCAGGCATATCAGCATGACCTGAGCAGACAGAAGGATTCCTGCAGGCGTATCTCGATCTGCAAAAGGCTTTTGCGTCCTTAGGCAGAGCCCAGCACAGCATCTTCATGGCAGATATGATTCCTTTCCTGCTCCATGGGAGTTTTGTCAAGGTAAAGCTGGGGCTGTTTGCACCTCTACCTGCAGGATCTGAGCAGGAAGTCCTTTCCTTTCCTTTCCTTTCCTTTCCTTTCCTTTCCTTTCCTTTCCTTTCCTTTCCTTTCCTTTCCTTTCCTTTCCTTTCCTTTCCTTTCCTTTCCTTTCCTTTCCTTTCCTTTCCTTTCCTTTCCTTTCCTTTCCTTTCCTTTCCTTTCCTTTCCTTTCCTTTCCTTCCCAAACCTTCCCAAACCTTCCCAAACCTTCCCAAACCTTCCCAAACCTTCCCTTCCCAAACCTTCCCTTCCCTTCCCAAACCTTCCCTTCCCAAACCTTCCCTTCCCAAACCTTCCCTTCCCTTCCCAAACCTTCCCTTCCCTTCCCAAACCTTCCCTTCCCAAACCTTCCCTTCCCAAACCTTCCCAAACCTTCCCAAACCTTCCCAAACCTTCCCAAACCTTCCCTTCCCAAACCTTCCCAAACCTTCCCAAACCTTCCCAAACCTTCCCAAACCTTCCCTTCCCAAACCTTCCCTTCCCAAACCTTCCCAAACCTTCCCAAACCTTCCCAAACCTTCCCAGACCTTCCCAAACCTTCC
Source organism: Acanthornis magna (assembly GCA_036785705.1). NCBI lineage: Eukaryota > Metazoa > Chordata > Aves > Passeriformes > Acanthizidae > Acanthornis > Acanthornis magna. The sequence continues at coordinate 1,282,427 of JAWUZG010000015.1, forward strand.
CTTCCCAAACCTTCCCAAACCTTCCCAAACCTTCCCAAACCTTCCCAAACCTTCCCTTCCCAAACCTTCCCAAACCTTCCCTTTACAGGAATCCACAATCCAATGGCTTCTCCTGCACAGCCTGAGGAGCACAGCTGAACTCAGAGATCTGCTGTGCATTCCTGCACAGAAATGTCAGCCAAGGGACCCTCATTCCCAGCAAGCCACAGGGTTGGGGACATCAGCTCCGAGCCAAGTGGGTCACAATCCAAGTCCCCTTCTCACCCAGACTGTGCTCGTGGCCTGAGCAATCCCTGCAATTCTGCTCCCAGGGGACCCTGCAGCCATGGGGCTGAGCTGCTGCCGCTGCCTGGGGATGGAGTTCCATGGGGTCAGAGACGGATTTGGGAACAGTTGTGGCTCTGGGATGGAGCTGAGGTGGTTTGGATAATAAATCTGGGGCTCTTCAGTAGCCAAGAAGGGGATTATGTGGGACTAGAGCAGGGCTCTGGAGTTTTGAATCTCTGCAAGGACTGGGGAGGAATGGGATGGAGAGGTGTGAGGAGTTAGAGAGTGTGGGCAGGAACTGGGGGCATGGGATGGAGAGGTGTGAGGAGTTACAGGGTCTGGGCAGGAATTAGGGGGATGGGATGGAGAGGTGTGAGGCGTTAGAGGGTGTGGGCAGGAATTCGGGAGGCCAGGTTGGATGGACACTGGAGCCAGCTGATCTCGTGGGTGACACCGCTGTCCTCGAACTGGCTGAGGTCCCTTCTGCCCCAAACCATGGTGTGACCTCTCAGAGGAAGCACACCCTGGGGACACTCTGTGTCTCAGGACTCAGCACCAGACAAGGCCTGCTCTCCCTGGGCTGTGTGCCTCTGTTCTCCTGCAGGAAGCTCAGCAGCTCTGTGAGCTCTGGCCCAGGGCTCCAGGCGAGCAGGGACAATGGTGAGGGGCACACAGACGGATCTGGAGCCATGAGGTTTCACACCTTGAACCACAAAAGCCTTCAGATCACCACTGGCCTAGGCAAGAACAGGCAGGGTTCTCCCAGCCCTTACTGCAGCAATTTATGGCTCCCACGAGTTTTGCTCATTTAAAAAGTGCCCATGGAAGCATTTCTCATGGAAAGTCTTCCCAGCATATTTTAATGGGGAAGGAGTGAGTGTATTTATTTGAAGTGGTGCCCTAGAAAGCTGCTCCAAGCCTGGCAGGCAGGGGTTGCCCACCACTGTGATGTAAAGGGAGGAAACACAAGTCTCATTGTGAACCCTCATGACAGTTTGAAAGACAAGTCCGTGCCCAAGAACTCCCACAGCATTCAGCCTGATTTTGGAGTCTCCAGGAAAACTTTTACTTCAGATGGCTTTTGCTTTTGCAACTCTATTCCCGAGGTCAAATCTAAATTTATATGGCTGAAAAATGTAGATTTAGGTTTCTTTTTGCTCACCAGCACTTTTTATTCTTTCAGTGCTACCCTAAGTTTCATTAACCTGGAGTTAAACTAAGGTTATGCTGTTGGATGAGCATAATAAAATGCACTGCCTGGGCTAAGGAACATATTTCTTTCACAGTGCTTTAAGAGGTCTATAAAGCTGTGATTAAATGATGTCTAAGCTCAGCTCTCCTGCAGCATCTTGCTGAGAGCAGAATCAAAAACTTGTTGGGACCTCTTCTTTCATACACCACAGTCACAATGCATGCAGAGCCACCAGACCCAGCAACTCTGCTTATTTTAGGCCAGCGACAGCTGAGGTGCCAGTGGCCCTTTGCAAATGCCTGTAACACGATGCTCCCGTAAGGAACAGCCCAATTCATCCCGCGGCCCCAGGAATGTGCTGCTGTGTGCTCGGAGAGCAGCTGGCACTGCAGGGAGGGCTCAGAAATCCCAGCCCAGCACTGAGCTGGGGCTTTGGAAGGCACGAGATGCAGAGGGTTTGTTAGAGTGAAACAGCTGCATGCAAGAGAAGGAAAAACAAGGAGGGGAAAAAAAGAAAAGAAAATGAGGCAGTCAGAAGGGAAGGAAAAGCTGGAGCTATGTCAGGGAGGGTCAGGTTGGAGATCAGGAAAGGTTCTTCCCCCAGAGGGTGCTGGGCACTGCCCAGGCTCCCCAGGGAATGGGCACAGCCTGAGGCTGCCAGAGCTCCAGGAGTGTTTGGTCAGTGCTGCCAGGGATGCCCAGGTGGGATTGTTGGGGTGTCTGTGCAGGGCCTGGAGCTGGATTGATGATCCTGGGGGTCCCTCCCAGCTCAGGACATTCTAGGATCTCTTGTCCAACCCAGTGGGAAGCCCTGGCTGTTCAGGGCAGAGGCTGCATTGGTTTTGTGGCACAGCAAGAGAAATCTGCTCCTTGTATTTGTGGTGTTTTGGTACTGAAGTGTTCCTACTTCCTTGTGGTTTTCTGACAGGAAAGGGCTCTGGAAAGCCCTGCTGTGCTGCACAGCTACCCCAGAGCAGGGCTTGTCCCAGCCACCAACCCACAGCCCACTTTGGAAGGGACACAGTCACGCAAAGGAATAAAGGCTCATCTCCCAGCCAGGCTTTTCCAGGGAGCTTGAGCTCAGTGACTGAATGGTCCTGAAAAATCATTGCTGCCTGACTGAGTGAACTGCCAGGCATGGCAAGGAGCTGAAATCCAGGTTTGGAGAGGGCTGGGGATTAACACCGGGAGCTCAGGCTCATGCAGACAGAAAACTTGAGCAAGCCTTTCTCTTGGAAGAGAACAGAGTGGCTGTTACTGAGCTGGGGAGAGCAGAGCTTGTTGCCGTGGTGTTATTTTAATAGAGGTTGTGTAACTCTACCTTGTTCTGAACTCCCAAACTTTCCTGGCTGGTAATAGGAACACTGCCACAGCACGAGCCTTGGAGCAAGAAGCCTTGGAAGCTTCCCAGGAAGGCTGGTGGATCAAAGATGGACAGCTTAATATAGAGACAAAGTTGGAGCAGGCAGCAAAGCAGCAGGGTCTGAGGTGAGGGCCCGGGTGAAGTCACAGCATTACTCACTTCCAGGGCTGCCTCTCCCTCTGAAGGGGCAGCTGAGTAAGGGTTTCTCAACTTGGAAAAGGAATTTCTCAAACGGCAAAGAGAGGAGTGCTGAAGTGATTCCCACAGGGATGATTTGCTGTGCTCAGGCAAGGACTGTACCTGGTGAGACTGCTCCCCACGGTGCTGTACATCTGAGACAGTCCTTGCCCAGTGAGGGAATATTCCACAGGCTGGGATGGGAAAGGGGATCTGAAGGTGCAGGGAAGGACAGTGACAATTTCATGGTCCCACACAGAAGAGTGGCAGAGCAAGGCAGAAAACCAGAGGGGCCTTCACATCATGGGGCTGTGCCAAAGCCAGCAGGCTGCTTCCAAAGGCAAGCACGGGAATGGGAAGGGGAAAAAGTGTGTGGGGGGGGTGTCCCTCCAGCCTCATCTGTTCTGGGGCAAACAGGTCTGTCCACCTTATTCCCAATCCTGCCATCCCATTGCTGCCCTTGGAGCAAAGCCTTGAATTCTCAGGAATTTCCAGTGCAGAGCTGCTCCCCCGAGCCAGCCCAGCCCCATGCTCTGAATCTCCTTCCAGCAGAGCCAGCAAAGGATTTGCAAGCAGCTCCTGATTCCAGCAGTGATTCCTTGCAGCCTCTGTGACAGCTCTAAGTGTTTCACATTGAGCAATTGGTGTTATCCACACGAGGGTCTTGAAATCCCAGTGACTGTGCAGGATGTGAGAGGGACCTGCCAGCTGCAGGTCACGGTCCTTTCCTGACAAAAGCATTTGAACTCAAGCCCTTGTCCCCAAACACTTGCTCCTGGGACAGGGCACTCTTTTCACTGCATTTGCTGCTCTCTTATGGCCTGAGGTGGGAGGCTTGAAAGAAACAGCTCTTTTTCAGGCAAACCTCCTCCTGGAATACTTGACTCAGACACTAAACTGACAGAAAAGCCACTCAATGGAAAAGGACTTTGTGTTGTCCTGTAAATCTTTCACCCAATGCCCTCCACGTGCACCAGAAGAGATCTCAGGGCATGGCCTTTTGTGAGAGCACTGCAGACATTAAGAGGTAGAAATGTCAGTCCATCCACAATTCCCTGTCACTTCAGTGAGCTCCTGGTCCAGCAGGCAGGGAGGAATGGGAATTTTTTTCCCATCCTCCACAAGGACCCGTTCCTATGGAAAACCAACTGTTCCTCTTGGATGGGGTGGGATCAGCCCCAGAAACTGTCTGGTTTGGTGTGTCCAAATCACATCTGGGCATCCTCCAGTGCGAGGGAGTGCAGCTCACAGTTTAGACTTGGCCACAGGGAGATAAAATGAAGGAATCCTGTCTGACCTTGCCAAAAGGTGTGGGATAAATCCTCATGTGTGTGTCCTGTCAGCCTGCCCTGAGCTGCTCCTGCAGGATGCTGTGGTTTCACTGCTTGGAGGTGTTTGAGAGAGACTGGACCAGCCACAGTCTGGGTGCCATGGTGGTGTTGGGTCACAGGTTGGACTCGATGACCTCAAAGGTCTTTCCCAACCTCATGGATCCTGTGATTCTGCAGTTCCTCCAAGGCCAGGAATCCTTGCCTCGCCCACTGAGATGTGCCCAACGAACACAGCATCCCGTGGTGAGTGCTGCCCGAGCTCCCTGCTGAGCCTCCAGCAGGGCAGGGTCTTCCCAAAGACACACTCTGGTGCAAAGCAGATACCAGCCATGGGTCAGAACAGCCTCAAGACCTTGGAGAGAGACTCCTGATACCAGAATTCCTCTTTCTGGAACGCATTTTGCAGCTTCTGCTTTTGGCAGACCTGTCCAAGGCATCCACGCTGGAGCAGAGGCTGAGCTTTGCTTGGAGCAATCTCTGGTTGTGGCCAACGCTTGGTGGTGAGGAGAGAGGGAGCTCACATCTCATGGCTGCGTGCTTGGAGCTCTGTGAGCACCTGCACCTGCAAGAAGCAGGATCCTGGAGCATATTCCCTAATTTTCACCTTCTGATGTAGATGAAACAGCGGCTCAGGAGGTCATGTTTTGATCTCAGCATTAAAGCACTTCAGGAGAGACAGTTCCTGTTCAGGAAGAGTGAGTTATTTGAGGACTATCCCTGCCCAGCACATTTTTCTTCACTAATGCCACTTCCTGGCTAGAAAGTCTCAATTCCAAGTCACATGTGTAAACATTGGAGCAGTCATTTATCCAGCGTACAATTTGTAGGGATGACAAGTCATTTAAATAGTGTGTGTAACGCAAAAAATCCCGGGACTGATTTAGTGGCTTTATTATTACCCTGTCAGGAAAATGAATGTTCTATTTGCACAAAGCATCCATTCAGGCTCCCTATCTGCAGCAGCAGAGAGGTTGGGATGCGGGCTGGGGTGTCCTGAGGATGGAGAGCTGTGTGGTGTCCCAGTTCCCAGTGGAAGTGGCCTTTCCCAGGATTGCCTGGCATTGGGAGCAGCACATCCCAATTACCGACGGAGGCCAACAACAGAGTGACAGACAGCCCTAAGTGTGAATCCACAGCAATGATTCACCCAGCAACTGGCTCCTTTCCAATGAAATGGTGGAAATTTTTCTTTTTTTTTTGGTTGGAGCAGAGGAGCCTCAGGGAAAAGCACAGGAAGGGAAATATCAGCAACAAGCTCTGCAAACCCAGAAAATACTCGGCTCTGTTTTATAACAAGAGGAAGGAAGATGCTCTCCCACGTCTCCCGGCTTTTCTGCACTGTGTTTTCCAACAAGCACAGCCCAACAAGTGATAAATTGGCAGGGAGCAGCAGCAGGGGGCTGCTCCGGGGGGGAACATGAGGCAGGAGCGGGGAACAAGAAGGAAGGCATGGAAGGATGTCCTGCTGCAGCCCCCAGGGCCACTGAGAGGAGAGGGTCCAGCAGCCACCAGTGGGGTCAGCCAGTCATGGCCAGCCAGGCTCAGGGTGACAGGCCCTGGATCCAGCCAGGAAGCCAGGCCAGGAGCAGCAAGGCCAGGCCAGGAGCAGCAAGGCCAAGGCCAGGCCGGGAGCAGTGAGGCTAAGGCCAGGCCAGGAGCAGCAAGGCCAGGCCAGGCCAGGAGCAGCAAGGCCAGGCCGGGAGCAGTGAGGCTAAGGCCAGGCCAGGAGCAGCAAGGCCAAGGCTAAGGCCAAGGCCAAGACCAGGCTGGGAGCAGCGAGGCCAAGAGCAGGCTGGGACCAAAGGGCTTGAGCAAAGCAGGTGCCTCCAAGAAGGGAACTCCTGGCTCTTCCCCAGCAGCCCGACACCAGGCTACAGCTGCACCTCCACCAGAGCTGGCTCACAGAATTCCAGAATCCCAGAATCCAGAATCATTCTGGTTGGAAAAGCCCTCCCAGACCATCGAGTGCCCGATGCCCACCTTGTCACCAGCCCAGAGCACTGAGTGCCATGTCCGTCATTCCTTGGACACCTCCAGGGATGGGGACTCCAAACCTCCCTTGGAGCCCCTTCCAATGTTTAACAACCCTCTAAATGGAGAAAGCCCCCCTTGAATTCCCTCCTCACCTTGTGGGGTGCTTTTTTAGAGATGGCTTTTGAACACTTTTAGCGCAGTCTCTTTATTTTCCATATTCTGGAGCTTTTGGGAGGAAATAAAGGGAGTCACCAGGAGCCTGTGAGAGACTCACAGGACTGCCCTGAAAGACTCATCCTCAATTCAACTTTGAGTTCCCTACCTCTCTTTCAGGGAGGGTGCATATCCCATGAGGCAGTTGTCTGGAAAATATGTGGCCAGGGGGTAGAGACGGCTGTAAATATTCCCTGGTGTGATGGCAGCAACCTGGAGGAGGGAAAATAAACTGTCAGCTTGAGCAGTGAAAGAACAAAGCTGTTAATAAGGGCATCAGAAGAAGCTGTGGAGCATGCTGCTGCACCATAGAGGGGATGCAGTGGGGTGGGATCCATGGGGGATTTTCCAGAGATCTCCCAGGGCAGCAGAGCCTTCCAGCAAATCCCTTTGGAAAGTTCCTCTGCCCTGTGGTGATGGGTGGGCAGACAGGGAGCCCTCCGAACGAAGCTGGGCCCTCACAATACTCCCTGTGCTTCTTCCAAAGTGAGGATGAACTCCGGAGAGTCCAGGAGATGTGTCCACTTACACCAGCCATGGTAAGGTGGGCTGGAGAGAAAATGAAACCTGAAGGAGAAGCAATGGTTAAAGCACTTTAACAGGTGAGGTAAGCAGATTTTTGTCCCTTTGTGTTATTCCTGACAGACTGCAAACAGAGGGAAGCTGAACCAGCCTGTCCTGCATTGCCACCTCTCTCTGCACCTGTGTTTTGATGAAGGCGCCCTTCATCATACGGGTTGTGTAAAGTAATTTATTCTGCCATTTTTGTTTCATTCCCTGCAGGTTTCAGAACCTTTTAGAGAGCCTTGGGTGAGGCTGTGGAGCTCCTGGAGCTGTGAGGCACCAGGACAGGCTGTCCATGGATATGAGGGCTGTATATTCCGGGAGGGTTTCAGAACACAGGCGGACAAGGCTCTCGGTGACCTGATCCAACCTTGAAGTTGCCTGATTTGAATTTGTCTATGATTCCAAATTCTCTATGCTACCGTAAGACTGGAAAAGAGATGTTTTATTAAAAGCTGGAATGTTTATTCAGTCTCTTAAATCTGCACACTCAAGAAAGGAGAAATGATTTCTTTTTATTTATAATAAAATTCGGAGGTTTCAGGACTAATCTGATCCAGACTTTGATGTCTTCTCTGCCTTACTTTTTGTTTTTTATTATTATTTTTAGTGATAAGGGCTTTGAAAACTAAACAAAAAACGCAGAAATTTTTAGTTAGAAAAGCAAGGGAAGTCCACTCCTGGCGACCTTTCCCTCTGGTTCTCTGAGGGATGTGTTGAAATTCCAAGCTGCTCTGGAAGCTGACTGCAAGGAGACACCACAGGAGCTCAGCTCTCCTGGAAATGCTCTCAGTGTGGGAGAGGGGAGAGGGGAGAGGGAGGCATTCAAGGACAAGGAAAGTGAGGCAGGGCAGAGCCAAGCTGCTCAGCAGTCAGATGGAATTAGTTCCTACCAGCACTGGATCCCCCACTGGGCTTTACCTGCACTGGCAGCAGCAAGAGTGGAATGTCTGCCCCAATTCCGGAGCTGCCTGGTCTGGATCTGCCCAGGGGAGGGGAGATGTGGGCCAAAAAGTGCTTTTAGGCAAGGCTGGGACCTACTGAAGGGATGAGGTGGTGCAGGTGAGCAGGGCACAGGGTCACTGAGCTGTCTCTGTGTTAGAAAATATATCAGTTTAAAAATTTTGTATAACTTTAGTCAAAGGCTTTGTTTGGAAAAGGAATTTTAAGTTTCTTTTCAGGATATTTTCTGCTAGGTGAGGACTGATGAACTCAACATAGGGACAGACTGGAGCAGCCCAAAGATCCCCAGAGAGATCAAGGCCATCCACGGAACATCAACAGAACATCGGTGGCCATCTCCAAACATCCACCCCAAAGCACCTCTGACAGAGCTGAAGACATCTCGCCCGGAAAGGACTGATAAGAGAATTGAAAAATAAAGATCTAATTTACATTGGAGGTGAGGGGATCGGGATCCAAATGAAAACTGAATACTGAGGGCTGCACAACTCTGGACCAATGAACTTAGAAACAATGCATCTCTATGGGTTTTGACTGTATAAAATTTGGGGGAAAATCCTGTAAAATCTGTGCATCATGGAATGATTCTCTCTGCACACCCGGGCTGTGTGTGGATGAGATGATTTTTTACACCCTGGCCAGAACAACATCCTGGCCAGATAATAAAGTGATGCCTTGACTCTCTGACACTAAAAATGTTGTTGGAGGGTTTTTGTTTTTCCCCCAGTTTTGGTGACACCTGCCCTGCTGGGTCCCTCTCCCTGGCTCCAAAAAGATCCGAGGGGTTCAACAGCTGCTGGAGGCTGGGGAAGGCACTTGCAGTGGGAATGCTGGGAAAAGGAGGGCTGATGCCTCAGGAAGGGGGAATTTCCTGGGTAAGATGGACCAGGACACGTCTGAGTGTGGAATTTGGAGTCACATCATTAGTGTGGGATGGGGATCTGATTAACTGCACAATTAGCCCATGAAATGAGTGGGGCTTTCTCTTCTGCTTAGCATGGAAATGGAATAATTGAACAATTAAAGAAAAGTGTGATGTGTTAAAAGAAAAAAAAACCCAAGCCAATCAAATGGAGAATCCATAGCTGAACACAACACAGATATGGAAATGCTGCACAAGGAAAGATAGGAATGCAATTTCCAGACCCTCTGTTCCCAGAGGGCCTCAGCTCTCTCCAGGAAGAGTTCCTTGCAGCTGTCCTTGTCTCTGTGCCTGAATGAAGGATCCTGATGGATAAATACCGTCTGGTATCAGGAGTGAGGAGAGCTGGCAGCTGGAGGAGAGCACACTGGAACGTGCATTCATTCTGGTGAATGACCCCAAGCAGAGCATGGAAAACCTAAAATGATCAATATCCTTGACTGTGAGCCAGGTGACAATGGAGGGAATACAGGGAAAAGTTGTAGGAAGAGCCTGGATGATCTTTGAGAGCAATGGTGAGGGGGGGAAGAAGGCTTGAGAGAGGATTCAAAATGAAATCTGTCAACTGAAACTGCCTTAGAAGGTCTGCCTTGCAGCTCTTTTTCTGAAAATGCAGGGGGTTAGAAGAGGTTTCATTTTTTCTTTTCTTTATTTTGTGTTAATTTCTTTTATTTTAAAAAGTACCTGTGGGTTTAAGCTTCTACTGCTGTTTCTACTGCTTGGATTCTGTCCCAAAGCTGAGGGGAACCCAATGCCCATATAAATGCCCTCTATAAGAATTCCCATTCATTTCGATGGATCCACACCAGCTCAAACTCCTGCCAGGAAGAACCTTTTACCAATCTTTTGGGCAATATCTGCACCCGTGGAAGAAAATTCACTACGAGAAACCAAAAAGCCACCAGGGACCCTGGCACCCTGAGGGACAGGGCCTGGTTATGGGTTATCCTTGGGAAATGTGGCTGCACAGGGACAAATGAGTGGGAATTCTCTAACTCCACATGAGGCACTTTGGCTGGCTGGACACTGAACTCTCTGTGCTGTTTGGTGCCTCCTGAAACACACTCTCCACAGGAGAGGATGTTTTTAAAATCCTCGCATCACTTCTGTCCATCCCTCCTCAAACCAGCCATGCCACTAACAGCAGTAAATGTGTTTATTTTCCTGCTCTATCTTGTTAAACTCCTGCTTTTCTGTGCTGCTGCACATCAGAGATGTTAACTCTGCGCTAACCTGGCAAAGCTAGAGAGCTGCGCCCAGGGGACAGCGAGGGAGAGGTTGGTGGGGAGGCATCCAGCAGCTGAAGCAGAAAAAATGTGACTTTATAAATCCTTCATCCCCTGCATCTTCCCAGAAACATTTCTCAGCAACTTCCTTATGGAAAATTAAACTCTTCTCTGGCAAGGAAAAACACTCACGGAACGTCTGTGCTTCAACACAGCCTCGCTCTGGTGTTTATTTGGAACAGCAGGGCTTGCCTTGGCTTCTGTACTCGGTTTGCCTGGTCTCAGGGCAAAATAAAACCAAGGAAAGCATCTCTGAGCCTGGCTGACAATGTAGCCTGAAGGGTACAAGGGTGGAGAAGCTTCAGAAAATGAGGCAGGAGCTGCTGGGACCATCACAGCTCGTCAGGAGGAGCAGAGCACTGCTGAGAGCCCCTCTCTCTCTGCCTGAGAGCGCAGCAGGGCCAGCCCAGGTTTGTGCAGATGCCTGCACCCCATCCCTGCGTTGGGAGCACCCCCAGGAGGCTGGGGATGGCTTCTGCTGGAGTTTCCCCAGCTGGAGCTGCTCCCAGGGGGAGTTTGCCTGGCTGAGGGTGCCCGTGCTGCCCCTGCCCAGGGAGCTGTGGCTGAGCCCATCTGGCATCAGGGATGAAAGGCCAGGGCTGGCACGAGGATTTTGGAGCCCTGTATCAAAAGTTTCCATGGGATTTCCCAGAAATACCAAATCCCCTGGACAGGGACCCTCAGCTGGGAGTTCTGCTCATGGGTCATGGTGTAAAACTTGGGGCTCAGGGGGCATCAAAGCTGCCATTTAATGGGTCCATGGTTCTGGAGAAGCACTTAAAAGCCACAGAGCTAACAGCCTTGTCCTGGAGAGTTATCCAAGAGCACAGAATCGTGGAATCACAGAATCCAGGATGGTTTGGGTTGGAAGGGACCCTCCAGATCATCGATTTGCAGCTCCCTGCCATGGGCAGTACCACTGATGGCAGGCACTCCTTAACCCATGCACCATCCCAGAGCAGGAGCATCCTGCAGATGAAATGCAGCAGGAAGGAAAATGAGCTGAGATCCTCTTGTTCAGGGCATTTCCAGAAGAAGGCTGGGGAACAGGTCTCTCCTAGGCCCCAGCAGAGCACTGCCAGGCCCCAAAGAGTCACAAAAAGCAGATCCTAAGAGGATAAGACACAAAGAGAACACAAATGCAAGGTGTGGGCAGGCTTGGCCTTTGCCAGAGCCTGGGGACAGGCAGAGCTGTGCATGGGTGGAGGGAAGCATCCATGAGGAAAATCACAGCCTCAGCTCAGCCAAGAGCAAATCCTGGGAGCCTCTGCCTGGCTTTGGTCACAGCAAAAAGGAACAGCCAGCCATGGCATCTCTCGGGATCATTGCCCAGCCCACGCTGTGGGGTGTGAAGGGAATCCTTGTGGGGTGATTCCATGGCCAACAAACACTGCGATCCCTCATCACCTGGGCTGGGGATGAGCAGGGACTCGGTGCAGAGCTGGAGTGGGACATTTGGGGAGCCAGAATGGCTTTACAGCCCCCTCACCCTCTTGAGGCTGCTCCTCTTGATTTGCTCTGACTTCGCTGATATTTTTGGAGAAAAGTGAATGACAGACTATGAGAGACCATCATTGCCCTTCCTGCTTTACAGAGCACAGTTTTTCCTTTCAGGCAGCTTTGTTTCAGAAGCCCCAGGTGCAGGAAAAGCTGATCCCAAAGGACTGGGATGCTCTGCGTTTGATTTTCAAAGGCTGTTGGTGTGGTTGGCCAACAGTTCTAAATAGGTGGCACTGCCAAGGCTGGCATCAAACCCAACATACTGGAGGGAAACAGAAGAAAAGCAGCTTTTGCCAGCGGACTTTGATGTCCTTTGTTTCCAAGTGACAGCACCCTCAGCACCCTCAGCCCATTTCCTGCCCCTGCTGCTGCAGAGCATTTCAGAAGTTCTGCTCTGGTCCCACTCCTGGGAGCTTTGCTCGTGCACCTCATCACAGGGACAGTGTTCAGAGTGAATTTCCCTCTGGTTCTGTTGTTTTATGGATTTATGGTTCCCTCCCAGGATTCCAAGAGTCCAGGAGGGCGATCCAGGCCCCTTCTGTCTTCAGAATCTTGAAAATTGTTTAAGTTGGACAAGACCTTTAGGACCATTGAGTCCAACCATTCCCCCAGCACTGCCAAGCCCCTAAACCATGTCCCCAAGTGCCACATCCACTCATCTTTTCTATCCCCCCAGGGTATTGTTGCTTCAAAGCTTGAATTATCAATCTTCTCCCACAATGGGCACTTTGTTAAAACCCAAATGTTTTGTGAAACACACCAGTGTTCTCAGAAATGCTGCTCTTCTGTAACAGGTTTCTTTTCTTCGTCGTGTGGATGAAGTGACAATGTCACAATATTTATCTGTTTCTCAGCTTGTTTTGCTGATGACATTGCTGCTGAGGAGTGCTCTTGTCACTCTTGAAGAATTCTCCGTGTTTGCAGTGACTACAGGAAGAAACTTCCCACAGGAATTGATGGAAGGATCTCTGAGCTGATTAAATAAAACCCTGCTGGGCCAGACACCCCCAACTCCTACATTTGGGGGTTGTGAAAAGAACTGGTGAGTTCTGCTCCAGCAGGTTCCCCCAACAGGAGGGAAAATTGCAGTGGTGTTATTGGGGAATAGGGTTTGGATATTGGTCCTTCCTTCTGCCCCCTCCCCACCACTGTTCCTGCTGAGCTTCATTCCCTACAAACTCCTCATTCCTTACACAAAAATCAGCCCTTGTCACCTTCACCCACTGCTTTTTATATTACACCTCCTCTGAAATAATATAGCTATTACAAAATAATGTAATTTTACACCCTCCCACCCCAATTTCATCAGTCACCACAGTGCACTGTGGTTGCCTTTAATTTATCCTCCTAGCAATTAAAATGTGTACCTATTTCTGCAGGCTCCTTAAATCCAGTACCACTTTAGATATTTCTACCAAGAAAATAATTGGGTTTGTACTGAGGAGATGAACTTCTTGATTACTGAATTCTGCAAAAGGCCACATCCTCCTTGTTTTGCTTTTTTTAAATTACTCTTTTGCAGTTTTCCTTGTGTAGAACATTCTGTGTTTTACAAGTTAATGGCTTTCTAAATGTTCTTTTTCTTTAGGTTTTCCTCCAGAAAAAAGGTGAGAAGACATTTCATAAAAGACACAGAATAGTTTGGGATTGGAAGAGCCCTTAAAGCTCATCCAGTCCCAAGGGCAGGGACACCTCCCACTGTCCCAGGCTGCTCCAAGCCCTGTCCAGCCTGGCCTTGGACACTGCCAGGGATCCAGGGGCAGCCACAGCTTCTCTGGGCAACCTGTGCCAGGGCCTGCCCACCCTCACAGGGAAGGAGTTCTTCCATATATTCGGTATAAAACTCTCCTGTTTTCCACCCCTGTGCCAGCGAATTCAAAGGAGAACAAAAGCACATTCCTGGATGCAATTTGTGTCACACTTTCCAAGTAAGCTGAACAGGAAAGGGAAGCAATTTAGGACATGAATTATTGTTAGAGTATCTCTAGGCTTGGGTAATTATTTCGGAGGGAAGAAAAAAAAAGGAATAAAAGGTGTTTTTCTCAGTCTTGTAATTGAGAGCCTGGGAGAAGTCGCAGTGATCCCCTGCCTGACTCCCCTGCCCCAGCAGCCATGTGGGAAGGGGAGCTGACTGCAATCTGTGCTGTGTCCTCACTCCCTTCTCAGGCTGTCATCCCTCCTGATGGAACCTCGCCCCCAGCCCATCCCCTGGGGCTGCTGGAGCACACTCCCTGCTCCACAAAATACCTGGGAAGGTCCTCCGGCCTCCAGGGGGTGAGGATGGAGCTGGTAGGGCAGGAGTTGATTTCTTTTCTGTTGCTTTTCAGTTGTTCTGTTCACTTGTTTTTCTTTCCTCCAGTAATGGGAAAGGAGAATGGATTTTTGTTAGTTAAAGATTGATTTCAGTGGTAGGTCATTCAGCATGACCAAGGAAATGGGCCTGAGATCATCCCAAAAGTTATCTTTAGATGGAGCGAGACGTATTTCCCACATACAGAATATTTTCCACATATATCCCTACCCAGAAAATACATTTGTATGGAGAATATGCATTGCACAGCATCTACTTATACATCAGTGTGAGGGTGTTGTTCTCACTGAAGGAGGAATCAGGGATCCTGTGCAGCCTGAAATGTCCTGACCCTGCTGCACCAGGGACCTGAACACATTTTCTGGGCTTTTTTTTCCTCTTGCATTCCCAATTTGTCCCTGCCCTTTGGATATTAATGGGAAAACTTGTTCTGCTGTTGAAAAAAATGGTGTTGTCGCTCAAACGACCCTGTGAATGAAGGAGGAAAATCCCAACCTGATAAATTTGTAAGCTACAGTGGTGGGAAAGAGGAGTAGTGGTAATAGAGGAGTTGGGGAGGAAAGCTCCATTGGTTTGGGGGTTAAAGGGTTTGAAAAGCTGGGGATGAGTGTGGAGATCTCTGTCAGCCTCCACCCTTTGGGCAAAGCCTGGATCTGTATTGTGCCAAATTTCCAGACAGGCCACAACTGCTCCAGTGTGTTCACCTGGGCTTAAAAACCTGGGAAATGCCTGACTGATGAGGCTTCAGAAAAACAGAGGTCTTTGCAGCGAGTCATGAATCACTCCCCTCCATCTGTCCCTACGAGCCACACGAGTTCTTTAGAAACCAGCACAAATTGAGCAATAACAGCTAATAAAAAATGTATTCCTGGAGAAAAATAGTTTCTAAAAATGTATTCACAGGACACATTTGTTGAATCCAAATGAGAGGTAAATACGAGCCCTGCCGTCTGCATCCTGTCCTCAGATAAAGTGAGGAGAAAGGAGCTTTCTTTTTTAGTTCCTTCTTTTCAGTTTTCCTCTCAAATGCAGGCAAACAAGCACACGGAATTGTGCTCCTGCTCCTTTCATCCCTGTGCACTTCAAGGAAGGGCTCTCAGACATTTTCATTCCAGCAGATCAAATAGCTGAGATTTCCCCTCTATCTCTCGCCTTGCTCCTTTCCCCTCCCGTTCCCACACTCCAAACCAAGGCTACCCTGGAGCACGGGGGATTTGGAAGAGGTTTGGCTGCGTGGGGCGAGGCTGGCTCAGAGCCTGGGCAGGGGTCAGCCAGCCCTGCTGGGTTTCAAAGGCTGAACATGGGGACAATCTGAGGCTGGATGTCTTGAACAGCTTCTGTAGGAGAGCTGCTGCTGTTGTGGGTCAGCTCCAGCAGGGCCAGCAGGGCTGGGGCAGTGCCTGTCCCCTGTGCTGAGACACCTCCTCAGCTCCTGGGGGCAGCTCTGGACCCCTCAGGACAGCAATAAAGGCATTGAGGGGCTGCAGCGTGTCCAGGGAAGGGAATGGAGCACCAGGAGTGACTGTGGGGCTCAGCCTGGAGAAAAGGGACCAGGGGGACCTTGTGGCTCTGCACAGCTCCTGACAGGAGGGGACAGCTGGGAGGGGTCAGGCTCTGCTTCCAGGGAACAGGGACAGGAGGAGAGGGAATGGCCTCAATTGCACAGGGGAGGTTCAGGTTGGGTTTCAGGGAGAATTTCTTCATGGAAAGCGTGGTCAGCCCAGCACAGCTGCCCAGGGCAGGGCTGGAGTCCCCATCCTGGGGTGAATTTAGAAGCTGTGTGGATGTGGCACTTGGGGACATGGGGCAGTGGTGGCCTGGGCAGTGCTGGGGGAATGGTTGGACTCGGTGATCACAGAGGGCTTTTCCCACCACAGTGACTCTGTGATTCTCAAGGATTCTGTGTCAGCATTTGCCTGCACACAGCAGTGTGGGAATCATGGCTGGGAATTGGATGTGTGCATGTCCCGAGACCTGGCCCTCTCAGCAGAGCTTTGGCTGAGTCCAAGGAGATGTTCCAGCAGATGGAAACCTGCCCGACACGGCCAGGAGCTGCAGGGTTCAGCAGCCACAGAACCAGGAGATGGGCACAGGTCATCTCAGGGCCTCACCAAGCTTTTATCACCTGCACCTCTGAATGAGACTGCTCTGCGAGGAACAGGAGTCACTGCCCTGGGACATCGGTGCAGCCATTCCGAGCATCTGCCACGGCCCTGTATGGGAAAGTTTCTCCAGTGGCTCATGGAGAGTCACCCCAAAATCTGCACTGCCTCTTGAAGGCACTTGGTTTTCCCACTAGATGAGGAAAAATCCCTGCCACCCATCCCTGGCCCATTGTGCTGAGAGCAGGGCGAGCTGCCTGGGCACTGAGCCGTGTGCTGCTCAGCACAGGAGGCAATTCTAATTATGGGCCTATTGTTGCAAGGGAAAGGAAATTCCTCACACAGAATAATAATCTTCACGAAGGTTTGGATACAATCTCAGCATTTCCGATGTTTTGACTTTGATATTGTCCTCACAAATGCAGCTTTTCTGCCATCTAATTTTAAAGTTCCAGCATTTCTCAAACCTCGCCTTAAATACTAATTCTGGGTTACATCCCAACCCTGAATTTAGCAAAATCAGAGGAGCTTAGAGCTAGATTGCATCATTGTAAGGTTTTATAGGAGAATTTATTCAGAAAGTACTGTTACAATGAAAGCACGTATTAACAATAGATTAAGCACAGTGTCAAGCAGGAGCTGTTTCAAAATCCAGACAAGGAGGTGGCAGAGGATGTTGAGTCTCCTGTGGTTTGGTGTGCTCTGGGAATGTTGCTCTAATTACCTTAATTATTTAATGCTCTGATTGTGAAACCTCACAGCCAAAGTCTTGATGCTCATTGTCCCACGGCCCCCAGCACAACCATGGGTTTGGATGGTGTCCAAGATCAGGACAAGCCTGGAGTATTTATGGGATGGGAACCCCACGTGGAGGGGGAGCCGGGCTAGATGCACACCCATGGATTTCTGTCTGTGTCTGTGTAGGCAGGAGGCTTTTATTCCAGGAGTGGATCACAGCTGCTGTCTCCTCAGGAGCCTATTGAGTGTTTAGAAAGCTCTTCATGACATTCCCAGGGACTTTCTCTGGGAATAAAACCTCTTCTGTCCCATAAGGCTGAAGGGCTATAAAGCAGAGAGCTCCAGATAAGGAAATATGACTGTCCTTTCTTATCTCCACTCGTCCTAACAGGTGTCCTTGGGGTTGTAAATTTATGTGAGGGGAAGGGAAGAACAGTCTGAGGTATCTTTAACCTTATCACAAATCTTTCCCAGGCTGGGGAGATTGACACTGCCATTGATAAATCCAGAATTGTGGCCCGGGGTCCCTTTCCCCACTGAGTCAGTTCCTATGGAAAATGTGGCTGCTCTCCCTTGGGCTGTGTGTGCTGCCTGTCCTGGGTCACAGTCCAGGCAGATTTACGCACTGAAATGCCCAATAATTCCTCCAAAGTTTGTAATTCCACAAGAGATAATTTGTGTGCCTGTGCCATTACGATTGTTACAGTTTTATTGCAGCCAGGCCAAAAAGCCATCACGGAAATGAGGTGAAATTATCCTTATTTGTCACTTTTGTGTGAGGGATGAATTGTTCCATGTGCTTGCCATGAGACTCTCATTCATTGCTTTGTGCCTGTGGATCTCTGGGCTGATCATGTGTCAGCAAAGGAGGAGCTGGGCCTCCTCATGGGAATGATTGGAGACAGAATGGCTGAATTCGCCCCCCTCTGCTCCTTCTGAAAGGGGTATTTGGTGTGAATAGGGCCTTTCTTATTATATTATCCTAATTTTTTTGTGTGCACTGTTCTCCATGAAAATGAAGATTTCCTCTCTCATCCCATTGCGTTGTCATGGAAATTGCTTTTTCTCTCTTTTTTTTCTCCTCTCTTTTTTTTGGGGGGGCAGGGTGGAGTTTAGTTTGTTTTGTTTGTTTTTGTTTTTGTTTTTGTTTTTGTTTTTGTTTTTGTTTTTGTCTTTGTTTTTCTTTTTCTTTTTCTTTTTCTTTTTCTTTTTCTTTTTCTTTTTCTTTTTCTTTTTCTTTTTTTAGGAATCCTATGGCAAAAAAACCTTGCTTCTCGTCGCTGGCAGCTCCCAGCCAAACCAGTTCTGTGGAGCTGCTGAAAGCTGGGACAGGTCCCACCTCTGCTTCTGGCATTGCTTTTAGCATCTGCAGCTTTCCCAGGGATCAGGAACTCATCCTGGCTTTTCTGCTCCCTGCCCTTCTGGAGGGAAATCCCAAACACCTGCAGAGCACTGGCTCACCTCGTTCCTGCCCTGCACTCCCAGCCACAACCAGAACCACCATGGATCAGAGGGATGCCTTTTCCTAGATCTGGGGTTTGGTCTTGCTGCTCCCTGTACCAGCTGGGCACCAAAATTCCCCAATGTGGGAGTGCAAGATTATCCAAAGCTTTGATTCCTTGGGATATCTTTGGTACAAGCAGCTTTTCCATGCCAGGTGTCAGCAAGCTCCAAATCCTTAGGCAAGGATTAAAGTGTCTGTCAGCCCCCCTAGTGCAGCTGTGGAGAGTGGCTTTGGTCACAGGAGCCCCTGAGCACCCAGGGGAGGCCTCTCTGAAAATGCCAAATAAATTCCCAACTTCCCATCTTGGACAACTCTTCTATTTCCAGGTGAATGGGGAAAAAAGGTACAATTCCAGTCTGTCCTTCCTGTTGGATATTGAGTGTGCCTCTCTGAAAATGCCAAATAAATTCCGATCTTCGACAATTCTTCTATTTCCAGGTGATTGGGGAAAAAAGGTACAATTCCCGAGTGTGTCCTTTCTGTTGGATATTGAATGTGCCTCTCTGAAAACGCCAAATAAATTCCCATCTTCCCATCTTTGACCATTCTTCTGTTTCCAGGTGATTGGGGGAAAAATGGTATAATTCCAGAGTGTGTCCTTTCTGTTGGATATTGAGTGTGCCTCTCTGAAAATGCCAAATAAATTCCCATCTTCCCATCTTGGACAATTCTGCTATTTCCGGGTGAATGGGGAAAAAAGGTACAATTCCAGAGTGTGTCCTTTCTGTTGGATATTGAGTGTGCTCTGAGTTTCCTTTGGGCTGTGGGAGCAATTCTAACTCCGGGGAAGAAAAATGGATGTTTTTCTTGTCATGCTGTATTTCAGATGTGGGGAAACAAAGGTGAAACGTGGACTGAAGGGAAAGGGAAGTCAGTGACAAGCCTGAGCAGTGGATCCTCCTGGGGAGGACTTTCTTGAGGATTTAAGAGCTGTTAATGAGGAATGAGTTTTCCCACACCTACCCTGAAATGTGGCAAAGTGTCCCTAATTTTCCTATGCTCACTGGATGCATTTTCTCTTTTCACAAGAGCCAAATGAGGCTTTCTACGAAAGGGAGAAGAGTGGAGGGAAGCAGAGAAAAAGGATCCCAAAGCCCAGCACCCAAAAGAGAAGCAGCTGGTCCCCAGTGTCCCCAGTGTCCCCTCCCAGAGCGTGGGTGCTGAGCCACACTGGGCTGCAGTGACCTTCCCTCCCAGTCTGAGGGCACTGAGCCCCCCAGGACAGCGAGGTGCCCTGGTTGGGCACCCCAGGGCTGTGTTTTAGCTCTGCCACCCTGGAGCAGCTCCTGCAGCCTCACCCTGTGCCAGTTCTGGCTCCCAGGTCCTTATTTTAGCTCTGGGAAGGAGATGTGTGACGTGGGGAATTAAACACGCTCCCAGCTCTCACCAGCCCTTCCAGAGGTTTTTTCCCTGGGTGCACAAGATTCTTATTCCGAGTCCTTTGCCTTCCCCTGCTTTTTAGGCTCTGATCTTCACACCCCAATACTGGAAACTTGTCAAGAGAGTCAGTGTCTTCATTAGGACCCTTGGCACCCCGACACTGCTGCTGGGATGATGGGGAGCTTGGGGGTTGATTGAATTTTGGGGCAGTCTCTTTTTTATGTGTAGAAACCCTCCTTGGAATGAGTCAGGAGGCAGAAAATGAGGAAACACTCTGTATTTTATAGGATATGTCACAGATCTCACAATGGGTTGGGTCGAAGGGACTTTAAAGCTCATCCAGTCCTATCCCCTGACATGGGCAGGGACACCTTCCACTATCCCAGGCTGCTCAGAGCTCCATCCAACCTGACCTTGGACACTTCCAGGACAACCACAAGTTTCCATTTTCTCAGGAATAAAGGCCATGACAGGAGGAGCTGTTGTGTTTTCCTTTGCAGCACTTTTGGCTCCGTGTCTCAGAGCAAGAAAATGGGGTCACATTTCTGTGCTCCCAAAGCCAGGACAAGAAAGAGCCCCAGGGGTTGGAGCACAGGTGTGATGAGGAGCAGCTGAGGGAGCTGGGAAAGGGCTCAGCCTGGAGAAAAGGAGGATCAGGGGGACCTTGTGGCTCTGCACAACTCCTGACAGGAGGAGACAGCCGGGGGGGTCAGGCTCTGCTCCCAGGGAACAGGGACAAGAGGAGAGGAAACCTCCTCCAACTTTACCAGGGAAGGTTTAGATCGAATATTAGGGATTTTTTTTCCCCTGAAAGGCTGGTCAGGCACTGGCACAGCTGCCTGGGGCAGTGGTGAAGTCACTCTCCTTAGAAGTGTTCCAAAAATGTGGATGTGGCCCTTGGGGACATGGCTCAGTGGCGGTCCTGGCAGTGCTGGGGTAAGGGCTGGACTCTCAGGGAGCTTTTCCCACCTCAGGGATTCTGGGATTCCCTAAAGGTGCAGGACACTCTCATCACTTTAACAATATTGGGTTGCTCTCAGCTCCCCAGCACAGGGACCTGCTGTAAAAATCTGCGAGCAGCTCTTCTCCAGGAAAAGAAAATTTCATTCAAGTCCATTTTTTGTAATTGAATGTTGCCATTTCTCTACAGGAGGCTTTAG
Organism: Acanthornis magna; assembly: GCA_036785705.1. Taxonomy (NCBI): domain Eukaryota; kingdom Metazoa; phylum Chordata; class Aves; order Passeriformes; family Acanthizidae; genus Acanthornis; species Acanthornis magna. Next base: position 1,303,374 of record JAWUZG010000015.1, read on the forward strand.
TCCCCCAAAACTGCACCAAATACCAGTGAAGGCTTTCCAGGGAAATATCTATAGATAGAAACTGAAGGAGATGTGCAGAGGGCCCCCATCCTAAAGCAGTTCTACGTGAAGATGCTCTTTAATTCAGAGCAGGTGATTAGTGTAATTGAGCAGCAAAGTGCCCTAACTGCTCTGCACAAATCCCCACGTGGGTGTGGAACCTGTTCTTGCAGTTATTAGGTGAGTTCACATCACTTCCTTTACTTTTCCAGGCAAGAAAGACCCTGGAGATTATAGGAAGGGGCACAGATTTAAAGGAACTATCAAGAAATATATGAGTTGTAGATTAAAGATAAAACTCTCTTTAGAAAATGCTTTTCAGCAGCTTTGCTGGTGGATAAACTGAAATAAAGCAATTAAATCAAAGGGAGTGGAAATAAGCAAAGATGATCCTGACGGTTGAACTTCTGTAATAAACACTTGTCACTTAGATGTGCCTTTTGTTTGCAGCACTCAGATCTGCACGGTGCGTTAGCACAGGAGTGCATGAAAATTTGTATTTCGAAGCATTTTATTCCTCTTGTAGTAATTTAAATAATGCCAAATTGAGCATGAAGCTGACTGGATTCAATTGCTGTCATCAGAAAAGAAGACTGAGTGGGCTGGGGAAGGTTGTCCTCCCTCCCAGCAGTTGCCCAGCGAGGAAAACTGCTCCAAGTGAGGGCAAGGAGACACTGCTGTTTGTGTGCTGCTGAAATCTCCTTCAGTCAATGCCCAGCCATGGCTGAGTGCACACTGTTTAACTTGGGCAGGCCAGGCACGAGTGTTAGCCGGGAATCAGAGCTGCAGCCAGAGCCTGGCTGGACAGGGCTTGGAGCAGCCTGGGAGAGCGGAATGTGCTCCTGACCATGGCTGGGGTGAGAAAACATGAGCTTTGAGGCCCTTTCTCATCCAAACCCTTCTGGGATTTTGCTTTAGATGAGCGTAAGTGGATTCCTGTTTTTCCTCCACACCCATTCCCTGTGTCAGGAAAAGCTAATCCACAAACACCAGAGATTTGTGTCCAAAGAGGAGACAGAGGAGTCCTGTAACTTTATTCATGAATGAAGGGAGAGCTCATGGGCATTTCCCATGGGGTCTCTCAGATTGCTAGAGGACGCAGCCTCTTTTTATCCTAATTTCCCATCCTGAGGTTCCCTCTCCCTTTCCCCATAGGCTGAGGTACTCGAGAGGTACAGACTGCCCTGAACACCTAATGCAGACACAGTAATATACATCCTCCAATGCAGACACCCTCAATACACACCCCCCTTTCTTCTTTTTCTCATGCCTCTTTTTCTGTAGTTTATTACCACAGTCTTGGGCGAGTCAATCAGTGGAATTCCTATGGAAATCATTCCCATTGTTTCTTCTGTCTCTCAGTATCGGCCTTATCTTACCCTCAGTTTGTTTATAAAGACTCTCCCTTATTCCTGTCACCTGTCTCAAACCCCACTGACCTTCCTGGTACTGTGCCCAATCAGCAGCAAAGTGACAGAGGGACAAGGCTGGGCTTTGCAGGAGACACAGAGAGAGCAGAGAAGAGGGAGAAAGAGGAGGTGACCCTGGGATTGGCTCTGTTGGTCCAAATTCCAAGGTCGGGGTTTTGTCCCGTCCACTCAGGAGTTGGACTTGATCCTGTCAGGAAAAATTAATCCACAAACACCAGAGGTTTATGTCCGAAAAGGAGACAGAGGAGTCCTGTAACTTTATTCATGAATAAAGGGAGAGGTCATGGGCATTTCCCATGGAGTCTCTCAGATTGCTAGAGGATGCAGCCTCTTTTTATCCTAATTTCCCATCCCGAGGTTCCCTCTCTCTTTCCCCATAGGCTGAGGTACTGGAGAGGTATAGACTTTCTGAATCACCTAATACAGACCCCCTTCTAATGTACATTCCCCCCACCTTTTGTTTTCTTTGTGTCTCTGTTCTTTTTCTCCAGGTCCAGATATTTAGCACAGCCTTGGGTGAGTACCAGTCTGTGTCAATTACTGGAATTCCTATGGAATTTATGGTTCCTCCCATTGCATCTTTCACCTGTCACTATCTGGCATTATCTACCAGCAGCCTCACAGTTTGTTTGTAAAGACATCTCCCTCTGTTCCTTTCAATCCCTCCCAGGCCCTTCCAGCCTGGACCATTCTGGATTCTGTGCTCCTTTTCCTCCTGGAACCCTGGGAGCAGCAGAGCTGCTGGAAGCCCCCGTGCTCCCCTCGGGCTCCCCCAGCCCCAGAGCCCACCCGAGGGGCCACAGCCACGGAAATCCCACACGACCAGGAGCAACACCCCGAGAGCTGATGAGGGAACCCCCCGTGATCAATATTTCTCATTTCTCACCACATTAACAGTTGTGTGGGGCTGGCTAATTCCTGTTCCCCTTCCCAAGGAGCCCTGGCAGTGAATGAAGCCTGGGTGGGTTTAATGTGTGGGAAAGGGAATGCTCCTATTCCCACGGAGTTCCCATGGAATTAGGTCACCCTTGGAACCAGGTAACAATAAAAAGCAGGTTAAAAACCAGGTAACAATAAAAAACAGGTTAAAAGCCAAGGGACTGGAAATATTTTGTATGAATAATGGTGGGGCAGTGCAGAGTCCAGGGAAGGTCTTATTTAAATGTATAAATGAAATTCCAGCAGCTGGGTGGGGTGATAGAGCTTTTGGGAATGATCTCCCAGCACAGGATTTGTCAGGACAACGATTTTCAAATCCAGTGGTTTTTTGGTAGTTGATGTGATAGCAAAAAATGGCTGAATTCTGAACAAACAGTTCTCTTTTCTTGACAAGTTTCCTTCTATGGACCTGTGCAGGGTTTTTTTCCTCATTTTTTCCCCCCTGGGAACCTTAAACATTAATTTACCCTTTACAATCGGAATTTTATGTTGGATTTTTTCTTTGTTTGTTTGTTTTTCTGTAACTGAAAAATAATGGCTGCTTGATCCAAACACTTGGTTACCTGTGCATTTTCCATCAGAAATTTATGAAGTGAAGGAATAGAGAGAGCAGCCAGCAGTGGGAATCAGAAACAATCTTGGCTTGAGTGAGACTCGCTCTTTGATATTAAATGTGAAATAGCAGCATAGTTAATAGCTTTTGCATTTAAAAAAATCAGGAAAAAATGTCTGATCAGCCTTGAAAATGAGCACGTTGAAGTGTGTGTGCTGCTCACAGCAGTGAAAGATGTTTGCCTTGTCTTGCTGCTGCTGTCTGGATATTTCAGCAGCATTTAAAAATAGCATTAAAAATATCCCACAAACATCAGGAAAACAAATATTAGAGCAGTCTGTGACTGCTCAGGGCCAGAATTTAATGGTTTTGTGGCAGAAAGGGACGTTTCCCCACCCTCACTCACACAGGGGTGAAGGCAGGTACAGGTGTATTTTCATTTTTCCACCCACTATGAGAATTTTTGAGGGAAAGGACAGGATGGCACAGGGGATTATGGATTTCTGCAACCTGTTGTCACTTGACCCCACTTCTTCTTGCTCAGCTGAAGTTTATCTGCACAGCAGACATTGATTTCACTGCATGAACTTGTCTGGAGGTTTAATTAATGCTATGTTCAATCTGCTTTATTTATTCCTGTCATTGGCTTTACACTGTAGGTGCTCCTGACTCCCTGCACTTGGGTTTGAGAGTGCAGGAATATTATTAAATCTCCAATATTGCAGCCATCGTGATCCCCAGCAATGTGTGGCATCCAGAATGTTCCCTGAGAAGCTGGTTTTAGCAGGAAAAACTGAGTTTTGTAAAGAGTTTTTTTCAGGAACTCCATTTTCAAGTCTCCTTCTATGTATGGACTTCAGTAAAAGAAAAAAAAATATATAGTTTTGTATGAATTTTTTATATGTGCTTGTGTTGTTTTGTTAATTTATCATTCCTTTGTAATTATTGCAATTATTCCTTTGTAATTTTTTCCTTTTCCATTTTGCCCACAATTTTTAGATCTGTGTCATTCAACACCAGAAAGGAGATCAGTGGTGAATCAGATACATTGAGGCACTTTTCCATCTTTCTCACCAAGACTTGGGGGAAAACAGAATTCACAGAATCCCAAAGTGGTTTGGGTTGGAAGGGACCTTAAATCCCATCCAGTGCCACCCCTGCCATGGGCAGGGACAGCTCCAAATATCCCAGGCTGCTCCAAGCCCTGTCCAGCCGGGCCTTGGACACTGCCAGGGATCCAGGGGCAGCCACAGCTTCTCTGGGCCGTAGGAAGGCTGACGGGAAATTGGAGTGGTGCAAACTGCTTGAAGGAGGCAGAAAACCCCTGGGAGAACAACCAGGTGTTATACATGAAATGGGAGAATTTTGGCTTTCGCATGAAAGGTGACAAGGAATTGAATAGCTAGTATAAGCTGGACCAGTTGAAGTTGTTAACAAAGTTCTAAACAAGGAGATTGTAAGTTAAAAACTTAAGTTTGAAGACTCAGGGGTCATATAAAAGAGAAAACTTGATAAATTCTTCGGAGCTCTTTTTTCAGATGAGGCTGTGCTTAAGAAGAGAAACAAGCCCTCACCCCTGGCTGAGAGGCTAAATTTAGCTGCTCTGACACTTAGCACCATGGAAACCTGAATTGGAATGAGAAAGTTTTCCCGCCTAAAAGTCTGAGGAACACCCCTGCCCGGAGACAACGAGCCATTGGTCAAAAGGACCTTATGTCATCGCCAGGACTCCATCCAATGAACTGGACATTAAAGGAACTCTACCAATCAGTTCCTAGCTGGGAGGCGCGACAATGGGTGGTGCTGAGAGGGGCCAAGAGGGGTAGGAAAATGACACACAGGTGCAGGAGCCTGCTCTTTTGCCTGCGCGAGTTCCGGAGTCAACTGCTGGGACTCTCTGCTCGGGACTAACCCAGGCATAGCCCGGTGCTGGAAGAACTAGGCCGGCTTTCCAACCTTTCTTTTGCTTGGAATTGAGCCCTAGTGTTGCCTAAAAGATTGGCCTAAAAGATTGCTAAAAGATAGCATATTGGCCCTTAATTCTCCAATCACACTCTCAGGTGATGATGTTAACCACCCCAGGCCTGCTCCCCCCATCTCACAGTTGTTTACATATTTTTGGGCCCTAAGGCAATGAACATGTCCTTGAATCTGTACTCAGAGAGCCTTGTTTTGGCTAAAGGTGCTGGGAGCAGGGGATTTTAGCACTTTGTAAGAAGCACAGAACTACAGCAAGTTACAGCTACATGAAGAGTAAAAAACTAGAAATACCTGAAGGCATCACTAGCAAGCTCGAGCACTGTTGATCTCCTTGTCTTGGGTCATTTTGCCTTTTTTTTGTTGGCATTAAGTGTCTCTGATCACTGGGACCCGGATTTCTTTTATTATTTTATTCCTCCTGGTGTTGTGTTTTTAATAAATTTGAGTTTTCCTTTTTTTATAAAACAAAGAGAGTTGCCTCGTTTTTGACACAGGGAAACGTGGAGCTCCCAGCAGGACAGGCTGGGATTCTCCGTGGTGGTTCTCACCTCGGTACCGGCAGGGCTTGGGTGTGAGAAGCATCATAAGCATCACCCAAATTCTCTCCCTCGACCCCACCAGATTTTCCGGCCCCTCCTGGCTGCTTGTCCCATGTCCCCAGGCTGGCCAGGCTGCCTGGGTCACGGATGTGTTCTGCAGGGACGGGAGAGCAGAGCAGCCTCCTGGGAATTGGGGTTTATCTCACATCTGTCAACACGGAGAGCACAGAAAGCTCCGTGCTCTTTGTTTCCCCTTCACCAGTTAGATCCCATAAGCAAATGACACTTCCAAAAGCTTTATTGAAGGAAAATATTAAATGTCCCAGAACAGGTTTTAGGTTGGTGTCGAGGGAACGCTGGAAACTGCTGTCTAGCAGAGGTGACTCTGTGCTTAAAAGCCTTACACAATGTCAAAACCAACATTCCCTGCCTGACTCTTGACACTGTGACTTTCTTGCCTCTGTCGGACGGACCCTCCTGCTGCTGTCCCACTGTGGGACCTGCTCAGCTCCCCCTGTATCCTATAAGAGCATCCCACAGGGAGAAAAATATAAATTAAAAAAACAACACACAACAGGCATCTCCATGGAAGGATGAAACTTATGCTAACAGAGATCTACAAAAAAACAGAATTAATAAAATATACCCTGCCCATGCATTATGAAACACATCTGGCTGCAGAGTGACATGCCAGCTTTAATTTTAACTTTGGCTTGGGAGTGCTGGGGATGAAATCGCTGCATGCATTGGTGAGCAGCCACTGCAAATGTTTGCATACACCTTTTTTCCCCCCCCTCATTCTTGTCCGTGTGTCTGATCCCACAGAGGGATGGGGAAGGGGCTGGCAGTGCACAGATGATTTTTGTAATGCTTTGGAGATTTGGGTTGAGCAGCCCATGGCCCAGGAGGAGGCACAAAGGGATAAAGGCAGGATGAGGGTGCTGGTCAGGCTGGTCAGGGCAGCTTTGGTGGGATGGCTTAGGGAAGGATTTTGGGAGCAATGCCCTCCCCCAGCCCCTCCCCTGAATGGTGCGGTGTGTGTTGCTGATGCTGTGGGGCATCACAAGCCACCTCTGTATCCAAGGAGCTGTTCCCAGGCTTTGTGTCTCCAGTGTTCCTGGAGTGTTCCTCAGAGAGGAACTGTGTTGCTCAGGAAGGTTCTTCTTGGTTTTATCCCTGCAGGTGGGAACTGGACCCTTTTTAATCATCAGAGTTTGTGGATTTCTTCATCCGTTTCCACTTCTTCAGCCTCTGCATCTAATGCCCCTCATTTTAACAGCAGGATGATTTCCAGGGGTCAGCTCCTGGCCATACAGACACCTCCTTTCCTCGGTGCTTGCCTGCTTTTCTTTCCACTGAGTCTGCAGAACTCGAGACACACAAGTCTGTCCCCAGGGTTAGACAGTTGCTCGGAGTGCATTGCACACCAAATGTTTCCGTCAGGCCAGGCAAGTGTGGCAAGGTGGATGTGGAACCCACCAGCTGCAGATCCACAGCTCCTCAGGAGTCCTTTCCCTGCCCCTCCTGCCCCAGCTCGGCAGCTGTAATGGAGAAAATGTTAAATATTCAGGACAGCAAACAGCAGGAGGAAAGCCAAGTCCATTAGAAATGAAAGTTCCCCAGGGAATGGGCACAGCCCAAGGCTGCCAGAGCTCCAGGAGCATTTTGTCAATGCTCTCAGGGATGCACAAGGTGGGATTGTTGGGGTGTCTGTGCAGCGCTGGGAGCTGGGCTGGATGATCCTGGGGGTCCCTCCAGCTCAGGATATTCCATGATTCCCCCTGAAAGTGGGCGCTGCTGTCACCAGGGCTGTTTCTGTCACAGCAAATGCCAGGCAGCTCCTGACAGGAGAAACTTCTGCTCCACACGAGCTGGGGTTGTACTTTCAAAGTCAGCCGACATCAATGGGCAAGGAACAGAACTTTCCTGATATAAATATTTGAACACCAGTTTGTTAATTTTTGTTACTCTCAACGTGGATTAATTGCTGTTTTATTATCAACTTCAGCTTCTATTAGTTTAGGATTTACATCTTAAATGATAATATCAGACTTTGTCTTGAATAAAACATTTTGCAACCTAGACGAGTTCATTAAATTCGTGAAGGTGAACTGACAGATTAAAGGCAGAACAAAGATCCTGATGTGTTTTACAATCGCAGGAATACTCATTTGGAGTTTTGTAAAACAACATTGCACATCTCAGGGAGCTCAGCTTCAAATGGATTGTGATAAATGCTGCTGCCTTTGAAGGGCTGCTGCTCCTTGTCTGCCTTCAACAGACTTCGGCACCTTTCCTCTCCTCAAAGGCTAATGAGGTGTCATTTTTCATTATTAGTGACACAAATGACTAAAGATGTAACAAAATAACCCTCTGCATGTTGTTCTTTTTGCTAATTAACCTTGGGGGGTAGGATTATCCATTATCCCTGTGGCCCCGGCGTGGGCTGCTGGGATTCTCCAGCTGAGGGACAAGGGCTGGAATGGGGACAAGCCACACTTGTGCTGCACACCCTTTCCAGCAAGAGATACAGGAGATTTGGAAACACAGAATGGGTTGGGAGGGACCTTTAGAGCATCTTCTCCCAGCCCCGTGCAGTCAGCAGAGCTAACTTTGGTTTGTGAGGTTGCTCAGAGCAACCTGACCTTGAACATCCCCAGGGATGGGGCATCCCCTGCCTGTCTGGGCAGCCTGTGCCAGTGCCCACCACCCTCATTGAACAAACTTCTCCTTCCTTATCTGAATCAACCCTGGTTTTGTTTAGAACTCCCCGTTCTGTTGCTACAGGACAGATTTACCCAAATTTGGCTGGAAGCCCATGAGCAGCTGGGGGATGAAAAGCAGAGCTGCTTGTCTGGTGTGCTGGGAAGGCTCCGATTGTTCTGGAATAACACCATGTGCCTGCTGTACTGTGGGGAGAGCGTGCTCAGATCCAGGGAATGCACAGACTCATCTGCTGGAACACACACCATTAGTTGTTATTAATTATTCACACCTGGTGTGATTAATTAGCACGCACACACAGGTTAATGGCAGCTGAGCCTCCTCTCTGCCTCAGGTCTGTGGCCTGAGGCTCCTCTGCCTGCTCTGAGCAGCCACCCTGGGCCACCTGCATGGGCAGAGGGCACCGGGCAGGGAGGGTGGGAAGGGCAGGGTTGGGGTTACCACGTGCTCCATGTAAGAAAAGGAAATTCTGGCATTGGAACAGATCACTCACAGCCGTATCTCATCTCAGTCAGGAAATGTGGCACCTTGGGCACAGGAGCTGCTCTGCAGGGCTGGATTAGATGTTTTTTGGGTCCCAGCAATCTGTCAGAGGTGCAGGATGGAGCCCCAGCACAGCTCCGGGCTCTGCTCCTCTGCAGGACACTGTGGTGGCCACGTCCCAGGGATGGGGACACACGACGAGCCAAGGCAGAAGTTTGTGTTCTGAATTTAGAGGACTAAACAAATAAACACGTGTGTGAGAAAATAGCAGAGGGCTTAGTGCAGAGACAGGGTGCTCAGAAGTATTATTGGAGAGGTTCATTTAATCCCAGAGAGATTCAGAGGGATAATGGCACGGGAGCAGCTCTCCAGACCTCCTTATCCTTCCTGCCAGAGGTTACGTGGGCTTTGGGAGATTGATTCATCTGCAGAGCTGAGGGGAATTGGATGATCCAGATGACTAACAATGTGATTTAGCATTGAATTTATTTCACTCGAGGTAGTTAAAGCTGATGCTTTTGTCCCCCGGGTCTTGTGTGTGAACTTAAGCCAAGTTAGTGATGAGCACGAGTTTTTCCTGCTGGGGATGTTCAGTGACCTTGCACGAAATGCTTTTGGCAAGTTGGATGAGCAGGAGCTCCGAGTGAACCTGCAAGAGCAGGGAGCAGTGGGGTCAGCCATTCCCACATGGAAAAGCTCTCTCTGTTTTCCCGGCTGCTCTCGGTGTTACCGTGGCTCGGGGCTGTACAGGGAAATGTCTCTCGAGGGCACAGTCACACCAGCACTGCCTTGCATTTGTTTTTAATCCTGGATTTTTGCCTTTGGAAAGAATAGTCTGGGTACCACCCCCTGTTGGGAGGTTAAACGTGTGTCACTGTGTCACTGCTTGGGTTTTCTCTCCATGGAGAGGGCTGGGAATGCTCCAGTCCCAGCTCTGCATTCCTCTGACTTGGAGAACCTCTTTCAAAAAAAAAAAAAAAAAAGAGAGTTTTGCCTGAGATTTGTTGGGAAAATCTGGGGTTTTCCCCTCATGTGTGGTACAGAAATTGGAGGCATCAATAAGCCACCCTCATTTAAAGAGAGTCCACTAAGCCAGGCAGGCGATTTTCAAAGGATCTGGGAATTTTGAAGCCCTGGTGTCCTCAGCAAGGGCAGGAGCAGGAAATCACCAACTCCTGATTCAGGAGGAAGCAAGCCAGGGGCAAAGAGTGGGAGCCTGGGGGGGGTGGCAGCAGTGGGACAGGGAGAGGAAAGACATCCCTGACTTTGATGGTGAGGAGCAGGGAACTGCTCTGCGGAGACCCCCGGCCCTCAGCCTGGGCTGGCTGCCACCACTGAGCCATCCCTCCAAGAGTGTGGAATGAGGAATTCTGGAGTGAGTTTCTCCAGGCAGGAGGGGCTGGGGGAGCCACGTGTGCGCCCGCATAGGCTCTGGAATTGGCACTTAATTACATTAATTCCATGGGCATGCTTTCCATGGCAATTGTGTTTCCATGGCTATTTAAAGGCTGTTTAAATGTTTGCAGAGCTTTAATGGCTGTTAATTAACTGCTGGATGCAAATATGGAGAAGGTGAGGGCGCACTCATTTTGGGTGCTCACACGTCCCCCTCTCGCTGCCATCCTATGACACCTGGCAATGTCCCCACTGCCAGCTGGGGGGACTGTGCCTGCCCCGGGGAGCTTGTTCCCATGGGCTTTGCGGGGTCACACTTCTGGGGAACATGGTTCTGCAGTTCACCAAGACACCCAGAGAAATCTGGGTCTGGAAAATGGATGCTCAGTCCCTGGAAGTGTTTAAGTTGGATGGGGCTTGGAGCAGCCTGGGATGGGGGAAAGTGTCCCTGCCCATGGCAGGGTTGGAATGAGATAAGCTTTAAGGTCCCTTCCAACCCAAACCATTCCAGACCTTTATAATCTATGCAAATTTCTGCCCAAGATTCCTAAAACATGCTGGGAATCGAGGTAGAGTTAAATCTGTGTGGGGTCCATGGCTTAATGAAGCAGGGGGAGCAATTTAATCTGATAATGAAGGGCCACAAGCAATTTCTGGTGCAGGAATGAAGTCAATCCAGATTCAGAGCAGTTCACACTGAGGTTTGGCCTTAGTTTGGAAATGGTTTTATCTGTCCTTTACAGAGGGAGAAGAAAATCTACATTGCGTTGGGTGACACCAATTGTGTCCCCTTGGCGTGGTTTGGACATCCTGCAATGCATCACTCTGAGACCTTCCAAGGAAAAAAACCCAAACAGCTCTGAAAATAACGTCTGGGATACCTTGGGCTGTTCATTCCATCCAAACAAAAAGTGTTGCTGGATTTAGAGGGAACAGTGGATGCTCTCCAAGGCAGGTGACCCCACGAGAAGGGGTGCGTGTCAGGTGACTCTTGGGGCTCCTTTCACTTTTAAAAGGAACCTTTCTGTCAAAACTAACACAAACCATGTTCTAGTTACAGCCAGAAAGCTCAGGACTTCCTCCCCCCAGTTAGATTAGACCAAGGTAATCTTCCACTTAGTCATTTCAGTTGCACCCACCAAAATTAAACACTGTATTTCCACAAAAGTAGCTCATTTTCTGCCCACTCTGACCACTTTGGACTGGAATATTATTCCATAAACATCTTTGGCCAAAGGGCACCTTGCAGTCAGCTGTGAATTCCCAGATGTGCCTAAAACCAGACAAACATTGTTGGGTTTTTTTTTCCCTTCTTTGAAAGTGAAACATAAGAGAAAAGTCAGGGCAAAGAAACCAGAAAATTATTGTGTTTCTTTCAGTGATTCAAACTTAAACAGCTGCCAACAGCTTTGGAAAAGCAGTTTTTTGGCACCAAGTTCCCAGTGACCCTTTTGTAAGAAATTTCATCTTATTTTGGAGTGTTCCTCTTATAAATTTTAAAAACCAAAAAACCAAAAACCAAAAAACCAAAACCAAAACAACAAACAAAGAAACAAACAAAAACCAAACCAAACCGAAACAAAGGGGGGTGGGGGGAAGAGAGACATTTCCACTAGAAAAGTTCTAGTTTCAAAGATTTTGGCCTGGAAATAGCAGCAGAAGCCAGTGAAACTCAAATGTGTTTGCTGCTACCGTAAAATCACAGAACTGTTGGGGTTGGAGAAGATCTTTAGGATCATCAAGTCCAGCCTTTGACTGATCGCCACCTTGTCAACTAAACCCCATTGTCACGTGCCACATCTGCTTGGTTTTTGAATATTTGAGGGGTGGTGACTCCCCCACTGCCCTGGGCTGCCCATTCCAATGATTAACTACTCTTTAATGAACGTTTTTTTCCCAATATCCAACCTGAACCTCCCCTGGCATAACCTGAGGCCGTTCCCTCTCCTCCTGTCCCTGTTCCCCGGGAGCAGATCCCCCCAGCTGTCCCCTCCTGTCAGGAGTTGTGCAGAGCCACAAGGTCCCCCCTGATCCTCCTTTTCTCCAGGCTGAGCCCCCCAGGGAAGTCCTGGGCCCATCCTCTTGCCTACTAGTGCCACGGCTCTGTGCAAGCTCATGCTGAAGTCTGCTTGGGATCTGTGCTTGAGAAGTGATTCCTCTCCTGCCCTGCTGAGTGAAACACAGAAAACATCTGAATTTTGCTTTGTGGGGAGCCTTTTAGTCTCCTTTAAAACTTTAAAATTTTCTGGAACCAACACTCTGTTTGCGGAGGAGCATTTCTGTTCATCTGAATTCCAGCCACCAGAAAAGGGACAGAACATGCCAAATGATGCAAGTTGAGGGAATGCTCCTCTTCCCACCCATTGTTTCTGCTCTTTCCTGGGCAGGGGTGCCAGAGGGTCCTGTCTGGGGTGTTTGTGGCCAAACAAGGGTCCAGGATTCTTATGGGGATGTGGGATGCAGGCAGAGCTGGGCAGGGACATTGCCACCCCAAGCAGTGTCACACCCCCTGTCCTGTCCTGCCTGCCCTGGATTGACACCAGGACCCAGGCTCCTTCTAAAATAACAAACTTTAATCTTCTTTTTTCCATCTTCTTTTGACTTTCAGTATAAATTACCTCGTCTGAGGTGTCACTAGAAATTGATTTGTTATGCTAAATACTTGCCAAATAAATAATGAGCTCCCAAAGCAGTCTATATGCAAGAAGACAAGGAGTGAATTATTTCTAGTGGTTTCTTTTATCATGCATGGATTAAATTATTTCAGAGCCCTGATTCCCAGGGCTGGGCCATCTCCGAAAATGTGCTGGTGCCACTTAAAAACACCAAGCCCCCCTCTATGCTCTTTTATGATATTAAATGTCACCAGTTCCCTCGTTTTATCACATTATTACAGCCTTTTCTTGCCTGGAAGGGATCAAATTAATGAAAACCGAAAGAATCCAAGGTGTCTGCCCAAACATCTCTCATAAAATCATCCCCCACATTACACAACAAGTTTCCAGGTGATGCCACGAACAAAAGGCCAAACCAATTTAAATAAGGCTGATTACAGCCTTTAAAAACCCCAACAACCCAACCCCCAGAGCTGAACAACACTGACGCGTATTTTAAGGTGCTGATAAAGAGACCAGAACATTTATTTAGCAGAAATGCACTGTTTTATTTGCTCTGTCAGGTTTTTGCTGAGATGTCTCCTTCTAGGCTGTGTTTTCCCCCCGGTTTCATGCACAGCTTCCAGAGACTGTTTTTGGGTCGCCGTGCTCGGGTTGGTGATGTGTCCCCACCGTGGTGCTTTAGGACACTGGGGATGGAGCCTGGAACTCTGCTCCAGGGTCAGCAGGGTCTGAAATCCTCCCCAAATCCTCTGCTCAGTGGAAGGAGCCGGGGACGTGGAGAGCAGTGTCACCCCGTGGGCAGAAGGGCCAGGGAGGGAATGAGCTGCGGGGCCTGGGCGGGGATGGCTGAGGTGCCAGGGCTGCACCTCCTCACTGCTGTGCCCACCTCAGTGCGTTCATGGATGGAACTGTTGGTCTTGGAGGTCTTTTTCCACCCTAAATGGCTCCATGGCTCTGTTTTGCCTTGAGGACTACAGGGAGAACGTGGCTCTGATCTGTTCCGTTCTTCCAAAAACGTGAGGTGAGGACAGAAGCCAACAGCTCCAAGGCTCACCACGACACCCTCAAGGGAATGGATCCTGAGGGTCATCAGGGTTGGAAAAGACGTCTCTGGTCATCAAGTTCAGCCATCAGCCAGCACCACCACTGCGCTCACCCCTACCCCATGTTGATGCCAGTGGTTTTTGTCTTTTCTTTTTATACCCTTTTAATACATTTTTATAGCCTTTCCCTTCCCTGGTACCCTCTATACACACCCCTTGTACTTTAGCCCCCCATGTTTATAACTCTTGTAGTCTGATATTTAGCTTAGTTAGGACTCTTGTAAAGCGAAGAAGACCAAACATTTTTACTATTTCAGAACTAGAGGCTCCAATCTTGGACAGAGCCTTCTCTCTGGAACATGTTTTTGTAAACTAGACTGTAGTCTCATTGCGGGGAGGTTAATTAGAATAGGGGACAATTAATTCATTTATTAGGTATCTTATAGGGGCATTTTAGGTAGATATGCTAATTTTGCAAGGTCCATAGAAATTCAGTATACATTGTATGGGCTCTCTCTTGTGCTTCTCAGTGTGTTTCCACCTTCGATGAGTTGAGCACGTATGATCCTATTAAACCGAGGTAACTTCCCTTTCCCTTTCCCTTTACTGCTGTGTCTGCTTCATATTTTTACAAGCCGATAAGGCATCAATGTCTCCAAGTGCGATATTGTCCTAGCTTACATGAAAGGTGTAACAAAAAGTCTGTGTTCTATTACCATCTCCACAAGCTGTTAAAAAGAGGTGGGGCAGTGTTCTTTGTGTTCAGCATGACCCAGCCCTGCTAACACCATCGGGGCTAGCTCTGCTCATGGCCATCAATGTCCCCACGAGTGACCCAGCCCTGCTAACACCATCGGGGCTAGCTCTGCTCATGGCCATCAATGTCCCCACGAGTGACCCAGCCCTGCTAACACCATCGGGGCTATCCCTGCTCGTGGCCATCGAGGGCTCCAGGAGTGACTCACAGATTCCATCAGCCATTGGGAGATGCCCTGCCCAGAGGGGAGGAACTGAACATTCCCACCTGCACATAAGCTGAGACCTTGGAACACCGGGGTACCTTTTCCACTGATTCCCAGAGGAGAAGAGCTCAGGAGCCACCACTGGACCTCCAGAGACCGACGAGACCTTTCCGCAAGATCACCATTTCAACAAGAGCACATCCATCACTCCAACGGGACTGCAGCCACCATTGAACTGCACTGCTAGCACCACCCTAACAGGGTGAGGGTTGTATTCTGACTTTGTCTATTTAAACTGTTGTTTCTGTATTATTGCCTTGCTCTAACTATTAGTAAAGAACTGTTATTCCTTTTTCCATATCTCTTGCTTGAGAGCCCCTTGATTTCAAAGTTATAATAATTCGGAGGGAAAAGGAGTCATATTCCCTATTCCAAGGGAGGTTCCTGCCTGCCTTGGCAGACACCTGTCTTTCAAACCAAGACATACACTGCTTTTGAATCCCTCCGAGGATGGGGACTCCCCCACTGCCCTGGGCAGCTGTGCTGAGGCAGGACAACCCTTTCAGTGAAGCAGTTCTCCCTAATGCCCAACCTAAACCTTCCCTAGCGCAACCTGGGGCCATTTCCTCTCATGCTATCACTTGTTCCCAGAGAGAAGAGGCTTCAGAGCCTCACCCCCGTGTCCCTTGTTGCTGCTCCACTCCTGCCTCTCTGTGCCACTGCTCCAGCCTGTGACTCTTCTGCAAGCAAGGAGGGTTTCTGCAGTGCTGTCCCCACTCAGTTCTCCAGCCCAGCTCCTGGGAAATGCAGTTCCAGCAGCTCAGGCTCACCTCGGGGGCTGGAGAGCATGGGATGCTCTGGAGGGTGGGGCAGAGGGCCTGGATTCCTACACTGAATTACAGTTTGTCTGTAAGAACACCTGGTGGGACTCCCTTCCTGGATTGAACCTTCTGCAAATGTCCGACAGAGAAAAGAGAGGCAAAAAGCTGAGGAAGGTGGATAAGATGGAAGAAACCCTTGCTGTGAAACAGAGAAAAATCCCCATGACAAGCCAAGTGTGACTGGCTGCTCTTGATGCTGATTCTTCTGCTGTAAAATGAGAGATTATTAGGGTTGCATTAGGCAGCTAATGCCACTTTTCAATAAAGTGGGCTGTGTCCACTAATGCCTGAAGATGCTTATTATTATTTATTGATATATAAAGCTGCTGTATGAGCTTTATTTAAAGGCATGCCAGGCACGATTACTGTAATTTGCTAATGTAACAGAAGAATTTCCTATTATCCTAATGTCACCTTGTGAAAGCTCTTGGGATTTTTTTCCCAGCGAAGTCTTGCTACAGAGCACATTGAGCACAGCTGCTCAGTTCAGCGTTGTCTCTGTGCCACTTGCTGAGGTCACTTGGCTTGTGGGCGACCTGGAGTACGAATTCAAGAATTAAATTATGTTCCAGCAATATAAAGTGAAGTATTGGTGCACAGAGAGCCCTGAAATGGTTGTTCAGGAGGTGTTTGAATCCCTTAAGCAGCCCCTGGCACTCGGGTTGGACCCTCTGTGCCGGGAGCTCACTCAGAGGCTGATCCCGAACTCCTGCAGGACAGAAGCGTCTCCCCATTGCCCCAAGAAACCAAGGGGCCGGGAGAGGAAGCCTTGAGGCAGTTTGAACAGCATCTTCCAGAATGCCAGAGCCTTTTGGGACAGCTCTGCCAGCTCTGTGCCTGGCGCTGGCTGAGGGCTGGTCCTGGCTGAGCTGAGTGCCAAGGAGGTGTCTGTGCATGAGGTTTGATTTCGGAGCCAGAAAGACCTTCGAGATAAGGCCGGGCAGTGGGGTGGGTGGTGATTTCCCTCCCAGTCCACTCCTCCTGCCGTAACCCCACAATCCAGAGTTTCCAGCCCTGTGCCCATCACTGCACAGCCACTGCTGCTCGGATCTCCCCACGGAACAGACACACCGCTGAAGTCACACCCCAGAGGACAAGATTTCCCCTCCAAAACAAATTCCCCTGCTGCTGTTGCAGAGCTGTTTTACCTGACCGCAGGGGAGCTCTGCCCAGGTGTGCCCTTGGCTGGGGGTACAGCAGCTCAGGTGGAGCTGTGCCCTCAGCTGTGCCCTCAGCCCAGCAGGAAATCCTGGCTGCTCCCATGCCCTGCTCTGCCCCGGGGCCTGCAGTGATGCTCTCTGCTTTAAACAGCATGGAAATGGCTGTGACCACTTGGAAACTTCAGGTCATGTTGCTGCTTTTTGCTGCTTTTTAATGGCTTTCTTTTTTTTTTTTAATTTTTTTTTTTTTTACTGTATGGTCACAATTTCCTTTTTTTTTTTTTTTTTCTGTGCAACCAAAACCCCTTTCTTTTCCTGTTTTGTTTTTTTGTGTGTGTGTGTGTGTGTGTGTTTTTTTTCCTGTTTGTTTTTTGGTTTTGGGGGGTTTTTTTTGGGGGGGTTGTTTTGTTTTTGTTCATTTTGTTTGTTTGATGGGTTTTTTTGTGGGTTTTTTGTTTGTGTTTCTGGGTTTTTGGGGTTTTTTTTGTTTCTATGGTGGGGTTTTTTGTTTGTTTTTTGTAGGTTTTTGTGGGGTTTTTGTTTGTTTCTGTGGGGTGTTTTGGTGGGATCTTTGTTGGTTTTGGTTGGTTTTATTTTTGGTTCTGTTTGTTTTGTTTTGGTTTTTTGTTTTTGTTTGTTTTGGTTTTTGGGGGGTTTGTTTGGTTGATTTTTTGTTTTGTTTTTGTTTGGGGTTTTTTGGTTGTTTTTTTGTGGGGTTTTTTTGCTTATTTTTTGTTTGGTTTGGGGGGTTTTTTGTTTGGTTTGGTTTTTGGGGTTTTTTTCTTGGTTTTTTTGGCGTTTTTTTGTTTTTTCGTTTGGTTTTTTCCAGGGAAGAGCTGTCTAAAGGTTGGATTTCAGTAATCCTCATCAGAGGGAGGGTCGATATTTCCTTTCAGAAGCCGAGTGACTCTTTCCAACAATCCCAGTGCACACTGACACCCTGACCTGTGTGTCCAGCTGTGACTGCGATGTTTTCCCTTGGCAATGCCCAGCCTGGCTGCCATTTCCTGGAGAAAATTGAATTTATCCTTGTTACGAATTTATTCTTACTATGAATTTATTCTTCTGAAAGCATTTTAGAGCCCGAGGGTGGCTGCTGCTGTGGTTCCATGGTTCCCTGAGGTGCTGCTGGTCACGGATGGGGCAGACAGGGCTCGTTCCCTGCTGGAACACACACCTGGATCTGCTGGAATCCCACGTCTCGCTTGTTCTTGTGCTGGTAGCAGCTGGAAAAAAGGGAACTCCAGGCAGAGAGAGTGTGGGAGAAGGATCCAGGTGTTCATTTCAGGGGGATAAAGCAGCCTGTGCTCAGCACCCTTATCTCTGCAGCAACACTCGTGCTGTTACTTCCATGGATTTTCAACAAAGGCTCAGCCTCACTGCAATGGGATGAAGCAGCTGCTGGAGAATGTGGCTCAGAGCCAGCCCAGGTGTCCCAGGGAGGGCACAGTGCCAGCAGCAGCTGACACAGTTTACCTGGAGTATTGTTCTGCACGAGTAAAGCATCTTCCCACAAACAGACCCCCACTATTCTGTGATCCCATGGAAAGCCTTTGAAGCCTGTGCTCCCTCTCAAATTCCTTTGAATTAGCGATATTGCAAATTATTTTCATAAAACAAGAAAAACCCTGCATTTTCCCCAAAGCTCAAGCTCTGAGCTTTCTGTGTGGTTTCTTTTTCTTTCCCTTTCTCCTCCAAAATTACTGATCATTTTTTGGGGTTTTTTTTGTGGTTCTGGGTTCAAGCTGGTGTGGTTGGAAAACATCCCAAAGAAAAGAAAGCAAATAGCAACTTTGAAAATGGAACTGGGCAGGCACGAGAACTGAAAGCAGGAACAATTTCAATAATGGCGCATGTGTATTTGTGCCCCCTGCACATTTGTATTGTTGCTGAGCTTTTATAAAGATGATAAGTTTGCTGCAAATGATGGATAATGGTGAAAATGCACCTGCTGTACAAAGGCAGCATTCTGCTTGGAAAGGGAATAGGTTCTCCTTTGGGAATGTTCTTCCTGTGGGCTGAAAACAGGAAAGGAATTGTACCAATTTGCAGTGACCATGGATATTACACGAAGGGCAGGACTTGGAGTATCACAAAACACTGTTTGCCAAGGGTGCAGCCCACGACAGGGATTTCTCCATGTAACCTTCTAATACACAAATTAAAGTGGGGTTCTGACTAATTTGTGCTCCCAGAGAGGAGGGATGGGGCTGGAGAGAAGCAGGGAGAGCAGTGTAGGTGCCCAGGGAAGTTGTGGATGCCCCACCCTTGGGAAGCAGAATCATGGAATATCCTGAGTCAGAACGGACCCATGGGGATCGTCCTTGGTCCTGCACAGACACCCCAACAATCCCACTCTGGGCATCCCTGAGAGCTCTGTCCAAACACTCCTGGGAGCTCTGGCAGCCTCAGGGCTGTGCCCATTCCCTGGGGAGCCTGGGCAGTGCCCAGCACCCTCTGGGGGAAGAACCTTTCCTGATCTCCAGCCTGACCCTCCCTGACACAGCTCCAGCCATTCCCGGGGTGCTGTCCCTGTCACAGAGAGCAGACATCAGTGTCCTCCCTTCTCTTCCCCTCACAAGAAGTTGTAACTGCAGTGAGGTCTCCCCTCAGTCTCTTCCAGCTGAACAGACCAAGTGTCCTCATATGGCCCCTGCAGACCCTTCCCCATCCTCCAAAGTGTTCACCTTTGGGCGCTCTCTAATGGCTTTAAATCTGTTTTCAGATTGTGGCACCCAAAGTTGCCCCCAGCGCGTGAGGTGAGGCTGCACAGCTCCAAGCTCTGTCCCAGGCCAGGTTGGACAGGGCTTGGAACAACCTGGGACAGTGGAAGGTGTCCCTGCCCACGGCAGGGGTGGGATGGGATGAGCTTTAAGGTTCCTTCCAACCCAAACCATTTTGTGATCCTGTCTGTGTTCAGGGTGGGGTATTTTCAGTAGTAGAGGTTTGAAATCTCAAGATCTTGCAGCTCATTATATATCAATGTGCAGCTGATGTGCAGAGCCCACTGGAATCACCAGCCTAAGGTCTGGTAGCAAATAATCAAGTAATTCCTAAAAGATGAATGGACTATTTATGCACAAGGCACATCACAAGAAGGGTTTTCCAGATGGAAAAGGCCACTTTCAAAGGCACCAGCCTGTCACTACGTTTTCCCCAGGCTTCTCAGATATTTCCCATGTTTCTTACCACTGCCCTCATTTCCTTGGGACGAGCTGCAGAGGGATGCTCCTGTTCTCTTGTGCAAAGAGGATACTGAGCAGACCTTGGAAAAATTCCTGAGAGGCCCTGGTAAAAAATACGAGGCCTTGGTGTTAGAAGACACAATGCTTGTTTTGTTGAAAAATGTTCTTTAGAGCCTCTCATCTGGCCTAGAAACATATTTTGATTCAACTATTTATTTTTAAAAGGAAAGCTGTGATTCCTGTGTGCCTTTGTGGTGGGAGAGAGAGTGAAAGCGTGGATGTATTAAGCAGCTTCCTTCTCACCGAGTGCAGGGAACCAGGATTTCACCTCCAACATCGCCTCTCCCTGTCTGGAGGTGGGGACATCTGAGCAGCTTGAGGGGGAGGTTTGCAGCATATGCTGCAGGCAGGGATGGCACAGAGTGTGTTCAGCAGGGGCAGGGGAGCTGCTTGGTCAGGAAACGTTGCAGGAGACCAGAATGTGTCACCTGAAGAGCTCCTCCTTCTTGATGAAAAATGTTTTTCCTGACAAAGAATTCAAATCTGGCAACACTGAAATCTTCTGTGATCTGATTTCTGGCTTTGCAAGAGGAGCATTAGCAGGAAAACAAAGTGGGGTAAAGGAAATCTCCCAAGGTGATAGTGTCATTCCTGTGTTTTCAGTTTCAAAGATTGGAGATTTTGCATTTTTAAAATAATTTCCATTTGGAAAGTTTCTCCCATTTCATCAGTGTCAGTACCCCCACATCCCCAAAGATCAAACTTACACATTTCTTTTCAGATTAAATTGAATATTATTCAAATACAGCTCATTGGACAGCACTGCCAGTGATGTGGAAAGGCAGCTCAGGAAGAGAATTCTGCTCTGGTGTCTGTCCCAGCCCTGCTCAGGCACCTGCCACGTCCAGCCCACCGCAGGGTCATTGAGGAGCTGTTTTCCACCTGGTGGGACACTTTGGGTCATTGAGATGCCTTCGGAACAGGGCACAGGGCTGATGGTTGCTGTGCATCCACGAAAAGCTGTGCACACCCATCCTGTCCTTATCCAGCTGATCTGCAAAACCCATCTTCCCTGGGGATTTTTGGGAGGCCCTGGGAGGATCCTGCCCACCTCTGAGTGGCTGCCAAGGCAGCAGGAGCAGCTCAAGGGTGATGAGGTGTGGCAGGTCACCCCTCTGCCTCCCAGGCTGACGCCTTTTTGGGTCAAGAAGGGCCTCGCCTGGGCGGGAGTTGAGTCCGCCCTTTGCCTCCCAGGCTGATGCTTCCTCTCTTCCCACCCCTTAGGGAAGAGGGCCTTGCCTGGGCGGGCTTTGAGGCGTGCCTAGGGCTTGGGGTCCGCCCATCCCTCCAGATTCTTCTGTTTAGTTATGTACGCCATTGGATAATTTGAATTGTACCCCACCCCCTCATGTTCTTATTGGTTGTATTTGCTTGTACCTGCCCTCTCCCTCTTTCCCGATTGGCTGTTCCTATCCCTACTTAACCAGCTGAGCTCTTGCTGTCGGCGCCATTTTCTCCGGCACCTTATGTGGGTGCAGGAGGGATGGTCAATAAACTCCTGCCACTCTTTGTCTCGTCGGCTTCATCCATCTTTATGCGTCTACAACAATCAGGGACAGTGTGATGTGCTCACCACCTTCATTCCTGATTTTCTTTCTGGGCACCCACAACCCAACTCCCATTGTGCTGGGGTGAGAAACCAGCAAGCAGTCAGTAAATGAAGCTTTTTTAACATGAAGACTTAACAGGGAGAAGGAGAAAATTGCTGATTCAAAACCCCACCACTTGTTATTTGGGAAGAGAAAACTTTTTCGTCATGTGTTTTCTCCTAACACGCCAAGCCAAGCTCTGCCCCACTCCCTTCCTCTGTGTCTCTGCCTTGCCTTCCCAATGACCAGCATTTATCTCTCCCCTTCCATAGCTCAGGAGCAGGAATTGCTGGTGAAACATGGCTTTGGCTCAGTGCTCCATAGCCAAGCCTGCCTGGTCAAACATATCATGGATGAGATGAGTAAAACTCAGAGCAGGGCTAAGGTGGGTCTGCCTGGATTTATTTCCCTCTTCCCTGCCTTGCTTTCCATCTCTCCTGCCCCACAGGTGCCTGAAGCCAGCCAGGTTTTAATGGGGAGCCAGCAGTGGGCCAGGGCTGATTCATGAATCAGGGGGAGCTGAAATTCTGCAGCGCTGAAGACCATTTTCAAAGGCAATTTCATGGACCATTTTTTTTCCTAATTCCAAGTGGTGTCTGGCCACATTTCTGCATGGAGCTCATCTGGGACACACTGCCAAGCCTGAGCTGTGAGGCCAGGCCAGTGCCATCCACCATTCTCAGCTGTGTGATGCTCCATGGCAAGCTGGAGGAAAATAGAAAGGATAAAAGTCATGTTTTTGGTGCCTTCTTCCTTTCCAGGGCAATTCGATGTGCGGCTGCTCTGCACAGCTTTAGAGAGCACATGTCCTTGAAAATCACAGCCCTTCGCTCTGTTCTGTCTCCTAAGCAGTGGTTTGGGATCTACAAATATTTTCTGTTGCTAAAAGGAGAGGAGGGATCAGAAGGTTATCAGCTGCATTCACACACTGCCCAAGCCGTTCCTTTGTGGAGAAGGACACGGGGAGAGCCCAATTTTCTGATTTGACATCCCACGTGAGGAGAAGACTCTTCCAAAAATAGACAGGAACTAAAGCGGTGAGCACCACGATCTGTGTGTTTATCTCAGCTGGGGATCCTGGGCAGGTGGGCAGTGGGGTTGGCCCAGAGGAGGTCGAGCTGCTGCTCTCAGGAAAGAGCCCCACAAATGCCAGGGCTTTGAGAGGAGCAGCACAAGTGCTGGAGCTGGAGCTGGAGCTCACAGCCTGCAGCATGGGTGCACGGAAAGGTTGGAGCTGTTTCTGTGTGGCAGCAAACTGAGGGCATTTACAAGAACAGCTCCACTAATTTCCCAGTTTATGGGTGAACCCCTGTGTGCCCAGCCCAATTCGTCTCCTTGGCAAACTGGGAGCGTTCCCTGGCTCGTGGATCTCCGTGAGCAGCTGGGGATGTCTGTGGCTGTGGGCTCATTTCTGTTTCAGCTGCAGACATTGGAGGGGTAAAGAACGAGCAGAGCCACGGCACCAAGCACTGGTGAGGAGCCAGAATTTGTTTCTCAGGATGCCTTTGGGAGCCAAATTGCTTCCCAGCACAGTTGTGATAACGGTGATGCAGCAAATGCCATTTCAATACAATTCCCTGCTAACGTGGGAGAGGGATGAGGGAACACAGAAATCAAATAATTAACACTGCTTGGATGGCTCCAGTCCTGTGTGTGGAAGGACAAGAGGGAAGTAAACAGTGGGGTGGAAGATGACAGCTTTTCCTTGTGATGGTAAAACTTAATTTGCTGTTTAAGGAAGGATCAAAATGGCATTAAGTGAATGCCAATTGATTTCAAAGGGGTTTGAATTGATTTCTGGAAATTGTTGCTGGTTAAAATTGCCAGGGAAAGCCCATCAAGACTGACATCATTACAGCCACTGTGGCTGACTGGAGATGGGAATCCCTTTTTGGAAATGACTTCAAATATCTCAGTATTATAAAGTGTAAAGAAAACTGCTGCCTGCTAAGGAGAGACAAACCATTTTAAAGGTGGTTTTACAAATATTAAAACAGACATTTTTTACTTGTAAAAACTTTTTCTCAGGGCTCCCCAACTTTTCTGGAGCTCTTGTGAGAGGAGTGGAGGAGGTGACCTGGGAGGGGAAGCCAGGGTTTCTGACACCCAGGGATTCTGACACCCAGGGTTTCTGGTATCCTGCAGAGCTCAAAGGACGTGGTAAATCCAGCCCTAGGACTCGATTCTCCTGAGACTGCCCAGTGCTGGACAAAGTGGAGGTCTGGCCCCAGAAATTGGTGTTTGCAGCCAGGGGTCCCAGGCCCCACGGACTTCCAGGGATGAGCATGGTCTGCCAAGGGAATACGGATCTGTATTTGCTGGAAAATACAGCTGCCAAGCTGCTTTTTCACAGGGCAGTCTGTGGTCTCCAGGTCACCAAAGCAGAGAATCCGGTGGTTTTCTATGAGAATTTGACCAACATCTGCAGGTTCATTCAGTATTGAAGAACTGTTTTTTTTCCATGAGAATTTGACCAACATCTGCAGGTTCGTTCAGTATGGAAGAATTGACTTTTCCCACTGAAGACCAGGTCTGTTGGAGAATTCCCAGCTAGCCTGGAAGTTCCCAAGCTCTGCTCACCACCTCAGCCCTACAGAGCTCCCCCAGGAACTCCTTCGCTCCATCCCCACTGCTGGGGTTTGCTGGGAGCTGCGTGCTGTGGACGCAGCTCTGACAGGTTGCACATAAACACCAGAAAACAGAGATTTTTGGAGCTTGTGGCTCCATGGTTTAGCAGTGGTAGAGGATGACCTGTTGAGTAAAGGTGGGCTATTTAAATACCTGTTCCTTAACGAGGTCCATCCTTCTAAACAGACACAGAATGGTTATTAGGGAAGGATTTTATTCCCTCCACAGCAAAAGCAACATGACACACATTTAGTATTCTTTCTTATTAATATCACATCTTCTAACAGGCAAATCCTGTCAGCTTATTATCAAACTCACAACTCCTTTGACTGAGCAGAAACAAGATAAGTGAGAGAGGTCAGAGCTGTGTGCCCAGGAGAGCAGCTCACCCTTTAAGAAACCCTTTCTTCATTTCCTCAGCCTTTACCTCCCATTTGTAAATGTCTCATTTGCTCCGTGGCTGATATCATATTTAATAACCCTCCCTCCCCTGGTTAACATGGCACCCCCAGCCCTCCCTGCCACACAGCATCACTGGAGACCTGGCACTGCCAGGATTAGCATTGCAAATTCCTTGCAAAACCCAGTCTCACTTCACTGGAGTCTCCTAAGGCGATTTGCCCTACAAATCCCTATCACACTGCACTGGTAATGCTCTCTGAGGCTAATTGTTCTTCCTCTATTAGTGGGAACAATGTGCCCAACCTTTTGTTAAAGAGGCAGAACAGACTTATTGAATTCCTATGCCAAGGGCTCTGTCATTTTTCTGCCTTTGATGGCAATTAAGAGCCGTGCAGTCCTTGAGGCAGGACATGACAGAGCACATTTTGGGAGCACATCTGCCTGTCCTTACCCAGATGTGGCCAGCTGGGCCATGAGCATGTCCCCGACAGACACAGCCCTTCCCCAGGCTCCTGCCTGGAGTTTCATGGGCTCCCACAAAACTCCTCACACCCCACTGGGAAAATCTGAGCTGCTCCGGGTGAGCCAGAGTGGGAACATAGCAGGGATCAAAGCACCGGCTTCTCTTTTCTCATGGCAAAGACTTCTTTTTTAATTTCTGTGCCAAAGGATTCCCTCATTCCAGGCAAGCAGCTTGAACCTTCTCCTGGGGCACCCTGCATGGAAGACTGGGAGACGTGGTCCTTGGAGCTGACTTTCCAGTTCAGTACTGGGACCAGAAAGGAATATCAAGAACCCTGAAGGTGTTTAATTCAAATTCCTGTGAGGAATCAAAGCTCCTCTGAGCACATCTGTGTACCCAGTCTGCCAGCTCAGGGTTTTCCACGAGATCTGCTGCTCCTGCTGGCAGTGGGGCAGCACTGGGTCCAAGTGGGACAGCCACAGAACCCCTGTAGGTTCAGCAGTGTTTGGGATAACACAGTGAGCAGGGCCAGGCAAGGCAGGAAACGAGCTCCTGTCTGTGGCCTTTCAAACCTCAGCCCTGCTGCACCTGTCTGTCCTTTTGGGAATTAAATGCACTTAACGAACACACAGTGAGAGTGTCCTGGCATTGGCGAGGGTTTTTCTTTGTGATGCAGAGCCCTGAGGTGAGAAAAACCCTTCAGCTGCCTCCCTGCTGCTGGCTGGGGGCAGCTGGGAGTGTGCCCAGGTCCCAGGTA
This sequence comes from Acanthornis magna, assembly GCA_036785705.1. NCBI lineage: Eukaryota > Metazoa > Chordata > Aves > Passeriformes > Acanthizidae > Acanthornis > Acanthornis magna. The sequence goes on from JAWUZG010000015.1 coordinate 1,329,204, forward strand.
AACCAAAGGGAGAGGAAGAGGCGGGAAAAAGGAATTTAAAAATAGAAGAGCTGGACAAAAGGCCTGTGCCACCCCTGTTAGGGGACAGTGCCCCTGGAAGCCTGTCCTGCATGGCATGGGGGCCCTGAGGCAGTGCTTGCTGTGCAGAAGGCTCCCAAACCCTGCCAGCGTGACCACCATGCCATTTTGGCACTCCAAGGGCACTCAGGTGTGCTGCTCCCTCCTGGTTCCTGTCCAGAGGTGGCTGCAGGGAGCCCCAAACCCCAACCTTTCAGACAAACCACCTGGAGAGGCTGTCTGAGCCCTGCTGGCCCAGCTCCTCCAGCATCATGGGCAGGATGGGCCCCACCAAGCCCTGGCTGTCCCTGCAGAGCTTCCTGTCCTCACCCCCTGGAAAAGTGCCTGTCACTGCTGGGCTCTGCACAGGCTGCAGGGATTTAGGGTTACAGGCAGGAGAGCAACACGGATATGGGGAAAAGGGGGGGTGCTCCTGCAGCCTGTTTAACCATAAATGCCTGTGGAGAAGAGAAGAGAAGAGAAGAGAAGAGAAGAGAAGAGAAGAGAAGAGAAGAGAAGAGAAGAGAAGAGAAGAGAAGAGAAGAGAAGAGAAGAGAAGAGAAGAGAAGAGAAGAGAAGAGAAAGAAGAGGGTGCTGCTCAGGTGGGAGATAAATCCCATGGAGGAGAGGTGATTTAAACTACAGCACAAGAACAAGCTGATTAAGTGTAGGTTCTAATTGCAAATGAGGAGATTCCTTGATTCATGATAAGGGAAGTTCTTTAACAGCCTCCCCGGGGAGCAGGGAAAAGCCACTGCTTTCAAGGCAGAGTTTAATAATCTGGTGTGATGGGAATCGCAGGGAAGAGGACTTGACAATAGAGGAAACTTCTTCAGTTCCCCTCTTACCACATTCTTATCTCTGCCCTTCCCTTGATACTCTGGTAATGGGCTTTCTTCATTTAATTAGCATGTTATTAATTAGCATGATAACAGTGAAAGCAGGTGCCTGCCCTGGCTGTGTCGATGGCCCCACCACCCTCTGCTGTGCACCCTGGAGAGGCCAGAGATTCCTGAATTCCATGGCTGAACAACATTTGTAGTGAGTAAAAGCAATAATAAACAGGTTAATCCCAGGGTATCAGATGGCTTTTAGACGGGGAAGGGGCTGTGCTGCAGGAGGGTGAGCTTGAAGGATGGTGCATGGGGAGGGAGGATTTGAGGGGAGATGGGAAGGTTGATGTACTGCAGATGGACATGTGCAGCATCCTGTGCCAGGGAAAGATCATTTTATGAATTGACCTTATAATTTATAATTAAATTAAATTATTAATTTAACTCATTAACCATTTTTGAGTATTTTTTGGCTACTCTGCCTGGCACCTGTTGTTGGTACCTCCTACCTTGGAGGCTGGTAGGAAGTGCCTGAAGGGAGCTGGCAAGAAAGGTGGAGAGGAATTATTTACAAGGGCCTGGAGAGACAGGACAAGGAGGAATGGCTTCAAACAAAAAAAGAGGGGGGTTAGATGAGATATTGGGAGGAAGTTCTGTGCTGTGAGGGTGGGCAGGCCCTGGCACAGGTGCCCAGAGAAGCTGTGGCTGCCCCTGGATCCCTGGCAGTGTCCAAGGCCAGGCTGGACAGGGCTTGGAGCAGCCTGGGACAGTGGGAGGTGTCCCTGCCCATGGCAGGGGTGGCACTGGATGAGCTTTAAGGTCCTTCCAACCCAAACCCCTCTGGGCTTCTGTGATTCCTGATGTGATTCCAAGTGCTGGAGGGCCCAGCCCAGCTGCCGGCACAGAGGGCCCCCAGAGGTGCCCTGCAATTCTTTTCTCAGCGTTCGAGGGATCATGGAATCAGTGAGAGGCTCTTGCCCAGCTGCTGGCCCTGGCAGAAGGTGCTGCAGTGCCACCAGAGTGGTGGCAGGGACACAGCAGAGCCCTGGTGACAGAGCTGCCGGCGAGTCCCACAGAGAGGAACCTGCGGTGATCCGTGCGAGTGGCACACAGCAGCTGCCAGTGGTGCCTTTTTCAGCCTGGAAATGAAACTCCAGATCGTTTTAGTCGAGGAGGTCCTATAAAAGTGGATCTTTACTGGATCTCCCGGGGCAGTTATGGAAGAATATCCACAAAAGCCCAGCCCCACAGGGGTGAATACAGTTTGATGGATTTTAGGAAATAGCATAATTGATAAAAAGCACCAATTCAGAGGACAAGTGGTGATACAATTCCCCCCAGGTCAAGCCCCTTCTCTGGAGCCCCCCACCCTTGGCACTGGTTGGACTTGTTGATGGCAATGTGCCCTGCAGATTTTGTTCCCAACTTTGGTTCCCAGGAAAAACCAAGACAGAAGAGGAGCCTTGTGCCCCACAGGGCTAGGAGATCTGCAGTGGCTTTGGTCTCTCTAGCTGGGGAAAGGCTAGGGAAAAGTAATGAGAAGGTTACAAATATAGAAGAGAAAAAAGGCAAAAATCACTCTGGCATCAGCAGCCGGCGGTAAAGCACAGCAGAAATAACCCTGTGCTCTGCTCCTGCCTTGGGCCAGCTTTGGGCTGAGTGCCTGAGCCGAGGCCTTTCTGCTCCTTTAAAAAGCAGCACGGCCCATTGTCCTCCCCAGCCACTATTTCCCTGGAAGAAATGCTCCCTCCTGCCTCTCCCAGGCCGGGATCCCTGCCTGGAAAAATGGCTTTCTCCTGAGCATTTGTTATCTGCAGCTGTGTGAGGCTCTCGGCCTGTTCAATTAAGGAACCCCTTTTCCCATTAAGTGTCTCCTCAGACAAATGGGAAGTGTATTTAATGCTCGCTCAGGATGAAGCCAACATGTTTCTCCTGCTGTTTTACACTTTCTTCTTCGCAGGGATTTGTCGTGTCTGACTGTTCGAATACCTTGAAGTTCCCCAGCATTTAGCATCAGGGAAAGGTAACAAGTGTGGTGACAAAGAGTGAGTGCCAGATGAGCCTGGGAAAATGGATGGCTTTAATAGATGTTAGCGAGGCCCTTTTGCACCCTGCCTGCCGCTGAGCCACCTCCCCATCCATCACCCTCACTCTGCCTGAGGAGAACACAACAGCCAGGCTGGAACACACCTTTCCTTCCTTTTCCTGTCAGGCAAAGTGCTGGCCTGGCTCCCTCCCCTCTCCTGACAGTCTGAGGAGAAGCTGTTTTGAGAAGGGAAAATGAGCAACAGATCCCTTACCTCAGCTTGATGCTTTTTGTTAGCATGCCCTGAGAATCAGCTTCTTCCTGCCACTGTGGACCTTGCTATACATTAATATACGGACTGATAAAGTGCACTCTGAGCCTTTATTTTCCTTTTTTCCCCCTCTTGTTTCTTCAGCACTGTTTTTCTATGAATCAAATAACTGATGGAAATGATGTAGATTTTTGCCTGTATAAAAATACTTTGCCCAAAATAGGAGTCCCACATTGGGCTGATGTATTAATCCTTCTCTCCTGGACAGCAATAATCACTCTCTGTCGTTCCTCAAGCTGCAACTCAGCACTTCAGCTTTCTCCACTTGCTGCCTTTCAGCGATTTTGGTGTCAGCCCCAAAATGGGGCAAGGGAAGGGAGGGAGGAGGGCAGAGCTCCTCTGGGCCTGATCCTGCTCTGGCCAACACTGTGAAGGTGTACAATGAGAAAATTGGGCAAAAGCAGCCTCAGACTCCATTGTTCCCTGATTTCTCATTCCTAAACCAGCTTTGCCTAAAGAGCAGAGGTGACAGTGTGTTTGTGTGGGACCAGGCTGCCCCAGTGGGACTGACCAGGCTTGGGGGGACCAGCCAGACTCCTCCTCCCTGCCCATGGGCTGGAACTCGATGGTCTTTAATCCAACCCAGAGCATTCTGTGACTGTGTGATTGCTGAGCTCTGGGTGCAAAGGAGCAGCTGTTCCTCTTGGCCAGGGCAGGGCTCCTGGGTGCTTTAGCAATAAATAAAGTGAAGTTATTCTAGTTTGCATTATCAATGCATAAAGTGAAATGGGAGTTGCTGGTGTGATGGGAACTGGAGTTCTCCTTTGTCCCATTACAGATGTCCAGCCCCTGGAGCCCTGCGAGCAGTAGCTCTTCCCCCTGTGCTGGGGCTGAGGGCGTTTGGGGCTGGAGCCCTGGGGGCACTCAGTGCCTTTGTGCTCTGAGATCAGGCCCCAGCTCTTCAGTAAAACAAGTCCTGATTTATCCCTGTGGGTAAATAACTTTGGCTGAGGACTCCATCACTGTCAGGCGCCAGGCACTTCCCCTACAAGAGGCAATAAAACCCTTTACAGCTCTTGCTCAGCACGACAAATCCTCTTCATCCCCTTGCAGTGGTGCTTTATGTGCCCTGCCCCACGTGGGCTGTGCCAGTCACTCCAGCCCTGCTGTTGGGTTCTTGTGGATGAAGTGTCGCTGTCACACCCCAGACTGTGGCCACAAGCCACATCCTTGGTGTGCTCTGCTCTTCCAGCAGAACCACTTCCTGCCCTGTCCCTGTTGGCCCACAGATCCAGACATTGGGAAGATTTGGCTCCAAGCAGTTCTGCTTCGAACTGAAATGGAAATTAATCTGATGAGCATCAAGAGGGTGCCCTAAGGATGGGCCACATTTTTATCAAAGTTCCAGCTTGAAATACTGATTTCCTGCTCCGTCCTCCATGGCTGTTGCCAGCTGGAATTGCACCCTGCTAATATTAGCAGGAAAGGGGAAAAAAGGGGGTGCCAGGTTGGGGGGACGTGAACTCTTCTTGTAAGCCCAGGATGTAAAGCTTCTGCCAATGCAATTCCCCAAGAGGAAATTTCTGACTGGTGCTCTTGTCACCAAAATCACAGGGATAAATAAGAGCCCTCTAAATCTCTTTTTAGTGTTAGAGAGTCAGGCATTGCTTTATTCTTAACCAAGGTTTGTGTGTGTGGACTGACAAAGTTCTGGCCTCCACACTGACACCAACACAAAACATTTTCACTTATTCATGCGTTTTTAGCAAACAAAGAAATTCATGTTCATTGGTTCTAAATTACATAATGCTCTTCATTAATTAACATTCTATTCTCTGTTGGTTTATGATTCTCACTCTTTATGCTAATCTGGTCCACATTCTTTGGTTCTTTTGTTATCTTTTTCTCACACTGGGAGTCTCCAACTTTTCAGGCCTTAATCTCCTCTGTATCTTCTGGTTATTCCAACCTCCTTGAAGGGCCCTAAATTTAAGATTCCAGATGCCAAATCTTCAGATCCATTTGGCTTTGTTTATTGAAGCTTATCAGGGTTAGTTTTAACACCTTTAAGGTTTTGATGATTTAATGATCAAAGTATCAGTACAAGTCTGTGAAAAAAACTTGAACAGTGTTGGTTAAAAGTGGGCACTTGTTACAATTAATTAAAACAACTAATTAAAAGTTAGTTAAGGAAGTGATATAATTTCCAACACTACCAGTACCAGAAACTTGAAGAAACACCAGGAAGACCCTTGACCATGGAAACAGGAGTGGCTTACCCTGGAGCTCTCCTGCCTCCCATAGTCCCATATCTCCCATGGCATTGTCCCTTGAAAACAAGGGACAAAGGCACCTACGAGAGGTGCCACTGAATGCCCAGGAGTTCACACAGCCCCAAAGCCTCGGTGTATTCTCCTGCCCCCCATGGCATGGGAATCCCCCTGGCCCTGTTTTCAGGCTGAGCAACATCACTGCTGTTGGATTCCCGAGGTAAGGGGAAGATATTCCTGTGTGTGTGTGTATTTTTGGGTTTGTTTTGAGCTTCCCTCTTCAGACCCCGGGTCAGGACTCTGGAGACAGCAGCTCCTCATCCCTGTGCCCCCAGCGAGGGCTGTGCACTGGGGCTGGTGAGGAGGGACAGCTTTCTCTGAGGATGTGGGGGGTGTCAGCAGATGGGAACTGGAGCATCCCTCCCCCTCACAGCAGCTGTGGGGTAGAAGGAGGGAGGGATAAATCACACAGCCAGCACTGGCCTGTCACCATCCTGTTTTCATGTCTCGTCCCTTCTGTTTCATGACACCTCAGAAAGTTTTACCCACCCGATCCATCTTTTGTTTGTTGTTTCTCCATCTTTCCTCTGCAGGCAGTGTGGGAAACTGGGATTTTTCTTGTACTGGGGGCTTGCTTGGGCAGGAAACCTTCAAGACTTGCAGGGCCTGTGACCCTCATCCTGTGACAGAGCCCAGTGACAGGCAGGGCTGGCCTGGGGGGTTCTCACCTGCTGCAGCCTGGCTGGTGTTCACAGCAGCCCCAGCTCTCCCTCTCAGAAACTCTTCCCTGACCTCACCTTTGTTTCCTGCTGCCTTCCTGTCTAGGTTTGAAAGATAGGTGTCTGCCAAGGAAGGCAGGAACCTCCCTTGGAATAGGGAAAATGACTCCTTTTCCCTCCAAATTATTATAACTTTGAAATTAAGGGGCTCTCAAGCAAAAGATATGGGAAAAAAAAGGAATAACAGCTCTTTACTAATAGTTAGAGCAAGACAATAATACAGAAACAATGGTTTAAATAGACAAAGTCAGAATACAACCCTCACCCTGTTAGGGTGGTGCTAGCAGTGCAGTTCAATGGTGCTGCAGTCCCATTGGAGTGATGGATGTGCTCTTGTTGAAATGGTGATCTTGTGGAAAGGTCTCATCGGTCTCTGGAGGTCCAGTGGTGGCTTCTGAGCTCTTCTCCTCTGGGAATCAGTGGAAAAGGTACCCCGGTGTTCCAGAGTCTCAGTTTATGTGCAGGTAGGAATGTTCAGTTCCTCCCCTCTGGGCAGGGCATCTCCCAATGGCTGATGGAATCTGTGAGTCACTCCTGAGCCCTCGATGGCCATGAGCAGAGATAGCCCCGATGGTGTTAGCAGGGCTGGGTCACTCGTGGGGACATTGATGGCCATGAGCAGAGCTAGCCCCGATGGTGTTAGCAGGGCTGGGTCATGCTGAACACAAAGAACACTGCCCCACCTGTTTTTAACAGCTTGTGGAGATGGCAATAGAATACAGACTTTTGGTTACACCTTCCATGTAACCTAGGACACTTCCTTTGCATACTGGCTTGGTGCAGGAAGTAATTATTTCAAGTATCCCAGTACCTGAACTTTACTAGGATCACTGGGAGCATCTCTTGAGGTTCTGAAAGCCTTCCTCATTGTCCATAGAGTTAAACCCTTCTACCTGCAAAGCCTGGTTTAGCTGATAAATAGCTCACTGTAGGAAGGCACCAGGTCACACTGCACAAACCTGTGGCATCTTCCAGCACCCCTTGTTGCTTTTTACCTTCAAGGTTTCCCTGACCAGCTTTCCCAATGCCTTTAGAGGCAGCTGGGAACCTCAGAGTGAAATCCCTGGCTGGTGTGGGATCCTGCAGCTCCTGGGCCCAAAGCATTCCCGCTTGGACCAAGAGTTAAGAGCATGGCTGAACTTCCCAGTGTCATGTTCCATATTTACTGTTAGCAGTGGTGATAGACAAAAAGCCCTCAATATTGGGTCAGTCCAAAACAGAGAGGGTCTAAATAACAAAGATTTTTGCTTAGATTGGCATCTTAGAAATGGTTATGGAAAATTGCAGCTATTCCTTGCAGGAGGCAAGAGGCAGAAGTAACATAACTTTTATTACTGGTCTCAGTCCAGCACTTTTCCCTCAAAGCATCAGCCTGTTCCCTCCTTGGTTCATTTGCTTTTAATGTGCTCTGGAGTCACAGGGCCACTGGAGAAAGCTCAGAGATCCACCCCTCCTTCTGCTGCGATTTTATGTTCACCTATTGAATGCTTTAATTTCTCAAGCATTTCTTCTCTTGTATTTTATAAATGCATCAACTTTCCTGATATTATTGGCTGATTAAATCCTGTTCCCATGCCAGGCAGAGCAGGCAGCTCCTTCTCCTTCTCCCAGCCAGGGCTGGGTCTGCTTCTCTACCCTGTGGCTCTGCTATCAGGTGCTGTTTTCCTAGGACAGGCTGGGAGTGAAATCAGAATTCCCTCTCGGAAGTCCACACCGACATCCTGCTCCTGCTCTGCCAGGGAGGAGAGCAGGAACCCCAGGCCAGGCACAGAGAAGTCCCTGTCAGGAGGGACACTGTCACTGCACAATTCCCTGCTGCAGGCCACTCCAGCCAGGCACTGGCAGGGCAGGGAAGATGCTCTTGCAAGGCTGGACTGAATAGAAACACAATTTGTCTCCTGGGTCAGCAAAACAGGTCCAGGATGAGCCAAATTTTTGTGTTCAGAGGGAGATTTGAAACTTGACCAGGATGCCCAGTTCCACATTTAACGCAGAGTGTGAACAAGTGGGGGATGCCACCAGCCACAGCCACTGCTCAGCCTTTAGTGCTGCACTCCAGCTGTGCCCAAACATCTGTGCCCAAGTGTCTGTGCCCAAACATCTGTGCCCAACTGTCTGTGCCCAAACATCTGTGCCCAAACATTTGGCCCCACATGCCAGGGTCCCTGTTCACAACTGCAGAGGGTGTCCAAGGACGATTTTTTGGGTAGGAAAGTTTTTAGTTGTTCTTTGGCCATTTGCAAGATGAAAACCAAGTGTGACGCACCACCTCAGCTCATTTCCCAGCAGGTTCAGTGTGTGTGATGTGTGTTTAGAGCCAGGGAGTGCCTGTGGCTGGAAAAACAACCGTAACTGCTCCTGCCATGGAGTCATGGAATGGGTTGGGTGGGAAGGGACCTGAAAGCTCATCCAGTGCCACCCCTGCCATGGGCAGGGACTCCTCCCACTGTCCCAGGTTGCTCCAAGCCCTGTCCAGCCTGGCCTTGGACACTGCCAGGGATCCAGGGGCACATCCCTGCCATCCACAGAGTTATTGATTCTGTTTGTTGGAGTGAAAGGTGGGACATGAAATATCTGAAATATGATTTTTGCAAGATCTGAAGTTCCTTACAGTACCTCTCAGAGCTGTCTGGGACATAGAATCCGATAAGATTTTCCGTAATTTCAGAAAAAACCAAATGGCCCTCTCTGACTCACAAATAGCACCCCAAATCACCAACTTTTCTGCAATGAGAAGCTTGAACAAGACCTCTTCACTTGGGTCTGTTGAAATGTTTTTAAACAGATGGTTAAAAATATGGTTAAATGGTGAAATAAATGGTTAAATAAATGGTTAGTGTTTAATAAGTGGTTTAATGGCTGGTTTTAAATAGATCTGTAACTGAGGCTTTTGAAATTCATGTTCATATAGGAAAAGCAGAGTTTTTTGCTTAGAAAATACTGAAATGCAGTATTATTTTAACTTCACAGTATATTGTGGTTAATGTGATTGGAAAAGCTAATTGACAATGTCCCTTTCCCCTGAACAGTTTTGGTTGCAGTAAGTGGTATTTACGCCATGGAAAAGATTTAATGGAAAACCTCCAGGTAGATCCAGCTGGATTTCTACAAAAAAAGGAGCAAGCAAAACTTTCAATTTTTAGCAATAAATTCTCTGTGATTTGGGTTTTGAATGCAGCTCCGCTCCAGATTCAGAAGTGTAAGTGTGTATATAAAGTACAGATACCAGGAAACAGAATATTCTGTCTGATATCTGCTCACCTGGGCAGGAATATTTCACATCCAAAGAGAAACAAGGAGAGGAATAGCCTGAAATTCCCAAGAGTTTTGCCTTAAGAGCTTTAATGTGGGATTTAGGAATTTCAAATTCAGGTTTCTGGGCTGAAGTGAGCAAAAGAGTTTAAATCTTACAAGTTTCGGGTCTTTAATGATGTTTGGTCACCAGGTAAATCCTGACTAGTGCAGGTTGGTACCTTGATTTTGTCCAGGCTTAAAAGGAGTTGGATAAAGCAGGAAGTTTCTTTCTGGGAAACAAAAACTTTGCTTTTTGAAAAAACTACCCAATTTCTAGTGCGGATAGAAAGTGCAAGGTTTTAGAGTTTTGTAGCAAAATTATTTCTGGTCAACTACAGCTGAGCATGGCTATTATTATTATCATTATTATTATTATTATTATTATTTATTTTTCTTCCTTCAATTCATTTATTTGCAAAACCCTTCTCCTGTTTTAGAGATCCAAACATAATCTGAAATTAGGAATATAATAAAATATCAGACAGTTCAAATTACTTGGGTTCATATTTTGGATTTCCTGAACTACCAGACCTAACTCTTAGGAAATCCAAACAGCCCTTGAAATACCTCCTAAGAGAAGAAGAACATGGGGGAAAAAAAGCCCATGAAGTGAAATCCAAGGAGGGAAGACAAAATAAAGTTCAAAAATTATATTCCTTTTCCCCTCTCAATTCCTTCAGTCACCTGAGAGCCACAGATGCCGCCGCAGGGAGGAGGAAATGCAGAAATGCAGTTATCCCTCTGCTCTGCCGCAGAAAAGGATTAAAAAATGGGCTTAACACAGAAACCTGAATAATTTGCAGAATATGAGAGCAGGGCTTTGAGGACACTCCAGCATGGGCAGCACCTGAAGTGAAGTTCAGGAAAAATGACTTTCCTTTGAAATTTTATTTGCCTTATTGTAAACAGCTAGTGACAAATTCATTTTAAAAATTGTGAAAAAAAAAGAAGTCCTGCCAGGAAGCACTTAAGTCAGCTGGAATATTTCTCCCCTGATAACTCCCAGTTATCCATTTTCCTGTGCTTCTGCCTCACTGTGGCCCTGGAAGAAAATAACCCTGGCTGCTCAATAAATAATAACGCCGTAGAATTTTAAAACAAGAAACTATTATTAAAGTTACAAATCTTTGTGGTCTTTATATCGTTAATAAAACATTTATCTATTAATAATGGATATTGTTTCTACCCAACTCCTGCTTTAAATGGGAAAAAAAGCGACATAAAATGAATGGCGATTGGAAAATTGCCAATATTTCCTTGCCCTCCCCAGCCAAGGCTGACAAAAGCAGTTCCATTGATAAAGTGCTTGTCATTTACAAAGGTTTAAAAATTTTAACAGCCTCACGTAAATTGAGGGCTCTGTGCTTGGCCTTGGGGCCACAAGCAGCCGGAATTAATCGGGAGCGGCTGCAGGAATAGGAGCTGTGGCTGCAAGCCCTGCTCGTGGTTAATGGGGCACGGTGCTCACATCAGGCCAGCTCTGGATTTCCTGTGAAGCACTCCAGGACACCTGGGGGCAGCTGTTGCTGCAGCGTTTGGCAGCTGGAGCGATCCTAAAGCAATAACAATGTGCTGTGAAGAGGCTGATGGTCATTTCTGAGTCACAGGAGAAATAAAAATATGGATATGGGGTGGGCAAGGAGCTGTGTGTGAGCTTAAATTTTTGTATTTTCCTATTTTTCTATGTTTCTATTTTTCTAATTTTATTTTTCTATATTTCTATTTAAAAAAAAATATAATATTTATCTATTTATTTATTTATTTATTTATCTTTTTTGGGGTTTGGATATCAGGAAAGGTTCTTCCCCCAGAGGGTGCTGGGCACTGCCCAGGCTCCCCAGGGAATGGGCACAGCCCCAGAGCTCCAGGAGCATTTGGACAGAGCTCTCAGGGATGCCCAGGGTGGGATTGTTGGGGTGTCTGTGCAGGGCCAGGAGCTGGGCTGGATGATCCTGGGGGTTCTTCCAGCTCAGGATATTCCATGATTCTGTGAAGTCTGTCTATGTAGGTGAATATAACTGTGAATCTTGGGATGGGAACGATGTACGAGGGAAATTCATTCCTCTGTGTTCCTCAAAGATGTGGAAAATGGACAGGAATTTCCATCTCCCTGAGCTGGGACACATTTTCCAGGGACCTCTCTTAAGGCAGACTTGGCAGATGCCACGTGGGCCCCATCAATTCCGTGTTTCTGAGCACGGGGAGTGTCCCAAGGTACACACCCCAGCCACTCCTCCCCTGTGTTCCCATCTGTCCCGCTGGCACTGTCCCTGTGCCCGCAGTGGGACAGGACCATATGGCTCCCGTGATTTCCCAGGAAATGGGGCAGTGTGGGGGAATTCAGTGGGAGGAATTCAGCGCTTTGGGGTTTGTGTGCATAAGGAGCACTGCAACTCCTGAAATATCTGACCCACCGGACAGGCAGGAAAACTCCAGAAACTCAAATGTCCTCATTGGAGAACCCGGGGGGGACCTGCTCCAAGGTGTCCTGCACGCCACGGGGACACGGCTGTGGGAGCAGAGCACTGCAGTGCTCCATGGCAGCCTCATCCAGCAGCCCACAATCCCAGGATTTAGGGGATGAAGATGGCATTGGGAATTATCCTTCCTCTCCTCTCCCTGCACAGCCCAGTGAGGAGCAGGGCCCAGTGGGCTGATCCTGCTGGAGGTACTGGTGACACATCCCTGTGCTGCTCCTGCCTTTTAATGAGTGGGAGCTGCTGGAGTGTCCTGCCCTTTGCTGCTGCTCGGGAACATCCATCCCATTGTCTGGGCAGGATAATTGCAGAGGGCTGGCAGCCCTGCACTCAAAATAGCAGCCTGACCCAAATGAGAACATTTCCCATGTGGCTGAAAGTGTCTTGTTTTCTCTCTCAGAAAAAAATAGGAATAGGGGATTTTTTTTTTTTTTAAGGAAACATTCAAGTGTTGGTTTCGAAGTGCTAAACACCCACAGTTCTCTCAGCCGCTCCTCATCAGACTTGTGCTCCAGACACTTCTCCAGCTCTGAGCTGGGGGGCTCAGCCTGGAGAAAAGGAGGCTCGGGGGGAACCTTGTGGCTCTGCACAACTCCCTGTGCAGACAGGAGGGGACAGCTCGGGGGGATCGGGCTGTGCTCCCAGGGAACAGAGACAGGATGAGAGGAAATGCCCCAAGTTACACCGGGGAAGTTTAGATGGGAGGATAATTCCCTGCATATCCCTAATTCAAACTCCCCGAGTGCACCCAGCAGTGCCACCCCACTCCGTGCCCGAGGGCATCCAGGGTTCAGCATGGCTGGAAGGACAGGGGCTCAGGCAGGACAGTCCTCTGACCACCAGGACCAGGGCAGCCCCTTTCCCACATCACAGTGCTATTCCTGGGAGTCACATCACACCCTCATGGTTCCTGTGTCTAGTTTCACTGGAGGAACCTCATCAGCGGCTGATTGATTAAAAACCCTCAAAATGCAAACACCCCGAGGAGCACATCTGGAGGAAAACCAACTCTGAGATGTTTCCTCATGGTGTTTCACACCAGAGCACTCAGCTGGCAGCTCTGCACTGCTCCCTTTGCAGAGCTGACCCTTCCCAGGGCTCTGGTGTCCTTTTCTCCAGAGCAGCAAATACGTCGTGCCCTGCTAATTGCTGTGCTACAGCCGTGGGTGGCACAGGGTGACCATGAAGGATGGAGTGTAAGCTCTGGAGGTGGATCTGATGGGAAGATTCATGTTTGCAGTGCAGCAGGAACATTCTGGTGACATCCCCTGCTGCAGTGCCTGGCAGCTGCTGGCTTTTCCCTCCACAGTTTGGAGGAGTGTCCCTCTCCTGTGGCTCAGTGCCTGGCGTGGTCCAGACACAACACAAACTGAGCTCTCTGAGGAATAATGATGAAACTGTGCCTAACATGCCTTTGCTGCTGCTGCAGATGGGCCTGGGGACACTCCAGGTTATCCACAATCCCATTAGGAATCGGCCTGTGGAATCAGACTGAAGTAGGGGGGGTTTGTGGTCATATCTGCGCTTTGAGGCACTCTGTGTTCAGGACATTGGTACCTGTGCTTCAAATGTCTCCATCCAGATGTTCATGAGAAATCAAAGTGCTGGAGTCAGATCAATGCCAGCTGAGGTGCCATTAAAGCTGTGTGGCCTCCCCTGTGACAGCATTCCGGTGACAGCTGGGGAATGGGTAGTGACAAATTATTGTTGGTGACACACTGAGGCTGAAATGCCTCTGCCTCAGGAGGAGGGGGAGGGCTGGGCTCCTGCCCTCTCTGAGGACATGAAACCACGAAGGAAAGTTAGTGTGGCTCCTTTAGGAGCAAAAAAGGTGCTAAATTCATCTTTTCCTCCAAGGTATGATGTCCCTAGAAGATGTAACCCCCAGCTGGACAGCATTTGGAATGAGTGCGGTGCAGACAGTGCATGAGGCAGCAGAGGGAGAGGGCAGAGCATCTGTGCAGAGGGAACTGGCAGGGCCAGGGCAGGGCTGGGCCAAAAGCACAGTTTGTTTCTGCATAAACACCACGGGGGAGAGAAGGATGCAAACTCAGATCTGTAACTAAAGTTGAAGTTGTGGAGTGGAACAATGGAACAGCTTCGGGGGTTGGAACGAGGTGAGCTTTAAGGTCTCTTCCAACCCAAGCCATTCCATGATCCTAAATTCTTACACGGACAGGTAGTGATAGAACGATGGGAAAAGGTTTGAAAGAAAAAGGGATTTAGATGTTTGGAAGGAATTCTTGCCTGTGAGGGTGGGCAGGCCCTGGCACAGGTGCCCAGAGAAGCTGTGGATCCCTAGCAGTGTCCGAGGTTGGATGGAGTTTGGAGCAGCCTGGGATAGTGGAAGGTTTGGGGTTGGAACGAGATGAGCTTTAAGGTCCCTCCTAACCCAATCCATTCTATGACTCTGTGAAATAAGCATCAGGAACCCAGGAATTGATTAAAGTGTAAGGGAAGTAGAGAAATATGTCACATCCAGATTGTTAAGGACTGTAAATCCTCAATAAGTTCCCATCATTGGAGCACAGAATTGTGGTGATGTTTATTCCTACAGATTAAGCAAAGAGAGTTTTAAAGAAGCCATGGCGAGCTTTGTTTCTTTTTTCACTTTTCACTAATTTCCTCTTGGCTCTTGGGAGGACTGATACTGCTGAGGATGCAGTGAGGAGCAAACCAATGAGTTCAGTTTTTGTTCCTGGCCTCGTGTTCCTTGGCTTTCCACCCCTAGCCTGGGGGATGTTTACAAGCTCAGAAATCATTTTTACCTTGAAATGGATCAGTTAAAAATTAACACAGTGGTAACTAACTTTGAAAGGATTAAATTAGAAGTACTGCTCAAGAAATGTAAAGTCAGAGCACGCCTATAATATCATGGCGAGCTGTTTTATGTTCTTAAATTATTTTTTTTAATTAAATTTGCCTCTTTAAAAATAATTTTGCTTCTACAGTGTTATCTAGATGTTTTACTCTGCTGTGGAGGAGCAGAGAGAAGCTGGAGCAAACAAATCAACTATTGCATATAAGCACACAAACACACACTTCCCTTCCAGGTTTATCCTGTGGAATTGCTTTGGCCCTTTGGAAAGCCTTTTGACTTATGCTGAACGTTCACCTTTCCAGAGAATATATAGCAATCAAATATCTTCTTCCAGAGCATTTGCCTCTGCTCCAGGCGCTGGGATGAGCTGGGGTGAGCCCTTGACACCATCAGTGCCCCTCCCACTGCTGTTCCCCATGAACAGAAGGTTCCTGGGGGGAGACAGTGTTTATTGCTGATATAATATATAATACGCTATATATATATAAAAATATAAAAATATATAAAATATGTAATATGTAATATAGAATATGTAATATATAATAAATATAATCAATATAATATATTATAATAAAGATAATAAATGTAATACAATATATTATAATTAATATAATATAATATAACGTAATGTAATGCAATACAATATAATGTAATATAATATAATAACATATAACATATAACATCACATAATATATAATAGATTCTAGATTCTGGATTCTAGATTCTAGATTCTAGATTCTATATATATAATAGTGTATATTGCCGATATATTCAGCTGATCAGCTTCTGCTGAATGCAAATCATTCTGGGGATAAAGTGTATTATTAAAGCAGAAAAACCCCACTGAATGAGTTATAAGGTTCTGGGGAGGTTTCCCGTGCAGGACAGCTCGAGAGGCAGCACCTGCGAGAGGCTGCTATGAAATAATCCACTTTCTGCAGCTCCCCAGCCACGTTATCCCAGGCTGCTCATCAAGGAGTTAACAGAGAGATGTGTAAATTCCCAGAAGTTCCAGCTGTGGCTCCAGGAGGGGAGGGGTAGCTTGGGGAGGATGATCTTATCCTTCCTGCAAAATCAGGGAGCTTATCCTTGGAGCAGAGGAGCGCAGAGGGCTCGGTGTCCTGAGGAGCAGGGATGAGCTGCTGGGGATGGAGGCGCAGCCTGAGGCTGATCCATGTGGGAAAGTGCTTTGGAGTCGGCAGAAAAGGGGTGCAGGGGGCTCATCCTGCGCTTTCTGCTCTTTGGGGCACTTGAAACCCTCTGAGAGGGGCCAGGAGCTCAGAGCAGCGGAAAAGCAGCCCTAAAGCACCAACGGAGGGATCAGCCATGTGTGTGTGCTGGGGCAGTGTCCATGGGGCCATCCCAGCCATGTCACCTGGGCTGAGCTCCTGAGGGAGTGGGGCAGGGGGACAGCTACTCCTAAACCACACCCAGGGATTTGTGGGGGCTCTGCAGGATGAGAAAACACCAGATTTTGAGGAGGTTTTTAATATGAGTGTATGAAAATCACAGAATCATAGAATGGCCCAGGCTGGAAAGGACCTCCAAGATTATTCTGTTCCAACCCCCTGCCATGGGCAGGGACACCTTCCACTAGCCCAGGCTGCCCCAAACCCCATCCAGCCTGGCCTTGGGCACTTCCAGGCCTGGGAGATGAGGAGGTTTATGGTTTCTGACTGTGATTCTCCCCCTCTTCCCTCCAGCACTTGCTGCTGACTCAGCTCCAAGAGCCTCGTTTCACACACCTCTTTGCTTCCACACCCATTTCCCTCCCTGTCTGTGCCATGACACCAGCCCCCACAACTCCCAGGTTTTTATTCAGGCACAGGAACCTCTGAGCAGGCTGAGGAGAAGGGATCTCCTCCCAGCCAAGGGCAGCTCGTGTCTGCTGAGCGCCAGTGGAACGGGAACACTCCATATGCCACCCTTGCTGGGCCAGGAGCTGCCCCTCAGTGCTCTCACCTGACCTAAGTTTATCTGCAGGGTTTACAGTGGGTTTTAGCTGCACTCCACTCCCTGAAAACGCCTGGCCATGGCCCCAGCTTTCCCCATCCCCATGGAGCTCTGCAGATCCAGCAGTGGGATGCACCCAACAGCAGCGATTTTCCCAGGGTGGGTCTTTCTCCATGCAGGGAACACCATAAACCTTCTCCTGCTGCTCTCCTTTTGGTTTCCTTCCTCCCTCCCAGCTCTCCTGACCCTTGGGAGGGCTCAGGATATCCCTGTGCCTCAGCAGTGGGATCAGCTTGGCTCCTCCACTCAGGCTCCTCTCAGAAATTCAGAATTGCAGGCACAGCCCATCTCCAGCTCGGAATTCTAGGAAGCAAATTTTGCCCAATAAAGGCATCGATCAGGCGCCCTGTGCATGTTCTCAGCGCTGTTAACAAAACCATCACATAAGCACTTCTTCAAATCTCTGCTCAGATATTGCTCCCAAAATCTCAGCTGCAAGGAGCACAAAGAGCCCTTTGGTGCTGCAGCTCCCTGCCCCTCTCCCAGCTCCACCTTGGCTCTGCTTTCCCCAAAGCTCTGCGGAGGTTTGGGACTGGGGGGAGCAACTGGAGGAGAGCAGGCTGCAGCTTCTGCATTGGGAATCCATAAAGCAGGGGAAGAATTTGGGGGAATGGGAGTGAGTTTGCAATGGGCAGCAGGAAAATGAGGGTCTGGGTAGGGCTGTGCAGAGCGAGGAGGGGCAGGGTGGGAGCAGCCTGTGTTCCATGAGGGAATAAGCAGAATTCCAGCCTGTCCTCCGTGTGTCTGCCTCCAGAAAATGCAAACTGCTGCTTCTTCCCCACAGCAGATTCTCTGTACATGAATTATTTTGATAGTTTTTTTGATTGAAAAAGTATCTTAACATAGAATAATTCCAGAAGAGAAAGCAAAGGCTGGTTTACATTGCAGGCTGCAGTAAAAAAGACGGATAGAGGATGTCACCAAAAAAAATCAAAAAGGGGGAAACACTTCTAAAAAGCCAATAGTTTTTCATAAAATCTTTCATGTTCTACTAAAGGCCATTTTTCAACCAAATGATTCTTTGCCTTGTCCTAGGCTTGAAAAATGTTAAGCAGCATCTCCCAAGGCCACGCTGGAGAAGCTGGCAGGGAAGGGGAGCAACTGCATTTCACTGAGGGGGCTCCCAGCCCCAGGGGCTGTCCCTGGGATCACTTTTGGGATATTTCATGCTCTCAGTTCTTGCCTTTAAGTTCAGTTTTGCCTCAGAAATTTTTGGTGCTGCTCCTATTTTTATGTCCATGTTACTCTTACGAGTGGGTGGTTATTGACATGTTGGACTTGTCACAAGGGCATGGAGGGAATGGAGAGGAGGGAAAGGCCTTAGGGTGGAGGAGGGCAGGGTTAGATGGGAAGGAATTGTTCCCTGTGAGGGTGGGCAGGCTCTGGCACAGGTGCCCAGAGAAGCTGTGGCTGCCCCTGGATCCCTGGCAGTGTCCCAGGCCAGGGTGGACAGGGCTTGGAGCAGCCTGGGATAGTGGGAGGTGTCCCTGCCATGGCAGGGGTGGCACTGGATGAGCTTTAATGTCCTTCCACCCCAAACCACGGATTCCATGATTCTGTGGTTCCACCCACCCTGCAGCCCCTCCCTTCCCAAGGGCCACCACACAGCCCCAGGTGTGGGTTTGATCCCCAGAGCTGCGAAAGGACAGCCCTTGCAGATGCTGGCAGAGGAATGAGGGTGGGCACAGCTCATCCCTGACTCTCAGATTTGCTTCCAGAGGAGACTTTGTCTGCTGCTTCAGCCCCAAGGACTGGTGCGTCCATGGTCCCACAGCCACAGTCAGAGCTGGAGGGCTGTGACACTGTGACAAGGCTAAGGGCTGCTGTAAAACCCCTCTGGAGATTGCTCCAGCACAGAATCCCAGTGAGCCCTGGGGGAGCTGCCTGCAGCTGAGCCCCCCTGGCTCTGTGTGATCTGCATCCCTCTGCCCCATCCCTCTGCCCCACCCCTGCCTGCCTGGGCTGCCTCTGCTCTCCCACACACCTGGATCCACACTCCAGCAGCTCAGGGCTGCTGCTGCTGCTGCATTTGCTGTCTCCACCTCCTGTCCCTCGTGACTGCTGCCCTTCAGAGGGGGCTGAACTTCCCTGCCAGCCTTCTGAGAAATGGAGTTTTGTGCACTGCCAGCTTGTTTACACCCCCACCCTAAGCCAAGCACCGTGTGCTGCTCAGTCTAACTATCTGGAGAGATCTGCACTGAAGCAGGGAATTGCTCCATTACAGAAACTGTGGCTGAAAATGAAGTTGTTTTTCTAATGGGCCAAATATGTACATCAAGATGTTACCAAAAAAGCCCTGGCAATTGCAGTTTCAAATGACTTGGCAGGATCTATTTGCTTGCTATCACATTTGCTTGCTACCTGATTTATTGCCAGTGTGGAGTTTATTGCAGGAATGAAGGAGTTGCAGCCAGAGGTCTGGGAGTTATCCCTGCAGATCCTTTGGCTGGATCTGGGGGTGGCAGAAGGGAAGGGCCAGCCTTGAAGTAAATATTGGGTTTGTCACCTCCACGCTCTTTTTTGGGCTCTTTGAGGTGATGGACAGGGTGACTAAAGGTGACTTTGGAGGGGAACTTTTGGATGGGAACGATGGATATTGTACAGGCAGGATGGTGAGACCCTTGGGAAATCCACCTGGGAGATTCAGTGTGATTTCAGGGATTTCTCTCTACTTCCTCAGCATTCCAAACCTTTGTGGCTCGGGTCTGGAGGCCAGGCTGTCCCTCTGCCACCAGGATCCCATCCCAGGGCTCTGCTAACGCTGTCCCTGTCCCTCC
This sequence comes from Acanthornis magna, assembly GCA_036785705.1. NCBI lineage: Eukaryota > Metazoa > Chordata > Aves > Passeriformes > Acanthizidae > Acanthornis > Acanthornis magna. The sequence continues at coordinate 1,348,822 of JAWUZG010000015.1, forward strand.
TTATCTTCCGCCTGTGCTTTCCAGGGAGCCTGTGTCCATTCCCGGCAGCCCAGCAGTCCTGGGAGCCATCCCAGCAGTCCTGGGAGCCATCCTAGCAGATCCCTCTGATCTCGGGGAGCTCCCAGCTCTGGCTGCATGCAGACATCACACTCCTCCCGGCTGGATCAGGCTGGAAGAAGTAAGATTCCTTTTGCAAAACACGAGTCTAATCATCCAACTCACCGTGAATACCCGAGTGTGGTTTAGCTCAGGGCTCAGCTGTCACTCTGTGTCCCTTTGGGACACTCCAGAGCTGGCATTTCTGTGGGAGGATCCCTTCTCCTGTGCCCCAGAACCAGCTCTTCTCCTCGCTCTTTCCCTATCCCTGCTGGCTCCTGCTTTTCCTGTAGCTCTTTGCTCTCCTCCTCTCTCAGTGACTTTTCCATGCACCAGCTTTGCACCAGTGAGCCCGAGGGGGGAAACCTTCCAGCAGGTGCTGGAAACTCCCATTTCTGATTGTTCTTCCCTTTGGACAGCCATGTCTTTGCTGTGCTTTCCTGGAAATACAGCCCAAGAAGACCCAGGGGTCAGCACTTCTGTGATGTGCTCACCAGTGCCTTTCTCCTTGACAGAGGCTCCTCCTTTCATGGAGTTAATGTTCCCTGTGCCACCAGAAATAACCACTGGACAAACCCATCCCGGTCCTGCAGCCTCCTGCTCATTCCTGGCGTTTTGCAGGGACTGTGGGACACAGGAAGCACACACAGCAAGAAGCTCTCCCTGTGTCCTTCACACAGGGTGTGATGTACTTGGTGCTCTTTATTTCAGGGAATTCTGTCACTGATTTTTGCAGTGACAACCCTGAGATTCCTGGAGGATGTTTCACAGCCTGGTAGGAATGTATGGAGGGGAGTATCCCTGGGTCTGGTGGGAGCAGTGGCCAAGGCCATGATTGTCTGGGATCACTGTACCCCGGTGGCTCTTTCCAAGCCTGTCAATCGCTGTCTCCACGGGCTCAGTCTTTCTGTTTGTGGTTCTCTGCTTTATTTGCATTATTCAGAGCTAAGTGCAGTGACAGCAGGGTCCTGTCACTGTGAAGCTGAAGTCATTTTAACTCTGACTGACAGCGATCGCTGTCACACAAACATGAAGTTTAGAGAACGTTGTTTCTCTTCTAGACATCACCCACTTGCCCTGAGCCAGAGCTATCTGTGAACCATCTCCCTGATCCAAACTGCTGCTGCTGGGTATTCATCAGCCAAATTGCTTTACAAATAGCAGGGATGATACTGAGGGTGTGATGGGCTCAGCAAAATTGGATCTCTGAGGAGTCACTGTATCAAAGGCCCCAAACTGTGATGGGCATGTAAGAAAAGAGAAAGGTTTTGGGGCTTTTTCCCCACCAAAATGGATTTGAATCACCTGAGTTTTGACAGAGACTCAGATTGTGCTTGAGCTCAAGGTGAGGCTTCAGCTCCATCAGGTCTGTTTGTTTTCTCACTGAGTAAATCTGAGGAGCTTTCTAGACAATAAAGGGCAGCAGCAAGTTGGAATTGAAGGAATAAGTACCCCGGCCCTGGATCAATCCCCAGGCAAGCTCTACATCCAGTCTGAACTCCGAGGGAAGCAGCAAGACACGTGTCAGATTGCAGGGCTGTGTCAGGGAGCACAGTGGAGGCACTGCTGGATTCCATTCCAACGGATTTGAACAAAATGGGAAGATTTAAGGCAGCCTCAATAGCTGTGTTTTGGGGAGACCTGGGTGATTCCAATCCATTTTGCTCCAGCAGAACTTTCTGTCACCACGTCCCTTCTCTGCTGTGCTCAGAATCAATTCCTTACAGAGCAGAGTGTGTGGAAACAGAAGCCAGCCCAAATGCTGTCTGCAGAGTTTGACCTAGATTTTCCAAGGGATTTGGCTACGCACAAGCATTCACAAAATCTAAATTCAACCACCTGTCTCGCTTGTGCTGGTAAACCAAAAACCACTGATGCAAATGGACAAAGACCTTTTTTTTTCCCCTCAAAATCCCTGATCAGTCCGTGGCAGTGCAGGGAGCACACTTGCAAATTGAACATGCAGCCAAACATGTGTTTTTTCACAGCTAAACTCCCTTGAAAAATATTAATCCTGCACACTAATTAGTCAGAGATCAGAATATGATCCCAGAAAATATGCTCACTCAGCCAAAAATAGGGAGATGGTTGCAGATATCCATATGCATACTTTTCTGTTCTGCATGTGCAGTGAGCTCTAAATGCACATATTTCAGAACAGCCTCAACATGAGAACTTTTTAATTAGGCTGGTGGCCTTACAGAACATTTCCTGTTGGGATAAAGAGCTAAGTAGGGAAAAAGAACATTCTGGAGAACAAAATGCACTTTTGCAGGAACACTCAGGAGCGTGCAGGCAGCAGTGCAAAGTCCCTGGTGTCCCAAGGCTCCCCGAGCTGCCAGGGCAGCGTGGGAGGGATGTCACTCTGGCTCTCAGGCACTGTCACAGCTCTGAGCCAGGGGCTGGACAGGCTGTGGCTTCGTTCCAGCTGAGGGATGGGGGCTGCAGATCCGGCGTGTTCCTCGTGAGGGGCCCTGCCTGGAGAAGCCAAAGTGTCAGCAGGAGCTGGGGTGGTGAGCGATGGGATCTGACAGGGAACAGGGAGCTCATCTCCATGGCAGGAGCTCCTTCCCATGGCTCCAGCTCCCAGCATTTAGAGACTTCTGGCAGCAGCTCTGTCCCAGCTGCCCTGTCGGTCTGGGCTGTCCCACCCCAACGCTCTGTGGGGATGGAGGTTGTGTCCCACACTGTTGTCAGCCTGCACTGCTGGACTCAGCCTGGTCTGGACCTTTCCAAACCTTTCAGGAGCCATTATTTCACCGCCAGAGGAGCTCTGCCTCCAGTGCTTGAGCCACCTTTAATTATTCCAGAGTAACAACCAGAGCAACACAATCCTATGTTGTGGTAAGAGCTTTCCTCGGCCCCAGCTGGGATGGTGAGACCCTTTGAGCCCCTTGGCTGCTGTGGTGGCCACCAGGGCTCACAGGAGGCAGCTGTGGCTGGGTTTGGGCAGGCACAGAGCAGCTTTGTGCCCCTTTGCTTTAGAATGCTGTGCTCAACCTCACCTGGTTTCCTGCCACCCTCCCCTGGCTGCTGCTGGGCATCCTCTGCTCGGGCTTAAAACATTCATTAGGGACATAATTAACATCCTCATCGTTATGAAAGAGTAAGAATAGGGAAAATTAATTCCATTAGAAGCACAGATTGGGGCTGTGAGTGCTTCTCCTGACCTGAGGGGTCTCAGACATGAGTCTGGTGTTCTTATTATGTCACACCTTATACAAATAAGGGATAAAATAGCAGCTCCGTGAGCAAGGAGACGTTCAGGAGACAGAGGAGTAGAAACACGAGTTAGAACTTCTGACAGCAGAGTGCTGCAGTAGAAGGTTATTTTAGAACTTGCTGCCTCAAGGGAGTTTGCACTTTCTTGCCTCGCAGTCAGCCAAAGATGTTGATGCCAATTTAGTAGGAATTAAATGTATTCTCTCAACTTCAGGCGTTTCTCATAAGTTGCCCTAAGTAAGATCCCTTTCTCTCTCCCCCCTTCCACTTTCTCCGGGTGCATGGCTTTTGATCCAGCCCAAAAAGCAGAAGGTTCAAATCAGCCTTACAAACAGAGCTGTCATTCAGCCCTCTCCTTGGCAAAAGCTGTATTAATATCTACTGAAGTGTCTCAGCCAGTGATCAAAATCTTGCCTGCATTGCCATGGCAATGCAAAGGAAACTGAATTCCAATATGACAAAATCCCTGCTCTCTTTCCCCAGCCATTGTCCCTGACGTGGGACAAGCAGGCGGCACTGACAGCGATCAGGTGTTCAGCACTGGAGTGGGGCAGGGCAGGGATCCTGGCTCTCCTCAGGAGCGCTGGAGGTGCTTCCTCTCAATCATCCTGGATGTATTTGCTTTGTTTCTCATTACTCGGTGATTTTCAGAATCCTCAGATCTTGGCTGTGCTTTTTTATGCATTTTTTTTCTTTTTTAAAAAAATTTTCTCCCTGCTTGCATCTCAGATTTCACTTAGCAATAATGAGCTCGTGACTGTGGTGGTTGTAGAGAAAATGCAGCAAGGCTGGAATGGTGTCCAGCCTTTGTCTCGTGCTCCCTCTGCTCTCTCCACAGTCTGTGCCCTCTTCCCTCTACATTATCCCAAGGAACTCTTTCCCATCTCCTCACCTGCCCCGGTCAATGAGCATTGCTTTTCCAGGATCGCCTTTACAATTTGTAATTAAAAGATTCAAGGAGAAAAACACTGCAAGGGAAACACCATGGTTTGCCAGCTGCCCCAAACTTTTGGAACTACTTTTTTTAGTGTTTATTTTTTTGGGAAGTCTTCACCTGCCCGGCTCAGACACTTGTGCAGGTACTGACAACCACAGGAAAAGCTGGAGCTCAGCGTTTTTAAGAACCCTTGCAGAGGTGGGTGGTAAATACAGGCACCATTCAATCCTTTTACCCTCTAAAACAGGGCCAAGATGCCGAGACTAAACCAAAGAACCCAATCATCTCCTGCCTTCATCTTGCGGGTGAACTCCACCCAAAGAGGCTGCCTGTTCTCAGCCACATTGGGCTCAATAATCCAATTTTCCACTGATGTTTAAGGTTTTTTTTCTTTGTGCCTTAAAGCACTTGCAAAAAACACATTCTGATGCCCACAGTTGTTCACCAAGACAGGGCAATATCCCAAACCAAGTTCTAACAGCGAATTGGGCCAGAAATGCACAAAAGTGAAGATATTTTCCATTCCAGGGTTCCCTATCAGCTCTCTATTTGTACTTACAATCAAGGAGTATAATCAAGGCGTTTGTAGCAGCTTTCCTTGCAGAGTTGGTGTGTTCATGACTTCCCTATGATACTTTCAAAAATGAAATTTATTACTCTTATTTGGAAGAAAATCAAACATGAAATAGAGACAGACAGAAGGATCCTGACCAGTTCTACCTTGTAACCAAATTTACTTTTAGAGTAAATGACAGAGAAGAAACAGCATGTTAAAATAATAAATAAATTGAAAGTGCCCAGGCCAAGTCTGATTTCTGGGGCTGTGTTTTCCCAATAATGGAGACGTGTGGTGCTTTCAGCCCTGTCTCCACTGAAATCCACGAAGACTCCTGCATAACCTCTTGTCCCCTTCTATAACCCAAATGTTGTCAGTGCTTTTCAAAGCCATCACTCCTGAGCAGTGTCCCTGGGAAGGGCACACAGCACTAATAACAGGAGCTCCACGGGAGGCAGATCCATTGTCAGGGAGACGCTCTGCAATATGATCCAGAGGGTGGTATTGCAGAAATGTCACAATTCATCCTCCTGATAATGCATTCCCTGGGAGCTGCACAAAGACAGAGCAGAGAAAGAGAAGCATTTGTATGGCAGCAGCAGCCCAGAGCCTTGACAGGAATTCAGGAGGAGCTTGGTATGCCAAGGGGAAAAGTTGCTTTCCCCATTTTTTTTATCCTCTCAGTGCAGAAACCACCCAGGGCAGAGCGGCTGCTCCTGAGCTCCAACCAGTGACTCTGCCACGCTGTGCCCATCCCTCAGGGCCACCCCACAGCGCTGCACGCCCTGCCTGGGACATCTGCCCCTAAACCAGGACACAACAAACACCTTGTCCGAGCTCTCAGGCTGGTTGGAGGGAATCACCTCTCCCTCATGCACAGCTGGCCCAGGAGCTTCCCCAGCTCCAGCTCAGGAATGGAACTGGCTGGGACTGCAGTGTGTTCCACCCTTGTCCCCATGTCCTTCCCCTGCTGGTGGCCATGGCTGGAGACATCAGGACCCCAGAGGAGCCTTTGGCCACTCCCAAAAGGAATTTTTATCTCCTTGCAAAGCCTGCCCAGGACCCCCTCTTGCTTCCTTCCCCAACAGGAGTCCAGAGGCACAGCCTGGCTCACGCCATGAGCCCGGGTTAACTTCCAGCACCCTCCCTCAGTGAACTCAGTCCTCATCACCTGGCTGTCATTAGCTAATTAGCCCTCATCACCTGGCTGTCATTAGCTAATTGCTCCTGGGCCTCCCACCCCACTCCTGGCTGGGGCGCTTTGTTGTGAGAATCTGAAGAGTTCGATGACCTGTCTGAGGTCCCACAGGCAGTTCAATCTGGGGGTTCCTGTCCCCAGCTGTGACCTCCAGCTGTCCCCCACCCCTGCTTCGTTGATTCCACATCTCTCTTGCCAGTCCCACGGAAGAATCTTTTCAAATGAGTACATTCAGAGAAGGAATGGGCTGAGATTTACTGTTTTGATCAGAGATGAAGGCTGCAGATAACCCTGATTAGAGTGGAGCAGGGTGGGCTTCCTCTGAGGGGGCTGGAGAAGAAATGAGGAGTCCTTGTCCATGAGCCTGGTCCTGCTCACACTGGTCAGGACCATGAGTGTGTGTGAGCACAGAGAGCTCTAGAGGTGATAATTACACACTAATTAATCACTGCCCAGGAACCTGAGAGCACCCCCAGCTCTCTCCTCAGCTCCTGCAAAGGCCTGGATATCCCATTAGAGAGGAGGTTGAGTTAACATCTGATACTCTGCTGTGTCTCATCCACAACTGAACCACAAGTAAACAGATGAAGAACAAAGATGCCTTTTGTTGCCAAAAAAATCAGAATTATTGGCTAAATATTTACTTCAGATGTGAGCAGCTCATGCCAATGCAAACCATGATGCCTTGTTATTTTACACTCAGCAAAACCACATGGAAGCTGTTAATTGATTAAACTTCCGTTGTGCTTTGCTTGGACACTTCTTGTGGGCAAACAAAGCCTTTTCTACTCCTCCAGTCCATCTGCCTGGTTCATTAAAGGGTGGTTTATCCAAGGTATTTGAAGCTGGACCGCATCATGCCCAGGTCTGGTATCTCAGCCTCTCCCTGAATCACAGAATCCCAGAATGGAAGGGTTGGAAGGGACCTTAAAGTTCATCTCATTCCAACCCCAAAGTTTCCACTGTCCCAGGCTGCTCCAAGCCCTGTCCAGCCTGGCCTTGGACACTGCCAGGGATCCAGGGGCAGCCACAGCTTCTCTGGGCACCTGTGCCAGGGCCTGCCCACCCTCACAGGGAACAATTCCTCATTCCCAAGATCCCATCCAGCCCTGCCCTCTGGCACTGGGAAGCCATTCCCCTTGTCCTGTCCTTCCATCCCTTGTCCAAAGTCTCTCTCCAGCTCTCCTGGAGCCCCTTTAGGCACTGGAAGGTCTCCTTGAAGCTTCTTTTCTCCAGGCTGGACCCCCCCAGCTCTGCCAGCACCCTGCAGAGATAGTCCAGATCCCTGATCATCACAAATGGTGAGACTTCTCAACAACGCTTTCCCTGCGGGCTCAGCCATCCCTTGCAGAGCAGCCTCCTGGCCCTGCCTCTGCCCATCTCCCCCTCGGACTGGAAAATCAATGGCTTTCCCCAGCCCCTGGCACATCCCAAGGCACTCCTGTCCTCCCCGCAGCTGCCGTGGGGTGGTGACGACACCTGCCTCGGCTGAGTGAGTTTTTAAGTGGGAATCTGTTCCATAGAGTGGAATTCCCAAGGCTCCTCTGACCGAGGGAGACAATCCCAACACAACCTCATGAAAGACTAACGAGGCAGCCACCAACATCGCGGCAGCTCCGTGTGCCGCGGGGAGAGGCGGATGGAGCACTATAAAAGCTTTATGAGTGACAAACTTGCCAAATTGCTGTTTAAACAAGGAAGCAAATGGGGAGACCATCTGCATCAGATTGAAACTGCTCATAATCCTGTCACTTGTGCCAGCATGGTGTGTTTAAGCTCTTGAGCTGGCACGTGCCCAAGAGACACAGAAATCTGTAGGTTTTGCCGCAATGTTCCCCACTCCCAGACGGGATCTGAGCCCCCTTTGTCGTTTCTGTGGATTTCTGACGGAGCAGGGGTTTTCCCCCTTCCTTCATCCCAGAGTGAGCCCCAGCTGTGCTTTGGCTCTGCAGGCTGGGGACTCACACTGAGAACCCCCAGACTCTCAGCCCCTGCTCACTGTCTCCCACCCACTGATCCACAGTGGGGACCATCCCATGCACCTGCCCTGCCCCATCTCCAGAAACAAACACCTCAGCTGTTCCCACAGCTGTTCCCCCTCAGCAAACCCCCAGCAGGCCAGCAGTGCTGCTGTCCCGGCTGGAAAGATGAGAAAATGAGGCATTGAAATGAACGTGTGCAGTTATGAGATGAGCCTGATCCCATCTTTCCTGCTGCCGGACTGGAGTGACCCTCCATTCCCTCCTCCTCCATCCCCTCCCCCTCCATCCCAGGACTCCTCGCCATCCACGGGCTCCTTCCCACCCCTGGCAATTAAAACAAACCCGAAAGAGACTGGAGGGAAAGGCAAACCACAGCCCCCCCTGCTCATGTAGATCTTTATCTCCTCTCTTCACAGGCAGCTTTGAAAGACAACTAAAACAAGTTACTGATAATTAGCTCGAAAGACACACAAGCAATTGTGCTTTATCGTGTACAAGCTCTTTGATAATAGGCCAGGCCTTGTGCCATGAATTGCTAATTGATTCTTCCTTAGCAAAATGTTTTGCTTAATTAAAGGGTGTACTGATTTATAAACACCTCCCTAAATATTATTCACTTTTGCATCTGCTGAAAAGAGCTCAGGCTGTTCCTGCACTCCAGCATTCCCTTTCAAATTATTCCATTATACCCAGCCACGCTCTCTCACTACTGATTGTGACAGATTGAGGAATTATTAAATCATAAATACCAAGAGGAAAAGCCAGTGATACACTTAATGGGAGCCGTTCTCGCAGCCCCCAAATATTTCAAATCATGACAAAACCAGAAGGAGAAGGGGAGGCAAAACTGAAGCTCTCTGTTCTCCCTCGTGCTGGAGCAAACCATGACCCAGAGCTCAGCCTGGTGCCAGGGCAGAGGAAGGATCTGTCTCACTTTTCCTGCAAGATTGCTGAGACTCAACTCGGGCCACACCTGACTCTGCTGCTTCTCACGGTGCTTGCATGGGGGGGCACCCACAATTCAGTCTCTGGCCCTGCACAGTCCAGGATGTGCTTTTCAATCCATTTTTTTCTTCTCAGTAGGTGCTGTCGGAGCCTTTTTCTGCTGCAGTTGCCCCGTCCAGGTCTGTGCTGTGCTGCAGAAGAATGGAATCCGCGGGTGGTGTTCCATGGGACCTGTCAGGAGGTTGTAGCCCGACTCAGAATGTTTGGGATGCCTGGAAGAACACACCTGGAGGAGTAGAGAGATGGAGCCTGTGAGGGATCCGGGGCCAGGCAGCTCCGAGGAGCTGTGGGGAATTTGGAGGGCACGGGCAAGAGGAAGGTTGGGCAGGTTTGATGCAGAGGGTCTCTGGACACAGTGCGGTTTTGGGGGGCTGGGCTGTGCAGGGAAGCCCAGGCAGGAAAGGGGCACAGCTGATCCAGCCCGGGATCACCTTGGGCTCAGCTCCAGGGCGGATCAGTGTTGCGGTGCCTCAGGGGCGCTCAGCTGAGCACGGGGTGATGATGAAAACAGTTTGCTTTTCCTGGAGCCCAGGAACGAGTGAGTGCCCGGGAGGACTGATCCTGCCTTGGGATGAGGCACGGGATTGTCTCAGGGTGATGCCTAAAAGACAGTCTACCTGAAACAGAGGCCAAAACAAATTAGGAGTATAAAATGTGGAGAAATTTATTCGAGGCACATTCAGGCAAGCAAAAGACCCCCTCAGGGACAACACCCAAAATGGGCTCTGGGTCACGAGCCCTTCACCTTTGATAAGTTCTGTCCATTAGCACATTGGCCCTTAATTCTCCAATCACACCCTCAGGTGATGATGTTCACCACCCCAGGCCTGCTCCCCCAGCTCACAGTTGTTTACATATTTTCGGACCTAAGGCAATGAATATGTCCTTGAATCTGTGTTCAGAGAGCCTTGTTTGGCCAAAGGTGCTGGGAACAGAGGATTTTAGCACTTTGTGAGAAGCACAGAACTACAGCAAGTTACAGATATATGAAAAGCAAAAAAAGCCAAGATATACTGAAGGCATGAGGGGCAGCATCGCCTGTTCCTGCCCTGAGCAGGGACAGGACAGGGGCTCAGGGCTCACAGTCCCACAGAGAACAGCGCCTGGCCACGCTCCCACCAGCTGTGAGAGGGGCTGGGAGCCCCAGGGAGCTGTGCCTGGGGCTGCAGCCATGCCAGAGCTCTCTGCAGGGATTCCTGCTGCCACCCCTCCCTGCTCCCACTCCTTGGGGTCACCCTGCTCCGCTCCCAGCCCATCCCCTCAGCCCGGGGTGAGCCCCCCCATTTCCCGTGCCAGCCGCAGCACGGAGTTTCTATTTACTCAGGGCAAGTCGGTGATTTACTTTCCACCCTGTTTCACTTCCATTTGGAGCTGTATTACTGCGTGCTGCATAAATCCAGCCCGGAGTACCTGAGGAGCATCTGATGAGGCGCTGCCCTCGGGAATGCAGAGGTTATCGCCGGCAGCAGCTGGAAGCCTGTCAGCATTCAAATGGAAATTAATTGTCACCCGGCGTTCCTTCATCAGCCCAAACCTCCTTCTCCTCGGTGTTTTCCCACCTCCTCCCCTTTCCTGATGTGTCGTGTGGCACTCGCTTGTTACAAGTCTTTGCTTTCATCGGTGAGAGAGTCAAACTCACACATTGACTGATAGGAAAGGGATTTGGGCTGAGGTTTTGGTGCAGGCTGGAGGCTCTGATGGAGGGGATGGAGAGAGCCAGCCGTGAGCCTTCCCAAGCCATTCCGGGGAGCAGAAGAACGGGGCTGGGTGTCCCAGCTCCGGTGTGACACCAGGTGAGACGCAGCCTTTCTGTCGGGACTTTGAGTCTGATCAGACACGAAAGGAAGTGGGGCAGGAGATCAGCGAGCACGAGTGACTGCAGGGGAGAGGACACATCCCCTCATGTCCCGGGAAGCTGGGACAGCAGCAGGATTCACACCCAGCAGGTCCATCCAGCACTCAGGGGTGAGCCTGTCTTGAGAATCAGCCCTAAACTGTTCTTTTGCTCCAAAGCAGGTTCCCCTCGTGTCCCCTGCACTCTGCACCCTGTCTGTTTGCTCTAGAGCATCTCTTTGTGCTGGATCTCCATCCCTGCCTGGGAATGGCACACCGAGGAGAAGCTCCTGCCTCCCCAGGTGAAGCTGCTCCCACATTAGCAATGTGTGCCCTATTTCCAGGCTGGCTGCCGGCTGCCTGCAGAGACATTAAGTATGCTGAGCACTGGATAACACACACTTCTCTGCATACATTTGCAGCTCGATAACATGATTCTGGTTGCTTGTCATCCTTAGCCTCTGATCCCTGGCTGGGGTGGATGGGGATTGCTGTGCCCCAGTCAGGGCAGCCGTGCCAGGGCCATGTCTGGATCTGGCCCTTATTAACTGCACGATACAGTTGCTTGTGACTAAAATGCCCTGCGTTTTTTGAAATAAGGAGAATAAAAGGTTAAGCTGCCACAGAGATTCATATTAATCTGTTCCAATTACAATATGCATAGCACTTCTCAAAAAGGATTTGAGGCTTCTCCCACACAGACTTAGATGTGTCCGCATGAAATATCAATGTTTCAGGGCAGGATTTGCAAAAGCACCTCGAGGAAATGAGGCACCCACTTCTTATTGACTCTCATTGACTTCCCTGATTGTTTTTGAAAAATCCCATCCTTAATTATGGTTATTATGCCATAAGAAATGGTCTCTCTCATTACCACTGGCATGTCCTACATACTGACAGTACTCACAGCAGTCTAACAAATAAAATAAAATAAAATAAAATAAAATAAAATAAAATAAAATAAAATAAAATAAAATAAAATAAAATAAAATAAACCAAGACACTGAGGCTGCAAAGTGGACAATTGCTCAGAGTGTTACTGGTGATGCCAATCAGGCAAAGCTTTTGGAAAGGTCCTTAAACCAGTCCCCAGAATGCTGCACTGGACTGGGAAATATAGCCCAGGAGGTCCCAGCTGGACACCCCAAGGCCAAGCACCCCTCTTTTCCCAAGGACCAGCTCTCGGAAGGATGATTTAGGAGCCAAAGCACAATGCAGGGACTTGCTTGGCTCCAAACCAGTGCTCAGCGGGCTCCAGGTGAAGTTTGGTTTCCCTGTGGTGTTTTTTGAGGGTCACACTCAGGCTGACTGAGCACCCAAAGCCATTCATTCTGTTCCCCAAGCCATCTATTCCTGTTGCCTGTCTGCACTCCTGACCTTGCTCAGGGGCCAGCAGCATTCCCAGAACGGGCTGTACCTGCAGGAATGCTCTGGGAGGACCCCAGGATGGTCTCCAGAAGGTCTGGGAGCCAGGAAAGTGCCAGGAGGCGGCACAGGGCTGTCTGTTGTTGGCACCATAACAAGCTCCTCTAGCCCCTTTTTCACCCCTGAAGTCTTTCCCTCGTGCACTGAAAGTTTTTCACCTCCAGTTTGGCCCCCTCAGGCTCTCCAGGACCCTCCAGCACAACCTCCTATCCTGGGAATTCGGGCTCTTTTGGGATATTGGGATATTTGGGATATCTTGGGATATTTGGGATATCCCAAGATATCTCCATGTGCTCCAGAGAAGCCACACGCACACAGCTGTGCTCAGAGGCTCTTCTGCAATGCCTGGGGATTACAAGGCATCCCAGAAACTCACTGGAAATCCCCAAAACATGGGTGTTGGCCTTTTCCACCCCAAAACCTTTACAGATGCACCCTTTCCATTCTCACTCACGTCCCGCAGAGCCTGTTGCTTGAAGTACAGGCAGAGTGAGCAAATTTGAGCTGCTCTGGAAGTGACCCTTCCTCCTGCAAAGGTTGGCTTTTGCAGCACCAACTCGGTGAGGAAAAGCTGCAGAGGAAAAAAAAAGTTGGGGACACAAAAATGAAATATATCTCAGCTTTCAGAATCCTTTCTCCCTCACAGCAGGGTTTAGGAGGCAGCCAGACTGCAAGTACAACTTTGCTTATTTTTGCTTTCAAACACTGCCAAACCTTTAACTATTGATTGCAAGCAAAGGTTCATTAGGGAGGGGAAGGGAGCAGTGGGTTTAGGGAGAAAGGCAGAAATCCCACTTCATCTGCTTAGAGGCCTCTGCGGATTAATAGAATTAATTTGTCTTGTGGGGCATTAATTGAAGAATGTGCTGAGGTTAAGGACAAGGTCAGCTCTTCCCAGGGTAGTGCCTCCTCCATAGTTCACTTACCAAGCCATCAGGACAGGATGGGCAGAGCACTCACGAAGGATGGAATTCTGCTCCCAAGGTCCCTGGGAACAGAACCTTGGATTCAGGATAATACTGAGTGGGAGCTGTGGTGCCTGGTGGATGTTTTATTGGGTGAGACATCCAGCACTACCTGGTGTTTCCTTAGGATCTGCAGCTCTGGATCTGTCTGGGTGACACAGAGGGACAGTTCTGAGCCAGCTCAGGGTGTCAGGTTGCTCTGCCCCGCGGCACACCCAGTCCTGTGCCGGGCAGCTGCCAGTCCCAGCCCTCACCCCAAGAGGAGCCATCAACACAGAACAGCTCAGGAATCGTTCCCAGGCCGTGTTGTTCCACCAACGTGACCCAGGCAGGGTTGGCTGCAGGCTGGGAAGAAGGATTTGGCTGGGGGGGGGGATGGAGAGGGCAGGCTGGGACTGCAGGGCTGTGGCACTGTGGCACTGGGACTGCAGGGCTGTGGCACTGGGACAGCCTCTCAGGCTTGTCCAGGATGGGTGGGCAGGGCTGGGGGCTCCAGCAGCTCCCCAGCAGCTCCCCAGCAGCCAGGATTTTCCCTGCAGCCTCCCCCACTGTGTCACATCAGGCCAGAGCAGGTGTCCCAGCCAGCAGAGGGACAGATCAAGGTGGGGAAAGGTGAGGAAGGGACGAGCAGCTGAGCCAGGCTGGGTGAGGCTCTGTGGTGTCAGGGATGAACGCAGACCGGGGGGGCTGTCAGTGTGTGCCGCAGCAGCTGTCCCTGCTGTCCCTGTGGTGGCAGGAGCTCGGGATCCTGCAGCTCCTCCTCTGCTCACACAGAACTGGCCCAGCTGGGAGAATGTGACCTGCTGGGGGTGATTTGTCACTGGGCAGGAAGGATCTGCCTCCTGCTCCTTCTGCAAATGTACCCAGGGATTGCAGCCAGGGGGATTAATGGTGACCATGCAACCCTGCCAGACCCCTCTGGGCACCAGTGCAGCACAGCAGGCATGACCTGGGGCTGATTCCATGCACTGCTCACCACCTGTTGTTCTTCAGCAGCATCTAAACCCCAGCACAAGGTTTTAAACACCAGGACGATTTTCCTGTGGGATCAATCAAATATTAGAGCAGGGGTTCAGTATGGAGAGACTTAAAAATGAACCTGATCCACCTGATCCCTTTCCAGCTCAGTTTGGGGTCAGAGATCTCCAGAGGTTCATTTTAACCCAAGTTTCTCTGTAAGCCACAAAAGCCAGAGCCCAGCATGGCAGAGGGGCAGAACAGGGCAGAGAGGCACCAGACAACTCTGCTCTAGGATTTGTTCATCTCCAGAGTTGCCCCCGGGGCAGAAGGGGAGGGGGATTTTTTTTTCAGGCTCTAATCCAGAGTGGGCTTAAATCCCTGGTATTGCTGTTGGTTATTCTCTTCTTCAGAGCCCCCAGGACAAATACCCAGGGAATGCACCCAGCTCTGCTCTGTTAATGAGCCCTGAGAAGATCAAAGATGATGGCACAAGACAAAGCGTCTGTTTTGCACTCCTTAACAGCTTAAGAGAAATTAAAACCTACACAGGAAACCGTGTGAGGCCACTTTTACTGAGGGTGGAAAGCCAGGCTCAGAGAGGAGATTTTGTGCCAGGCTTAAATGTCTCTTTGTGCCCACATTTCACCTCCTTTCTTTGGATGCACGATGACAGAATTACACTCCAGACAGTGCTCTTCTGAAGCAGCACAGACAATATTGGTTTGAATTCACTTCTTTTTGTTTGATTTTTCCTTGCTTGTTTGCTATTTCAGATGTTATTACCTTGCCAGTGTTTAGATTAGTGCTGTCTCCAGGTTTGTGAGAGTGACAGAGTGGAGTGTTTGGGTTGTCAGGGGATCCATCCCACCTTCCCAAGGGATACAGGAGATGGGCTGGGAACAGCCACAGAGGTGGGATGGGTGCCCAGGGAGGCTCCAGGGCACCCCAAAAGTGTCATCTCAGCTATTTCTGCTGTCACAGGTGCTGAAGATGCTGGAGCACCCCTCACTACCAGGTGTACAACAGCCGTGGGAAGCAGAAATCCCCACCTGACCCACCTGGGAACTGCAGAGTTCTGGGGCTGTACCAGCCCTGCCTTTCCCCCTTCTGCCCCTGGCCTGCAGGAACCTCCCCAGAGCCTGCAGGTGTCCTGTTCAGCCAGGAGCTGATCGAGCTTGCAAAATTCCTGTCTGTCAGTGTGCTGTGTTCCCTCAGCCCTGCCAGCTGCTGGGACCTTTGGGACAGCTGCCTGGGGTCTGGGCTGGCCCTGGTGACAGGGATGAGAGAAAAGTCCCCATGGCACTGCTGCTATTCACCCCAACCTCTGTGTTTAATATCCTGCCCCTGAGGCACCAAAGGTTTGTTCTCAGCACTGCTGGGGGTTTTGGAGCACAGGGGGTGTTTGTGGGTGAGTTGTGCAATGTTGTTTTCCTGTGCTGCAGCTCCCTGCACGTGGTGAAAGAATCGCTGAAGGCATTTTCCTGACTCTGTCCGAGATTTAAGTCCTGCCCTGGCCCCAGCCCTGAGGGCCAGACCGAGCCCGGCACTGCCAGCCCTGGGTCTCCCTGTGCTCTTGGGGCCAGCTTTTCACAGAATCATAAACCATGGAGACCCCTCCCTGGTGGGAGCTGGGATTTGCACTTCTCTGGTGACAATGTGCCCATCTGTGCAAGCTGTGCCCTTTCCTATCCCATCAGCTCTGCCCCCGGGATATCTCCCAGCCAGCACCAGGACGAGTCCCACAGGGCTGAGCCACCTTCCTGGCCCCGGGGGCTGCACACGGAGAGCTTTAGATGACAGACACCCTCAGATGCACCTGCAGGATCCTCGAGTCCAACCTGTGCCCAGCCCAGAGCACTGAGTGCCACATCCAGACATTCCTTGGACACCTCCAGGATGGGCACTCCAAACCTCCCTGGGCAGCCCCTGCCAAGGCCTGAGCACCTTTTCTGTGAAGAAATTCCTCCTGATGTCCAACCTGAGCCTCCCCTGGCACAGCCTGAGGTCCTGTCGCTGATTGCCTGGAAAAGAGCCCAACCCCCCCCGGCTGTCCCCTCCTGTCAGGAGCTGTGCAAAGCCACAAGGTCCCCTTGAGCCTCCTTTTCTCCAGGCTGAGCCCTTTCCCAGCTCCCTCAGCTGCTCCTGGGGCTCCAGCCCTTCCCCAGCTCTATTGCCCTGTCACCTTTCTCAGAGCAGCACCAACACAGGTGACAACACCCCCAGGGCCCTGAGTGTCCCACAGCAGAGCAGGACTGACCAGATATGGGCCAGGGGGCAGAGCCTCTCTGGAAATTTCGGTCCTGAGCCACCTCTGCCTCTGCTGCTTCGTTCTGCTCAGAGCTGCTGAAGGTCAGGGAGCGGCTCAGGAGGGTCCACAGGAACTGTGCTGAGCTGGGCCATGCCTCACCCAGGTGTGATTCCGTCACCAGGAGGGTCACTCAGGTGTGATTCTGTCAACAGGAGGGTCACCCAGGTGTGATTCTGTCACCAGGAGGGTCACCCAGGTGTAACTCTGTCACCAGGAGGGTCACTCAGGTGTGATTCCGTCACCAGGAGGGTCACCCAGGTGTAACTCTGTCACCAGGAGGGTCACAGCCCTGCACAGGTCCCTGTGAGGATGCAGAATGGCTCAGCACAGCAAAGTGACTGTGATTAAACCTGGGCTTTGTGCCTCTCCATGCAAATGAGCGCCCATTAGTCGCCTCCATCCCGCTGGGCTCCACACAGCAACCTCAGCAACCCCACCTGGCCTATTTTTAGAAGCACCATGATTTCCCAGTCACTCTGCTCATGCTTTTCAGACCTGAACCCTGATTTTCGAGTGGCTGGAGCTGTCAGTGCTGCTCTCAGCCGGGTAAGAGGGGGGCAGATGGGAGAGAGGAGATGAGAAAGGAATGAAATCCACCGTGGACATTTCGGATGCAAATGACCACCTGCAAACAGATCAAAGTTGCAGCGTGTCTCACAGAACGGGAGTGTGTTTCACAACGTGTCAGGAGCGTTTCAGACAGGTTTTTGCCAGTGGGAGATCTCATAATTAAAGGTTAGCAAGTGCCTCTGCTCACTGCTCTGCTCAGGCTGGCAGTGCCCACAAGGCAGCTCCAGCCACACTCAGCTTCAAAGGGATGAGTCTCACCTGGTATTTCAATATCAACGAGACATTAAGTGATGGCAGCAAAAGGGCAGCCCCAGCCTATGAGGAAAAAACCTGTTATTAATATTTTATTAGCTTTAGTTGTCTTAATTTTTTTTTTACTAAAATTGTTCAGGAGATAATTAAGTCTCATCAGTGCCTGGAGTGCTTAGAAACAGAGGAGAATTCAAATGATACCGAACCCATCTTCCACTCTGCCTTAAATGCAGAGCAAGGATTGTAATGAAAATGCATCAACCTGTATTCTCCAGTACTGTGCAGTAAAATAGTGCAGTAAAATAGGTTTTTACCCTCGTCCAGGTGAAAACCCAAATGTCTTTTGCAGAAATCCTCCCATGTGTCTCACATCTGAGCTCTCAGATTCCGGCCCCAGATGGCAGGAGGGATGTCCAGGTGCTGTGCATCCCTCAAAATCCAGTAAGGTCTCCCAAAAGCCAAGCTGTGTTTTGGGTTGTGACTCCTGGAGGTGTGAGTTTCACCTTTAGGGAACAGAGGGAACAAGTCCTGCACAAATCAGTGAACAGAGGTGAGACAAAAGTGCCACTGACTCCTAATATTTCAATTCCACAGGGCATTTTTCCATGTTTTCCAGTACAGCTCATTATAACGTTAAAAAATGTATGCAATGCATATAAGATTTTATATTCTTATATAATTCATGCCAGCAGTGCGATGGCCATTACCCATTCTGCTTCTTCTCTTATTAACTTGTTACCCCATATCTGTAATAAAGGGAAAATTGGTTCAATATTTGCCTTGCCCAATATCACTCATGGCCTAATCTGTTATTTTTTCACTCCCTTTGCTCATAGATTGTTGGATCTGATAATTCATCCATAAAATGCTGTCCATTTCATTAATCCAACAGACACAGGGAAGTGGAGTGGGGAATTCAAAAGGAGCCCACAGGTCTCCCTAATCCTGTAGGTGTGTGATAACAAATTCATGAACCTGATCCCAAATTCAGGCGAGAGGAATATCAATGATGGCAGAGCAAACTGAGGGCTTGAGACCACGGACTTGAACTCCCCAAGGGTACCTTGGCAACTTCTTTATAAGCTGGAAAAGGCTTGTGTCTTGGTTTGAAAGACAGGTGTCTGCTAAGGAAGGTGGGAGCCTCCCTTAGAATGGATAATGTGACCCCCCCTCCCTCCAAATTATTATGACTTTGGAATCAAGGGCTGTCAGACAAAGATATGGGAGAAGGAATAACAATTCTACACTAATATTTAGAGCAAGACAATAATACAGAAACAATTGTTTAAATAGACAAAGTCAGAATACAACCAACGAGTTCCAAAGGCGCTGGACGTGGCAGGAATTCACGTGGCACTGCTGGGTTAATGGTCAAACTCGATAGTTTTGGAAGCCTTTTCCAAATTTAATTATTCTCTGATTCCCTATAGCACAGCCCCATGCAGCACCTTTTCTTTTTTCCCTCGCAGAATATTGGATAATCCTGAGGGAAATATGGTCTGCTTGATAACACGCCAATAATCTGGCCACCAGCACAGGGAAACTGGAACATGTTCCAATGGTGGAATGGACAGGGGGAAAAATAGGGCATTTTTCTTTATTCTAATGGAGCGCAGGGAGTACAACCCATTGTGCATGGTGGGTTAATTGTGCACCATTAATTGTTAATTGTGCACCATTAAACCAACAAGACTCAATGTTTGCATGCAATCTGAATATGCTGCAGAACAACCAATGCCTGTGTGGTTGCAGAGTTTCTGATTAATCCACAAAATGAAAAAAAAAGAAAAGGAATAAAGGAAAAACTCTTTCTCCACACGTGGCTGAATTAGTGGAGCTTTGCCAGCTTGAAGAGAAATGGGAGGCAGGAGGGGGTGGCACTCCATGGGTTTGTACTCAGCAGAATGCAGCCCCTAAAACCTGCACTAGAAATTGCCCCATCACTGAATATTGCTGCTGAACAGCCCAGGATGGTGCAGCACTGTGGGATCTGCGCAGCAAACACACCAAGGGTCAGTCCTAAACACAGCTCAGGCAGCCCCCAGCGAGCTTTGCTGTGAGAAAGAGTTTCTCGATGCAAATGTTCATCGATTTCCTGACAAACCTGGAGAAACTGCCAAGAATTGGGGCACATGCAGTAAATGAGGAGGTCAGTGCATAATCACGGCTTTCAAAAGAGGCTTCGGGAGGATTTCAGAGCCCTTGTTTGCTGATGACAGGCTAAAGATCGCTGATTATGCTGTGCAGTTCCCAGCTCTCCAGCTAAAAGAACAATAGTGAGAAGTGGCTGACAAAAGGGAAGAATAAAGCTGGAGTGAATCCTGTCCAGGGCCTGCTCTCGGGGTGACATCTCAACACGGAAATTCAGCCACCTCAACACAGGGAGAGACCTCCTGCCCTTCTGAAAACACACAAAAGAAGGTGTTTCAGCCACATTTTAAGTATGAGCTCCTGTGACATCTCCTGAGAAGACCTGGCCAGGGTTAGATTGGTGCTGACTTTCTTTAGCTAAATCTTGCAGCCCTCCAGGGATGGATATTTCTGTGCTGAGCTGTTCTGAAACCACACCACGCCCCTGCTGAGAACTGAATCACAGAATTGATTAAGGTTGGAAAAGACCTCCAAGAACATCAAGTCCAAACTTCTACAAATGTTTTCCCTATTGTCAGTTCTCCACTTCCCAAACTGAAATTCAATGTATGATGGAATCCCAGAACGGTTTGGGCTGGAAGGGACCTTAAAGATCACCTCATTCTGCCCCCTGCCATGGGCAGGGACACTTCCCACTATCCCAGGGTGATCCGAGCCCTGTCCAGCCTGGCCTTGGACACTTCCAGGGATCCAGGGGCAGCCACAGCTTCTCTGGGTGCCCTGTACTTTATATATTCCTTGCTCCCCAGTAAAACCCTTCATTTTATTGTTTTTAACCCATTTAGGCTCTGGTTTCTTTCAGTTTCTGGGGCCATGGTGGATGCACAGCAAAGCTTCTGAGAGCTGAACTCTCCTCATATCACTTGAGAACTGGTAATGTTGAGAGGCTGCAAAACATCCCCACTACGTTTCTTTTACAATGCCCTTATTTTGTTGAAATTGTTCTTAAAACCCTCCCTCTTGCTGGCTGCCTGCACTCAGACACTTCAGCTTTTTGGAATTACAAGCAGATTTACAATTTACAGTTTACTCAGACTGTGGCAGTTTGGGAGATCCAGATCGCTTTTGCACGCCCGGCCCTCGCCACGTGTGGTGCTGAGCACCTGGTTCAGAGGCAGAGCAGCCTGAGGGGATGGAAGGAATCCCTGGGACAGGCAGAAATGCTGAGGGAGAGAGGGGTTTATTCTGGGGAAAGTATCAAAATGTTGGTTTTCTCCAAGAGAGATGGCATTACGAGGTGGGTTTAGCCATCCAGCTCCCATGCAGCCCTCCAGGGATGGATATTTCTGTGCTGAGCTGTTCTGAAACCACACCACCCTCCTGGTGAGAACTGAATCACAGAATTCATTGAGGTTGGAAAAGACCTCCAAGAACATCAAGTCCAAACTTCTACCAATGTTCTCCCTTTTGTCAGTTCTCCACTTCCCAAACTGAAATTCAATGTATGATGGAATCCCAGAATGGTTTGGGCTGGAGGGAACCTTAAAGATCACCTCATTCCACCCCTGCCATGGGCAGGGACACCTCCCACTGTCCCAGGCTGCTCTGGCCCTATCCTGGCTGAACCTGGCTGATGTCCCCTGCCAGCACCTGGCAAGATGAAGCATTATCAAAGACTTCAGGAGGAAAGGAGGCTGACGCAAAAATAAATGTCCAAACATTCTGTTTAGAAACCTGGTCAGGTAAATGAGGGCAGAATTCCCTGAAATTTGGTAGTTCTGTGATCTGATTTGTTGGTGGATGGCAGAGATTCAGGAGGGCTCCTGAAGCTCTTCCCTGGAAATTGGAGCTGTGGGGACCTGTGGTGTGTGGGCAAGTGGAGATTGTACAAATGAGAGCAGAGCTGGGCTCTCGGGGGCCTCCTAAAAGGAAATCCTGATGCACTGGCACAGCCTGCTCTGCACCTCAGCAGGAGGGAGAGGAAAGACTTTTGGGGTTTGGGGTTATTTATTTTTTAAAGATCCCTTGATAAAGTCTGTGTGGAAAAGCTCTAAACTTGAGGTTCCCTAAAAGTTTATTTTTGAGATATTTTCTCCTTTCACCTCTTTGATTCATATCCATATTAACTGGCCTCGAGTTAATCCATAAAGAGGAAAATATTGGGATCCCCATTATTTCCATGATCCTGGGTGCCAGGAAGGGGGTGATATCCTGAGATGTGATCTGAGCAAAGAGCCCCCGTGTTTTTTCCAGAGGTTTCAGTGATGCCCATTGGCCCTTCCCAGCTCCCACCTGCCCCCAGCAGCTGGAATTCCCAGCTCTCTCCCTGCCCTCTGCTTCCAGCTGGCATTTCTCCCTCCCTCAGCCGCTCACCACACAACCTGCTTGTTCGAGGGCACATAAAAACCCCAGTCAGCACCCAGCAATTGTGGCTTTGCTTTCCCCTGATTAAAAACCACTTTATTGGGCTGTTAACCTCCAGACCCTAGAGCTGCCCGGCCCCAGCTGCCTCAGGAAGCAAAAACCCCACGGAAAGCAGAAGTCCCTCCCCAGAGGCAGAGCAAGGCTGTGCTTTATTAATAAAATCTTGGAGCTCTGTGCCATTCCCCCACCCACCCTGGCAGGGATTTATCACCACAGGGCTTCAGTCAGCACAAAGGACAGACCTGCTCATTTCTAATGGATAGGGGATCTATCCAAACCCATTCCCACACTGTATGGGATCCCAGGAGCACCGAGCCAGCCTGTGGAGGTGGGCAGCTCGTCGGGAGCTGTAATGCTTTCCGTGTGCAGCAGGAAATGCCATTTGCAGAGCTTTCCCCAGTTCCATCCACCTGCCTCTCCCTGCCATTCCTTTTGTCTCTTATTTATGGCTGTGATTTTGATGCCACAGTTACTGTACACGAGCTGCTGTATATTTCTCTTATTTGCTTTGAAATTGCTCTTTGCAGCTCATCTCCACAATCATTTATTTGCCCACAAAATAAGCAGGCCCTGAACTATTTCCAGGCAACCAGTTTTGCAGAGCCCAATCTTTTTTCTTTTTTTTTTTTTTTTTCTGTAATGATGTAGAAACATCCTTTATTATTGCACTTAAATGCTTATTAACAATTCATGGAATCATAAGTGGCTGAAAAAACAGGTTCTGGAGCTAAATATTTCTAGAGAGTGTCTTAGCCCAGAGCCTTTCCCTGCAAGTGCAGGATTCAAAGTGGAGGAGAGCATGGCTCGAAGCTGGTATTTTCAGGGTAATTGCATTTTTTAATTAACAGTATATTTAATCCATGCACAAAAGCAAGTGACACAGCTGCTCAGGGACTGCTGTAATGGACTAAAAATCATTTTTCACAGTTTATCTTTTATTTTACCAGGCTTTACATCATGGGCACTGGAGATTGTGATGATGAACACCCTGACCCTAAAGCTCAGGGTTCCTGTGGTTATCACCTTCAGCATGAGCATGGGCCATTCTGAGTCCTCACCCTTCCAATTCTGGTCACACTGGGGTTGTGTTTAGGCTCAGTGACACATGAACACCTCAGGACAGGATTTTTCCCTCATGGAGCACAGACAAGGGTGGTTGAAGCAGGGAAAGGCAGTGACAACCTCTGCAGCCACTGCCCAGGGCACTGTCCGCAGCTCCCTGGGGCAGAGGGTTTGGGATGATCTTCCCCATTTCAGGGTACTGAGGAATGTTCCTTTTCTACTCAATTTCACAGAGTTCCAGTGTCTGGGCGAGGAGCAGAAAGAGAGCTGTTTACAGGGTAAAATGCCCCTCTTGTGCAGAGAGCTCAGGAAGTCCCCAGTGCCTGTTTGTGCCTCAATGAGTGAGAAAATCACAGAAGCACAGAATGTCCTGAGCTGGAAGGACCCCCAGGATCATCCAGCCCAGCTCCTGGCCCTGCACACACACCCCAACAATTCCACCCTGGGCATCCCTGAGAGCTCTGTCCAAACGCTCCTGGAGCTCTGGGGCTGTGCCCATTCCTTGGGGAGCCTGGGCAGTGCCCAGCACCCTCTGGGGGAAGAACCTTTCCCTGATCTCCAGCCTGACCCTCCCCTTGCACAGCTCCAGCTGTTCCCTGGGTCCTGTCCTTGTCACAGAGCTCAGAGCTGTCCCTCCACTGCTCCTCAGGAGGAAGCTGCCACCTGAGGTGTCCCCTCACCATCACCAGCTCCAAGTGAGCAGCCCTCACAATTTCAGGGCTTCCCAAGCAGCACAGGCGCTGTGTGGCTCTGCCACCAGCAGCAGGGAGATGATGTGACACAGAGCCCTCTGGGGCCCCGAACGCTTCATTGTCCTCTGTTGCAAAGCCGATCAATTTGGAGACTCTCCCTGGGGGTCCTGCCTTTATCTTGGTCTCTTTTTTTCCTTGCAGCACAGGGCTCACACACATCCCTCCCAGCTCAGGAAACACATTTGGCTCCATCAGAACGTTTTTAGTGTTGGCTGTGAGCAGTGACACCGTGGGTTCAGTATCACAGGAGAAGCCCGTGAGCAGGGGAAATCCATGTTTGCTTCCCGTGGCTGTGCTGCAATGCAAACTCCAGAATATTGCCTGCAAGGGATGCTCTGCAGTGACACAGGGAAAGGAAAGAAAGATTTCTGGTGGTTTTATTCCGGGATGGGGAGTTGATCCTCACCAATCTCCTGTCCTGGGAAGCCAGAAGGGATGGTCTGAGCTCATGTGTCCCCTCCTGTGTGTGACAGACACTGGCACAGCCTGCTCTGCACCTCAGCAGGAGGGAGAGGAAAGACTTTTGGGGTTCGGGGTTATTTATTTTTTAAAGATCCCTTGATAAAGTCTGTGTGGAAAAGCTCTAAACTTGTGGTTCCCTAAAAGCTTCTTTTTGAGATATTTTCTCCTTTCATCTCTTTGATTCATATCCATATTAACTGGTCTCGAGTTAATCCATAAAGAGGAAAATATTGGGATCCCCATTATTTCCATGATCCTGGGTGCCAGGAAGGGGGTGATATCCTGAGATGTGATCTGAGCAAAGAGCCCCCGTGTTTTTTCCAGAGGTTTCAGTGATGCCCATCTGCACGAGAAGCACGAGAAACAGCAGCAGCATTTCTGAGTTCAGCCCTGGGAGATGTGGGAATCCCTGGAGAGGGAGCAGAGCAGGGAGCAGGATGGGCAGGAGGAGGTGTGGTGGCTGCAGGGAGGATGCTACAAGTGCTGCTGGAGGCCCATCCTGAGGGCTGGAAGCATAGGTGAGGTGTAAAAGTTGCTACCAGAGCTCTTTGGTGTGGGTAGAGCTGTGAAAGCTGGCACGAGTGACGAGCTGGCCTGCCAGGGTCCCTGCAGACAGCCTGGGGGGCTTCCAGCTCCATGCTCCCGATGACCCTGGAGGATCTGAGGCACTCAGTGCTTCAGCTGGGGAAAGAGAACTCTCCAGCAATTCCTGGCCACTCCTCATGGGCTCTGTCCATCCCTCTGTCCATCCCTTTGTCCATCCCTCTGTCCATCCCTCTGTCCATCCCACAGCCATGGGGGATCTGAGGCAATCCCACACAGGTGGGAGGGCTCTGTGCAGGGGCAAGGGGGACTCTGCCTTGTGCTGAGCCCTTCCCAGGGGGGCTCATCCTCATGGAATTGGGGCTGTCTGTGGAATCCTGAGCACCAGCAAGTGCTGCCACACCAACTTCAATAATCCTCACTCAGGTCAGTGGCCACCAGACCTGAGCCAAAGCGGCCTGGACAGAGGTAGGAATGGCCACCACAGTGAGCAGGAGTGGCTCAGAGAGGGACAGAGCCATGGGGGGCGAGTCATGCCCAGCTGATTTAGGGAGCAGATGGAATTTTGCCAATACAGTTTCATTTGTGCTTGATGCTAGCTTGAAGCAACTGGTTTTGAAAGAGATACCGGATGCGTTCAACGGCAAATATTCTGATAGCAATTAGAGAAGACAGACTTGGAGGAGATGCCAAGCTTCCCTCTCGTTTTCCTCCCCTGGTAAATCTTGTGATGAGACAGGGTGATCCCCCTGAGCTGCTGCCCAGCAGTCTGAGCCCAGGTCACAGCTGTGCCATCCTGGAGCTGTCCTTGGCACCCCACAGCAGCAGTAGGGAGGAGATACAGAGCTGCCAGGTGTCCCTGTGAGCAGTCACTGTCCCCAGCTCACAGGGAGCCTTTGCTCCAGACACCCCATGGTAGCTGCTGGGAGGCCAAAGTGTGGCTGGGAAGGGAAAGCAGAAGCTCCCGAAGGTATTCACAGCAATTTTCAGGACCAAAATAATTTTTTTTTTGTGGGCTAGAACAATTCAAACTTTGAATATTTATCAAAAAGCTTTTTTAATGCCATTTTTTATTACAGAATTCCTGTTAGGGGCAGAGAAGGGGATGTATAAAAAATAAATGAGATTATTGCTTGGCTTAGATGTGTAGCAGAGTTGCTGTCACAGCATTTGTCATGATGAAACCAAAGCTGGGTGACTCTTCTTTCAGCTGCCAAGAGCTTGACCCCTCAGAGCCCTGGGTGTGCTGGAGCCACGTGGGCTGGTGTGGACAGACTGTTTCCATGCTGACATCACATCTGTAACCATCCCTTTTCCCTCCCAGGCGCTGTGCCTGCCTCCACTCTGGTTTGTTTGCCCGTTTCTCTGGTGAGGAACCAAAATGAATAATCAACAATCAGACAGATTGGTGCTTTGCAGCCAGTGCAAACTCTTTTTAGGCTGTTAGCAAGAACCCCCAAAGCCTCCCTCCTTGCTTTTGTCTTCTGTAGATACCACTTGTCATGGATTGGGCCTTTCATCCCAATAGGACTTTTAACTTCAAATGTGTCAGATCTTTAAAGAACTGGAAAACATTAACAGGCAGGGAGAAACTTTATTCTAATTTGTTAGATGTGAGAGCAAAAGGAGGATGCAGCCATTTCAATGAGCACAGGCTGTGTTTGGATGGAGGCTCCTGCTCCTAAAGGGTCTGTGGGCTCTTCCTTCCTAAAGGTTCACTGAGGCCCTGGCACAGGGTGCCCAGAGAAGCTGCCCCAGCCCTGGATGGACAGGGATGGAGGCTGGACAGGGCTTGGAGCAGCCTGGGATGGTGGAAGGTGTCCCTGCCCTTGGCAGGGAGTGGAACTGGATTATCTTTAAGGTTCCTTCCAACCCAAGCCACCCTGGGATTCCCACAGCCATGATCCACTATCATATCCAGCCTGGCCACAGCGATTTTTGCCAAGGAGGAGTGGCCAGACTGTGCTGTCCCAATCTCACCAGCTGTGTTTGAACCTTGCACGGCTTTGCTCTTGATACTCCACACTGCAGTGCAGCCAAGAGCCTGCGATGAGAGGCTGTCCCAATGGGCAGAGCTGCTGCTCAGCTAACGAGTCTGGAGTCATTAACGTTAACAGCCACACCGCAAAGGAGGCTCTTTCTCGTGCTTGCTCCAAAGACCAACTTGTGAAGTCGTTCTGTGACTGTTGTTTGTTTACCCAGAGCTGAAAAGGCTCTTTGATGTAGCCATATGCCGTGTGGAATTAAGGAGCCTTAATCAAAAACTAGAACGAAATTATTATTTCCTGCTTTGTTCCGAAGCTGAAGTGAAGAGGCATCTTAGGCACGAGCTGAAGAGCCAACTGCAGCTCTGGTGTTTTTTCAGCTTTACCAAAATTGGCCCAGCACGGTGCCTGGCTCACGATGGGGAATCGCAAATCCCAAGGAACAGTCTCCTTTTGGAGAGACAGGCAGCTCTGAACATGGGGAGAGATTTTGCTGTTGTGTGCTAGACCCCGATGATACGAGTTAGAGCTGTGCTGAGCTAGGGGATAAAAAGAATGACAGGAAAAAAAGATATTTTTCTGAATTTTCTTCACTCTGAAAGATTTGGGTATTGAATACAGAGCGCTTGCAGTAGAATGTAACTGGAGATATTTAACTCCTGGCTCTTTCCATACTCACAGGCAAGGGAGTTATTACTGTGCTGAGTCTTTCTCTACTTATCACTCTGTTTGAAGTCACATCACCTGGAGTCAAGAGAATGTCTCAGTTTTCATTTCTGTAATATTTTACTCTCTGTCATTGCACAAAATGCTTGAAATAGAACAGTTAATGGAGGCTAGGAGGAGAGTAGGCAAATAAAAACCTAACTGCCAATGTATGCTAAGAAGGACCCAAAGCATATTGTAATTTTTAAATCACTCATCATTTGAGGGGGAGAAAGAACTGATTCAGGATTTTTGGATGCTCAGGATTGGCAAAAGCATCATTAATCTCTTGTCTCCTTTTTGCCTGTGCAGAATTGCATTAATAAGGCAGCATTTACCTATTGCAGACTGTGAGTGCTTTGGGCACTCGTGTAAGGCCTGGTGGAGAAGGTTCCTCACAGCCTCCAATTAGGCCCTAAAACAACATAAATGACAAACCCTGTTGTTATTGCCAGTTCCAGGCTGCTCTTCATTTGCATTTTCAGTGACAGAAACATGAGTGAACATCTACACTCCAAGGCAGCAAACAACCACACTTGAAACTCTACGAGGGACTCATTTTAATAAGTCAAGTTTCTCAAAGCAAAATTATCATAATGAGTGAGGAGCAAGGTGAGTGTAATTGGAGTGACATGAAATGCAGAAAACTAATTAATTTTCTCCTGCAAGGTCTGGGAAAGGTCACAGAGAGGCAACACAGATCATGGTAGAGGATGCAAAATGCTGTAAATACTTAAATGGCTCCCAGAAATCCCAGATTTATTCCAGAACATGAAAGTGTTCTGGCTTTGGAGTGGCAGCAGTGTGTCTCAGCAGTTCCTGTGATTTGAACACAAAGCACATCCCAGCTCGTGGATGGGAGTGGTTTGGGACCTCACGGAGGAGCAACGAAGGCAATAAAGAGAGGGGATGGGAGGAGGGTTGGCCATGAGCTATGGAGTGTTTCATTTCCAGGCTCCAGCCTGGCCCAGGTCAGTGGGATGGGCACTCATTACTGCTGATGGCTCTTAGGGACTGTGTGAAACCAGGAGGTGGCTCCAGCCCAGCTCCCCGGGGGCCAAGTGTCCTCCCACCAAAGCCACCCCCTGCTGTGGCAGCCCCTGGTGGCCGTGGAGGTGACAGGGAGCTGGGCTGGGGGCGTTGGGCACCACAGCTCTGTGGTTCCCTGCAGCCAGGGCTGGAGCTGCAGCCGAGCTGCTCCAGGAGCTGCTGGAACCATCCCTCATCCCTGCTGTGAGCACAGCAATCCTGAATGCCCTGGAGCAGCACTTCCAGATCTCAGCTGCAGCAGATGGGTCCCTATTCCTGCCAGGACATCCTGGTGGTCATTCCTGCTGAGCCCTGGCTCCCTGTGACCCCTGCCAGGGCTTTCAGAGGGCTGGGCACAGAGCAGGGACCAGCACCGCCTGGGACCAGCACCCTGCTCCTCACACAGCCCTGCAGCTGCTCCCGTGCTCTCCAGGAGCTGGGATGGGGCTTTCCTGGACAAGGCTGGGTTTCTCCCAGCTGGCTGCACCTCCCTGAGCAGTCAGGATGTGATCTCATCGGTGTGAGGCTCGTTTGTGACACCCTCTGAGAGCCCCCGAGCCGGGGAGATGAGAACATCAGGCTGTGGGGCACACAGACACTGGGGTTGGGGTTAGGGATGAGGGTGCTGGGCAGAGGGAGGTGTCCATCATGGTTCAGTCAGTCAGGAGTAGCAGCTGAGAGCCCAAATCGTTCCCTTTCCCCTGGACCATCTCTGTCAATGTTTCTCTCTGGTTTGATTTAGCAGCTCCATGGAAACACTTCCCCCAAGTCCTTCAGTGCCTGCTGTGTCCATGGACTGCCTGGCACTCCAAGAGCCACGGTGTGCCCAGCCATGGGCTGAGCAGGCTGATGGAATGGTTTGGAATTGGGCCACTTGCCCTGCTGATGCCAAAAGCCTCCTGTGAAACACAACCCCACAGATTCAGCCCTCAGATCTCACTGCCCAGCTCTCCATTCCCCTGCTGAGGCATCTCTCCACCTCCCGGAGCTGAACCTGCCTTTGGTGCCTGAGGCACAGAGGCCCCAGCTGGAAAACACCTCTGCACTTTCCCTGTGCACACACTGCAATCTGCACCGGAGGAGATTTTGGAGAGCTCTCAGAGTGAGAGGAGTTGTGTACACATCTTTTGTCGCCAGTTCTGAGGAATTTCAGAGGCACCGAGGCAAGCAGAGCTCCTTGTTCTCTGTGTCACACATGTGTCACCTTGGTCCCAGCACTTGGATAAATGTCTCTTGGTGCCTGCGAGGGTGAGACAGCATCAAACCAAATATTTCCCTAAGATCGCACATTGCATTTTATTACCCTAAATTTCCCTAGAAGGACACTCATCCCTAGGAAAGATTTCTTGCTCACAATGTTAAATTCATGTGGCTCCAGTGAGAGAATAACAAGGCACTTGACATCTCCCAGTTTCAGAATAACTTTAGAGCATCTGTTTTCACTCATTTAATTTCTCTGTCCCAGAGGGGACCCAGCCAAATGGCCAAGCTTGCCTGTGCTCAGGGCTGACATGATGTGATCTGAAGAGGAGCTGTGTGCGAGTTCTGTGCTGCTGCTGAAGTGGGATTCATTAGCCATTTTCCCCCCAGAGTTTTCAGAAAGTTTCTGCTGTGTTTGAAGGATAATTGCCATCCCTTGGTCTCAGGGGAGGCAGAAACAAAGGACTTTATGTTCCCCTTTTGATCCAAACTCAAAGAGTGACAGAGGCACGGGAAAATAGCAGGTCCAGGGAATTCTTCAGTAGCATGTTAATGGCTCTGCATTGGAAATAATGTGTGGGGTACCACAGGGAGCCTGGCTGGGGAGGGAGGGGACAGCGAGGACTGCCAGCTCCTCTTCTGGAAAAAATGTCCCTGTACTCTGGGGAATGTGGGAATGTGTGACTGGCAGCCAAGTTTTCCAGAGCAATGGTTTTGAAGGTATTTCTCTGTGTACTGCCAGAGATTTACACACCTGAATACCCCTGGCATCCTCCTGCCATCACATCGCTCCCCTTGCAGCCCGCACAGCCCCAGGGGTTGGGCTCAGTCCACACCTAGCGAGTCTCCATGACTTGCAAAGGTCAGAAAACCCCCAGAGAGAGCCCATTTCCATTTTACAGTGCCCTGGTTCTCTCACTCTTCCTCAGGCCAATGCCTTGTTGGCACTGATGGCATCTGTGCTGTGGCATTTAGGTCCATCCAGCTGTGCCTTCCCTTCCAGCTGCAGCCCTGGAAGAGCAGGGGTCCTCCCCACCCATGGGAACTGTGCCCTCTCTTCCTGAGGCCTCACATGAGCCAATTCCAATCCCTCTGCTCCTAATTTCCAGCTCTTCCAGCGTCACCTTTGCTGTCCCTCGGTGTGTGCAGGATGAGCTGCTCTGGGGTTAACCCATGCCCAGCTTGGAGCACTCCTGCGAGGGCCCAGGCTCCCCCAGGTGCTGGGGGTGTGTGCCAGTGCCCATTCCATGCCCAAAAGCTCTGCTGCCTTTCAAATGAAGCTGCTCTGGAATTCTGTGTCCTGCAGCTTGGTCTCCTCCCAAGGAAACGCTGACAGGTCTGTTCCCAAACACATCCGGTGGGTAATGGAATGCATTTCCAGCTCCGGGTCACAACAAACCCAAAATGAAAAGAACGGAAGAATCTTACACTCTCCAGTAATTAAAAAGATGAGTAGGAGTCCCTAGAGAAGGATGATTTAGGTGCCTAAGGAGTTGCTTTTCCTTCTCACCACTATCATAAATATTTTCTATTTCATTCCAGTTGAGAATTCCATCATGTTTATTTAATGATGACACTCTAACAAGATTCAATAACTAGCTTTTCTTTTTTTTCTTCTAAAGGTGAGAATTTTGC
Source organism: Acanthornis magna (assembly GCA_036785705.1). Taxonomy (NCBI): domain Eukaryota; kingdom Metazoa; phylum Chordata; class Aves; order Passeriformes; family Acanthizidae; genus Acanthornis; species Acanthornis magna. Next base: position 1,380,019 of record JAWUZG010000015.1, read on the forward strand.
TAAAATCTTTTAATGACTAACACAGAAATTGTCTCCAGTACAACTTCAAACATGTCAAAGATGTGTTTTAGAGCTCCAGTGTTTCTTGCATAATGGATCTCTTAAGCAGTGCAAGTGACACTGGATCACGTACGAACATCTTTAATGGCAAATATTATGGATTTCTCTAAAATATTTAAAGGCACTAAACATTCTGTGGTTTAAATCCTGCTTCCAGTAAGCAACTGCTCATATTTAAATATCCCAATCTGTGTTTGGTGCATCCCCTGGGTCTGTTCAGTGTCTGCTGCTGAATTACATCCATGGGCAGACCTACCCACGTTCCCTGAGCATCCCAACTCCCTCTGTTCCTAGAGATTCCATCTGCCTCCAACACCTTTCCAGTGACCAGCCTGGACAGAGGATGGCTAATCCATCATGTCTCAGTTTCTTACTTGAAAAATTCAGGTTTTACCACATAAGAATGTCCAGTGAGATTGTGGATACTGCAGAGAAAGGCGTAGGTGATGAAAACTTGTAATGAAACATGGAGAGCTTCACCATTTGGGGTTTCTGCTTGGAGGAGAAAAGCACTGAAAACACGTTTTTTTTTCCCTAAATAAACTGGCTCAAAACCTAAATATTTTCTTTTGGTTCCCATGGTCCCTTAAAGGGGCTTGTGAGAGGAGCCCAGAACAGCCGCATCCCTCACCTGTCCAAACCACGAGACCCAAGGAAATCTGTGCTGGATGAAGTTTTTCAGAGTTCCACTGGAGCAGCTGCCTCAGGTCCTCAGGGGAACGGCAGGATCAGGTGAAAAACAAATTTCAAAGCCTCCAGCTGCCTGTGCTGCCCATTCCTCAGAGCGAATCCCTGCCCGTGCTAGATCCAGCCTGAATAATGAACCACTGGGGCATCCCAGCCTTGCCTGCAGGGGAACTGAGGTGAGACTCACACTTGAGCCCACACACACAAACTGGGAGGCATTCCTACAGCCCAGCACAAGGCACAGCCCAGTTCCTCTGCTCTGGACTCCAGGAGCTCTGGGAGGAGCTCCCAGTGAAGAACTGGCACAGCCACGTGGCCCTCGCGCCTCTTCCAGAGCTTGTCGTGCTCCTCTTCATCCCTGGGAGCGTATTCCAGCTGCAGGGGTGTCAAAATACCACATCCCAGCACCAAAATACCGCATTCCAGCATCAAAATACCTGATCCCAGCACCAAAATACCACATCCCAGCATCAAAATACCTCATTCCAACATCAAAATACTTCATTCCAGCATCAAAATACCGCATCCCAGCATCAAAATACCTCATTCCAACATCAAAATACCACATTCCAGCATCAAAATACTTCATTCCAGCATCAAAATACCTCATCCCAGCATCAAAATACCGCATTCCAACATCAAAATACCACATTCCAGCATCAAAATATGGCAATCCAACATCAAATGTATGCATTTTGCTGCTTAAAATAGACATTCAAGGCAGGCACACTGTGGATTTGGAAAGCCAGCGGCTCATGCTCCTTCTCCCTCCCCAAGCAGGGAGTCCATGGGGAAATGCTTTCATCCATACCTGCAAATTCCAGAGCCTGGGGATTCATGGAATGTCCTGAGCTGGGAGGGACCCACAGAATCACCCAGTCCCACCCCTGGCCCTGCACAGACACCCCAACAATCCCACCCTGGGCATCCCTGAGAGCTCTGTCCAAACACTCCTGGAGTTCTGGCAGCCCCGGGGCCATGGCCATTCCTTGAGAACGCCATTCCAATCCTACAGGAATGGCACACCTGGAAGCACCTCTGCTCCCTGAGCTCTGCTCCTCAGGGCTGCACCCTCCAGGCTCAGCCCATCTCCTTCTCCAGGTGCCATCCATGTGCTCCTGGCCCAGCACCACACCCAGGAGAAGGCACGCAGGGAATCTTGCACCATTCCCAGCAAAAAAATCCCAGCAAAACGGGAGCAGACAACGAGGATGTGCCCCTGTCACAGTGGATAATTTCAAAGGCTTCCTGTTCAGCTCTGATTGGGAATGAAGCCAAGTTGGAGGATGCTGAAACCCCTGGTGAGTTTGGACTCCCGAGCTCTGCACAGCCCTGGGGCTGCACAGCAACGCACGGAATGCAAAGGAATTTTAAAATGCAGTCACTCATCCCTCGCATTAAAGCTGCTTCTCCTGCCTGCTTCTCCCTTGCATCCACAAGGGTTTCCCCCAGGTTCCACAGGACAAACAAGGAATTAATTTCTGATGGCTAAAATCGAGCAGAGCCTTGCTTTCCTTCCTTTTCAGACTTGGATAAATACTCTTGCCTTTCCTTTTCTCCAGTTTTTGAAATTTCTCAGCAAAATTCCTTAAATGTTTTTAAGATTGTTTTAAAAATATTTTTAACTGATGACCAATATTCCCCAGGGAAGCTGAGGAATGTGCCAAAGGAGAAACCACCCTTGTCTGCAGCACGGTGAATTTGGCTGTGTCTGGTACTGCACCAAGGCTTGACTTTCACAGGAACAGCCATATTCATACCAGGTGTTCAAATGTGTGGTTAGAATTGTTTTGCATTTCAGGTAATGCTGTTATTTTTATCAGTCTTGATTTCCATCAGGCTCTGCAGTGCAGGTGTCCACAGCCAGAGCAAGCCCCGGGTCTGATGGGACACACTGGGAATGGGAGAGGACAGCATGAAAATGGATGGGAAAACCAAAGGATGGGAAGAAGAAGGGATGGGAGAAGCAAAGATTCACAGAATGGTTTGGGTGGGAAAGGACCTTAAAGCTCATCTCATTCCACCCCTGCCATGGGCAGGGACACCTTCCACTGTCCCAGGTTGCTCCAAGCCCTGTCCAGCCTGGCCTTGGACACTGCCAGGGATCCAGGGGCAGCCACAGCTTCTCTGCGCACCTGTGCCAGGGCCTGCCCACCCTCACAGGGAAGGAATTCCTTCCCAATATCCCATCAAAACCAAACCTCCTGCAGCTTAAAGCTGTTCCCCCTTCTCCTGTCCCTCCATCCGTTGTCCCCAGTCCCTCTCCAGCTCTCCTGGAGCCCCTTTGGACACTGGAAGGATCTCTCAGGTCTCCCCGAAGCTTCTTTTCTCCAGGCTGAATGCCCCAGGGGAAGCTGTGGGAGGGATCCTCCTCAGGGGCTCGGAGCAGCCAGAACAAGGTGTGAACACAGTCCAGGCAAAGGTTTCTGAGAACCCTTCAGCATTCCCAGGGGTTGGGTGTTCCTGTTCTGCCTCTCCAAGGCTCTCCAAGATTGTGCCCACACTGGCACAGGGCAAGGGAGGAGGAGCATTGGTACACACAGTGAGAACAGAGGGTGAGCTTCCAGCAGGCTAAGTGACCAAACTGAAAAGAAACAAATAAAAAACCTCCTTGCCAGCAGAGCAATTTGTCTGACTTTATTTCACATTATTGAAGCAGAGGAATGAGGATAACAACCTTTGGGTGCTGACAAATACCAGAGGAGAGCACCCACAGAGCCTGAATTCCAGCACACACCTCCTTGGAGGCTCCTGGCGAGCCCCCAGCCAGAGTCACCCACCCAAATGGGACTGGGCAGAACTGGAACTGGACTGGTGCCATAACCAGTTCTTGTAGTCACAGCCTACCCATTCCTCATCAGGGGTCCCTGGGAGGACAGAGGACTCCTGAGAAGAGCAGCAGGATTGCCCTGGGGACATGCGAGGAGTGCCCCAGGGTTGGGCCATGCAGGCAGCACTGACAGCTTGTTCATACTCTGGCACATTTATGGAAAAGCCTTAAAAATGAAAAAAAAAAGTAAATCTTAATTTTGCTATATATTTGTCAGTTCTTGAAGCACCTCCTCTGTGAAGTTTTTGAGTCATTCAGAGTTGACCTCTTTGGGGTTATCAAAAATTAAAATTCCAGGTTGAAGGTTGTATTTGCTGTACTCTGGGTATAAAAAATCTGAGTTTTAATGTGTTCCAGGGCTTTCACCACCTGTGGTAAGTGCAAAAATGATACCAAGAGAGAGCTTATTCAGAGGTGCTTATCTTGCTTCCTCAGTGATCCTCGGCTGAAATTTTTTAAAGTATCTGAATTTTCTCTTCTCATTTTTTTGGCTCATAAAATTGAATCAAATTCTGCCTTTACTGGGGGTATCTCTCCGGAAAATATCTGTCCACGTCCTGCTCAGCAGTGAAAGCTGAGCTGACTTCTCAGCTTCGAGCGTGTCTGTGCTGTCTCTCACACACTTGTGATGTGCCACACAAATATCACAGAGTCCCAGAGAGGTTTGGGTGGGAAGGGACCTTAGTGATCACCTCATCCACCCCTGCCATGACAGGGACACCTCCCAATGTCCCAGGCTGCTCCAAGCCCTGTCCAGCCTGGCCTTGGACACTGCCAGGGATCCAGGGGCAGCCACAGCTTCTCTGGGAATTCCATCCCAGCCCTCCCCACCCTGCCAGGGCTGCCTGTGCAGCAGGAGAGAGCTCAGCCCTGGGATGAGCTCCTGGCAGGTGGGTTGGGAAGCAGGGAGAGGTGATGGGGTCTGTGCTGCAGCCAGGAGATGGAAACAGCGGCAGTGTGAGCTTTGCTCATCAATGTGCTCTGACTGCCCCAAGCAGGGAGGGGAAAGGCCATGGAGATGGCACAGAACCTGAGCAGAAATCTCCAGCAGGAAGGAGGCTCTGCCTGCCGGCCCTGCCCAGCACAGCCTGGGCACACAGCTCGGGGCTGTCCCCTGTCCCCACCTGCAGACCCCTCCCCACATCACTGCACCTCCCAGCCTTTCCCACAGGGCTGTACACCTCCAGGCCTGCTGGTTTGGAACTTTTCCCACGGAATCACCTTTTCCTAGGTGTGCTCTAACCCCTGAGGCAAACTGATGTGCCTTACAGTGCTGCTGGTGCCTCCCAGCTGCCCCATTGGGATGCTGGCAGTGCCTCCCCCTGTTTGCCTTATTTATAATTTAACCAGTGCCAAAGGGTTGTTTTCATCCAATGTAAAAAATGGACACTTATAAAAATGCATAGGTTTTAAATTGCTCAGCAGTTGGAGTTGTTATAAGAACTAGCCCAGGGAATAAATGGTTCCTTCTCCCATTAGGCTCAAAGGCCATTTCCATATGGGCTGCACAGGGAATGGGATTCGTTCCTGCTCCCACCACACACAACTGTTTCTCTGCTGCTCCTTCAAGCTTCAGTGTCTCCCTTAATGCTTTATTACCACTGTTAAAACTCCACAGTTTGGAATGTGCTCAGAGTAAATCTGTCGTGTTACATTTAAGTACCGCTTGCTTATGTTTTAATGGCATTAATCTTTGCCTTTTTGCAATGTCTGAGCCGGGATAATGAGAGGAGATTCCCCTTTTTCTCAGCCACTGAATGCTGTGAAATGCAAACAGGACTCGGGTGCTGCAGGCACAGCTGGTTCCCTGCTGATTCTGAATGCCCTGTCCCCCACCAGCAAGGCATGGAAAGGACAGTGTGGCCTTGCCTGGGTGGATGAAATCCCCAGGATTGCTGCCTGGCTGTGCCAGGCTGTCCCTGAGCTCTCCTCCTGTCCCACACTCTGCATTCCTGGCCTGCCATGGGCTCCCAGCACCATGGAAAGCTGGAGCTGGGAGGAAGGTGCTGGAAAAGCATAGTCCATAGCCAAAGGCTGTCTTTTCCAGGATCACTGGTGTTGATGGATACTGGGAATTGGGCCAGGACACCTTGGTGCTGGGATTATACAAAGACTCTCAGCAACATTCATCTGCAGAGCATCAGACAGGGCTGATCCCGACTGTGCCTTTAGTGTCTATCGCTCATAACTCCACTGCTGAGCTTCCCTTGGGAATTTTACTTTGGATTTCACCCCGCAGTCCACGTGCCCTCAGGACAGAGCCTCTTAAAATCTGGTCCAAGGCAGCTCACCTGGTAGCAAGGGTGATGTAACACTGCAACAGAAAATGCTAATGAGCTCCAAATTGTGTCAGGAAAATCAATGCTCGTCCTCCAGAAGGTTTTTATTGGATAACTTTCTTCTTGACTTGGTTATTGTTCCAGAGTCTTACAAAATGAGAGGGCAAGAGGAAGGTAAGGGAGTGCAGTGCATGACAAACGAGCTGGTTCTTAAATCCAGCATAAAACTTGAGGGTTTAGAACAGGCTTTAAATATAGGAGATTATAAACTGGGAAGATGGAACGTAGACACAGTAAAACAGGAGGGAGAACACAGGAAAGATCTGCTCAGAACAGGTTTTTGTTGCCCAAATATGTTTTGTTAAACAAAAGCCAATCCTTTGTCCTTGCAGGTTTCTGGTGGAGAAGGACATTTCCCAAAAGCCTCAGGAACCAAAACTCACCAGCTGGAGCTCGATGGTGATGGCTCAGGGGTGGCTCTTCCCTTCTCAGGGGAGGTGGGACTTGCAGTCCTTCAGCACTTGGGGTCCTCTCTGCCCTCCCACTTCAGTGGAGGGCGGGACCAAGGAGCAGGGATCTCTTCCATCCTTTGATCAGTTTTGGCTTTGGAGGAATTTCCTTCAGTCCCCATGGGGAGACCTTCATGATGCTTTGGTGTCAGTGCAGGGATTTCTCTCCCTGGTCCCACAAGGGCCCACAGGTGCTCTGAGACTGTTTGTGCCACAAGCAGGGAACACACCTCAGCCTTTTCCAAATTGATCTCCCAACTCCACACCATGACTTCACACATCAGTGGATTCTGGGCTGGAAGGAAAGTCTCCTTCTCCACCCTCCCCATAGTGAGGTTCAAATCTCTCATGTATTGTTTCTTTTAAAGGTTGTGTTTTTGCAGCCTCTCATCCACCAGAAACTTTTTTGAGGTGCTTTAAGCCTTAATTTCTTCCCAAGAACACTTTTTTCTGAGATAATTTGCTTGGTTTCTTCTTGAGTGGGAGGAACATAATAGGTGCCAAGTGTCCCCTGCCATCCCCATGGTAAAACAGCCACATGTGCTCCCTCCAAGTGTCACAGCAATGAGCAACCTCCGTAATTAGCAGCTCCATCAGCATGGGAAGGAGTAGTTACAAACCCCATTGGGTTACTCACAGCGCACACAAGACCTGCTCCCAATCTTACCAATATTTATCCCAACTGAGGACTGCACAGAAGTGGAAAAAGGAGAAGCCAGTGTGGATATCTGATGGCTGCCTTAGCTGCTCACTCAGTGTGCTTTTTTAACAGCTCCTTCAGATCTCATCTCACAGGAGGCCTTCACATTGACAAGTTGAACACAGGAATGACCCCTGCAGCAACTCCCCTTCCAGCAGCTTCTTAAAACCTAAGCTTCAATTAATGAGGTTCAATGAATAACATGAGCTGTGTAATGCTGCTGTCAAAGCATCATAGCGCAAGGCTTTCATCTGTGCTCACATCCAAACCCTCCCAATCCAACTCCAGCCCCAAATCTGGAGGCTGCAGAAGCTTGGGCTTGGCTTAGCCTTTAAATTCACTTGGCCTTGACAAACACCACCTTTTTTGACACTGAGATTATGTGGGGGCTCAAATACAAAGGGTGCACAAAGCTGGCGCATTGGTTTGTAGAGAATTGTGGTGGATTTTCCTGGGAAGGGACCAAATTATTTGGAAATCATAGAATCGCAGAGTGGTTTAGGTTGGGAAAGACCTGCAAGGTCACAGAGTTGAATTGTGCACTGCCCCATGTCCCCAGGTGTCACATCCACACGGCTTTTAGATTGCTCCAGGGATGGGGACTCCAGCCCTGCCCTGGGCAGCTGTGCCAGGCCTGGACAACCCTCTCCAGTAAGAAATCTTCCCTAATATCCAACCTGAACCTATTCTGGTGCCTCAAAAGTGCCAGGACATGTTTTAAAGCAAAATTTCATCTGTACAGGCAAACAAAAGATCACTTCCATAAGCTGGGAAGGACAGTGAATCAAGGATGCCTTGCCAGCTGCTGGGGATAGAATGTCTAATGAAAATTTCCTCTTTTATTTATTCTGGAATCTGTTCATTCACTTTTGCAGCAGTGAATAAAATAAACCCCCAGCTCTGACATGTACTTCTCCCAAAAATTCAAGAAATACATTGTATGGAAAGTCATGAAAACTGGGAGGAGTTCTAAATTCTGCTAATCTTTTAAGTGCAGAGGTTTATTTGACCCATTTCTGGAAGGAGGACAAAACGTTTCTCAGCTTTACTCATCAAAAATTAGGTTTGGGGTCTCATTTGGTCATCTAACTTCTCCCAACTTGGGTGGGGAGAGACAGAGGCTGGCAGGCACCTCCAAAGGTTCATCCATAGGATTCTTTACTTCAGGTGGAGCTGTCCTCCATCCATGCTTTTCATCTCTCACTCCTCACTGACAAGAAGAACTGGGGGAATTCATTCCTTCATTCTGAGGAAATGGCCTCAGTTTGGACCACGGGAAGTTTAGAGTGGATATTAGGAAAATTTTGTCATGGAAAGCATTGGGAAAAGCTGCCCAGGGAAGTGGTGGAATCACCCCCTTTGGAAGTGTCCAAAAAATGCGTGGGTGTGGCACTCGGGGACATGGGTTAGTGGTGAACATGGTGGTGGTGGATTCATGGTGGGACTTGATGATCTTAAAGGTCTTTCCTGACCTCATCCATCCTCTGATTCTGTGATTATTATAGTCTGCCGTGAGCTGTGAACAACTCCTAAAGAGCCAGGGAAAAGGAGTTGGGAAACGCAGCCTAGTGTCAAAAGGCTGATAAAGAATAAATCTGACCAATATAATCACGAGGGGCTGATAAAAATAATCATGAGGGGTCTGAACGTGCCCTGGCAATGTTTCGGGGTCTGCAGATCAGCAGGGACTGGAAGGCCACAGCTCCAGGGAAGGAGGGCAAAGCAGAGCAGAGCTCTGGCACTGCAGGCACCCACCCTCCTTGTTTTGCAAGCGGCATTTTAGCAGCTTCTCCCTATAATTTACCAAAGCAGCCTTTTTTCCCTCACAAAGAGAATAAAAAAAATGGCAAAATAACTTTGAAAGTCAGGTTATTCCTATGCCTTAACACCTTCCAACAGATGTTGTTCTTACCGAAAGCAGAGTTCCTTGAATTATTAATGGTTCCCAACAGCTCAGCTTGAAATAATTTAGCATTTGAAAGTGAAAAGTCACTCTCATTATTCCAAGTGCAGAAACAGTTTTGGTTATTAAAAGTATTCTCCTCAAAAAAGAGAAATCTGTACAATTTGTATCTTTTCCTCCAGATGCCAGCAGGAGCACCAGATCCAGGGAAACCTTTGTGCTTGCTGAAGGTTAATTGATAAAATACAATGGAAGAGAGGACTCTATATTCCATTTCAACTTGAGGAGCTCTTATCTGATCTCATGGTACCTTTGACTTCACCAGATTTATTGTATTTGCAGTTGGAGACCATTACATTCTTTTTTGAGGCTCAAAGTGACCAATTATTCACTGCAACTAAACTTCCCAAGAGATATTGTCCAGGTTGGAGAGGGCTTGGAGCAACCTGGGATAGAATGGAATGAGCTCTAAGGTTTCTTCCAGCCCAAACCATCCTGGCATTTATGATCTTGACCTCCAGGCTGTTGTATGTTGGCCTTGTGGCAGAGCATCTCAGCTGGCCACGCTGTGGGAGATGCAAAGAAGGGCCCTGGGCTGGTTGGGATCAGAGCTGGGACAGCTTTTCCCAGGAATTCTGTGTCCCCTGCGAGACCAGCCCATGGAGGAGATGAGCTGTTTGCTTAGCACTTGGGAAAAGGTGGCCAAAATGCACTGTGCAGGGCTTCTCAGAGTGAGAGGGTTGGACCGACCAGGATGGATGTGCCTTTCCAGCACGGATTTCTCAGTGGGCCCCGGGGGATTCGGGGGCACAAGCCCAGGGGTCACAGCTAGACGTGCGAGCTGACAGTGCTCGGGGACAGCTCTGGTCCTGTGCTCTCCACAGTCCCTGCAGCTCATGAGCCATGTTTTTGTCAAGTTCTGATATCACATCGAAAGGGAGGGGAATGAAACACTGATTATTGTGATTACTCCCCTCTGTAAACAGCATCAGGCTCCTGCCCTTGGTTGCTTTTCAATCATGGAATCCCAGAATGGTTCAGGTTTGAAGGGACCTTAAAAATCATCTCATTTCACCTCTGCCATGGGCAGGGACACCTCCCACTGTCCCAGGCTGCTCCAAGCCCTGTCCAAGCTGGCCTGGAACACTTCCAGGGATCCAGGGGCAGCCACAGCTTCTCTGGACACCTGTGCCAGGGCCTGCCCACCCTCACAGGGAAGGATTCCTTCCCAATATCCCATCCAACCGTGCCCTCTGGCAGTGGGAAGCCCTTGCTCCTTGTCCTGGCACTCCGTCCCTTATAAGCAGTCTCTCCATCCTTCTAATAAACTCCCTTTTGGCAGTGAGTTTGGTCACCCCAAAGCCTTCTCTTCTCCAGGCTGAACAGCCCCAATTCCCTCAGCATTTCCACACTCCTGGGAGTGGGGCAGACCCAGAGCATGGCCTGGCCGTGGGTCTGGGTGACACAGGACTGCCCAGGTGTGCAGGGAAGGTAACCCAGGTGTGTGTGTGTGTGTGTGTGTCAGAGCCTCCCTGTGCACCCACACCCTCACTGATCTATCGATCCTCTCCTGAAGGTCTCATCAGCCTTATTCCAAATAAATAACTCACAGTTGCACATGGCTTTCTGATGACTCTTCAGAATTATGACCCAATTTATGCTTTCTGTAATAATCAGCACAATAAGGCAGTAAAGCTGTCATTGCTGGATACACCGAATTTATATTTTATCACTGCAATATAATCAATACAATAAGAAACCAATACTTTATGAGTTAGTATTGTCTTCTCAGAGTCTTTGCAGAACTCTTTCCTCAAGTCTGCTTTGGGTCTAGGGGAGGTTTATGCCCATATTAGCTCTTCCTGCAGCTGTTCCATGATAAATAAACCTCCCACTGCTGCTGAGATCTCAGCCAACATGCTCCACAGGAAAAACAAAACCTTTCCTTTACCAGTCTTTTTTTATATTCAAAGTAAAACCATCAAATAAATAAAGTTTTCTCACAATACAACACAGTACAACGTGTTACTCTATTTCCCTCAGTTTGAGGTCTTTGCATGCACTGCAGCAGCAGCTCTGAAATGGTGAATGATACTTTGCATTGCTTCAGCTGCTGTCAACAACTTCAAAATGTCCATTATTTGACTCCTAACGCCCTGTAAAATATGCTTATAAACAAGTTGTGCATTGAGAGCTGCATGGCTCACCCACACTTGCATTTGTCTCTATATACACATTTTCATACCTATTTCTGTTTCCAGATGAGAAAGCAAAGTCCTTAGATGGTTAAATACCATTTCCCACTGCAAAGGACTGAGCTGAGGGGAGAACCAGGCAAGGCTTTCTGCTTCCCTTTTGCTTTGTTTTGATCCCAGCAAACCTCTCCCCTGCTGAATTAACAGCCACAGGAATCATCAACTCTTTGCAGATGAACATTCTGATGCCATTTCTGCCCCTGGCTGGAGGTTTTAGTGAGGCTTTGATTCCATGAGCACCACTGGCAGCAGAGCTGGCAGTGCAGCTTTGACCTGTGCCAAAGAGCAGCCTCAGAGGGTGACTGTGCCCAGGACTGAATTGTGCCTAGGACTAAACTGTGCTTAGGATTAAATTGTGCCCAGGACTAAATTGTGCCCAGGATTAAACTGTGCCCAGGGAGAACGAGAAATCCCTGATCCAGCAGATCCTTCTCCTCTTGGCACTCACGCCTTCTTCCCAGGCAGGATGGAGCCAGAAATTGTCCTGCTGATGTCGGACAGAGTTTTGAGGTCTATCAAAACGTGCTTTCAGTAAAACCCAGGTTTTGCTGTCAGCCCTGGTGCCTGGGCACCTGCCAACACCCTTGTCCCCAGCAGATCCCTGGATTGCCTTCCATAATGTGTACCCTGAAAAGCAAAAGCTTTTAAATCCCCACCATAAAAGGTTCTTTAATTGCAGCAAAGCTTTTATAGTCGCTGCTTTCCTGGCTTTCTCCTCTCTGTAACACACCGATTTTTCTTCTTGGATTTGTTGCTCTTTCTCCCCTGTTAAATCGTGTGTGCTCCCCCTTTCCAGTTAATATAATAATTTCGATGAGCAGTGCTTAGCATAATTCCAGACACTGATGTACGTGCTGCTCCAAGCTGTGCTTTAGGAGAATTCTATTTCCGAGGGCAATGTAGCATGGAAAGCTCTCCAACCCTCTGAAATTGCACAAAGGGGGACCCAGAGAGCATCTGGAGGGATACTGTGGAAAAGGCTCTTTTATGGGATATTTGAGGGCTGAGAGAAGCTGGGCAAAGCCATCCAAGATGGAATAAGAAGCAGCAGGGTTTACAGGGCAGAAAGAAACGCTGCTTTGAGGTGCTGGAGTGTCCAGGGAAGGGAATGGAGCTGGGAAGGGAACAGAACACCAGGAATGGCTGAGGGAGCTGGGAAAGGGCTCAGCCTGGAGAAAAGGAGGCTCAGGGGGACCTTGTGGCTCTGCACAGCTCCTGACAGGAGGGGACAGCTGGGGGGTCAGGCTCTGCTCCCAGGGAACAGAGACAGGAGGAGAGGGAACAGCCTCAGGCTGGGCCAGGGGAGGTTTGGATTGGATATTAGGGAAAATTTCTTCATGGAAAGGGTGGTCCAGCCCAGGGCAGTGGCAGAGTCCCCATCCCTAGAAGTGATCAGAAAAGCTGTGGATGCAGCACTTGGGGTTAGTGGTGAACATGGCGTGGCTGGGCTGATGGTTGTACTGGATGATCTCAAAGGTCTTTTCCAGCCTTAACAACTCCATCATTCCATGATTTCAAGCCATGGAGGCCTGAGGGCTTCAGCAGAGTTTTCCCAGCATGAGTGATGCAGTGAGGAACTGGACACCCAGCTGTGCCCACAGGCACTGTGGGGATGACTTAAAAAAACCCATGAGGTTTGAAATAAAAACAATCTGTTTATTTGCGTCCAGCTTTCTGGGCCTTTCCAATACCCACAGCTTGCACTTTTCAACTTATCTCTGCAATAAGGAGGCAAATGAGTTACTCTTCATTAAATATTGAAGCTGGCGTAATGGACTGATCCCAGGAATCCAGGGGCTGGCACTTGGCACTACCCCTGGTACTGTGACAGAGCTTTCCATGCAAGGGAGGAAAGGATATTTCAGGGATGGATGTGTCCAGCTCCTCCCCGTGATGGTGAAAGCCATGGGGTTTGGGGAATGGAAGGAGGATTCCTACTGAGGTGTTTGGGGCTCTCCATGGGTGGAATACACTCACAGCCACACTGGAGGGAGGCTTTTGTATGTGGGTCTATATCTATCTATATCTATATCTATATATCTATGTCTATATCTGTATCTATATCTATAATATAATCTAGATTATATAGATATCTATATTTATCTCTATATCTAATCTATATATCTATCTAATCTATCTATATCTATATCTATGTCTATATCTGTATATATCTATATCTATATCTATATCTATATCATCTATAATATAATCTAGATTATGTAGATATCTATATTTATATCTATATCTAATTATATATGTCTGTCTAATCTATCTATATCTGCATCTGTAGCTGTATCTATATCTATATCTATATATCTATATATCTATATCTATATCTAATCTCTTTATCTATATATCTATATATCTATATATCTATGTATCTATGTATCTATGTATCTATGTATCTATGTATCTATATCTAATCTGTACCTATCTACATCTATCTAAATATCTTTACCTGTGTCATCTATACAATCTGTACCTCTCCAACATTTATAAATATGTGTATCCATACGTACAGGTCAGAAATCCATGTATATCTTTGTGTTACTGTGGAGCTGTTCCCATCCCAGCAGCACAGAGGGTGCCTCCCACCAGAAGCTGCACATTTCCAGCAGGCTGGAGCTGGTTCCCAGCAGCAGAGAGGTGCTCCTACTTTGGGCAGAGCAGACAGGAGCAGACAGGGGTCTCACAAACAGGAGCGGTGTCTGGGGTTTTGTGCTTCTCTGAGCCAATAAACACCTACGTGGATTTGCTCAGCCATCCAGTGCAGCCCTCTTGGTGCTCCTGGGCACGGGGAAATTGGAGTTGAAAGCCAAGAGGACTCCCAGCCCTCCTCCTGAGCACAGGCCGAGTTTCCTTTGTGTCCCTGTCCCATCTCAGCCCTTCCTTACACAAACACCTGCACTGCACCCGTGCCAAGCTGTCTGTGGGGTCAGGCACCAACATCCCCCAGCTATTCCAGGCCTCAACTGCTGTCCAGACACCCTGCCTGTGATATTTGGGTTGGCCACAGCCCTCCCGTGCCTGAGGAACTCTCTCTAGGTCTTAGTTCCCTCTCTGCAAAGCAGAAAATAAAAAAAATTTATAACCAACCTCTCCGTGTGAGTGGCATTAATGGCTGAAAGCATCACTGCAATAACAGCGACTTCTCTGGTGAAATAAATCCCTGGAGATGTAACAGGAGGAGCACACTGTGGGCACCATCAGCTGTGCACAGCTCTCAATGCCCGGGCTGGACAGACTCATTTGAATTCTATTTGTTTTCTCCTCTTTAAACCCCCCCTGACATCAGCTCAAGGCTAATGGTCAGGCTGCCTTTGCTGGAAAAAGAGCAGTGAGTCAACAGTGCAGGGGAGAAAAAACATCCATTCAGGCTGTTCATTCACCAGCTGAGAGTGAGGGATGGAATGTCGGAAATCAGGAATGATTCACGGACAGAAAAAAAGAATTAAGTTTGCAGAAATGATAGAGCAGGGGGGAAGCGAGTGATTTAAGTCACCAAACCTGACTCACTGGTTAAATTAATCCCAACATATGATTTCCATCTTCTAAAACAGCGAAGAAAAGCTGTACAAATAGGGGGAATCATTCATTGGAAGCAATTGATCATAGGATTTTTGGCTTGTTTGGGGTTTTTTGAAACCTCTTTCCATCTCTCTTGTCTTCAATGAGTCAAGCAGCATCTTGAACCTGGAGGTAGTAATTTGGTGATCCTCTTCCCCACTGCTCATTCCCTGCCAATTTTTTGTAAACCAACATTTCAATTATCACAGGAGCCCTCTGAAGCAGACTCACATCCAAGATTTTGCCATTCCCATTGTCCAACATCTCTACTTGACGTGAAAAAAACCAATCCTTCGATGGACAATCACGGAATGACCAAACCAGGCTGCAAATTTTGGGGAGGCTCTTTCTGTGTAGGCAATTCCTGATTGCAGCTCCCACTACTCCCAAGATAGGAATGGAACGAAGCTGTGACAATCCAGGTGTCATTGCAGGCTCAATAAATCACCCCAGGAGATGAGAGTTGGTGGCTGAATCCCTCCCTGGGCTCGGATGAGCTGGGTGGGAGCAGCTTGGGAGATTGGGACTGAATTCAGTGGGATTGAATTCTGGGTCATGATGTGGACTCAGCTTCACTTCCCAAGTTTTCCCATCACTCTGGGCATGAAGAGGTGGAAGGAAGGCTTTCAGGGAGAGGCAGCATTTTTTATCCCAGCTCTTCTTGCTTTAAAGGACCCACCTCCACCCACAAGTGCTTTATTTAAGGGCAGAAGCAGAAGCTGCAGCTTTTGAGTCAAATCTGAGTGTCCCTGAATATGGGAAATTTACAACTCAGTTATTCTCCCATTTTCTACCTCTCTGTATCCTTTTGAAAACTCCTCCAAACCTGTACATCCCCTGACATCTGTGCCTTCAGAAAGTGAATTATGAGCTACAGCAAAATGGATGTGCACCCAAAAAATTCCCTTTCTTCTCTAAAAATCCCTCACTCTCTCTGAGGAAGAGCTAAAAGTGGCTCCTGATTTTCCCAGCCTAAACCTTGACAGTGCTTTGCTTATGGGGCACAGCTCCAGTCATTTCTGGCCACTCGGTCAGGCTGTGATGGACATGTCCCAGTGCAGCAGTGCACGGCCATCCCTGGGGTATTTCTACTCCAAGAATGGATTGATCCTTCAGCAGTCACCTGGCAAACACAGAAATGCTTGGGAAGAGATGGAGGGGGACATTGGGACACAAAACAATGTTGGGAGCCCCTGCTGAATGCTAAAATCAGTGAAATTTACTTCTCCAACCCAGCGTTTGAAAGGGAAAATCTGGTTGTTCAGGTTTTTTTTTCCTCTAAAAGACCCCACGACACAAGGCAGTGGATTTTCTACTGTTAATCTTTATCCAGATTTTTTTTCCCTCTGTGCTAACAGATTGACCTGAAAGAGCAGGATCCTAATTGCTCAGAGATAAAGTAATTGAGTGGTCTCCTGGGCTCTATTCGCTACAACAGACTTCAATAGAGTTGACAAATGTCGATCCATAACCCAGGATTAATGGGGCTGTGCTTGGCTTCCCGTTCAGTTTTCCATTTGCTCCTTTGGTCTAACTAACACCCTGATTGCTTTGGGAAAACTGACAAATCTTTGCAGTTAATGAGCCCCTCTAGTAATTTATCAAGCAGGGTTTCTAAAAGAAAAAGAGCACCGGGAACAAAATGTTGATTCTGTGCTCAAGGAAGAAGAAATCCTTCTCTCCCCAGATTCTGGAGAGCCTGGAAGACTTTGCTCCTGCACGTTGTGGAAATTGGGAGCTGGAGTAACTCTTGCAGTGTGGTTTTTTTCCAAAAGCTTTTGGGATTCCAGGCCAGGTTGGACAGAGCTTGGAGCAGCCTGGTCTAGAGGGAGGTTTGGGATGAAATGGGCTTTGGGATCGCTTCCAACCCCAACCACTCTGGGATTCTGAGTCTCTCCTGGCTGGTTCCTGGGGATGTCACAGGCACCCTCCCATCCGTGAGACATGGGGTACCCCTCACTGAGAGCCCTAAATCACACACAGGACGCTTTGGGATTTTGCTTTTACACCCCTGTGCCTTCTGTGTGGGAGGATGAACAGAGCTGGAGAGCTCCTGCAGGGAGTGGGGAGGCTGGAAGCTCTCCCCAGGGCAGACTGTGGCCCCGAGAGCCCTGCCAGCCTCAGCTGCCCCTCTGTCACGAGTGAGACTCTCCAGGTGCTTTCCCTGGAGTATCTCTGGGAAGCCCTCAGGAGCAGCTGTTCTTAGCATAGGAAAATAAAAATAAAGCATTAGAAATGCTTGATTTTGCAATCAAATGTTTTATCTGGCCCTGGGCTCAATGGCAACAAAGCCTGAACTTCTTCCCACTGGAGACTGAATTTCCTGGCCTGGTACAAGCCCCACTGAGTTATCTCTACCAGCAACTGAAACTGGCAGCTTTCCACACTCTGTATTCCCTGGAAAATGTCAACACTTCTGCAGAAATTCCAATCTTTCCTCAGCTTGATTTAAAATAAAGTTCCTAAATGGGAACAAGGGAGAGCCAAATTGCCATTAGCAGTCCCAGCTCTGCTCTGAGTGACAGGGAGGGGCTGCAAGGGATCTGTTTCTATTGTGACAGCCGTGCATCTGCCCATCATCCCCTTTATTTTTAGCTCTTGCTCGTCTTTCTTAGCACAGAATGGGCTCAGTTTTACCTGGGCAGGGAACAGCTGCCATTAGGCTGCAGAAATAGTCTGGTTTAGCAGTGACTTCAGCACTTTTGTCAGTCCCTGAACCTGGATCGTAATGCAGAGGAGGGGACACCCAGCAGGAAAGAGCTGCTGCCTCTTCAGGCTTTTCTCTCCAGGGTTGTGTCAGTCCCGGATGAAATGGGGTGGCATTTTGGGACCTCCCAGAGATCCTGTCCATGGCCAGGTCTGTGTGCTGCTGGACATGGAGGAGCAGGAGGGTCTGGGCTCTGTTAGAAACTGCACTCTGCCCCTCCCAGCCTCTGTTTTACCCCAATTTTATACTTTTCAAGAGTGATTTCCAGCAGATCTCATCCTGGCTGGTGCTGGGCAGGGCTGTGCTGCCTCTGAGGTGCAGGTATGGACGTGAGCACACCAGACTGGAGGAGCTGCTGGTGATCTACGGACACTCCTCCCTCTGGGTGTGACCTTGGGGTGACACTTTGTCTGTCCTACTCTTGGCCCTTTCAGGATTCTCCCACCCAGCTTCTCCCACATTGACCAGTGGCCCCAGTTGAAGCCAAATTGCTGTGGTGCATCCTTGGAAAGCAATTTCCATGGAGCCACCCACTGCTGCAGCCTGGAGAGCCATGTCCCCTCCGGCCAGGGCCAACAGAGCCGTGTCCCCTCCGGCCAGGGCCAGCAGAGCCGTGTCCCCTCTGGCCAGGGCCAGCAGAGCCGTGTCCCCTCCGGCCAGGGCCAGCAGAGCCGTGTCCAGGCCCCTGGATGCTTGGGATTCCTGCTCCCTGGGCCATTCCCAGATTCTGCTCCCAGCTCCCATCCCAGATGGGCACAACCCCGCAGAAATCCCTGATTTTAATGTGTTTATTACCGAGGTGCCTTTCCCAGATGTACTTTGTGTTCTTGTGGAGCCTTTCCTGCTCCCGGAGCTTCCTTCTTGCCTTTCTTTCTCACATCTCTCTCTCTCCAATGCCAATCTCAGACGATTTTTTGCTCCTTCCCCATGAAATTCCACACTCCAGCCTGCAGACCTGTGAAGGAACATTGACACCTAAGCTCTGCTACACTTCATATCTCATTCCCAGCGGGGTGAAAACAGAAATGCCCTGGTCCTGGAAGAGCACCAAACAGCCCCACGTCCACTCTTTGAAGAAGTGACCCATTTTGGAGAGAGCTTTGCCAGGATTCTGAACTGCTGCTCTGGCAGTGCCAGGTGTCTCCGGGGGGATGGAAAAGGGGAGAAGTCCTATAACCTCTAGGTGGGAATAAGGTCTGCAGGGCCAGAATTACATTTCACCCCTAAGATGTCTGTATCCCCTAATAAAAGTGAATTTTGGCTTTGGTTTAATGGATGAATTTGCCCTTGTGGGCAGCAGGGGTGGGGGGGATTCTGCCCCTCTGCCCCTCAGGTGAGACCCCACCTGCAGAGTTGCCCCAGCCCTGGGCCCAGCAGAGAAGGACCTGGAGCTGCTGGAGAGAGTCCATGGAGGCACCAGGATGAGCAGAGGGATGGAGCAGCTCTGCTGGGAAGGAAGGCTGGGAGAGCTGGAATTGTTCAGCCTGGAGAAGAAAAGGCTTTGGGGTGACCTCAGTGTGTCCTTCCAGGACCTGAAGGGAGCCTGCAATAAAGATGGAGAGAGACAATTTCCAAGGGCTGGAGGGACAGGACAAGGGAAAATGGCTTCAAAATAACAGAGAGTAGGTTTAGATGGGATATGAGGATACATTCCTCCCTGTGAGGGTGGGCAGGCCCTGGCACAGGTGCCCAGAGAAGCTGTAGCTGCCCCTGGATCCCTGGCAGTGTCCAAGGCCAGGCTGGACAGGGCTTGGAGCAGCCTGGGACAGTGGAAGGTGTCCCTGCCCATGGCAGGGGTGGCATGAGGTGACTTTTAAGGTCCCATCAAACCCCACCCATTCTGGGATGCTGCGATTCCCTGGGAATGAGGAACAGGCTGTACAAGGGGGACACTGGGGACATTAATGCGATTGCTTTGGAAAGCTGCAAATGGAGAATCCAGCCCAGCTGGGTCCCTCCCAGTGCAGAGCCACCCTGGGGGACCGAGGGTCACCTCAGGCTGTGCCTGGCACTGCCAGCAGGGCTGGGACACACACGGCTCTGACTCTTGGCTGCAGCAGCTCTGTCACAGGCAGAGCAAAAACACAGAGGTGCAGAACATGTGTAGGAGGAAAATAAAACATGAGAGGATTATTTAGTCAATCACCTTGTCTGCTGTGATTAGTTTGGAGTTTGGAGCAGAAAGCTGTGTTCTGGAGGTCTGATTCTGCAGCTCACACTGGACTTGTAAAATCTGCCTGCAAACCTTCCCACTGGAGCCCGGACTGGGTTTTAATGGAAGGTTTTAATCGTGGGATTTCCCCGCACCACCTGATCCTTTGCAAGGCCACAACTCTATTTACATCTTTTTCCCCTGCAATGGGTTTACAAATTCCGTAAAACAGCACCAAATCCTCGGCACAAAAATAGGTTCACAGCCCAGGAGGAGCCTGAACCAAACGCCCAGCACTGCTGGTTTGTGGGGATGCAAAGGACTGGCTCCAGAGGGGGACTGGGATGGTTTTCCTGGCAGAAATCCTCAGGGCACCCGGGGACAGGGAGCACTGCTGGCAGCAGGGACAGGGAAGCAAAGCAGAGTTGGATTTGTTCCTGCTTACCCTGAAAATATCAACTTTAACATCTACAAGTGAAATAAAACAAGTGAAATAAAGTGGTTAAAATGGAGGAACATATGTGTGAAAAAGGGCACTACTTTTTCTTTGATCATCTTCCAAGTCAAATATTTAAAACTAAATCTTTTTTGATTTTGCTGTGAGTCCTGCACTATTTGTGCTTTTCTTTGTGATGATAAACTTGATTTTTGCTGTTGCTGGGAAAAGCTTGGAACAGGCTCACCACAACCAAAGTAGAGAGTGAATGAACAAGTTTTCCAACTTATTTCTGAGTTCATGCAAGCTCACAGATTAAGACAATCACAGAATGCTTTGAGTTGTGAAGGACCTTAAAGCTCATCGCATTCCCACTCACCTGCCGTGAGCAGGGACACCTTCCACTGTCCCAGGCTGCTCCAAGCCCTGTCCAACCTGGCCTTGGACACTTGGAATTTTTAAGCCTTAATTTCTAAAATGCTGATGGTTTTTAGTGACAGTGCCATGAAATCCTCACACTCCCCAAGCAGGGAAGCAGCAGCACAGGTGCTGGAGCCGTGGGACCTTTGCCAGGTCCAACATCTCCAAAGCCATTCTAAAGCCTCGTTCAGATCTCCACACAGGCTCCAGCAGTTTTTGCTCAGTGGGCAGAGGTGAAGGGTTGGAATCCTGAGGGCAGCTCATGCTGCACTGTTGGATCCCGGGGGGGCTAAGCCTCAGTCCCTGCAGGCATTAAAGCTGCCTTCCTGCAAAATCCTCCCTGGGACCAGCGAGAGATCATTTCTAGTCAGTTTTGTGCTTAATTGCTGTTGTCATGTCCTTATTCCAGTAAAAATGCTGCAGAGGATGTCGAATATATATATATATATATTAATTTCTCATAAATTATTCCTGTGTCTGAGACAGAGCCTGTGAGCATGGCCAGGAGCAAGGTAAATGCACAGTTCAGGCACAATGCTGGGAGTTCTGTGGTTCCTAGAGTCTCCCTGGCTTATTTTTCCCTTTTTGTGTCAGCAAAACTCCTTTTGGGACGAATGGTGACAAGGAAGAGTGATCGTCCCTTTCCCCAGTGCCGTGTCCCAATACAGTCCAGCACCCCAGGCTGGTCTGTCTTTGAAAGAGCTAGATTCCTCTCCAGAGCAAGAGGCAGGAAAGCTTTGCTGAAATATTAATTTGCCTCTGAAAACACCCTAAATGCAAGCAGCAAGCAGAGAGCTTCCCTGGATGGGAATGTGGAACTGGGACACTCCAGCCCCACTGCTGGAACGGGGCTATCCCTGCCTGAGCCAAGCAGGTCATTCCCATTCCATTAGCTGAATAAAAGGAAGATAAAAACACCTTTAGAAGAAAACAGGGTAAAGGCAAATGTATAAATTTGAGCTCTTGGCCATAATCAGAGGGCAGGTCTTGCAACCCAGACAACATTAGAGAAGGGAAATTATCTTTATCACTATTTTCATAAGGAATGTGGCTCCTAAGGCATCCCTGCCCTTGATTGCTCCTGGGCAGGAATTGTCAGGGTGCAGGGACAAGCCAAAAGCTGCAGTTTCATTTCTCTTTCTGAATTTTGCCAGAAATTCTTCATTTTTCCCTGTGCCATAGGCCTGGACCGGAATAGAGATTTGTACTCCTTGAGCTGCCCTGGTTGGAGGAGCAGAAGGACTCAGTGCAGTTCAGGCCCCAAGGCAGAGATGTGGCCAAAAGAAGTGTTGAAGAGGTGTCCAAATCTCGTGACACACAGCAGACAACTCTGTACGGGGTAAAAGTTCCATGCTGGGTTTGGTTGAGCCATGGAAGGATCCTGGGGCAGGGACTTTGGGATTTCCAGATGTGGGAGCCTGCAGAGGTGCTGAAACAGCTGTGGGGATGTGGCTGTGAGGGTGGAGAGGCTGGCAAGCTCTAGGGGCTGGGCTGGGCTGGAAGAGACCTTAAATCCCATCCAGTGCCCCCCTTGCCATGGGCAGGGACACCTCCCACTATCCCAGGTTGCTCCAAGCCCTGTCCAGCCTGGCCTTGGACACTTCCAGGGATCCAGGGGCAGCCACAGCTTCTCTGGGCACCTGTGCCAGGGCCTGCCCACCCTCCCAGGGAAGAATTTCTTCCCAATATCCCATCTGTTCCTGCCCTCTGGCAGTGGGAAGCCATTCCCTGTGTCCTGGCACTCCAGACCTTTGTCCAAAGTCCCTCTCCAGCTCTTGGAACTCCTTTAGGCACTGAAGGTGTTTCCTACATTCTCATAAAATGAGTATTTCTGTATCAAAAGCAACAGGGTTTATGATACTTTATGTGTGTGTGATGGGGTAAAATCTTTTTTTCACTAAAAATCAGGCCTCATAGCAGATAAATTCCAGAACGCAGCTCTGGTGAGAGAAAGTGACTCCAGCCACCCTTCTCCTTAATAAGTATGCATTGCAAAGTCATCTTTGCAAGTCATCAAAGTCCCTCTGATTCACATCAGGGAGCTTAAATTTGCCATTACAGGGAATCTGACTTGTCAAAATCTCATCTGTAATTACAAACCTGCACGAGGAGATGGTGAAATGGTGGGAGAAGGAATGAGCCCATTAGGATTTAGCTGCCAAATGCGTCCTGGTTCCAGAACGACTTAGAAGGTTTAAATCCACAGCAGGTAACAGCACAGTGTCACTTCCCAGTAGCAATAAATTCACGCTGGGACAGTCACTGACCACCCTGCTGAAGCCTGGGTTTACACGCAGTCCTAGCAGATCCAGGCTCCAAAGTAAATACAATTACCTGGGCAATAGCCCTGAACTTTTGCAAGTCTGATTTGTGCCTCTGGCAGCCAGACAGAGCCAAGAGCTGCAGGAGGAGGAAGGGATGGAGGCAGGGAAGGACTAGGAGCACACTCATGATCCCAAATCAGTTTGGAAACACCAAACTGCACCTCTTTTTGAAAGGCTCCCTGGGAGCAAAGCCTTGCTGGGAGATGCTCTGGTTGCCATCACCTCTGGCAGGCAAACACAGGGAGCCAGGCAGCAGGATCAAAACAAGGCAAGCTGAAAGGAAATGAGATGGGTGCGAAGAAAAGCTGAAGCTCAGCTGCGATGTGAGGCCAGCAGCTCAGGTGTCCCCTCCCAGGTGCACAGGGACATTTTGTCACAGCAGGAGGTGTGACAGACACAGCAAAGCTGCGGACAGGGTACAGGTGGCTGTTCCCAGCTGCCCGCACTCAGCTCCTGGTGTCAGCCGGGGCTGCTCGGGGTCTGCTCCGGGTGAGACTGGAGTTGGTAAATACCTGTCACTGCCGTGCCACAGGGCACAGCCTCTGCCACTCAGCCTGGCCCTGCAGCCCTCCCTGCTCTGTTCGCCGTGCCCTGGACCACAGAAATGTCTCTGGCAGTGAGCTGACTGTAGAAAATCAATAAGCAGCACTCAGAGCTCAATGGAGCAGCAGAAGACAATTGCAGAGCTGGGGACACGCCGTGGCGGAGGGGCCTTGTCCCCAGCTGGAATGGCTGTGCCCCTCAAAGCCTCTCTCTCAGCACCTGCTGTGTGCTGGGGGTTTCAAGCCCTGGTTTCCAGCTGCTGCCACAGCTTCAGGGCAGAAGAAAAGAGCTTTCAGGACAGGCACACCCAGCAGGGTTTTTGCCTCCCAGCTGTGGCCAGATGAAGTTAACTGTGGGGATGCACAGCAAACTCCTCCTGGGGACCCTCCAGTTGTCACCCCTGGGCTGGGGATGCACTGAAACACTTGGTGTCACCTTTGCTTGGAATTTTTCATACCTTGGATTGTTTTAATTCAAAAGAGCTCAAGCCACGACTCCAAATCGCAGCTGCTCTATGTTCTCCCTCGGGCAGTGATGGCATAATGTGCCTGTGTTTGGGGTTTTTTTCCAGGGAAAGGATTTGGAGAGTGCTCCTTGTTAGGAAGTTCAGACCAGGCGTGAGAAGGAGTGAGAGGAGCTCCTTGCAGAGACACCCACAGGGTGAGCACAGCAGGGCTAGGTTAATGCCTGGACTTCATGGCTTTAAAGGTCATTTCCTACTCAGTGATCTTTAGGGCCCCTTCCAACCAAACCATTCTGTGTTGCTGTGACTCTCTGCTCTGGTTTTGTCAGCTCTGGTGACAGGAATGAGGGACCCAGCTCTGCTGGGGGTGGCAAAATCTCTGTGAGTCATCAGCACAGGTAGATACACAGAGATACAAAAATCTGATGGATAAGCAAGCGGGGGAAAAACACAATTAAATAGATCAAACAGATCAAACAGAACTCCTGCCTGCTCAGCACTGCTGTCTTCATGTTAAACTGCTGAGAAATGCTCACACATTTGTCTTCCCCAGCCCTTCCTCAGGGTGTGCCAGTGGGACTGAGCAGGGACTGGGCCAGGAGCAGACTCAGCTCAACACCTTTCTCAAGGAGTCATCCTCATCCCAAACTGCACACTGGGGCTCCCTGCATCCTCTGTCCCACGGGATGATGTCCCAGTTGTGCTCTGGCTTGGGGACAGCTGTTGGGTGGCATTGGGGAGGAACTGGTGAGACAAGGAATGTCCTGGAATGGTACAACTCTGTCTCCTAGACAAAGTCAGGAGAATAGAAAGCAGATAAATTTATTGAAGCACCTTCAAGGTGCATTTAGGGCAGACAGAGCCTACTCGAGAGGTTGCACCCAAAATGGATGCTGAGTCATGAGGTTTTCATACTTTATGAATTCTGTCCATTTACATATCGAGGTTCAATCCTCCAATTACACCTTCAGGTGATGATGGCAATTACCCCCAAGTTTGCTGTCCCCAATTCACTGTTGGTTACATATCTTGGGGCCCTGAGGCAGCAAAGTGTCCTTGGACTCTTGAGCTTTAGAGGAACTGTTTAGCTAAAAACACCGAGAACAGGAGCTTCAGCACCTGGTATGGAGTCCAGAGTTATACACTAAAATTCCAGGTACACGAAAATACAGAAGCTAAAATCCTAAGGCATCCCCAGCACTGCCAGGCTGCTGCTGCTCTTCCTCCAAGGCAGGAAAAGGAGGTGGCTCAGCCTGGAGCAGCAGGAGGAGGAGGAGCAGCAAGAATCCCCTGTCCAAAGGCAGCACAGGGGGAATCAAGCAGCAGGAGCTCCGTGGAGTGACCCAGGATGGTGGCACAGGGTGGCACAGGGTGGCACAGGGTGGCACAGCCGCCTGCCCTCCAGCTGGCTGCTCACTGAGCATCTCTGCAGCCTCTGCCCATGGCTTTGGGGAAATCAGCGCTGCCTGGCAGTGAACAGGACCCAGGGATGTTTGATCAGCTCCTGAAAGGCCATAAAAGAGGAAAGGGAATGATTGTACAAGCCCCAAGGCAGGGAGGGGAGAGATTTGAGCTGTGAGAGTGTCAGACTGAAGCACTCCAGGGCTCAGGGTGAGCAAAGGCACGAATGGCACAGGGCAGGATCAACATTTGGACACCAAATGCTCTTTTCTGAGCACAGCCCCCCTGGGCTCGGGGCCGGGGCTGCAACTGGAGCCCAAATTGGCAGTGCAAATTAGCAGAGCCCCTGGGAGGGGAGCAGGGGCCCACGGAGAGGCACAGAGCAAATGCCCCAGGGTGTTTTGGGGTCTGGGGGTTCAGAACACTCCTCCTCAGGGGAGGTCAGGGAGGCTGGAGCTGGGATCCACACTGACCTGTGCCCCATTGTTAGTGGGTAAGGGATTCCAGAGAGAGCCCAGTCAATATCCCTCACATCCCAAACACTCTGAGCTGCTGGGGCTGAGCACCCCTCACTCCAGAGGAGAAAAAATGATTTCCCCACACAAATTAAATGCAGCACAGACCAAAAGCACACAGATGAAAGCAGCCAGGCCCTGGGGTTCCTGCACATCGCAGAGAACTATGGATCTATTCCACTTGTAGCACACTAAATACTATCTGTGGCAATATTGGGTTCAATCAGACACCTCCAGGGAGGTGTACAAGTCCTGCCAAAACACGGAATGGGATTCCTGTGTTGTACAGGTTCCTGCAGCCCTGGCCAGCCAGGGAGATGGAACAGGAGGTGATGGTTCCATCCACCTCATATCCAGAAAACACATTTGAATGGTGTTTCTAGGGATAAAATCCATTAGCTGGCTGAAAATGTGACTTTTCAGTGCTCAGAGCAGCCTGCATTGGCTCTCGGTAATGTTCATGGCAAAAATGTTATGTAAGGAGAGACCAGGCAGGCTCATTCCCAATGCTTTCATCTCCACCCCTCTCTTTAATTTAATTAATTAATTAAAATAAAAACAGACTCTGTTACGCCTACATAAATCCTACAAGGTCCACCTTCCTAAACAACCTCCTTCAAGAAATTGGTTGAGTAAAATATGCTGAAAACCATTATTACATCCCAGACACAAATTATCAAATAAAATCCCTAATGTGCATTTGACAATCATCTTTCTGTCCCTGAAAGTAAAAATTTTCCTACAAAAAATTTGGGCCTGATGTTTTGAGCTGCCAAGGATATGAAAACCCAAGGAAAAATTCAGTTGCTCAGCACTATGGAAAATCCAGGTCATTAATGCACTTTTCTCTCCATTTGGAAAATAAAAAGAAAAAAAAAATAATCCAAGATATTTGGAAACAATATCATTCTTCAACATGAAGTGTAAATCACACTTCAGAAAGAAAGCAGAGAGGAGGGGAGCAGAATGTTATTTAGATTTGTGTCGTGTGTCATTTTTCTCTTGCTATTAAATTCAAAGGAAAACAAAGTCCACTATAATCAAGAGCAATTGTTCTGGTAGGAACATTTATAAGGTACAATGAATATAAATGGGCCCCTTTTCCTGCAACAGAGTGCAAGGAAAATCCTGTTAAAAACAATTACTTAGAGCCTGGCAATAAACCCAGCACTGAGGACCCTTTGAACCCAGAGCTCCTGGTATCGGGCCACCAGTTATGCAGTCAGGGGCTCAGAGGATCTTCAGGCAGGGCTGCCATTCAAATCACTTCCCGAAGTGCCAGGAGCAGGATTTGTGCCTTTGGAAGGACTGTCACCAAAACTGTGGGAAAAACAAAAACTCTCCAACAACATTTTTAATATTAGAGAGTCAAGGCATTACTTTATTATCTGGCCAGGATGTTGTTCTGGCCAGGGTGTGCCTCAGAAACCATCTCATCCACACACAGGCCGGCTGTGCAGAAAGAATCATTCCATGATGCACAGATTTTACAGGATTTTCCCCCAAATTTTATACAGTCAAAACCCATAGAGATGCATTGTTTCAAAGTTCATTGGTCCAGAGTTAAGCAACCCCCAGTGTTCAGTTTTCTATTGGATCTGAATCTCCCTTGCCTCCGATGTAAATTTGATCTTCATTTTTCAATTTTCTGAGCAGTCCTTTCCGAGGAGATGTCTTCAGCTCTGTCAGAGGTGCTCTGGGGTGGATGTTTGGAGATGGCCACTGATGTTCTGTTCATGTTCCATTGATGGTTTTTATCTCTCTGGGTATCTTTGGGCTGCTCCAGTCTGTCCCTATGTTGAGTTCATCAGACCTCACCTGGCAGAACAATATCCTGGAAAAAAACTTAAAATTCCTTTTCCCAGGGTACAGACAAACAAAGCCTTTGACTAAAGCTATACAAAATTTTTAAACTGGTACATTTTCCAACAGGACCAGCAGGGCTCCAAGGAATGGGCTGTGTGCTCTCTGCAGCTGGGGTCGTGCTGGGAGCTCAGCCCTCTGGGCAGGGGACAGGTTTGGGCTCCTCACCCCTGGCATCCGGGGTGGCAGGGACAGCGGGGGACACCCTCGGGGAATGGCATTCAGGATCAGATTGACACCGAGACTGAACAAACCCTTGTTCAAACCCCTTCTTCCCCAAGCCCGTGAGCTCTGCCTTCAGACTCAAAGCAGAGCAGCTGCTGACGGGGTGGGGTTGAGGCTTTCTGGGCACTCCAACCCAAAGAAACAGATCGGGATCAGCTCCTGAGCCACCCTGCCAGCTCTGACACTTCTGTGCCAAGGAGGAGTGATGTCCCTGATGAAAGGAAAGTTTCCTGGGTGCTCCATGGCTCCCATTGCCCCTCCTCGGGCTGTTGGGGTGAGTGAGCCCAGAGCATCCGTGCCCTTGGTGGCTGCAGGTGTCCTGGGCACGGCCTGCTCTGCCTCCTGCCCTGGATCCCAGCCCTGGATCCCAGCCCAGCCCCTTCCTGCTCCTGCTGCTCACAGCAAGGACAATTTCAGCCCTGAATGTGTTGTGGGTGCCTGGGAAGGTACTTCAGGCCCTGCTGGCTGAGCCAGGGCTGGGACCTTGGGACCTTCCAGGATCAGCTGTGAAATGGCCACTGGGGGTGATGCCTTCAAGTATTTCTAGTTTTTTCTCTTCATGTATCTGTAATTTGCTGCAGTTCTGTGCTTCTCACAAAGTGCTAAAATCCTCTGTTCCCAGCACCTTTGGCCAAACAAGGCTCTCTGAACACAGATTCAAGGACATATTCATTGCCTTAGGGCCCAAAAATATGTAAACAACTGTGAGCTGGGGGAGCAGCCTGGGGTGGTGAACATCATCACCTGAGGTGTGATTGGAGAATTAAGGGCCAATGTGCTAATGGGACAGAACTTACCAAAGGTGAAGGGCTCGTGACCCAGAGCCCATTTTGGGTGTCGTCCCTGAGGGGGACTTTGTTGGTTTAGATTTCCTGGGATTCGCAGAAGCTGGCAGAGGAAGCAGGCAGGAGAACCCAAGATGGCGAAAAGAGAAACTTTATTTACAGAAACTTCTTCATATATCCATTTATAATCTGGCAACTATTGGTCAGCAGGGAATCCACTTTCTAAAACCATTGGTCACAGCTATACAACATCTAGTACCAAACACAGAGATTAAGAAAGTACAAAAATGCAGCTTATCTCTATTCTCCCTGAGAAAGAAGAGAAAGATTTCTAAAACAGTGCAACTACAGGACTTTGCTTGCCCAAATGTACCTTCAAGGCCTTTGCAGGCCTTGAATAAATTGTCTGCTTTGATACTCCTGGTTAGTCTTGGCCTCTGTTTCAGGTAGCCTGCTTTAGGCAGCAGGGGCAGGACTGGAGCAGCCTGGCCCTGCTCTGCCTCCCTGCACTGCCACCACCGCAGCGTCACCAGAGCCATGGTTTGGGCTGGGCTGAGGCACCAAAATCACAGTGAGGGAGGACAATCCCTCTCCATTCCCCAAATCACTGGCTAGCACCACGTTGACTTAATTAATTGTCAACATCTCTGTAATTAAGCAGTAACAGAAATGACTCCCTCTCGGTGCTGATGAAGATAATGAATAACAATCATGGCTGCTTTGTTTCACAGCACTAATCTGTTTTGAAATATACATTGATTTTATTTTGATTAGGCCTAAACCCACTTTCCACGCCGCAAATAAACCTCTCGGATTTGAGTAAATTGCTGTTGGCATTTACATTATGATAATCAGCTCAGAGTCAGCTGCTGTCTTCCTGGGTGTCATTTGCTTACTTCTTAGTCCACTGTAATTTGGGGGTTGTACTTGGGAATATTTAATTATGGCTTCCCTTCTTCTTTGCTCCGTGATCCACGTGTTCCCCATCACCATTATCCACGAAATGTTCCGTAACTCTCCAGGCTCGTTCTCCTGGTGCTCTGACAGTCCTCCAGAGCTGCTGGGCTGCCTCCCTCCAGCCAAACCCAGCTTCAAGGCCCTGGCAAGAGCGGAAATTTGTGAAAACTCCAAAGAAAACCAAAAACCACCTGTTGGTTTTGCACTGAAACTTTATTTCCTGTTATCTTCCTGATTCCTTTGGAAAATCCCAGGAGGCAGAGCCTGGTACCTAACCGCCTCAAAAATCGATTTTAATGATTTCAGTTGTGCTCAGGGAGATGCTCCTGCCTCTGTCCCAACCTTCCCATCTGCTCCATGCTCATCCCAGTGCCACTGGGGTGAGTGCCTGGCTTTGGGTCTGGTTTGGATCCCAGCTCAGTTAAAATCCGCAGTTAAAATCCCTGTACCAAACTATTTTGCTACAAACTTCTGAATTCCTCCTGCTGTTTTTAGGGCAGAGTGTGGATCTGGCAACAATGAGATTTTTTTTTAATCTCAGTGTTGAATCCTTCATTTAAATTATTCACAGCATTCGGTTCTGGCATTTTATAAATGGAGCTTTTTCCTGCTTGAAAATGTTCCTCTTTTTTTATTCAATGTTTATTTTGATTTATTTTTTTAAGAGGAAAAACACATCCTTGTCAACAATTCTGGTTCTGTATTTTCAATTTCAAATCACCATAAAAGACACATTTTTCTTTTGAACTGGAAGACAACTTCTGTCTAGAGTAGCCCAGCAACCAAACTTTTTTGGCCCGATAAGTTTGACCAACATTTTTTTTGATGTTCCTGTAGCGAAACATTTCAAAAATTCTTTGCTGTGAAACTTCTCCCATCACCCTAAGCCAAGCTATCCAATGATAAGTTTATTTCTGAAGTTTAAAAATATTTTAAGTTCTCCGATATCCTGGGAATGCTTCCAGCCTGGGAGGAGGTGCTGGGCAAGGGATCCGTGATCTCCTACTGCCATGCTCAAGGACATCGGAGA
Organism: Acanthornis magna; assembly: GCA_036785705.1. NCBI lineage: Eukaryota > Metazoa > Chordata > Aves > Passeriformes > Acanthizidae > Acanthornis > Acanthornis magna. The sequence goes on from JAWUZG010000015.1 coordinate 1,410,630, forward strand.
TCTTTTCCAGCCTCAGTGGTTCTGGGATTCTGGGATTGTGCTTTACCCCTAGGAATCATAAGAATTGCCCTAAAAATTAATTGTAAAAATTATTTGATCCGTCCATGAGTCCACGCTACCAATTTAGACCTGTTCCTGCAGGGATCAAGATCTGACTCCTCTCTTTCAGGAATGGACTTCTGGAATGGTTTGGTGTGTGAGAATGGAGCACATTCCCTGACCACAGAATCACTGAGACCCCCAAGGTCAGTGAGCCCAGCCTGTCCCCGGTCCCCACCCTGTCCTCAGCCCAGAGCCCTGAGTGCCACATCCAGGCCTTCCCCAGACACCTCCAGGGATGGGCACTCCAAACCTCCCCGGGCAGCCCTGCCAATGTTTAACAACCCTTTATGGGAAGGAATTCCTCCTGATGTCCAGCCTGGAGCTCCCCTGCTGCAGCTTGAGGCCGTGTCCTGTCACCGTGTCCCTTGTCCTGTCTCTGTGTCTCTTGTCCTGTCACTGTGTCCCTTATCCTGTCCCTGCGTCCCCTTGTCCTGTCACTGTGTCCCTTATCCTGTCTCTGTGTCTCTTGTCCTGTCACTGTGTCCCTTATCCTGTCCCTGCGTCCCCTTGTCCTGTCGCTGTGTCCCTTGTCCTGTCACTGTGTCCCCTATCCTGTCTCTGTCCCCTTGTCCTGTCGCTCTGTCCCCTATCCTGTCACTGTGTCCCCTCTCCTGTCGCTGACCTGCAGCAGGATCCTGCCAGCTGCTCCTTAGCAGGGACATGGATGGGAAACGAGGAGGGTTTTCCTCAACAACAGCAACATTCCACCATCCGACAGCCACACTGCTCCATCCAAGAGGGATTTGGAGCCAAAATGGCACCAGAATTCTCACTGTTCAGGGGTGGCACTCGGAACACGGCAGGGCAGGATCACACATCGGCATTGGGAATGACATCCAGCTTCTTCTCCAGCAGCAGTGGGGCGAGATCAGCTCCCAGCCCCTTCCCTGTGCCCACCTGCCACCAGGAGAAGGGGTTAAACACTGATCAGAGGGAACAGCAGAGACATGGGGTGCCATGCTGGCAAACCCCAGTTCTGTAATTGGAATCATTCCCAGCCCAGGGCAAACAGAAACAAGATAATGCAGAGCAAGGGGCAGCACAGAGGAAAAGAGGCTTTGAAAAATGCAAAGCCAACCTGCAAACATGCAGAGAAATCTGAACCTTTCACTTCAAAGCGTTTAAAGTCAGTGTTAAAAGGCTGTTTCTGAAAGGTTTCTGTTCTGCTGCCTCTTGTGCACAATTTTTGTTTAACTCAAACTCTCTCTCAGAAACACTTTTTTTTATTTCATGCCTGAGCTCTGCTGCTGGTTCTGGGAGAAGAGGCGTTGTGTGTGTGAACAGAGCACCCCAGGAGCTGTAAAGGCTCGTGGAGTAAAAGAATGTTTAGGTGTTGGCAGAGGCCCTTAAGGTCACTGAGCCCAACCATCAGCCCAGGGAGGCAAGGCAGGGGAGGGGTAGGGAATTCAACCCAAGAGAAGGGTAGGAAAGGCAAGGCAAGGACAGGGCTGGGTGGGGAAGGCAGGGGAGGGGCTGGGAGGTGCTTTGCCTTGCCTTGGGCACCCCTCCCTTCCTGCCCAGTCCATCCCTACCCCACATCTGTAAGCACCACAGCCATGAGTGTTTCTATCCCTCCAGGAGTGCCACTGCCCTGAGCAGCCATGCCAATGCCTGACAAACCTATTTGGGAAGAGATTTTCCCTAATATCCAACCTGAACATCCCCTGGTTCAATATGAGGCCATTCCCTCTCCTCCTGTGCCTGTTCCCTGGGAGCACAGCCTGACCCCCTGGCTGTCCCCTCCTGTCGGGAGCTGTGCAGAGCCACAAGGTCCCCCCGATCCCCTTTTCTCCAGGCTGAGCCCCCCCAGCCACTCCTGGTGCTCCAGCCCTTCCCTGCTCCGTTCCCTTCCCTGGACACTCCAGCCCCAGGGTAGGAGGTGGTGCCCCAGCACAGGGGACAGTCCCTGGCCCGGTGCTGCTGTCACACTGTGGCTGGCACAGCCCAGGTGCCATTGGCCTCTTGCCCACCTGGGCACACCTGGCTTGTGTCCCCCCTGTCACCCACAGCCCCAGGGCCGTTTCCAGCTTTCCAACCACTCTGCCCCAGTCATGGAGCATCCGTGGGGTTGTTGTGACGCAGGAGCAGGACTCGGCCTTGGCCCTGTTGAACCTCATCCTCCTGACCTCAGCCCTGCTCCAGCCTGTCCAGATCCCCCTCCAGAGCCCTCCTGCCCTCCAGCAAACCAACCCTCCTGCCCACCTCCCTGTCCCCTGCCAGCTGGCTGAGGCGCCCTCCATCCCCTCCTCTACACCACCAATAAAAACATTAAAGGGACTGTCCCCACTGCTGAGCCCCGGGGACAATCTGGTGACCAGCACCCGACTGGATTGAGCTCCATGGGGAATCTTGAACCTCCAAGAATGTGGATTTCACTTTGATTTCTTATGACCAAGCCAAACCTGAAGGTCTGGACACTCCAAATCCAGTTCTTTGTAATTTGGATTGGGGCTGTATTTTTCAGGGCGCCTGGTCATGAAAGCTTTAAGTGAAAAAGCAGAGAAAACCTGAGTCATGATCACGAGGGCACTTCCCAAGCATTTGGGGAAACAGTGTTTTGCATTCCCCAGGTTTTTGCCAGGAGCTGCAGGAAGGGAAATGCTGCAAATGCCTCATGCAGCACTGCTGTCGGGGCAGCCCCTGCTCCCACAGAGCCATGGCACTGAAATCCCACCCCAATTGCTCAGCAGATGGGCTGGGGGCCCTGGCCGTGGACAGACACATTCCCAGCTCGGCTCCACGGCCTTTGCCTGTCAGCATTAATCAAGCATTAATGCAAAGGACAAGCAGATTTTGCTGATTTAATGGATAATTCCAGCTTGTTTGGTCCATCTAATTCAAACTACTAGAACTGAATGTGAAGTGACTACTGCCTGTCCCTGCTTATCTTTGTCAATAGCTTTAGACACAGGTCAATGCAGGTAATCAGTTTTCAAGGGACTCTTAAGAATAGCAGGAGTTTCTATTTAAATACACTTTTTAAAAAATTGTAAATGCTCTCTTTCCCTCATTATTGCTATTAAGTTTGGGGGTTTGTTTAGATTTTTCCCCTGTAAAATTAAACCTTTTTTTTAATTCTGAAAATCATTTCTTCCATCTCCTAACTGAACCTCTGCTGACATATATATGAATTATGGCTTGCTGAGGCACTTCTCTTCCTGAAATAGCTTGTAAAGGAAGGGGATGAGCTTTGTGGATATTGACCAGGCTTGAGACAACTCTGTGAGTGATCCTGATGAACGTGGTCATGGTTTGAGGAGGAAAACATGATGGGCAAAGGACTCCAACACAATCCAAGGAATATTTTTATACCAGAAATGCTGCACACTCCTTTTTTCCTGCGTGCACAAACATAAAAGTCCAAGTGCAAGCCACAGGGAATTTATAGACAGAGACAAGCTGCTTGGATGATCAAATAAAAGATGTTTAAACCTCATCAATCCTTCATGAAGCAGATGGGAAATTTGATTGTCTCTGACTAATGAAGGACCTTTGGCAGTTCTGCACAAAGGTGAAGCAGATCTCAGAGTAACAGCACAGGCAGCAAGGGCAGCAGTGCAGGCTCTGATTTTACAGGGGTCTCTTTATGTGATGAAGTCCATCCAGTAAAAACCCTCCCAACATCCCATGGCTCCGTGTGCAGCAAATTTAGGAGCAGCTGCTCAGAGACATCACAAGTCTCCCTGTAGAAACCCCAAAGCAGGAACTTCTGCTCCTAAATATCTTCCTTGGGCAGGAAGAGGAGTCAAGCAAAGGGCCAGCAGGTCCTTTTATCCCTCCTGGGAAACATTAACCTTTCCAGTCTCCCCTGGGAGCACAGCTTTATGGAGAGCAGAGGTTTTGCTCTCTCAGGTAGGTCAGGGATAATGACAGCAGGCTCTGCACTGCAGACCAAGTCCCTTGGGAATGCTTTCAGAAGATTATGTGTGAAGCAAAGCAGGAGCAGCTGGGCCTTTTGGACTCGTGAGCAATCAGCTGTGCTGTTGCTGGTCCTCACTCTGAGCTCAGCAGCATTTCTCCTGGAGGCCAGATCACATGGATATTCCATGGATTGGAAATCTAAGGATGATTTAAGGGCTCCACAGGCTGATGAGACATCTTCTCCAGGCTGGTGAGTTAGGGATTGTCTCTCTTCATCAGTTTGATTGATCTTAAGGTCACCTCAAAGCCCAGTCCTGCAAAATTCTGGGCCTGGCTCCAGGCTGCTGCCTTCCCAGGGATGAGAGCAGCTCTTCCCCATTCCTGTGCCATTTTAACCCCCTCTGCTGTGGGCATGGAAGCACTGGAAGTTCTCCAGCGGATGTCAGCCTCTGGCAGACAGTCCAGGGATGCACCCAGAGCAAGGCTTCCCAATGGGACCTGGGATAGGATTTAATGCGCACTTAATTGGAATATCTTTCATGCAAGGAACAGCTCCAATAAACAGAAAATACTGAGAGAAACCCAGAGCTGCCCCCCAAAATGTCAATGTTCTTATTTGCCTGTGTCTCAGTGAACTTTGTCATGTGGTACCTACAGCAGAACCTGGGAAATATTGAAAGAATTGACCATTAGTTTTAAGGATTCACTGTGTAAGGCACTGGGAAACTTGAAAGACAAGAGACATTTTTAAATGCCAACCTTTGAAATGTTAAATAAGAAGACAGAGAGTCAGGAGCTTCCCTTTCAAACCTCTAAAACTTCAGTTTTCAGAAAACGCTGAAGTGGATAATCAAATAGTCTATCTGTGAGCTCACAGAGGAGTATAAAGGGATGAGTAACAGTCTGTATGGATTTGTCAAGAACAAATATGTCAAACCAATCTAATTTTCCTTTATGACAGTGCAAAAAGCCTTCTGGATAGAGAAGAAACAGACCATGTCATAGATCTTGATTTTAGTCAGGCTTTTGACACTGCCTCCTCTGATACTTCCATGAGCTAGAAAAAATATCATCTAAGTGAATATATTATTGGGTAGTTGCAAAACTGGTTAGAAAATTATAGATGGAGCAATCATTGACAGATTACTGTCAAAATAGGATGCTTGCAGTATGGGCTGAGCTTTCAGCACTTTCATTAATGGTCCCGATGATGGAACAGAGAAAACACTTCTCAAGCTGGCTGACACCTCCACATGGAAAGGACTGCCAGGATTTGGGATGAGCAGACTCACAAATGAACTGCATGCATTCAGAGCTGAGTTGGAGATGATTTGAAGCAAAAAAGAGATGCTGCTGGGTGGGCAGAAGCCTGTCCGGAAAGGAAAGGTCAGCTGTAGGAATTCCAGACGGGAACAAGCGGCTGATGAGCGGATCTGAAGGGAAGTCTCTGGGATTCTTGTGGATCAAGCACTCAGCAGGAGAAGGCAAAGCCTCACTCCACACCAACTGTGCCTTGTGAGCCATGTCAGAAACTCCTCCAGCAGCTTATCTTGGAGGTTTGGACACATATGGTTAATGCTCAGCCAGTCTCCCTGTCCCTACAAAAACATTGTGTTCTCCAGAATGATTTATCCCCAACTTAGCAGTGGCATATTTAGCTTTGAACATATTGGGCTTGGAAGGCAAGGAAAGACTGAGATTGTGGTGTGACTGTGGAGCAAACTGCCCAACTCTCCCATTAGTAATTGTTTCGCTTTCCACTTGTCTTCCTCAGCACATTGCTCATGGGAGTGCAGGGCTGGGATCATCCTGGGGAGCCAAGCAGGCTCCTGGTGAAACCCCATCAGCTGAAAGCTTGGCTTTCTGCTTGACTCAACAAACAAAACCAGGTGCTGCAGGACAAGGTCTGTCACTGATGAGACAGCCACGGGATGAAAAAAGTTCACGACAGCTTCAGGTCAGAAGAAAGGAAAGAAGTAATTCTTTATTTTCCAGAGCCTTTTTATACTATTTTCTGTCTTTCATGTCACACATCCATTGGCTCTCAATTCACCACCCCACAATATCATTGGCTACCTACAGCCAGAACAACATTTTGGAAATACACCGTCTGCATGAAGCCAGCTATCTCTGTTTATGAATTCCTGTTTGTTTTGAACTGTAGAGCTACTGTGAGAATTGAGAACAACAAGGTGTTCTCACGGTAAAGTAGCTCTTACTATGTGCCTATGATTCCCACAAAGGTCCACTTTTGCTTTCTTTTCAAAGAGTGGCTTTCCTTCTCCCCACTCTAGTGCGGGATGTGAGTCCTTGCTGCTCTCCTGCCTTTCCAGAGGAAGCCACACAGCCATTCCATGGCAAATGCCCAGACAAACCCTCTGCAGCTCCCCAGGCCCCTGCACACGAGCACAGAAAGTCCACAGAGTGCTCAGAGCCCTCCCCATCCCTCCCGCTCCCGTTTTTTTCTGGGGAAAATCTGATTAAAGCTGTGCAGGAGAGAAGCAGATGGCAGTTTTGACGTGAGGTGAAGACAGCTTAATCTCCATCTGTGCTGACATTTTCACATGTCTCCCTGCAAACGCTGGCCCCTGATAAGCTCTAATGCAGAGCTGGGGGGTCTCGGTGCCCTTTGCCAGAGGATTTTCCAGGCGGGATGTTGGGAGCTGGCAGACACCAGCCATGGGCTGTGGCCCTTGCTGGGGACACTGATCATTACCCACAGGCTCGGTGATTGGGCTAGCGACCTAATTAACACCCGCAGCACCTCGGCACTGCTGAGCTCGAGCTTTGGGAAGCGTGTGCGGAGCCCTGCCGGCTCCAGAGAGGCAATTAGAGAAAAACAAGGCACAAAGGCAGTGCATCTTCTGAAGGGGAGCTAATTACAGAGGGTAATTCCAGCATCCCGGACACCCAGCGTTCCTGGGAGGCAGAAGGATCTGGCAATTAAGGCAGTGATGTTTTTTTGTGCCCGGTTTCTAAGTAAACACGCGGAGTTTAGGTGTTGGAGGCTCGGTGTACCTGCCAGGGCACTTCCACAGTGGAGTTTTCCAGACCATCTTTGCCCCGATCCAGGCTGGGTGCTGAGGCTGCTGCTCCACCCTTTGGCAGGGCAAGCCCAGGGAATGTGGGGGAAAATCCAAAACCTCCCAACAACATCTGTAATGTTAGAGAGTCAAGGCATCACTTTATTTCTGGCCAGGATGTTGTTCTGGCCAGGATGTGCCACAGAAATCATCTCATCCACACACAGCCCGGGTGTGCAGAGAATCATTCTGTGACACGTGGCTTTTACTAGATTTTCTAATATTTGATGCAGTCAAAACTCATCGAAATGAACTGGTTCTGGTGGCAATGGGACTGGGAGCTCAGTGGCACCACTGTTCACCTGCTGGGATGGGAACTTGGTGCACCCCCCTCCATCCCCTGGGACAGGCGGGCACTGCTAAAGCACAGAGCTCAACACAGCCCTGGGGAAATGGCAAATCCGTTCAAGGTGAAATACTGCGAGAACAGATGGCCCTGCAGCAGGGCACTGGCCAGAGCACTCGGAAATATGTTTTCCCTGGATTTCCTTTCCAGAAGGTGAGGCACAGCCCCATGTGCTCTGTGCCAGCCCCAAAGAGGGCCCGCAGCACCCAGCAGAAGAGGGGAGGTGCTCAGCTGAGGAGGCAGGAGCATCTCAAACCAAATCCTTGTTGGAGAGTGTGAGGAAGGCACTAAAAGGCTTAGCAGTAGGGATGGGGATCCAGTGCTCCAACATCAGCAATTGGAAAATGTTCTCATTAACTGGAGCAACCAAAGAACACAGAACAGTGGGAAAAGTGGCGTTTAATTGAAGCAAACTTCAGATGTGAAGAAAGGCAAGCAGGATCATCGTACTGACACCTGATGATTTTTTGCCTTTTCTTTTTATATACCCTTCTAAACATTTTTATACCCTTTTATTATTTTCTGTACCCTTTATAGATTCTTTCTACCCTTAGCCAACGTGCTTGTAATTTTTGTAGTCTAATATTCTAACTTAGTTTTGGGGTTCTGCAAGGCAGAAAGACCAAACATCCACAGCAGGAGGCCAGAGAGCCTTGTACTATCAAAAACTTGAGGCTTCAACCTTGGTTGAAACCTCTACTTTGGAACATGTTTTGTAAACTGGGCTGTAGTCTCATTTAGGAGAGGAATGATTAGAATAGGGGGACAGTTACTTCATTTATTTTCTCATTGGGAGATTTTAGACAGATATGCTAATTTGCAAGGTCCATAAAATTGTATATGCATTATACGGTAGGAATACATTTCAACATGTTCCACCTTTGAAGAGCTGTGCACCTTGGATCCTATTAAACACCGAGGTAAAACCCTTTTACCCTTTAACTGTGTCTGCCTCATAATTCTAAGAGCAGCCAAAAGGCAACAGTGTGGCCCAGCTGCAGTGTCAAGGCTCCCATTCGCATCTCCAGTACCGCAGAGTTTCTGCAAAGAAGTAATCAGAGCCCTGGTGTGGGGGACACCAGGAGAAGGGGAGGAGAGAGCGCTCAGGGGAGAGCTGAGAGTCAGGAGGGCTGCTCCTGTGCCTGCCACCCTGGGATCCATCCCAAGGCTGCAAGAATGGGACAGAAATCAGAGCTACAAATTCCTGCTGGAGACCTAAGCTACCCAAGGGGATTAGACCAGGGTTTGGCTGCACGTTCAGGACAGATTTGGGAGCAGGGTCCCAGCAGGACACAGGGCAGGCATCAGCTCAGCCCTGTGCCACAGCTTTGGGGTCACACAGAGCTTTGGGTTCTGAGCAGCACCAGGAATTCCCAGCTCCTGCTACCCTTGGCAGGGCCCCAGCTCTGTCAGGAGGTGGCTGAGCACAGGGAGGGGATGCTCACTGCCAGCCCAGCTTTGCTGTGCCCTCCACAGCCATCCCCAAGCTCTCAGCTCCCTGTCCCCACTGTGGAAATGTCCCCAAGCCATCGGGCAGCAGCACCCAGGCACGTGGTGGCTCCTGGTCCAAGCCCCGTGTGCTCAGGACATTCTGCTGACCCCACTCGTGGGCACAGGGCTCAGAACTGCTCAGCAAGCCCAGCCCAGGGAGCCACACCAGCAGCATCTCCTGAGGGCAGGCACCTCCCTGAGGAGTCTGGAGGTCTGTAAAATAACCCAATCTGCGCAGACAGCTTTAGGATGCTGCCTATGGCTGGCTGACACCCCATGAGCTACTGCCCAGGGACCCTTCTTGGGCAAGCACAGCGATTTATGGGGCAATTGTGCTGTTCAGTGTTTTCCAGGGAGGGGGTTGTGGCTTTCAGGTGCTGCGGGAATTACTCGTTTCTCAACTTCACAGAGCATCCTTGAAATGCTACTTGTGCCATCTTGTGTTTTCCCTGCTCTAAATCAGTTTAAGTGTTTTGTTCTCGCTGCCACCCGTTTTTATGATATCTCCCCGACTTGAACATACACACAGCCCCATATACACTGCATTTCTAGGCAGGCAAACAATCTTTCATGCTTTAGGAAGGCCAGCTCAGTCTAACACAGACGTTAGGGCTCCTGACTCTCTGTGACTTGTTTAACATCAGCCAGGCAAAGATGAAGCTTTGATGGCCACACCTTGAGTGTTCTTCTGGTTATAATCACTCAATAGCAGACAAATATGAGAGTTTTGTGAAGGTATCTCAGCCCCAGAGGCGTCACTGCCCTGAGAAAAGGTTTAAAGGTAGCTGAGAGGTTACAGTGAGGTTCTGTCTCTATAAAATGTGAGCATTGAACTGTTCTGCTGGTAACCTCAATTCTGGGAACAAATCACTGCTCAGGAAACCTGGGACTGTCTCCTTTGTTAAAATCCTTAGTCAGGGTGAATTTAGAATGCCCAAGATAGAAGTAACTTGGCTGGAAATAAAGCAATAATCCATTCATGGCTGTGGTTCAAAGTTTATCCGTAGATAACTTTTCAAGCAAATCCTAGATTTAACCAAGCTGATCAGAGTATCAATGAGCATCTCCTGTTTTCCTTTAACCACATTCTTTGGCATTGTCAAGGAGCCAAATGATGTGGTTAAAGGAGCTCTACATCCTACAGGGTGGCACAGAGCTTCCCAGGAGTTGCCTTTTCTGTGTGCAGCCTGGCTGGTGCCAACGTCACCTCAAATCCTCCTGGCTGCCTGCTGGGTGAGTGACACTTCAGAATCTGGAGAACAATGTGTGGCAGCTAAAAATAGCTGTACTCTGCAGGAATCCTCAGGTGCCAATCCAGTGGTGATCATGGGATTTGGGGAGCTTGGACAGACAAGTGATGGCTGAACATTTGCAAACAGGGGCTGAGCTGATCACAAGGAGTCAAATCTGCAGAGCTGTGCTTCAGCACCTGCTCAGCTTTAGCTCTGTTTTCATTTGTGTTGACAGAATCACAGAATCACAGCAGGGTTTGGGTTGGAAGGGACCTTAAAGCCCATCCCATCCCATCCCATCCCATCCCATCCCATCCCATCCCATCCCATCCCATCCCATCCCATCCCATCCCATCCCATCCCATCCCATCCCATCCCACACCTTCCACTGTCCCAGACTGTTCCAACCCCACCCAGCCTGGCCTTGGATGAACTAAGCTCCTGAGAAAATGGGAGAGATACTACAAATACTGACATTTAACTGAAATTTCTTACCGAAAGGTGGTTTGTGTGAGCAGACAATCCAGACTGTGAGTCTGAGGAGCTTTGCCATTGGACTACTAATGACAGCAGGATATTTCTTCCATTTTTATTGCACTTTATTTACAATGTTCCAGCTGCAAATTGGACCAGTGCTGAACAAGAGGAGCAGCGCTTTCCTATTGCACTCAGAGCTTTCTGGTCTCACAAGGGGCTGTGACAGCAACTTGCTCTGAGTATGGGCCTTTCTCATTTCAGCACAGCACATTCCCTGTTATCTTGCTTGAAATAAATAAGGTAAGATCAAACCCAGGAAATGAAGATGCAGCAATCAGATAGGGCTGTTTACACCTCAGGCTCAGTGGCCTGAATTTAGCAGAGGTTTGTAGCAAGTTGCCAACTTCCTCACTGCTCCTCTGATTCCTGATTATTATTTTTTTCCATAATGCTCCGGCACCCCTCGCTCCCAGGCATCGCTTTGAACTCCAGCTACTGCCTTGTAAATGAGACTTCAGACTGGAAAGCTTGAAAACAATGACCTGAGGCACCTCAAAGCTGAGGAGAGCAAGGAGAGGAAACAGAGATGGGATTGCTGGGGCTGTGCTTTTAACTCTCATCATTTCCCACCTCCTCTCCTTGTCTGGGGCACCCCCTGCTCACTGACCAACAGCCAGGGCTGTCCTGGTCCAGGAGCCACTGCTGCAGCCAGGATCAAGCCCTCCTTGGATGATCACCAAAGAATTGAGGTTGGAAAAGACCTCCAAGATGATCAAGTCCAACTTTCAGCCAAACACCACCATTCCCACTAAACCATATTGCAAAGTGCCACATCCAGGAGTCTTTTGAATCCCTCCAGGGATGGGGACTCCACCACTGCCCTGGGCAGTTGTGTCAATGCTTAACTACTCTTTCAATGAAGAAATGTTCCCTAATATCCAACCTGAACATCCTCTAGCACAGTTTGAAGCTGTTCCCTTTCCTCCTCTCCCTGTTCCCCAGGAGCAGAGCCTGACCCCACCCCTGGCTGCCTCCTCCTGTCAGGAGATGTGCAGAGCCAGAAGGTGCCCCCTGAACCTCCTTTTCACCAGACTGAGCACCCCCAGCCACTCCTGGGGCTCCAGAGCCTTCCCAGCTCTGTTCCCATCCCTGGACTGAAGTGCTCCAGGGAGAGTTTTGCATCTCCCACTGCCCCTGCCTCCCTTGGCAAACCTGCCCTGTTTCTTTTCCCACCTGAAAAACTGCCCCAGACCGCTCAATGCCAGCCTTCCCTTCAAAGAGAAGAAGTGAAAAATGGGAAAATCTATTCCAAAGTAGCTGTTTGCAGCCTCTCTGACAGGTGCTTTGAAGGCAGCCTGCAGAAGGTTAATGAGTCCTGGCACGTGTGAGCCCTGCTCCGGGGGATGGACCCTCATGCCGGGATAATGAGAAGTGCCTGGGGTCATCTGGAAAGCAAAGCTGGCCGTGTGATCCTGCACCTGGATGCCAGCAAGGATTGCTCTGCGGGCAGCGCTGAGCAGTGCAGAGAGGAGGGAGCAGCCTGGGAACTCAATATCTGATGTTTCTCATGCCTCCCAACTCCTTTTGTTCCATAAATTAGGCTTTCGCTGAGGAAACTGGAGGGGATGTTTATAGTTCTGAAATCTCTCAGAGTGATTGCCAGGGAGTCTACCCATCTCTGAGAGGGGTCTGCAGCCATGAACAATGGGGTTGGGAGAGGGGACAGCTGGAAGAGACAAGGAATGTGGCACTGTCACCTCATCATGGTCCCCTGCATGTGCAGGTGCTGGCACTGAGTCCTGGCGCCATGGCGAGCCTGGGAGGCCAGGGCAAGCTCAGGGAGCTGCCACGAGCCAGGCACCCAACCCCTTTCCTGGGTGCTCTGGGACCAGGGGGAGATGGAGGAGGTTTTTGGGTACGGGGGCATCCCAGGAGACTCTGGGTAATAAGTCTCTGCCTGGGTCTGTGCCCTGGTGGGGAGGGCAGTCAGGGGGCCATGGATGAAGCCATGGATGAAGCCAAGGATGATGCCATGGATGAAGTCACGGATGAAGCCATGGATGAAGTCATGGACGAAGTCATGGATGAAGTCATGGATGAAGCCAAGGATGACGCCAAGGATGAAGCCATGGATGAAGCCAAGGATGATGTTGTGGATGAAGCTATGGATGAAGCCAAGGATGATGTTGTGGATGAAGCCATGGATGAAGCCAAGGATGATGCCGTGGATGAAGCCATGGATGAAGCCAAGGATGATGGCAGGGATGGCTCCAGGAAGGCAGGTGTGCCCCCATTTCTCTAATCACACAGCTTCAGTGAATAGAACTTATTTCAGTTATTTTAGAACTTATTTTAGAACAGTTATTTCAGAACTTATTTTCCATTTCTCTTGCAAAGGAAATGCCTGAGGAAGGTCCTGCTTGCTGCACCCCAGGCAGGGGCAGAGGGTGGTGCTGCTCCTGGAGAGCGGCAGGATGGGTTCACAGGGGAAATGAGACAAAGGCATCTCGGCATGAAGTGGAGTTAGGCTGGGCCAGCTCCAGTCTGCAGCCAGGGCACACAGCCCTGTCCCACCACCGCCACGGGGGCACAAGGGATGCTCCCATCCATCCCTGGCTCTCCCCAGGCCTGCTGAGCTGCCAGAGAGGCCAGCTGGGCTGCTTTGAGAACGCTCTGCCCCAGCAGCACTGGGTTCCTGGCTGTCAGGAGCTGTTGCCCTGCGTGTCCTGCACAGCCCCCACGCTTGGCAGCCGAGGTCGGACAAACCCGGAGTGCTGGGAGCAGCAGCAGTGGCACAGGGACAGTGGTGTCACTTCCCAGCCTCCAGGGGAGGAGGGCAGAGCACAAACCCCACTCCAGCTGTTGGCACAGCTGCAGCTCTAAAGGCAGCTTGGCTCCTGGCCCTCTCCCCTCAGATACCTCAGGCTGTGGGTCCATCCAGCTCCGTCTGGTGCAAAGATCCAGGGGAAGTGGGTATAGGGGCTTTGCAGGCCCCTCATTCAGCACACAGAGGAGAGCAGCCCTGCCTGCCCTGTCTGGCCACAGGAAAGCACAGCCCCAGTGCTGCTGTGGGAATTGCACAGGGATCTCACTTACCGGGACTGCAGATCCCAGAATGGTTTGGGTTGGAAGGGATTTTAGAGCTCACCTCACTCTAGTCCCCTGCCATGGGCACAGACACCTTCCACCAGACCAGGTTGTTCAAAACCTCACCCAACAAAGACCATTCTCTTCAATGGTTTGTGCCTCCCAACAGACAGATATTCACTGGCTGGTTTTGGCTCTTAACCTGGGGGCACAGGGGACTGCAGTAAGTGCCTCACAGGAAATGGGATCCCATGGAGGCAAAGGCAGGAGTCTAATGCACACCGAGGCTGGAGCTGGGACATTTTAGCCAGGGACAGATCCAGAATTGTCCTTGGAGCAGAACAATTCCGCTCTCTCTTTGGGTTGTATTTTTCCCCCCCAGCTACACAGCCTGGCTGGGGCAGGTCATGCATGGAAATGTAACACAAGGGAACCTATGGATGGCCACACTGGAGCACAGGATGCAGCTCCATCCTGCTTGGACGCAGCCTCAGAGGTCACCATGGGAACAAGGATACACCCAGGGCAGGATGTTCCTCAGCACATCCTCTCCCAGTCTCCAGGGATTTTCCCCTCAGGGACCTCCTCACCCACAAGGATGGGTTTCATTTCCATAAATTCATTCTACAGCTTTTGACATTGATGTTTTCACACCTGTGCCAGAGTGCCCCTAATGCTCTCAGTGTGGTGTGGCACCAGTGTGGGGAATGAAAATCCATTTCCAGCTGAGCCCCAGGGCTGATCCATGGCCTTGGCTCCCTCTGGGATATTGCCCAAGAAGGAAGTTTAAGCAAGCACTGAGAGAAATAAAGATTCCTTCTTCATTACCTTTATTGAAATACATTTATGCTAAAGCTGCACTGTGTGAACTTGCTTTGAACACTGCAAGGGAGAGACAAATCTGAGCATTAGGCATCCCCCCTGCAAAGGATAATTGAAATCAATGCAGTTGTTGTCTCCCTCTGACACCGGGAAGATGCAAAGGGATGTGCTGAGATCCTGGTAATAAGTCGGAGCATTCTGGCAGCAAGAGTGGCTCTCAGATATTCCCTCTGCACCAAATACTTTCAGTCAAGGCATTAGGAGCTGGAACATCAAGACAAGGCCAGTGGAGAATTTTTCTTTAAAAAAAAAATTAAAATTGAAAGAATCACCCCCATGTTCAAAAGTCTCAGTATGTTCTTAATACACTCTGCAGAAATCCACCCTCTCACGGCACAGTCACAAGGGAGTGAAATATCACTTAGCTGCTCCTCTGTATCCTTTTACTTTTTGTGTGTTTTCACTCCTTTTCCTCCAACTTCCTGTGATTTCCAGCCCTTGTTGAACACTGAGGATGCCTCCCTATTATTCCAACATCTCTGCTCTGCTGTCAGTCAGACTTCAAATCCACTGCCTACAGCTCCCTGCTTCTGTGCTCCCTCAGTGCAGGCAAAGCTGAAAAGTGGCAATGTGTTTTTTAAAAACTCATCTTCATTTTGCTGATTCTCTCCCCTAGAAAATCCCTCCCTCTCCTGAAATCTCTGCAGTGGATCTTTACCTTGCAGCTCTCCCAGTGCAGGAGGGGGAGTAGAGCATGTTCCTGACTCCAGGCTGCACCAAATGAGATGTTCTTGCTCCCTCAGGGTGGGACAGGCAGAGCAGGTTATTCCAGGAAGGGGCTTGGGAAGAAAATACTTTCAGCAGTTCCTGGGAAGCAAAGACAAGGAGGTCCTGGCCTGCCAAGGTAGACTTGCCCTGCTGGGATAAGGCCCCTCCTGGGGTACTAACAGAATAAAAATATCATTATTAGTCTCCAAAAATTATATCAAGTCGCATGAACCAACTGGAAGGATTCCCCTGTCCACAAAGAGCTTTGAGAATTACTCTTCAAGGCCTTTGGGATGGAAAGGTACATTCCAGCTACTGCCAAAAATTTTCCTCTGGTTGTTTCAGTGCTTCTCTATTAATTATAAATTAAATGGTTAATTATGAAATAAATGGTTTCAGTAACTGCATGCCTGGGCTTTGCAGAGGGCTTGTGTGTTGCTTGTAAGCATTGTGATTACAGAGAGGATAATGTTTTCCTTGATATAATAAGATTAATTGCAATTAAGGAATTGCAGCGTAATGGGTTCAACATGGTGCATGTTAAATAGATGGAAAACAGAATCGTGGAATCACCAACTGGTTTGGGCTGGAAGGGATATTAAAGAGCATCCCATTCCACCCCGGCCATGGGCAGGGACACCTCCCACTGTCCCAGGCTGCTCCAAGCCCTGTCCAGCCTGGCCTTGGACACTGCCAGGGATCCAGGGGCAGCCACAGCTTCTCTGGGCACCTGTGCCAGGGCCTGCCCACCCTCACAGGGAAGAATTTTTTCCTGATATCCAATCTAAACTCACCTTCCTCCAGCTTAAAGCCACTTCCCCTCGTGCTGTCACTGCAGGTCCTTACAAACGTTCCCATGGCTGGATCTGGGCTGTGAATCCCTGGCCATAGTCAGAAGGAGGCTGGAACGAGGTCCTGCAAGGATGGGCACGTGGGCTCTGTGCTGTTTCATATTTGTGCTGATGACCCAGGGGGAAATATAAAATAGACACTGATCTCTGCCCTCTGTGACAGGGACAGGGCCCAGGGAACAGCTGGAGCTGTGTCAGGGAGGGTCAGGCTGGAGATCAGGAAAGGTTCTTCCCCCAGAGGGTGCTGGGCACTGCCCAGGCTCCCCAGGGAATGGGCACAGCCCCAGAGCTCCAGGAGTGTTTGGACAGAGCTCTCAGGGATGCCCAGGGTGGGATTGTTGGGGTGTCTGTGCAGGGCCAGGAGCTGGGCTGGATGATCCTGGGGTGACTCCGTGAAAGCTTCAGGTGGCAAAAAGCTGATGGAGAGTTGATGGAGAGATCTTACTGCTGTAGCGCCCGGGCTGGCTTGTTTGGGAAAGTGAGCAAAGCAAACAATATGGATTGGAATGAGGATGGCAGTGCAGTCATTCCCGCTGGGAAAGAGGTGGCAGTGCACACACGGCTGTGCTGGGAGGCAGTGAGACATGGGAGGCGTGAGGAGAATCGGCCCTTGCAGGGAAGGGCCCCAGCAGGGTCCCAGCCCCAGCTGAGGGAGGATTCCCCTAAAATGGAGAAGCCATTTCGGGATACACCAGGGGAGATTCAATAATGGGATAAAGCCAGGCAGGTGAATAATTCTCAAAGTTCAGTCAGATAAACTTAGCCAAGAGGAGGTTAAGGACGAGTGGTCCCAAAATAAGGAAGAGAGATTTAACACCAGAGGTGCAGTAGGATGAAAGCTAAAAGCACAGGATAAACTCATCCAGGCTATAAATAAACTATATGGGCTCTGTTAACGAAGAACGTCCTCGTTAAAATGATGAATGAAGGCTTCTCTGCCACATGCAATGAACAATAATAGCTGGGTGTGTTAATTGTGGGTGCAGCCCAGTTCAAATGGGAGCACAGGGACCTCTGTGGTGTGGAGAGGACATGAGGTGACCCCGATGTGCCTTTGGGACATTCAACATCCCCAGGGTAGGGCTGTGCTATACCAATTCTGATTTATCTCATCTCTGCACAGGCTCAGCTAGCAGGGACCCAGCTCTCCCTCACATGGGTGCCTGACGTGGATAAAATCACAGATTAAAATAAAATAAAATAAAATAAAATAAAATAAAATAAAATAAAATAAAATAAAATAAAAGTAATTCTAACCAAAAGAATAATTAAAAATAGTTCAGTCTGCGGCTGGCCCATACCCAGTTCTGCAGTGAAGGCTGTGCAGTCCAAAGGCTGAATTCCTGCCACAAGCATTCAAAGGCAGCATTTTGGGAAGATCCAGAGGGGCTAAATATGTTTGTGGGACTCACTGGAAGACTCAGCAGGAACAAAAGCCTGAGGTGAAGCCCTTGGCAAGGGAGATGTGCAGGGGAGCAGATCCCTCTGAACTGTGAGCACAGGCAGTGCTGGGTTTCATTCAAGCTGCAGATGGGCTTTAGGAAAGAGAGATGAAATCCCGGATTTCTACCAGCAGCTTCTTTCCCCTCAGCCTTTGGGGGAGAGTATCCACATCTAGTGCCCCTGGGACCACCAGAACCTGCCCAGCTCCCTTGTTTACCTCCGTTCCTCCAGAGTGGAAGTAAGTAGTCAGGTGTGGAAAAAACATTCAAAAATATTCTTTCTCATTGCACGTTATTTTGGTGCCTTTTAGCTCTGCAGTGAAACAGTCTGTGTTTCAGCCTGGGGACAGCTGTGGATCAGGGTTGTTTGACGCAGATTTTCCCTCCCTGGCTCCACCAGGACCAGGCTTTGCTCTCTCACTCTCCCAGCTGCAAACACAGCCCCTCCTGAAGGCACAGCCTGGTGTGGCTGTCAGTGCACCCAAGGGTTTGTGTGCAGCAGATTCACATGGTCCTTACTCCAAGTTAGGAATTAATCTGTGGGATATTTAATCTGGTTTGCCCTTGGGATGAATCTCAGCAATTGGGATCCCTGGCAAAGCAGCCTTGTTTCACTCTCATAAAGTCCAGTGACAATGTCCCATCAGTGCCAATTACATCCTTCTCAGATTCACACAGATACAGATATTTTCTCCCAGTGGCTCTCTTTTATTTCTCACCTTTCTCTGTGAGCTGTCGTTTAATATTAGGAGTTTTGGGAGGGATCAGATGGCTGAAATTTGGAATCTTTGATTACACCCTGTTGCTCTGATTTTCTGATATTCGTGGAGATTCGCGGAAGCTCGCAGGGAAGTCAGGCAGGCAGCACCAAGATGGTGAAAAGAGAGACTTTATTTACAAGAACTTCTTTATATATCCATTAAGAGTCTGATAATTATTGGTCAACAGTTTTTCCACCCCCTATAACGATTGGTTACAACACTGAAGTGTTCAGTACCAAAACAAAGAGATTAGAAAGCACAAGAATGCAACTTATCTCTATTTTCCATGAGAAAGAAGAGAAAGATTTTTTAAAACAGTCCAACTACAACACCCCATGGGGCACCTTTGCAAAAGCACCTCAGAACAGCCTCAAGTGTGCAGTCCAGTGCTACAGAAGGACTGGACCCAGCTCCTGACACCTCCCTGGATGTCCTAGGTTACGCGGAAGGTGTAACCAAAAGTCTGTATTCTATTACCATCCCCATAAGCTGTTAAAAAGAGGTGGGGCAGTGTTCTTTGTGTTCAGCATGACCCAGCCCTGCTAACACCATCGGGGCTAGCTCTGCTCATGGCCATCGAGGGCTCCGGCTCCGGGAGTGACTCACAGATTCCATCAGCCATTGGGAGATGCCCTGCCCAGAGGGGAGGAACTGAACATTCCTACCTGCAGATAAACTGAGACCCTGGAACACCGGGGTACCTTTTCCACTGATTCCCAGAGGAGAAGAGCTCAGGAGCCACCACTGGACCTCCAGAGACCGACGAGACCTTTCCACAAGATCACCATTTCAACAAGAGCACATCCATCACTCCAACGGGACTGCAGCACCATTGAACTGCACTGCAGCACCACCCTAACAGGGTGAGGGTTGTATTCTGACTTTGTCTGTTTAAACCATTGTTTCTGTATTATTGCCTTCCTTGGCAGACCCCTCTCTTTCAAACCAAGACACTGGGGCAGCCAGGTGAGGGTCGGGCTCTGCTCCCAGGGAACAAGGCACAGGACAAGAGGAAATGGCCTCAAGTTGCACTGGGGGGATTTAGTTTGGATGCTATGGAAAATTCCTTCCCAGAAAGGCAAGTCAGGGCAGTGGTGGAGTCACCATCCTCAAAGGGGGTCAGAAATATGTGGATGTGGCACTTGGGGCCATGGGTTAGTGGTGGGTTGGCAGTGCTGGGTTAATGGTTAGAAACAATCTTAGAAGTCTTGTCCAACCTTAATGACTCCAGAATTCTGGGATTCCATGACCTTTTCAAAATCTCTTGGCACTTTGCTCTCAAGGATGTTTTTCTTCTAGGAATTACATACAGTGTTGAAAAAGCCAAGAGTAAGAGACACGCTCTGACATCAAACTCAAAGTGCAAAATGCTTCTGACTCTGCAAGCTGTTCAAGGGGGGTTATCTCCCTCCTACCATGCCCCAGGGCATGAAGAAGCACTTAGGCCAAGGCTGTGCCAATCCTGACATCCCAAAGCTCAGTGGAGAGGCTGCAGGGTCACTGCTGTTGGCACAGCTCAAGCTGTTGGATGCTCAAGGGGGAAAGCAGACAGCTGAAGTGGTAGAGGAACGAGGTGTGTGCTTTTAAAAGCTGAGAGAATTGGGATTGTTCAACCTGGAGAAGAGAAGGCTCTGGGGTCACCTCAGTGTGGCCTTCCAGGACCTGCAGGGGACCTAAAACAAATCTGGAGAGGAACTGTTTACAAGGGCCTGCAGTGCCAGGACACAGGGAATGGCTCCCCACTGCCAGAGGGCAGGGTTGGATGGGATATTGGGAAGGAATTCTTCCCTGTGAGGGTGGGGAGGCCCTGGCACAGGTACCCAGAGAAGCTGTGGCTGCCCCTGGATCCCTGGCAGTGTCCAAGGCCAGGTTGGACAGGGCTTGGAGCAACCTGGGATAGTGGAAGGTGTCCCTGCCCATGGCAGGGGGTGGAATGAGATGCTCTTTAATCTCGCAGCTCAAACTGCTCCATGATTCTGTGATTTCAGGGTGGGCTTCCCTGCTAGAAATCCTTGAGCTGTCTCCAGCTGAGCTGGTGCCTTGGGGAGGTTCATTTCAGCCCAGCAATACTGAAAGAGCTGCATGGGATCAAAGCTGGGGCTGGGCAGCAGGACTCTGGAGCTTCCTGCCTTCACCCCCAGCAAGGAACTGACACAGCTCTGGTCCAAGTTCAGAAAATGCAGAATCCCAGAACAGTTTGGGTTGAGACAGTCCTTAAAGCTCATGCCATTTCACTGCCATGGGCAGGGACACCTTCCACTACCCCAGGTTGCTCCAAGCACTGTCCAACCTGGCCTTGGACACTTCTATCACCAAACTCATCCCCTGGACACTGCTGAGCTCTGATAAGCCCAGGAAAAGCCACGGTCTCTCCCACCTGCTGTGTATCCTTTGGGTGAAATGTGGGAGTTGGCTCCCTGGGATGTGCTGCTGGGAGCTCTGGGCTTCACAGGGCTCTGGAAAACACCAAGCTCTCTGGATTCTAATCACTGCTATTCCTTATCCCTGTTCAGCCCTGTAGGATTGGGTTTCTCTGTGCTGGATGTGGGCTGGGTACAGATTTATGGGTGCTCCATATTCCTGATCCACCCAAAGGCCTCTGGCTCTGCTGCTTGTGGCAGGGTAGGACAGTCAGTCCTGAATAATTTGTGCCTGCTGCTAGGGCACTAATTTCATATTCATCTGCTAATCTGCCTGGCCACATATATTAAGAACTTTAAATGTGATATATGCTATTAATCCTGGTACTGAATTATAAATTCGCCCTGACAGGTTAAAGTGCTGCTCTCGCTGTCTGCCCACAGAGCTGCTCTGTCACTCCCGCTGTGTCCTGGAGCCTGCTGCAATAACCACGGGAAAAGGTTAATTGGGAGCTGCTCTGAGCATCACTCTGGTTAAAGACCTCGGTGTTGGGGTATTTACTCAGCTGAAGCTCTCAAAACCTCTGCCCCAAAAGCTTGTATCAGAATCTGCTTTTCCTTGAGATGAGCTGTGCTTCCAGCTCGGGGCGTGCTGCAGAGACACCACCTCAGGGGCTGCTAGAGCCTCTGCCACCGCGGAGAGCTGGGCTAATTGTGCCTAAAAACACAGGAAAACAGAGCTGTCTGCAACCCTGCAGTGCCTGCTGTTTGCAGTGAGTTCCAGGCAAAGATCCTGTGTGGGATCACAGAAACACGGAATGGTTTGGGCTGGAAGGGGCTTTGAAGATCAGCTCATTCCCGCCCCCCATTATCCCCATTCCATGCTGTGCCATGCCTGTCACCTGCTGGCCCTGCCCAGAGAGCTGCAGAGAGCCCGAGCCAGCCCAAAACCACTGTGTCCCTCCTGCCCAGAGAGCTGCAGAGAGCCCAAGCCAGCCCAAAACCACTGTGTCCCTCCTGCCCAGAGAGCCACAGAGAGCCCGAGCCACCCCAAAACCACTGTGTCCCTCCTGCCCAGAGAGCCACAGAGAGCCCGAGCCAGCCCAAAACCACTGTGTCCCTCCTGCCCAGAGAGCTGCAGAGAGCCCGAGCCACCCCAAAACCACTGTGTCCCTCCTGCCCAGAGAGCTGCAGAGAGCCCGAGCCACCCCAAAACCACTGTGTCCCTCCTGCCCAGGCCCAGGCAGGACAGAGCCAGTGCCACATCCATTCTCCGGAGCTGTGGGACTGCTCTCAGGCTTTCATGGTGAACTCCTGGCTGGGTTATTATTCTGCTCCCGCTGTGATTTTTCCCATTCCACTGCTGTCAGCAGCGTGTTTGTCAGCCTGCTGCATTAATACCTGAGCTTTTGCCTCCTTGCCCCTTATTAGCTCGGGGAGAGGAGGGAGATTTGGTGGTTTCACGTCGCATTAGGGACTCAGGAAGCTTCTTCACATCTCAGCAGCCTGGGGGAGATGAGGGTTTGCTGCCTGAGCCAGGTCTAAGGGACGTGTGTGGCTGCACAGGGTGACCTGCCAAGCCCTTTGCTGTCTGTGCTGATGCCAAGGGCTGTTTTCTGTGTTGCTGAACAGATAGAAACCACAAAAAAAGAGTAGCCCAGGGAGATGAGATGTGAGGAGCTGGGCAGGTTTGCTCTGCAGCAAGCACCAGCACAAAGTATTTAAAGGCTCATACTGTCAGTAATCAATGCTCCTAATTCAGGCTCCTCTTTTTCTGAGGATCTCAAGCTACTTAATTGTTGATATTTAGGCACTGAGTCAATTCACAATTCATTTATTCTGTTTCCTGGTGCTGGAGAGCTGATGTGGACACTAAAAATCCGCAGTCAGTTCCCACTGCTCCTATGCTTCTCTCTGCGGAAGTGAAGTTCAGGACACTCAAGATTTTTCACCCTGTGAAGGTATTGAAGGAAACCTGCAGCACAAATGCTCCATGGCCATTTTTCTGTGCCCAGCCCAGCATCTTTCATTCCCCCAGAGTGAACAGCAGTGCTGTTCCTGCTGCAGCACCCAGCCTCCAGTGCTCTTGGTGGGGGATGCCTTAATTGCTTATTAATTGTCAGAATTGTCACTGTGCTGAAACAGGAGGAGTTTCCAC
The DNA here is from genome assembly GCA_036785705.1 of Acanthornis magna. Classification (NCBI taxonomy): domain Eukaryota; kingdom Metazoa; phylum Chordata; class Aves; order Passeriformes; family Acanthizidae; genus Acanthornis; species Acanthornis magna. Next base: position 1,433,471 of record JAWUZG010000015.1, read on the forward strand.
TGCAGGCTCCCAGGAAGCCCTTCAGCCTTTTGCAGCCTTCTCTCCAACCTGGGAGCTGCATCCCTTGTTTACTGGCCACCAACATGAGGCTGCTGTGGTTTATCCAAGCGAAAAGCAGAACAAAATTCCTAAAATCTTCAGGGATTTGAGAATCCAACCAAACCAAACCTGCCTGTGAGAAGCAGTAGTTAATATTTGTGGGCTGGCTGTACCCCACTGGCCTTCTGCCTGTCAGCACCACAAGAGCTGCTTTGGGCAGTGGATTTGTGTCTGATCCTGCTGCAGATGGAGAAGCTCCCTCTCTTCCAGGGGCCATGGAAGGAGAGGTTTGGATTCCAGCCCAGCCCTCGCTGGGCATTGGGCTGCAGTGACAGCCAGAAAGTGCCCAGATGGAGCTGTTCCATGATTAATAACCCCAGGAGCAGCTCAATGGATAAAGCCATTCCCTGTACCTGGGATCTGCTCTAGGACTTGCTGCTGGAGAGCTTGGATGAGCTGAGCCAGGGGGTTATTGCTAATTAGTGTGGGTTATTGTTAATTAGTGAGCCAAGACTGGAGATGGCTGCTGGAGGCTCTGTGCCTCCCCCAGCCTCTCGCTCGGGTTTCATCCTCCCTGGGAAAGGCAGTGTCAGTCAGAGCCCCCATCCTTCCTCATCCTTCAGGGTTCAGACACGTCCAAATGTGGGAGGTTCTCTGGTGGGATTGGTCCTGGTGAGAAAAGAGGAATTGTTCTCTGATGAGTGTGGTGCAGGTAAATGCCATCTCTCCTCTGAAACGCCTCTGAGCCCATGTTTTTTCAAAGGAACAACAACAGAGCCCACCAAGGAGCGATCTCGAGGTCTCCAGCACATCCTGACCTGTGGCTGAGTCGCTCTCAGGTCAGTTCACGCTGCTCCTGCTGCCTCGGTGAAAGTTGTGCTGCCTCTGCAAAAGGGAGGATCACAACAACCCAGGGACATCCTGGAGCTCTTCCTGAGGATCTGCTCAGGGAATAGGGACCCATGGAGCCTCTCTTCTTCTGTGGTTTGTTCCTCAAACCCCTCTGCAGAGGCAGGAGCATCACCCAATTCCAGCTGAGGGTCAGTGCTGGGAGCTCCTCTGCTGCAGCAGCTGCAGGTGCCAGGGGGTTGAAGAAGCCAAGAGAAAAGAGCAAATGCATCTCCCCAGATTAAAATGCTCCATCTCTGCCAGTGAAGGGCCACATCCCATTGCTGACACCTTCCTGCAAGCCCCAAAATCCACATCGGTGCCTCTGGGCTCTGCAGAGGGCACAGAGCCTCACTGCCAGGGCAGCACACAACCCCAACACGGGAGGGAGCATCTCCCTATGGGACTTTTCCTCCTGCCTCACAAAGCATTGTCTGTGTATGTCCCTGGCTCCCCAGAGGGTCACTGGTGGCCCTGGAGGCTCCTGGGAGAGAGCAGCAGCTGGTGCACAGGTTCACCACACCTGTGGGATGCTCTCTGTGACATCCAGGTGGCACAAGGACATAGTGGCCCAGGCAAGCGCTGGTGGCTAGCAGCACCCCGAGGTCCAAATAATTAGGAGGGGATCTATTTTGAAGGTTTAGGGGCAATCTCTGCTGCACAGGGTTTTTCTCACCTCAGTTTAGAAAGTGACACCTGTGGTGGGACAAGAGGAACGAGCTGGGTGGGTGTCCCAGTGAGCTCAGACAGAGCCCAGGAATGCCCCAGGATGAAATCCCACTGGTTCCAGGGTGGGCATGGAACAAGGAGCTGAGCCAAAGGGAGGGGTGGCACAGGGAATTGCCCATTTTCCTGGGGAGTCTGCACTGGGAGAGGCTGAAGGCCTTGGCCAAGGACGTGAGCCCCTAGCCATGCCTCTCCCACCTCCCAGATCTGCCCAGGCCGCAGAGCAGTGTCCCTGTGGCTGTCCCCCTCGGCCCCTGGCCCTGCAGGGGGAAGGGCCAGTTGTCCCCCTGGATCAGACATTCCTGATGCTCTCCCTGGTTTCCAAGCATTACCTTCCTCTGCCTTGCTCTGTAGCCACTCCCCAGCTCTTGTTCTTGGGTTATTTATAGCAATCCTGCCAAGTGTTTTGGAATCAGGAGAAGGGCACGGCGCTAAATACAACAGCATCACCCCGTGAGAGCTGACATTTCAATCCCGGGATCTCATTACTGGAGCCCAGGAGACGGCAAATGTCAGGGAGAGCTGCTGGCTCCGTGCTGGGGCTCCGGGCTCTGGCTGGGGCTGCAGCAGGCACAGGAGCCTTGGCAGCCCCTGGGGACAGCCCAGAGCCCGAGGAGACACCTCCAGCACCCCCTCAGAGGATCCAGCCTGGGCTGCTTTATCCAGGGCTGGCTGGAAGCCATGCCTGATGGGCTTACCTAAAACAGAGGCTAGACAAAGTCAGGAGAATAAAAAGCAGTTAGATTTATTGAAGGCCTTTCAAGGTGCATTCAGGGTGGACAGAATCTACTTGAGAGGCTGCACCCAAAATGGACAATGAGTCACGAATTTTTCATATTTTATAAGTTCTGTCCATTTCCATATCGAGCCTTAATCCTCCAATTACACCTTCAGGTGATGATGTCAATACTCCAAGTTTGCTCCCCTCAATTCACTGTTAGTTACGTATTTTGGGGCTCTGAGGCAGTGAACTGTCCTTGGATCTTGAGTTTTAGAGGAATTATTTTGTATAAAAAACGCTGGGAACAGGAGCTTTAGCACCCTGTATGGAGTCCAGAGTCACACACTAAAACTACAGATACACGAACAACACAGAAGCTAAAAATCTTATGGCATCAGAAGCAGCAGCAATGTGGGAATGGGCATGTTCTTGACCCAGGAAAATGCTCCATCCCATGTTTGGGATGTGTGTTCCTACAGCAGTGAGGCTCTGGGAGCTCTCCAGCCCCAGAATCAGTGATTCCTACCATCACCCCAGCCCAGACCCTTCCACTGAGGCCAGGAGGGTCAAACACCTTCCTAGACCTGAACACAAGTTTTCCAGCCTGACCTGGTGTGAAGAACAGTTCCCAGCCTCCTTTTTCCTCACAGAGGAATTCCAGTGCAGAGCATGTCCGGGCTGTGTGAAATAGTGCAGCTACCCAGGAGCCTGCGTTAATATTCATGCACTGTGCAGAATTCCAAATCCATCCAGGATTTCAAATGCATCCACCTCTCATCAGCCACGTCAAACTGTCTTGACAGCTAATGAGGGAGGCACAGCCTCGAAGCCAGCAAGTTGTAACTGAATAAATATGATAAACAACCTGTTTCCAGATGGCTTTTTATGTAAAACTATTTATGCAGCGCTGATAGATGGGGAATTTTATGCCAATAAATCCTCGTATTTTAAAACATTTGCCTTCTTAATTGCCCAGTTCACATGTAAAATATGTTTATGTGCATTGCTGAGTCGAAAAGTGGCCTGGGAACAGCTCTGGACTGAACAAGCACTATTCCTGTGCTGGCCCATCTGCCTGGGCTGCCAGGAACGGTGTCACAGGAATGGCACCTGGGAAATCTGGGACTCAGCAAGAGCCAAACTCTGATCACAGGAGAATCCGTGTGGTTGTTAAGCTCCTGTCTGTGGCTCGAAGGTGTCTGGGGGGAATTTGGGGCCTGGAGCACTGCTGGGGAGGTGCAGCAGGGATGAATCTGGTGCTGGGAGTGAGGCAGTGGTTTGGGGGTGTGGTGCTGCTGCAGCCTCTGCTTCACAGCCCTAAGATCATACCAGGGAATCACAGAATGGTCTGGCTTGAGGGACCTTAAATATCATCCCAGGGCCACCCCTGCCATGGGCAGGGACACCTCCCACTGTCCCAGGCTGCTCCAAGCCCTGTCCAGCCTGGCCTTGGACACTGCCAGGGATCCAGGGGCAGCCACAGCTTCTCTGGGCACCTGTGCCAGGGCCTCAGCACCCTCATAGGGGAGAATTCCTTCCCAATATATACTCCAAGCCTCTTTCAAAACGGGACAGCTGTGTTTTGGGCAGAGGCTGTCGTCTGACCACTTCGTGCTGTCCCCTAGAGAGAGCCCATCCTGCTTCTCCATGCCACCCCAGCCCTTTCCATCCCTCTCACCCTCTGGGAACACAAACTGAACAGAGATGATGCTGCAGGAAGCTCTGAACACCCCCAGCTCTGCTGCTGAGCCTGGATCCCAAACCACCAACACCCCTGGAGATACAGGAGAGCTTCCATGTGGTGCTGGCTGCATCCCAAGGATCTGAGCAGTGGCAGGAGCAGGAGAGGCAGAGCCCTGTTAGGCTCTAATGCAATTAGTTCGTGGTGTATCTGCATTCTTATTACTGGCTATTTGCTCTAATGGGCTCAATCATGTACAGCATTAACATAAATTGACACCAAGCAGAGTTATTCCTTCGGAAATGTTTGCTCATTTAGGATTGTTGGTCTCAACTCTACAGTATATGGGGTGTTTTATTTAGCCTCTAACTCATTTATTGGGTATTTATAGAAGAGGGTTTTCCCGAGCAGTAAAACCACAGGGCTTTGCACACAACAGCTCTGTCCTTCTGACAGGTTTATTTGGGTTTATTTTTCTGCAGGAGAGCTTTGCCTTGCTCTGTTTTTGTCGCTGTCTGAGACGGTCACGGCACGAAAAAGTTCACAACAGCTTCAGGTCAGAGGAAAGGAAAGAAGTAACTCTTTATTTTCCAGTGGCTTTTTATACGATTTTCTGTCTTTCATGTCACACATCCATTGGCTCTTAATTCACCATCCCACAATATCATTGGCTACCTAAAGCCAGAACAACATTTTGGAACAACACCGCCTGCATGAAGCCAGCTATCTCTGTTTATGAATTACTGTTTGTTTTGAACCGTAGAGCTACTGTGAGAATTGAGAACAACAAGGTGTTCTCACGGTAAAGTAGCTCTTACTATTTGCCTACAATTCCCACAGTTTTCACCTCAGCACAGCACTAATGTCATGAACCAAACCCTGTCCTGTCATTGGTGATGTCCAGGCACCAGGGCCTGGCTGGTCCTGGCCAGGGCAGGACTGGGAAGGAGCTCAGGGCACATTCCAGGGGTGCCCATGCTCAGCACCAGGAGTGGCTGAGCTGTGTGGGTGCCTCTGGCACCGCAGGGCAGAGCTGCTGGATCCCCTCTGGGAGCAGGGAACAAACCCTGCAGATCCCTGAGCTGCTGCTCCCTCTTCTCCAGGATGGAACAGGAGCCTCCAGCCCCCCATGCTGAATCCAAGAGAGCTCCAACAGCAGCAGCCCTGCCTTGCTCCACAGAGAGCCCTTGGGCACAGCAGCAATTAGTGAGCAGGGAATCAGAGAAAATCCTGAGCTGGATGGCATAATCCACAGGGATCATCCAGTCCAAATCCCAGCCCTGCACACACACCCCAACAGTCCCACCCTGGGCATCCCTGAGAGCTCTGTCCAAACACTCCTGGAGCTGTGGCAGCCTCAGGCTGTGCCCATTCCCTGGGGAGCCTGGGCAGTGCCCAGCACCCTCTGGGGGAAGAACCTTTCCCTGATCTCCAGCCTGCCCCTCCCTGACACAGCTCCAGCCATTTAGAGACTTTGTGCCATCCTCTCATAATTCTGGGAAAGCTCTAAGGAGTTTTTTAGCTTAAAGAACAAAGTTTGCACCCAGCCAGGCTCCCATCAGTCTGGGTGCCCTTATCCTGATGGGAGAGCTGAGTGTGAAATCTCTTGTGCCAGGTGTGTGACACTGAACTCCCTTTCAATGCTCCCCTAAAGCCTTTGTTCCCAGAAGAACCTTTTCCCAACAGAGCTGCTGGGTCTGGGTGCTGTGGGGGTCACAGTCTCACAGAGTGCCCTGTCAGTGGCACCAGAACCTCTCCCGAATTTTTCACAGAGTTCAAACAAAGCCATCATAAAGGAAAATCGGGTTTGATGAGGCTCAAAACCACAGGAAAACAATTTGGGAATAAATATTAAAATAATTTAGGCATTGTCAAACTGTCCCATTTTGATTTTCAGGCACTTTTTTTGTCGCCAAGTTGAGAAAGACTTTGGTTTGCAAACATGTTTAATCTTGGACTAAACAATAGGCAAAGAAAGAAGAAATGTCAAATGTCATCTTCCTCTGGAGTTTATGAATATGGGACATATGACAGCCCAGAACTCTACTTTGCTGTGCAGGAAAAAAAGCATGATTTGCAAAAATAGTGTGTTTGGGGGGAAAAAAGAAAAAGGAGGAATAAAAAGAAGACAAAAATCTTGACTTTTCATCCCAATTTGACCAGGATGCTGCTTTTGCTTTTTTAAAATATGAAGCCTTTTTTACCAGATGAGGAGAAAACCCTGCCCCATTTCTGCTCCAGTTATCACTGTGATGGGCATTTTTAGATAAGGTTTTGATGGGGAAGGGGGTGGAGAGAAGCCCAGGACTTTCTGTGTTAACTTGCACGTTCTGTGCAGCCCTTCACTGACACTCTGCATTAAACACCCTTGAAGATCAGGATTTTGGGACAGCCAGATTTGCCTGAGCCTAAACAGCACACGAAGCTCATGAGGAAGCCCACGGAGAAGGGGACAAGATGCTCACCCAGAGCTCCAGTGGAGACTGGGCTGAACTGGGATTGACACAGCACAGGAAATGCAGCTTCACCTCATCCCACCTCCCCAAGAAAAGGAACAACTCTTTCAGCACCCAAGCACCTCATCCCCCACTCCGTCCCCATTTCCAGAGGGTCCCAGGAAGCCTGGCCAAAGGAGGAATGTGGAAAGGACAGCCCAGCCACCACCACAGGCTCAGCTACACATCCTCCCATCTCCTTTTCCATCCCACATTCCAGTGACATTTGAGAGTCCTCTCAGATTTTAAAACACATGGATTTTGACATTTTATTACTCTCCTGTCTCAGTTTTATGGTTATTAGGATGGCTGAAAAATTAAGGTTCCTGGAGGCTCCAGAGAAAACCTCTATTTATCCAAAGGGCATGAAAAAAATGGCTGCATCCCTGTAGGTGACAGAAGGAAATTTAGGATCATTCCAGGCTCTCGGTTGCTTTGCAGAATGAGCATTCCAGTGTCAGCAGCTCAGCCCCAATCCTTTCTGCCAGCTCCCACTCTCATTTCATCCCCTCTGTCCCCAGAGCGCAGGACGCCTGTCCAGGGCACAAGGAGCTGTCCAAATTCCTACAAGAAAAGAACTGGGGGACTGGAGTGTGTCTAGGGATGGGAATGGAGCTGGGGAAGGGTCTGGAGCACCAGGAATGGCTGAGGGAGCTGGGAAAGGGCTCAGCCTGGAGAAAAGGAGGCTCAGGGGGACCTTGTGGCTCTGCACAGCTCCTGACAGGAGGGGACAGCCAGGGGGGTCGGGCTGTGCTCCTACAAGGGACAGGAGAGGGAACGGCCTCAGGTTGCACCAGAGGAGGTTTAGGTTGGATTTGAGGGGAAAATTATTTCAGGGAAAGGGTTGCCAGCCATTGGCACAGCTGCCCAGGGCAAGGATGGAGTCCCCATCCCTGTAGGGGTTTCAAAGCCCTGTGGGTGTGGCACTTGGGGACAAGGGCTAGCAGGGCTCCCATCTGGGAGGAGCCAGTGGGAAAGGAGCAGATTCCACTGGGATTTACCCAGCTGTGAGTGCAGAGTCGGCTGCTCCAGCACTGCCACCTCCCACTGCAGCTGTGGGGCCAGCACACCTTCAGGTCTGGGGTTAACTCTCTTCTTCTCTCAAGAAAGTCCCTGCTTTTCTGGAAGCATCTGGAAAAACAGCTGGAAAAACAGCTGGAAAACATCTGGGAAAATAGATCCCTGGGAATGGCCGTGTTTCAGGCCAGCACTGTTGCTCTGGGGGTCCATGGGGTCTCCTTGCAGGGTGGGATCTCTGCTCAGACAGTTTTTCCTGCAGGGCACTCTGGAGTTGCTGTGGCAGGAGAAATGGCGGGGGGGGAGGTCTTTGTTGGAATTTCCCAGCAAAGGAAAAGCTTTCATGTGGCAAGATTTGTCCTACGAGGGCTCAAAAGGAACCCATGGCAAGCCTCATCACCTCCCAGGGACAAAGTCCCAGCCGCTGGATGAGAAAAGACTCCTGAGAGGGGAAAACCCCAAAAGTGCTTCCCCGAGGCACCTTGTGTCTGCCTGACTCTGGTTTCCGTGGGAATGACTGGAAATGCCGCATGGCCTGGAGCAGATCCTCTCCTGCCTGCTGGGGATGTTCCCATGAAACCCTGGCTGCAGCCTGGGCTCCAGGCTGGCCATGGCACTGAGGGACAGATGTACAACAAAGAGTCTTTGGGACAGGTCCTGAGCCTCCAACCCTCGAGGGAAGCCAGAGACATTTAGGATGGGAAAGCCCTCTCGGATCACCAATTCCAGCCATTAACTGTAGTTGCACTGTTTTAGAAATCTTTCTCTTCTTTCTCAGGGAGAACAGAGATAAGCTGCATTTTTGTACTTTCTTAATCTCTGTGTTTGGTACTAGGTGTTGTATAGCTGTGACCAATGGTTTTAGGAGGTGCATTCCCTGCTGACCAATAGTTGCCAGATTATTAATGGATATATGAAGAAGTTTCTGTAAATAAAGTTTCTCTTTTCGCCATCTTGGGTCCACCTGCCTGCTTCCTCTGCCAGCTTCTGCGAATCTCAGGAGATCTAAACCAACACATTAACCCCATCCCCAGGTGCCGCATCCACATCTTCTTTGAGCACTTCCAAGGACAGTGATTCCACCTCCCTGGGGAGGCTCTTCCAAGGCCTGACCACCCTTCCAAGAAGGAAATTTCCCCTAATATCCACCCTGTTCCTCTGCTCTACCCACCCTCAGCCCAGGCTCTCCCACCACCCCATCCTGAGCCAGGCACCTCTCAGGGATCACAGCTTTCCTGAGAGCCTCCCCTGGTGGCTTTCAAGCTTGCTCTGCGTATTTCTAACAAAGAAATATAAAAAATAAATAATACATTTATGGGGAAATAGCCACTAAGAGTGAAAGCAAACACAGGGGAAAATCCAAAGCAAACAAACCCTCCGTTATTTAAAAAAATTGCCCACAGAGACAAAACGTTTCATTTTGGCTTGAACATATTTCTGTTGTGCCTTTCCTGCGAGAGTAAGAAAAGCAACGAGCAAAAAACAACAGCAAGAGCAAAGTGAGCTTCCCCAGCCTGTTGCTATATTACATACATTCATTTCCTTTTTCAGTGTTTTCACTTCCAAACACAAAGGCAAACGATGCAAACCTCTTTTGCAGCTGTTGTGTGCCTTGCTCAGGCTCAGGTGTGTGGCCAGAACTCAGGGATGCCGTGGCCAGGAGGGCAAGGGCAGCTTTGGGGGAATGGAGAGGCCAAAGGCAGCTCCTGGCTGGAGCTGCTCCCTCCTTCCCTCCCTTCGTGGTTGCACTGTGGGATTTTCCAGCTGGGGCAGCACAAGGCAGAGCCTCTGAATTCAGCTTCGCTGCTGCAGGTGTTCGCTTGTGGCCTGAATTCCAGCTCCCCAAATCTTCCCAAACAGGAACCACGTGGAGCAAACCCCAGCACTGAAGCTCCCTCCCCTTCCAGGGTGCTCCAGCTCCCGTAAAATTCACCTTATGGATTATCCATTTTTCAACAGAGCACTCCTGACATTGTGTGGGGAGGGAATCCAGGAAGGAATAGACAAAATATATAAAATATATAAAATATACAAAATATATAAAATATACAAAATATATAAAATATATAAAATATATAAAATATATAACTGCAGTTGAACAAACAGCACCAACACTTCCTTCAGAGAGTTCCTCACAGTTCACTGAGGAAAAACAGAGCCCAGACACTGAATCATAAACCTCCAGCTTAATTGTAGACACAGAGGCTTGGAATTCCAGCTCTGGTGTTGGTGCTGCACAGCTCCTGCCTGGGTGTCTGCCCAGCCCAGGCAAGGAGCTGACGGAGCACCGAGCTGAGTAATTCCTCAAAAATCCTCCTGTTCTTTGGAGGACACCCAACACAATCCCTGCTGCTCCTGCAAGCCCTTCCCCGAGCTCATCTCCAAACCTCTCCCTTTCAATCCTGCCAGAATCCCATTTTTGCAACATTTTTCCAATCCCCAGGCCGTGCAGGGGCTTTGCTCACCACTCCTTCCCCAGCTCTCCCAGCTCTCCCTGGCACGGTGTCCAATTAGTGAGAGCAGCTCAGAGCTTTCGTGCACTCCATTGTTCCCATTGGTGTCTGGGAAGTGCCCTCCATTTCCCCAGAGGATTTTTAATTACTGCTGCTGGAATTCATTCTCCTTGCCCTCCTCAATGCCTCCCCTCATCCACGTTTTCCTCCCAGGTACCACCAGCACTTCTCGCCCCAATTAAATGCTGCTGTCATCATCACCCGTGGGGGATGAAACACAAAAATTGTTCCCCCCCCCCCCCTCCTATTTTGTTTTGTCTGTTCTGAAGAGCCACTTGTGGATTCTGGCTCATATTCCCAGCTTCTGTAATTACGGGAACTGTCATCAGTGAGCAGAGAAATGGGCCTGGGAAATTAGAAATGCTTGGAATTTGGCTTGTAATGTTTCGCTGGGAAGCTGAACCCAAGTTATCCAAGGCTGTGGGAGTAGGCACAGGTCCAAAGTGTGTCCTGCTGGGCATGGTTTAGGTACAGACCCATAGGTACAGACCCATTGCTAAACCCCAAAATGCAGAGGCTCAGTTTCCCCATCCCAGGCAGAGATCAATAACAAGGGAAAATGGACTCAAGCTGATCCAGGGGAGGCTCAGACTGGATATTAGGAAAACTTTCTCATTGCTGAGTTTCCTATTTTCTCAATTCCTGATATTCTTCCAGCAAAACAGGGGGTCTTACCCACCCTCAGTCTGCACTGTGGACAAATAACAGATATTTTCTTTAATAAATAAACTGGAAAATGGATACTCCTCCAATGCCACTTCCCTCTCAGGGTTACAGGAAGAACCTTTCATTTTAGTCCAATCTATTTCTTGGGGTCCATTTACTCCTTTAACATCTTTTCCTCCAGTTAAGCCAAGTCTTAAATTTAAAAACTCTCTAGAAATTAAACAAAACAACAACTCTGTGGTCACAACAGGCTTTGCTGTGAGAGCCAGCTAATGAAACCTGCTGCTGTTTCCAAAGCATTTCATCTGGGAAATTCCCAGATTACATTTTTCAATTTATTTTTTCTTTTAATCCTCCCTACCTTTTTCTGGCTGAAATTCCCACTGCTGTTTCAAGGCATTCTTGAATATTGGTTATTTTCTTCTTTCCCTCTGAAGTGAATTTGAAGCCAGGGCATAGTATGGAACAGCAGAAGGAAACCATACGGCAGAAGCCCCTCATTGTTTGGAATTTGGATGGAGGTAAGGAGCTGGAGGGGGCAGGAACTGCCTTTGTCACTCTGAGAAAATGCCTTAAAAGTGGCCTCATCCTGTACAGGAGTAGGAAAGCCCCCCTGAGTTCCAGGAAAATGGTTACAGACCTGGAAATGGGAAAAGAGGGAGCCTGGGCACTGCAGGGGGGAGCTGTGCAGAGCCCATCCTGGGAAAGGGAACGGCTGAGCAGGAGCTGTCCCAAAGTGCCTTTGGGAGCTGCAAAGGGAGCTGGGCATGGCCAATTTTCTCCAAAAGAGCCCTTCCCCTCCTGCCCTTCATTACTACAAGGCCATGCTCCATCTGCTGCTTCTTCCCCCTCTTTTCACTGCTTCCTTCCCTCTTTTCCCTCTTCCACTCTCTTTGCTTCTCTTTTTCCTTTTCATTCTCTTCCTTCCTGCTGCCTGGATTTTATTTCTGACTTTTAAAAATGGGCCCTGGCTGTAAAATTCACCGTATGGATTATCCATTTTTCAACAGAGCGCTCCTGACATTGTGTGGGGAGGGAATCCAGGAAGGAATAGACAAAATATATAAAATACATAAAATATATAACTGCAATTGAACAAGCAGCACCAACACTTCCTTCAGAGAGTTCCTCACAGTTCACTGAGGAAAAACAGAGCCCAGACACCAAATCATAAACCTCCAGCTTAATTATAGACACAGAGGCTTGGAATTCCAGCTCTGGTGTTGGTGCTGCACAGCTCCTGCCCAGCCCAGGCAAGGAGCTGATGGAGCACCGAGCTGAGTAATTCCTCAAAAATCCTCCATTTAGGAAAAGGAGCAGCAAGAGCCATTAGCAATTTCAGTGTGTCAAGGAAACTGGGCATTTCATCTGGGGGAGGGAGGTGGGGAATCAGTCACAATGTTTTCATCAATGAGGGAAGAAAAATGGGCTGAAAGAGAAGAGGAATGGTAGGGACTTGGAGGCAGAGAGAAGGCAGGAAGAAAAGATGGAATTGAAAGCTTTCTTCTCATGAGAGGGGCAGGGAGGAAGGGAGGGAAGGGTGGCAGCAATTTTGTGGAAATCGTGTGAGCTGGCTCACTTGCAGAACAAGTGGTGAACACATTTAAAAATGTACTTTAAAATAGATTGTGTAATTTCAATACGCCTCGTAAAACTGAAAGCAGGAGGAATTTCTTCCCAGGAAGGGTGGGCAGGTGGTCCTTCCCCCGGTTTTAGGAGCTGCGGAGCAGTCTTGCTTTTCCCACAGAACTCCCCAACACCTGAAGCTGTCACACTGAGGTGTACTGGGGATTTTTGTACCTCCTTGTATAACTGATACAAAAGCACAGCCCCTGCTCAGATGTGAAGCCTTACCAAATACTATTGCCTTTTGGCTGCTCTTAGGATTATGAGGCAGACACGGTTAAAGGGTAAAAGGGTTTTACCTCGTGTTTAATAGGATCTGAGGTGCACAGCTCCTCAAGGTGGAACACACCGAGATGCACACACCGTGTAACACATATACAATTTTATGGGCCTTGCAAATTAGCATACCTACCTAAAATCCCCCAATAAGAAACTTAATAAATGAAGTAGTTATATTCTAAGAATCCCCCCCCCCCCAAAATGAGGCTACAGCCCAGTTTAGAAAACATGTTCCAGAGAGAAGGTTTCGACCAAGGTTGAAGCCTCGAGTTTTTGATAGCACGAGGCTCTCTGGCCTCCTGCTGTGGATGTTTGGTCTTTCTGCTTTGCAGAACCCCAAAACTAAGCTAGAATATCAGATTACAAAAATTACAAGCACGTAGGCTAAGGGTACAAAGAGCAGCTCCTCTCCTGGGGATGGTCCAGCTGCAGCTCCATCCTGCCCTAGCCCTGCAGCCACCTTATCCCTTGGCTTATGGGGACATTTTCCAGCAAGTCACAGGAACTGAGGCCACCCTCCTCGCAGGGAGCCTGTGGAGCTCCTTTTCCTCCTCTCTGAGCTCAGCTGGGGCCAGGCCCTGTGAGAAAGGGGTGGTCAATAGGTAACTCAAATTAACTATTGACAGACAGAACATGTGAATTCTAATTCAAGAAAAACAGGATTCCCTTTATCTTGTCAAGATAAGAGGGACAAGAATCTGTTTGAGGCCAGCACAGAAACCCTGAATCACCCACCAAGGACTGCCCATGCTCCAGAGAGAAAGGTGAAAAGTGCACTGTGATGAAGACTACAGATCTTCATCACGAGCAGACCCCCAAAGACCACCAGGACACACAGCGCATGCGTGGCACACATGCTAACGATATTAATGATTTCCCAGAAATGATTTGTATAACCACTCCTATCCCAGGGAATGTGATGAATATTGATGAATGTTACCCATAATATTGTGTGTTGGAAGTGCCGGGGTGTGTGTTTGGAGGAGTGAATCCCCACACCTGGCACGCCGAATAAAGCAAATACTCACTTCTTTGACTTTGTCTCTGAAGTGTCTCTGGGCCTGCTTGGGGCGAATCTCCTGTGTCAGAGCTGCCATGGGCAGAGGGCTGGGGAGGCACAGGGAAGGTGTTTGGGAATCTCTGGGCCCTGGAGCAGCTGAAGCTCCTGCTGGCAGCTCAGCCCCATTCTCTGCAGCTCAGCCCCAGCTTTCACACAGCACAGACCTGAGTTCTGGCCCCTGGCCTCTCCCACCCCGACGTTTGAAGAGCATTTCATCTCAGATCTCAGTGCTGTGATCTCTCTTCCCATTCCCCCTTTGATCCTGCTGGCTCCCTGTTTCTTTCCCTAATACAGGAGCACATTTAGCAGCTCAGGAGGAGCTAATGGGCAACTTTCTCCATCACTCTCAGAACCATTAGTGCTCACATCTTCCCTCTCAGTAGGGCACATTTGTATGTTTAATTTAAGAAGGTTATCTGTCAAAAGTGATATCTCAAGGTAGCACTGAGCTGGATAAATATGTCAGAAACAATAGCTCCTGCGGAGAGGAACAAATGTTCAGAAAATTCATCCTTTGGAAGATCTCAGGACTGAGCAAATCAGGCCAGACTGGCACCTCTGTCTCAGTCACTCGCTGCTGCCTCTCCATCCCCTCTGGCACAGTGACCTGAGAGCAGCGAGGGGCACACACCAACCCCTCAGCTCCAGGAGGGAGCAGAGCCCCGGCCAGGGCAGCAGGGATCCCACCTGGCACAGGGACTCGGCTCCTGTGGTAAATGCTCAGGGGAAATGGGATTTACACACAGAAAGGGCCGGGGTTGGCTTTAGGACCCAGGGGTTGGGTCCTGGCAGGGATGTTTGCTGTCAGAGGAGCCCAGAGCTGTGTGAGCCCTGTCAGAGATACAGGGGCAGGTGGCGATACCATCCAGTTCTCAAGGGCACTGAAAATCAGATAGTCCTGGAATATCCTGAGCTGGGAGGGACCCCCAGGATCATCCAGCCCAGCCCCTGGCCCTGCACAGACACCCCAACAATTCCACCCTGGGCATCCCTGAGAGCTCTGTCCAAATGCTCCTGGAGCTCTGGCAGCCTCAGGCTGTGCCCATTCCCTGGGGAGCCTGGGCAGTGCCCAGCACCCTCTGGGGGAAGAACCTTTCCCTGATCTCCAACCTGACCCTCCCTGACACAGCTCCAGCTGTTCCCTGGGTCCTGTCCCTGTCCCAGAGCAGAGATTGGAGCTGTCCCTCTGCTGCCCCTCATGAGGATGCTGAAGACCACACTGAGGTCTCCCCTCAGTCTCCTCTTCTGCAGACTGAACAAAACGTAAAGTTTCTCCTCCAGACCCTTTCCCATCCTCGTGGCCTCATTTGGATGCTCTCTAACAGCTTTATGTCTTTTTTTGTACTGTGGTGCCCCTGGAAGAGTTCTGGTCCAGATTTGTGCCCGGACAAGGCTGATGTCTACTGGCCCAATGTCTTCTGAGGAATAAAAAGCCGAACAGTAAATCAGATAAAATCAGAATCAGTAAAAAGAGAAAAAACAGGAATTATGGGTGTCCTGTGGCCACAGACAGGCTGGAGTCACAGAAAGCCCCCCACTCCCAGTAAGTGACCCTGGCAGGAGTGGTCTGCAGTGGTGCAAGCCTGTGCTTTCCAGTGCCCATCCCCCCAGAGCTGATTCCCTGCATCCCTCTGCAGCCATTCCCTCCATCTGCAACCATTCCATCCCTCTGCAGCCATTCCATCCCTCTGCAGCCATTCCATCCATCTGCAGCCATTCCCTCCATCTGCAGTCATTCCCTCCCTCTGCAGCCATTCCATCCCTCCATCTGCAGCCATTCCCTCCCTCTGCAGCCATTCCATCCCTCTGCAGCCATTCCATCCCTCCATCTGCAGCCATTCCATCCCTCTGCAGCCATTCCATCCCTCTGCAGCCACTCCATCCCTCCATCTGCAGCCATTCCATCCCTCTGCAGCCACTCCATCCCTCTGCAGCCATTCCATCCCTCTGCAGCTACTCCATCCCTCTGCAGCCACTCCATCCCTCTGCAGCCATTCCATCCCTCCCTCTGCAGCCATTCCATCCCTCCATCTGCAGCCATTCCCTCCGTCTGCAGCCATTCCATCCCTCTGCAGCCATTCCATCCCTCTGCAGCCATTCCCTCCATCTGCAGCCATTCCATCCCTCCATCTGCAACCATTCCATCCCTCTGCAGCCATTCCCTCCATCTGCCCTCATTCCCTCCATCTGCAGCCATTCCCTCCATCTGCAGCCATTCCCTCCATCTGCCCTCATTCCCTCCATCTGCAGCCATTCCCTCCATCTGCAGCCATTCCCTCCATCTGCAGCCATTCCCTCCCTCTGCCCTCACTCCATCCCTCTGCTCTGGATGGCCTCAGGCCCTGGAGCTGGGTGGGTCACACCTGCAGAGCACCCAGCACAAGGTGGGTGCAGGCTCTGGAGCTCCTCTGGATCCCAAGGTGTTCCTGCAGCAGGAAAAGCCAGCCCTGGATGGCAGAGAGCACAGCTCAGCCCTTCTGAAACAGGACCAGCAAGGACTGCATGGAATTCTGTGGTATGTCTGTGAAAAAATCCGTCTCTAAATCTGGCTAGAGAAAGGGACACGTCCTACTCTTTAATCCCACACTAAGACAGCGGAATTAAATACCTCCACAGCCAATAAAGTCAAGGGACAATGAGACTGGCAGAGATGCAGCAGCCCCTCCTGCTTTCCAGGGCAGGGCATGACCGCTGAACCCAGTGCTGAGTAGTGAATCCTGCACTGGGAAAAGCAGGAGCAGCCCCAGGCCCAGCCCAAGCAAAGCCATTTGGCTTTTGAAGATGAATCCCTTCATCCCAGAGGTCGGCAGGCTAATGACAAGAAATATCAAAGTTAAAGGAGGCAATCGCTTCAATCAGGTGAGTGATTAAAATGGGGCTTTGAAGCGCCCAAAGGTCCCTTCTGCTGCTGTCAGAAACGGAGAGGAAAAAAGGCAGCCCTGGGTGAGGCTGAGCTCTTCAAAATGTTCCCAGCTGCTGGGGCATTGGCAGCTCCACTGCTCAGCAGGTGCCAGAACAACCCAAATCTCTTCTCTGACACCAAGCAGGGCCATGGGACATTCACCCTCCTGAAGGAAGCAAACTCAGTGGTGGAGGGGCAGAAAAGTTCTGTTTGTCCCTGAGAGCATGGAGTGCACAGCCCACCTTTGTCTGGTGGTAAATGCTGGATTTGGAGGATCCAGCACCAGATCAAAGATGCTGTAGGTGCATGAGGAAGGCTCTGCAGGCTTCTCCCGCTGGGTCAGAGTCGCTCAGGGTCACACAGGTCAGTTTGGTGCTGCTTTATCCCAGACCGGGCACTGTCTGCAGCACTGCCCCTCAGCGTGGTCACCCCTGTCCCTGGTGCCACACCACATGTGGTTTGATGTTCCAGCACTGCAGGAAGGTGGCCAGATGCTGAAAACAGCATGGCAGCCAGCTGGGGCTGCGGGGGGATGCTCAGGTTTGGATTTCAGGGATGTGGAGGGAGGCTCAGCCAAATGCAGGGCTTAGGAGGGGAGCAGCCTGGCCCAAGCAGGACCAGGGATGGGAACGGTGAAAATGTCCTCCAGTGGTGTTAGAATCTCTTTTTTACTCCAATGGCAGCTGGAATGACCACTTAGGATCAGTTTCCCATGATGAGGCGGGGCTTGCATCTTTATTTTACAAATGTGAAATAGCACTAATGTGGAAAAAAGTTATTCTGCCGCTCCACGTCGCTGTCCTGTCAGAGAGAGGGCTCAGTGTGATTTGTGGGCTGCCACAGGAAGGTTTTGTTGGTTCCAGTGCAGTGCAGCTGCTGGAAGGGAGCTTCATTTACTGCTGCAGCTCACTGGCAGCTGATGGAAAACTCCCCGATATTACTGCCAGAGAGACTTCTGTAAATTTATGTGTTTTGTTATAAAATTCCCATCTGCCAGCAGTGCACAGCACAGGAAAGCAATGTCAGCACACAAACAGAATGGAAGCTATGAAATAATCAGGGCTTCTAACAATGGTTTTTGGAGTAGGAGATGGATTGGGGTCTGTCAGAGCCTGTCAAACACAACGGGATTCAAATAATTTGGAGCTGCAAGGGGCTGGCTCTGTCTGGGGACACTGCAATGGAAATGACAATGATCATCTGGGCTGAAGGAAACACTTGGCCAGCCCAAACCTCCCTCCATGCTCTCAGTTTCTTGCTGAATGCCACAGGGAGAGGTTCTTCCATCCCTCCAAACCTTGTGAATTCTGCACGCATCAAAAAAGACCATAAATAATAACAAAAAATAAAGCACTTCACTGACAGGAGCACGGGCAGGGATGAGCTAGTTGGGAAGTGTTTATGGATTTGCAGCTGCATGAGCAACCTGGGCTAGTGAAAGGTGTCCCTACCCATGGAAAGGGGTGGAATGAGATGCTCTTTAAGGTCCCTTCCAACCCTGTTTCCATGATATAAAACTCCAGGAACTTCTGTTGCTTTAACTGCATTTCCTTGTGACCCCGAGTTTCCCAAAGCAGCAAAAAAAGGGAGCTGGCTGCAAAGACTTGCAGAAAAACCTGACTGAGCAGGCAAGCAAATGCTGGATTAAGCCTAATGTGGATAAATTCCCACAGTGCACGTGCATGGGGATAAATGGGATGCTAAGCAGCAATTCTGTATTTCTAATATTGGGCTCTGTGCATGCAGGGCAGGCATCTCGAGGCTCTGTGAAAAACTCAGAAATGGTCCCAAAAAAAATGGGGGAAACAGTGGGAATGATTAGAGAACAAAAGAGAGAACATCTATTTTGGTGCTGCATAAATTCATGGCTTCCCGGCGTCTCGAGAGCTGGGCACAGTCTGGGCCTTCTGTTTGGAAAAGAGCAAAGTGGAAATGAAAGATGTCCAGGGGAAAGCAGCAAAAGTCATCAAAGGTATGAAACAGCTCCCAAATGAGAAACAGTCAAACAGATTAGGACCTTTCAGGATGGGAGATGGAAAATTGGAATAGAGAGGCACAGAGGATGGAATGAGACACAAAGACAGGAGGGAGGAAATGAGCCTTTGTGGTCTATTCTAATGCAAGGATTTGGGGCCACAGAGTGAAATCAGTAATTGGAAGGTTCAAAACAGGCTGCAGGAGGCCCTTTCACACATCCCTGAGCTCAGTTGGGGAAATCCTCCCTGCAGGAACCTGAAGAGAGGGAATTTTAGATGGGTTCAGAAAGCAGCTGGGCAAGTTCACAGAAGAAGAATCCATTGAAGGCCTTTAAATTCAACAAAAACCTGAGCCTGTGGCTCAGGGAGAGCACGAGCTGCGTGTTCCAGGGTCTTGGGACAGGGATCAAAGGAGGAATCCGTGTTTGTGCTCCCTGTCGCTCGCTGGCAGAGGGGACACAGCCCCCTGGATTTTTGCTCCCATCTAACCCAGCTGACCTTACCTGAGGCAGCCCAGGAACACTCTGTGATGCCTAAAAGCACTTTAACAGAAATTCCTCTCCCTGTGCTCAGGTTTTAGCCTTGTGAACACCCTGTGCTGTGCTCCCAGCTGTGAATTTGGGCACCAGCATGGAGAGAGGTTTGGGATGGAGTGGGGCAGGGAGAGGTGGGGCAGGGAGAGGTGGGGCAGGAGAGGTGGGGCAGGAGAGGTGGGGCAGGGAGAGGCAGCACCTCCCCTGCTGCTTCCCAAAAAGCTCTCCAGCCACCACGGGGAGCATCTCACCCACCCTTTGACCTTCTGAGCTGTGGCAAAAGCTCGTGGCTGGGGACAGGCAGTGAACACCAAAGGGTATCAGGGGTTTGTCCTGCAGGGTCATGGGTCTCTCATCTCTCCCTGAAGAAATCCAACCTCAGTGTGGTGTTTTACATCCCCACGGGGTGAGGGGGGAGCAGGAGAAGGGGAGAGATGGGAAACGATAATTCATTTGAGCCTATGTTTTAATCAAAGCCTGTAAATTACCCTAAGTGATGTTTTAACAAGATCCAATTGCGGGAGCTGAGCAATGTTTCTGTCATTACTCTGCTGCGTGTTTTTCTTTTTATTTAACAACCAAAATACAGGACTCAATTTACAGGGCTTTAGCCACGGTAGATGAATTTTTATGGGATGAATTCACACTCCAGCTTTGCTATCAGGGTGCATGACGAGGAGCTGGGCCTTTTTATTATTATTAGACCAGGCTGTCAAAGGCAGTTATACTGCTCTCCTAAAACTAGATGCAAAATCACTTGCCTCTGTGCAGCATCAATAAAAATGGGGCTTCTCTTGCTGCCAGATTCCTTTTTTTTTTTAAATTTTATTCATGCTGGGAAAGTGGGATCACAGTCTCAGCTTCCTCTTGCTTCACCCAAACAAAGTCACTCCTCCAGAGGCTCTTCAGGCAGAGCAAACTGGGTCTGGCTTTGCACAGAGCCACAGGAATCCCAGGACTGGGGGCTGCTGGAGCTCTCTGGTCCAAGATCCTTCTCCAAGGAGGATTAGAATCAACTCCAGACCAGCTCAGCCACGACTTTACCCGGCTGAGCCTTAAAAACCTCCAGGGACAGTGATCCTCCAGGATTTGTCCCAGTGCTGCACTCTCCTCACAGTAAAATATGAGTGAAAGTGTGAAAGAGAAATGGTGATAAAAAAAGTCAACATGTTCTAATGAATATTTCTGCTCTTCCTAACACCTTTCCTGGTGCAAAACCCAACTGCAGATGGTTGCTGGGCTTGAATTGTGAGAGAAGAAATGCATGGAAAACTTCACTTTGTTGTGCCGTCCAGAAAGTAGAGGGAACGTGCCTGAGGCACTTGGAAAGCTCTGAATCACCAGGCAGACTTGGGCTCCTGAGTGGGACATCAAACCTGCCCCGGAAAATTTCCATCAGCAGAAACTTGGTCTGGGCAGGAGCCGAGCTCAGGAAACAAAAATCGTGTTCAGTGCAAAGGTTTCCACCTCCCTGCTTGCAGAGACAGCAGCCCAAAGCAAGGAAATGGTCTTTAAATCAATGTTAAAGTCCAGAGTTTCTTCCCAATTTCTAATCTAAACCTGCCCTTCTTCAGCCTAAGGCCATTCCTCGTGTCCTGTCACTCCACGCCTTTGTGAAAAGTCCCTCTCCATCTACCCTGTCAAAGTCATTATCATTAATCAAATTAGGTGTAAGAACCTAAGTGAAAATGTGCATAGTAATTTATGCAGATTGCTGTGTAAGCTCTTAAAATGCTGGGCTGAGGAAAAACCAAATGAACAACACAAACACAAAATAAAACCTGCAGCTTTTTTGCTCTAATTAAATCCATCCTGCTCTGCCTGCAGGTGCACAGACCCTCTTGCTCATCTCTTTCTGTGATCACACTCTGTGCAAAATGACAAATTAATAACTTGAATAACAACAGTTCAACAGGAACAGCCTGATTACAAATCTTGATAGAAAGAAGTATTGTTGCAGGAGTGGTTTCTGTTTAAAATGCAGTAAATCAGATGTCTCTGAAGGGAGGAAAGTGCAGCTTAAAAACTTATTTAAATGAAGGAATGGTAAATAGGAGAGGCAGTGCCCATTTCTCTTATTATATGGGTATGATCCAGCAACAGAAAAACCTCGGCAGAGGAGCTGCTTCAATTTACTGTTATCAGAGGGGATTAGAGCTGAAGATCCCTGATAACCACAAGAGCTTTCCTGTGTTATTAACTAGGCTTGCCGATATTTTTCCTCCTTTAGAGCACAAATGAAAAACCCCTCCATTTGCAATGAGCATTGGCTATTTCCTGCTTTGCTGCAGCATTTCTCCAGTGCAGGATCAGCAGGACTCCTGCTCCGATGGTGCTGCCCAGGAGCTGAGTCCCAGAGAGCTCAGGCTGCTCCACACTGCCCAAAGCCCTGCAGGCTCTGGGAGAAGCCAGCAATGAAGGGACTGAGGAGCTCTTCCCCTGAACCACACCCCAAAGCCACAGCATGTGGCCCTGACATTCCCAAATTCGTTCCCAGCATGGGCCAAGGGGAAGAAATGTCTCTGCTCCAGGATGGGGCTAAGGGATGAAGCAGCCTCTCCTTGGCCAGTAGTGCTTTACCTAGAGAATAACAGAATTATTTGAGTTTGAGGGGACCTTAAAGATCATCCCATTCCAAGCCCTGCCACGGGCAGGAATAGCTGTTTTTATGGGATGGCAGGGGAAAATGCTCCAAGGGGCACTGTAGGAGCAAGGATATTCCATGCAGGACCACGGGAGCAGAGCCCTCCCCCCTGCTCAGTACCAGCAGGAGCTTTGGGATGGAAGGAGCTGCCCCAGCGTCCAGCCCTGGGCTCCTCCCTGCCACTGCAGCATTTCCCCAAGCCCCCAGCTCCCCTCTGGAAGGCTTTGGGTGGATCTCACCCTTGGATTCGTGGGAGCCTGTGGATCTCAATCCCGGAGAGACACAAACCTGCTCCCACTGCTCTGCTCCGTGTTCGTTGCTTCGTTTCTCCCCTTCCTTCCATCCAACATGGCTCTGAGGAAAACCTGCATGGAGAGCAGAGGCCTTTAAAACTCCAAAGGCAGTGAGGCTCACAGAGTACAGCTAAAATATTCCTTTTTCTCTGCCCTAAAGAGCCTGGATTGGCCCTTATCCCAAACCATTCCTGTGAAGGGAACAGCACAGACCTTGCTCATGTTTTACTGAACCCTCACCCATGCCTCTGACAGGACTCTCCTTGCTCACCTGACAGAGGAAAAACAATGGAAATCTGGAGTACATCACGAGCTCTGCACATCGGAGAAGCATTAATTTTATGGAAAAAAACAAAAAGCTCCAGGCCAGCCTTCCCAGTGCTCTGCAGAACTGGGATTTCCAGTCTCCCGCAATTTCCCACAGTTGGTTTTCCACGGGTCTGGAAAAAGCCCTTTCCTTAATTGTGTCTCTGCCATTCAGATGTAAAAGTTCAAACAGCTGAGGGTGGCTCCCTAAGAGGAGAGCAAGGGGAAGGACTGACAGAAGAGGCAGAATTTCGTGTTTCCAAAGGTGAAAGCAGAGAATCACAAAATCCTGCAGTGGTTTGGGTTGGAAAGGACCTTAAAGACCATCTTGATCCAACCTCCTGCCATGGGCAGGGACATGTTCCACTGGACCAGGCTGCTCAGAGCCCCATCCAGCCCGGCCTTGGACACTGCCAGAGGAGATCAGCAGCTGTTTGGCACTGGAGCGGGGGCATTAACAACTAATCAGCTCCCAAAAAGTTTGGAGCACAGTGTTGCCCACACAGCCACGGTCTGGAAGAGGGAACACACCCAGAACCACCTGCCAGAGGAAGTTTGGGACAGACAGGGATGGACAGGGGCTGGATGGAAGGGATGAACCTTGGTTGTGGTTGCCATGTGCAGGGGAACCAACCATGCTGAGCCCCATGGGAATCCCAAACCAGGCTCAGAGAGGAGGGAAGATGGGGCAGGAGGAGGTGAACAGGGAACTGCTCCCTCCAGAGTGCCAGGAGCCTCCCGGACACTGCAAATGAACAGAAACTGATTCACCCCAAGCAGGCCCAGAGACACTTCAGAGACAAAGTCAAAGAAGTGAGTATTTGTTTTATTCGGCGTACCAGGTGTGGGGATTCACTCCTCCAAACACACACCCCGGCACTTCCAACACACAATATTATGGGTAACATTCATCAATATTCATCACATTCCCTGGGATAGGAGTGGTTATACAAATCATTTCTGGGAAATCATTAATATCGTTAGCATGTGTGCCATGCATGCGCTGTGTGTCCTGGTGGTCTTTGGGGTCTGCTCGTGATGAAGATCTGTAGTCTCCATCACAGTGCACTTTTCACCTTTCTCTCTGGAGCATGGGCAGTCCTTGGTGGGATGATTCAGGGTTTCTGTGCTGGCCTCAAACAGATTCTTGTCCCTCTTATCTTGACAAGAAAAAGGGAATCCTGTTATTCTAGGTTTAGAATTCACATATTCTGTCTCTCCATAGTTAACTTGAGTTACCTATTGACCCTTTCTCAAAAAACACCCCCCTGGAGGCAAAAAAGGGCTGGATCAGCCTCATCCCAGGTTCTGTTAAACACCTCCTCCCCAGGATGCTTCCCCACGGCACATCCTCTGTCCTCAGAGCAAGCACAGGTTCCTAATTAATGAAGTGTTAATCAGGAGGGCAGGCGCAGGACGTGTGTGGCTGCAGCAGCCTGAGGAGGCCATGCAGGGCTGCTGGGAGAGGGTTTGCTCCAGAGCCAGCTGAATTTAGGAGCTGTGCAACAAAACTGTGGCATGAACAGGAGCACAGGCTGGACACGAGCAATTAGCAGCAGCTCATTCCAGCAAAATGCAAAATAGGGATTTTTTTCATCCCCTTTACATCTCCATCTCTATTCCCACAGCAGCTCTATTAAAAAGAGGATGATTTACTACAGAATGTGGCATTAAACAATGCAGTTTGCTGGAAGGCTCCTGCTCTGCTCCTGTGGCTGGGACCTGGGATTTAGGGATGTCTGCCTCTGTCCTGAGGCTGATGAGGCTGTGGCGCAGCCCACGTTCCTCCCCAAATAATGAGTCCTGGCAGTGTGTTCATAAAAAGATTCACAAAAACCTCTGCTCCTGGATCCAGGGAGTTGTGAATTGTCTGAGCTCCATTTTTCTTGTGGAACTAAGGTTGTCATTTTGGGATTAGCAGGGAAAGCTGACATTTCCTGGGGAATCCAACACTCAGGGAGGCAGGTGATGGTGGAAGGGTCCCAGGTCCCTCAGAGCCCATCCAGGCCACAGCCATCCAGCCTTGGAGACACACACTGCAGGATTCCTGTCTGTCCTCCATCCCTGCAACATCATTCCTGCAGTCCTGTCAGGCGCAGGACCAAGCCCAGAGAGGTGAAGAAATAAATTGTGTGGACAGCTGGGGGGGTTTAAGCTGCAGCATTAAAAATTTATCTCTCAGATTAATGCTCACCTGCTGTCCAGCCCTGGAGATGTCCAGCCCCTTGGGTATCTCAGTTCCCTTTTAAAAGGTCAGTTTTATCCACAAGCCAGTCTGGAGCAGGGTGTGTTGAGAGAGCTTAATTAGACTTGCTGCAGAAATGGTGAGAAAGAAACCTCTTGATAGCTTTCATGTCCCTGGGGCTCTGTCTCATTCCAGCTGGCCTCTCTTGGCCAGGAGATGAGTGACACTGCCTGGATTTGGGGAGAGATCACAGAACCACAGATTATCCTGCGCTGGACCCACAGGATCATCCAGCCCAGCTCCTGGCCCTGCACAGACACCCCAACAATTCCACCCTGGGCATCCCTGAGAGCTCTGTCCAAATGCTCCTGGAGCTCTGGCAGCCTCAGGCTGTGCCCATTCCCTGGGGAGCCTGGGCAGTGCCCAGCACCCTCTGGGGGAAGAACTTTTCCTGATATTCTCTGGTTCCCCTTTGCTCCAGAGACTCCCACTCTGCCAGTTTTTGGGGAGGAACTTCTCAGACCTCCTAAGGACTTCTCTTTAAGCCACCAGCAGATCCATGTCCAGGCTGCATGTTGAAAATGTTTATAAACACTTAAAACACTTAAAATCCCAATTTAAACCACTTAAAATGCTTAAAAAATGTTGCCTGCACATCGCTATCAAGGTGCTGGATCCTGGTTGGGAGAGCCAGAGCAGCCCCATCCCACCTGCCTGACCCTCCCATGAGTGAGCCACAGCTCTTCACGAAATAAATTCCCATCTCCCCCAGATGTGCCTTTAAATTCCTATTCCAAGGCAGAGCACCCCCCAAAACTCCTCCTGGACCTGATGCCAAAAGCCTGGGTGGAGGACGGAAAACGTTGTTGCCGTGTGGTGATTTCTGGTGCAGAATTATTCCCTTGGAGAGCAGCTCCACCGTATTTCTCTGCTTCCAGCTGTGACCCCCCAGCTCCAAATAAAGGAGTTAGGTGATCTCTCAGTGATGAAATATCTCCACATTCACAGGTATAAAGTAATATTGTCATTCTTGCCCCACTCTGAGCACCACGGGGACATCTCTTTCTCCAGAAATGATGGTCCCTGCAGGCACTTGGCCTGTCCTGGGTTTGCTGCTGCTTCTCCTCCTCCAGCCCTTGAGGATTTGCTCTCCGTGGTGAGATTTCCACTGCTGTCCAAAGGAATGGCAGAAGAGAAAGCTGGAGGACAGCACACAGCGTGGAGAAGGTCTGAAGGGCCACGTGTCCAACCAGAACCTTCCAGAAGCTGATGGCTCCTCTGGGAATTGCAGTGGGGACAGAGAATCCTGAGCTGGAAGGGTCCCACAGGGATGGGGGAGGATGAGCTCCTGCTGAGGCTGAGTCCCTGGAGCACAAATCTGCAGCGTGGCAGCACAAACACAACATCAATGCAATCTCTCCCTGTCCTCGCCCTGCAAGGCTCTGAGGTACCTGCCCTGCAGGGGCCAGGAACATCAGGAACATATCCCAGCTGATTTTCCATGGGATAAATGGATGGGAATGAAGACAAGCGTGTGAACAAGCAGCAAGCCCTGCCAACAAACCACAGCCCTGACCCTGGGAGCATTCCCTAACTCCTTTCCTTCTGGCTGCCCTTCCTCTCCCCTGTGGGGCTCATCCGAGCCGTGATCATCACCCTCTGCTCCTGGGCCTCAGTGGGAGAGTGGCCAGGCATGGATCAGAAGAGAAGAGGATGAGGAAGGCACCAGGCAGGCTAGTGTGGGCTGGCAGACAGGATTTTCATCTGCTGCCCAGTGCCCACGTCAGCAGAGCCCTGGGGCCCGAGGCTCCGCGAGCTTTGCGTCAGGATTCTGACTTAACTCCTCACCTTTGCTATGCCCTCGCTCTGGAATTCAATAATGTGCTTTGGGAGCCGTCAGGAGCTATAAAACTTGTGTTCCTGCTTGTTTTCTTGCAGTTTGAGAAATCCGCCTGAAATCTAATACAGGGGGGAAAATTCTATTATAGAGCCACAATATCGTAAAGTGAGCAAGGGCAGGAATTCTCTCCCCCTCGCCCTGCTGAGCACAAACTCTTTCATTGAGCCCAGAGGAGGCTCAGGAGAGGTAAATCACACCAGAGCCTTGCACAGCGAGGACAGGGAGAGATTGCATTGATGTTGTGTTTGTCTTTGTGCTGCCACGCTGCAGATTTGTGCTCCAGGGACTCAGCCTCAGCAGGAGCTCATCCTCCCCCATCCCTGTGGGACCCTTCCAGCTCAGGATTCTCTGTCCCCACTGCAATTCCCAGAGGAGCCATCAGCTTCTGGAAGGTTCTGGTTGGACACGTGGCCCTTCAGACCTTCTCCACGCTGTGTGCTGTCCTCCAGCTTCCTCTTCTGCCATTCCTTTGGACAGCAGTGGAAATCTCATCATGGAGAGCAAATCCTCGAGGGCTGGAGGAGGAGAAGCAGCAGCAAACCCAGGACAGGCCAAGTGCCTGCAGGGACCATCATTTCTGGAGAAAGAGGTGCCCCCGTGGTGCTCAGAGTGGGGCAGAAATGACAGTATTACTTTATACCTGTGAATATGGAAATATTTCATCACTGAGAGATCACCCAACTCCTTTATTTAGGGTCCAGGCCTGCGTTTTGTGTTCATATTCCCTGAAAAACAGCAGACATGTTGGCTTTTGAAGGAATATTAGAGAACTTCAAACCAGATTATCCATTTTTGAGAGCCAGACACAGACACGGCGGAGCAGGACCAGCAAAGGGTCACAGAGGGAATCAAAGACAATTCCTAGAGCAGGAAGGAACATTAACAACCACCCAATACTTTTAAATAACAAACAAGCATGTGACACAAACTGCTGGCAAAAAAAATTTATGCGTGCGAGAAGTAGCCAAATTCATTAAATAAATTATCCATTACATTTTATTCCTCCTTCAGCTCTACTAATGATTATAGAACAGCATCTATGCAGCCACAGATAAAGATGAATTATAAATATTTGCCAAATACAAGTGAGAGAATGTAAGCCTGCTACAAGTATTCAATCAGTGGAAGTAATCTATAAATACAGTGCTGTGTTGTATAATTACATTGATAAACTTAATGCAACAGGCTAATAGCAAACACTCACAATTAGCTACTTAGAAATGAGCCAAGGATCAATAACTACTCATTGAGCTCAATGGGCAAAATATTCTAGTTATTTTTCCTGCATTTAATCCAGGAGTTTGTAGAAGAACAGCCAATTTAGTTATTTCCTGATTTATTTCCTACCCCCAGAGATCTGCAGCATTGACAGAGGTGGTGTTTTTATATTTAACAGCCCTCCATGGATCTTCTTTCCATGAATTTGTGTAATTTTTGAACCAGGGTGAACTTCCTGTTTCAGCAGGAAGAGTTTCCCAGCTGAAAGTGCCCATGGAGGCAGAGGAGCCTTCTCTGGATCTTGGGGCTGTCACCCAGGAAGAGATCCTGGAAGAGACAATAAAATTGCTCCCCTCTTCACCATCTACACTGTGGCGTTAAGGCACACAGGATCTCCATGATGCTATGGCAAAGACACTTCATTGCAAAAATCCAGGGATCTTAAACTGTTGGTTTGTTATGAGTTTCCATTCTTGTGAGGCACAGCAAATGTGCTTTACCAACCACCACAGACCACGATAGGAACAGGCATCAGGTGTAACCAACCACGAGCACTTCTTGGTTCTAATAATTGGTTTACAATTCTGTAACTTGTTTTTCACCTCTAGTTTAGCCGAGTCATTCCCAGAATGCTTTTCGAGTTAGCCAAAGTAACAGAAGTAAGAAAGGATTTTACAAGGCCTTCATTTTGTAAGGCCTTACTGCTCCACAGCATTACACCTCAATCAAGATTTTACTGCCCTTTGTAGATTTTTGAGGTGTGAATTTTCTCCAAAAAAAGGGTAAAGATTATCCCTAACAGACCACATTTAACCACGTGTCTCCTCACTCCAGCCTTTGGAAGAGCTCCCACCCAGCTCCCTGCTGCAGACTGCAGCCATGGCACTCCCTGGACCTTTCCAGCTCTTTTTATGGAATAGCAGCAGAGCTGTCACCTCTCAGGCTGGAGCAGGAGACCCCACCCTGCAGTGCCCAGCTCCGGTACCTCCTCCTGCATCCTCAGAGCAGTGGATGCCACCATCTGGCCCTGGCCATCTGCTCCTGCTCCTCCTGTCACCTGTCCATGTCACCTCATCCAGAAATGCCTCAGTCCATGGCGAGTGTCCTGGGCAGGGAGGCTCTGACCTGTGGAGATACAGCTAGGAAGCAGAAGTGAGAGCACTAAACTCATGTCAGAAATGGACACAGCAAAGCTGCTAGGCCACAAACCATGGCCTACCATGAAATAGAGAGCATAAGAGAAAAGCATCTTTGGTATGGACCTGTGCTGGTCAGTGCTAGCTTTTAGTTTTCCAATATTATTAAGAAACACAGATACGGTTGTTATAGTGATTACTGCTTGTATAAGGATCTATTTTTAGCTGCTGCTGAAAAGGTATAAATACTCAGCTCTGTATCAATAAAATTGGCTTTTTGCACCCATGCAATCTGCCCCATCTCACCCTTCACTCGACACTGACCCCCCAGCCTCACTGGGCAACACAAGCCCTGTGTTTGCCTGCTGTGCTTTCCCTTCTCTGAGCCTCCTCTTACACGGGGTATGTCAAAGGTCTTGGGGGCTGTCAGAACAAGGTTCAGCTCCTGAATCCTTTTTCAGGGTCTTAGCGGTTTTGTAAGCTGCTCCTACACCTTTTTAATCTTTTTGAGGGGCTGTCTTTTGCTCTTTTCCATGCAACCAATGTTTGCACCGTCTTCTCAATTCCTGATGTGGATATTACTGCAATTTTTCTGAAGTGGTTTTCATGTTGCCACGGTCTCCTGACTTGATGTTTATCCTCGCTTTTTAGTTTTTAGTCTGAGCATCCCAGTGGGAATGGAAGGGCTATGGCTTCCGGAGGGGATCTTTTCTAGGAGAGCTTGTCAAGGAAAGGGCAGGGTCTGGAACCTTTTCTCCACCTCCTTCAATCCCTCTCACCATTGGTTTATGTTTTGGACATCCCTGATTGCTGGCCATGCAGTCAGAACACCTCTGCAGTCAGACCCTTGCACAGAGAGAACAGGCAAGGCACTGAAAATGCTTCTCAATTCCCAGGGAGAACAACTGGCCTCAGATTTTCAGGACCTCCGCATTCCACAGTCTCCACGGGAAGTGATTTTATCCTACCCAGATTCACTGTGGAAGAAAAAACCCCAACCACACTCTGGTCATTGCACAGATGAAATATTTGATGACCAATTTTTGGCGACATGTACATCCAGTCATGACTTCTGCCTCTCCTCCTAAGCTCAGGAAGGCAAACATCCCAGCAGAGATCAGCCAGCAGGTATTTCAATGTCCATGGAGGCTGCTGCCTCTACTGAGGGTGTGCCTGGCAGGAATGGCTCATTTCTGGGGTGCTTTCTGTCCCGTGCTGTTCCAGGGGCTCTCTCTGGAGGCCCTGTTGTGCAGATCCCCTGGATCTCCCAGTCCCATGGGTTTTGTCTTTTCTTTTTTATGTACCCTTTTATGCATTTTATATGCTATTTTATATATTTACTGTACTTTATACATTCTTTGTACCCCGAACCCACGTACTTGTAATTTTTGTAGTCTGATATTTTAGCTTAATTTTAGAGTTCTGTGAGGCAGAAAAAACAAACATTCACAATAAGAAGCCAGAAAGCTCTATGCTATCAAAAACTTCAGGTTTCAGCTTTGGTTGAAACCTTCTCTCTAAAACATGTTTTATAAACTGAACTCTAGCCTCATTTAAAGAAAGTTTCTTTAAAATAAGAAGACATTACTTCATGTATTAAGTTTCTTATTGGGGGATTTTAAACAGACATGCTAAATTGCAAGGTCCATAAAATTGTATATGCATTATACAGGGTGTGCATCTCAGTGTATTCCACCTTTAGAAAGCTGTGCACCCAGTATCCTATTAAAATACCAAAGTAAAACCCTTTTACCGTGCCTGCCTCAGAATTATAAGACCAGCAAAAGGCAACACCAGCCCTGCCAGGCAGCAGGGTGCGTTTGCAGAGAATCTGAAGTGGCAGCTCAGCCACTCATCCATCTGAGATCCATCCTTCTCTCCCTGGGATGCCACAGGAACCGTGGTTCTCCCATTTGGTGTTCCCCAGTTGGATTCCCACCACAAAGCTGAGGGCTCCCCAGCTACCTCCTCCCAGGAGGCAGCTGGGATGAGGTGAGACAGGGAGAGGATTGTGCCTCAGGGATTCTGAGGGGTTTGTGTTATGCTGAAGATGCAGCGCAAGAGAAATCCTGGAAGCTTTCAGGATGTCCTGGGTGGGGAAGAGTCAGGCAGGATCACTCAGCATGAATTACCAGATCCAGTTGTGTCTCCTCTGAATGTAAGAACCTTCCCGTGCTTCCATCACCTTGTTTTCCCAGGAAACCTGCTGTGGTCCTGGCAGGCTGGAGGTGACAATTGGCTGACAAATCTTTGCAGTGGATGAAGGCCCTGAGCCACAGCACAGCCCCAGCTTGGGGAAGGACTGATCCTCTCCTGAGCCTCCTCTGCAGAGTGCTAGGAACATCCAAAGGGGAAAATCCCTGCTGCTGGAGCAGAGACCACCCTGGGATGACCTCTCGGCACCCGGGTGGCTGCGCTACTCACTGTCTCTGCTTCCCTCAGTATGGAACCAATACATTCACCAGAAGGCAACAAGTATTTTATAAAAAAAGAATATCATGCTCAGTGTGCTTCAAAACAAAGTTTCTGGGCTGGGTTAGGAGACCTAGCAATCCCTGCAGTGATGCCATCAGTGTGTCCACCCCAAAACTGAGACAGTTTCTGCACCAGTCCCTGCTGGCCTTGCCTGCTGCCCTGTCCCAGTAGCCCTGTTTTCTCATCAGAAAGATCACAGGATCAAAGAATAATTTAGGCTGGAAAAGCCCTCCAAGACCATCCAGTCCCACCATTCCCCCAGCTCTGCCGAGGCCACCACTGCCCCATGTCCCCAGGTGCCACATCCACACGTTTTGTGAACACTTCCAGGGATGGGGACTCCACCACAGCCCTGGGCAGCTGTTCCAATGCCTGACCACCCTTTTGTAAAGACATTTTTCTTAATATCCAATCTAAACCTCCCCTGGTGCATCTTGAGGCCATTTCCTCTAGCTCTGCTGAGATCCCCTCTGCCGCAGGACCCTGAGTGTCCACCAGCATTGGCAGTGATGGTTTCTGACCAGCATCTGTATTTGTGGCGGCTCTGACTTCCCTGCTGGGACACAAAGCTATTCACAGCACGGGGAGGATGAAATCACCCCCAGAAGAAGACACCTTTTTCCATCCTGCTGTAAACCAGGCCACAGGACACAGTGCCTCATTCAGAGCAGCTCCTCTTGCACTGCTCAAACCCCACTGACCTCGTCCCCACAGGGTCTGGGACTTTTTACACAGCCAGGTGGTGAAAGGACAAGGGGGAATGGTTTTAAACCCTAAGAGAAGAGATTTAGAAATTGTTCCCTATGAGGGTGGGGAGGCCCTGGCACAGGTGCCCAGAGAAGCTGTGGCTGCCCCTGGATCCCTGGCAGTGTCCAAGGCCAGGCTGGACAGGGCTTGGAGCAACCTGGGATGGTGGAAGGTGTCCCTGTGGCAGTTCAGTGGAACAAGATGAGCTTTAAGCCTCTTCTCCCCTAAACCATTCAGTGATTCTATGAAATTATCCATGTTGTCCCTCCACCATGACGGGCAGAGCTTCCTGAGGCTTCAAAATGCATCAGGGAGTGGCCCTGGGTGCAATTCCAGGGTCTCCTGGCTGTGAGCAGAAAGCCACTCCCCATCTTTGCTCCTGTTCCCATTCCTTCCCATCGCAGCATGGAACAGGACTTAGGACAGAAACTGGCCAGGGAAGGTCTCGTGGCACCATCCCTCAGCCTCATGTGGCTTTTTCCTTCTGGAAGGTCTGGACACAGCCCTGGCTGATGGAGTGGGAAGGCAGCCGGGGTCAGGCTGAGCCTTTCCAGGCTCCACAGTGGGGATGAAGGAAGGCAGCAGGACCAGCCTGGCACAGAATCCACTCCTGTGTTGCTTAATCGTCCTGGGAGAAATTCATGGCTCGGTAACGGGACCCAAGTGGGGAACAAGTGTCATTCCAGATGTAATGAAAGTGCTTTAGTCCCTCAAAAAAAATAAACCCAGCTTTAAAAAGAAGCATGAGATGGATTCATTCCAGGATTACTCAAAAACCTTGCTTTGGGGGAATATACTTCACTTCTCTTTTAACTTTAATATCACATTAGGGACTGCTTGCTGGGATGGTGGAGAGTGTATCCTGAATACTTTATTGCCAGGCTCTGAGAGCTGGTGGAGTGTTTTGGATAATAGTAATGAATAATGTATCATGCATTCATTGCCTACCAGACTGATTTGTTTACTAATAATTTCGTTTAAAGTACATTATTGTTTTACTATTCACACACTGATTTACTTCCTTACATCGACTAAACAGATATCATTAGATTAGAGTAATTTTTAACTCCTAAAACATATTGTTTACAGCTTGCTCCTTAAAAGGCAAAGGTCTGCGCTGCATAAATTTGTCTCCGGGATTATGTGTCCAAAGTGTTCTTTAAGCCATCTCTGGGATGTTTCCAGACTTTCTTTGGTGCCCAGGGTTCATTCCAGCCCTCACTGCTCAGCTCTTCAGCAAAGGAACTCTGTCAAAACAAGAGGAGTCCATCATCAGCAGAGCCTCCACAAGATACTCTCCCAGAAAAGCAGCCTGAAGGCTCCACGGTGTGCTTTTCCCTGGAGCGACTCCTGTTCCTGGGAAGAGCAGCACGTGCACCATTCTGTATTCCTGCTCACAGCTCAGCACTGCACAGCCCCTCACACGTGGCTCCTTCAGCAGGTTTTGCAGTGATTTTTGTCTTTAAGGAACGCAGAAGCAGAATAACTCCATCTTTGAAGCCTTTCTCTGTGGCTCAGCCTATGGGATGAACCCAAAGGCTACAGCTGAAGGAAGGGAATGAGGTTTAGGATTGTTGCTCATAACCATAACCCCTATTTGCAGTAATTTCACTGAAGCTCAGCTGAGTGTGTAGTGATGCCATGAAGGAAAATATCTCTTCGTCACAAGTTTCATTCCCTGCAGGACCAAGGCTGCTAAACACATCCCTGACCCTGGCAGTCATCCCACATTTTAACTCCCAGCACCTGTGGAGGAAGGTGAACCAACTGGGGCTTTTCAGCATAAGCCAGACGAGACAGGAGAAGGGGAGGATGCAGAAACATTCTTTAAAGATGCTGCAAAGAGAGACATGGACTGTTTTCCACGTGTGTGGATGCTAGGAAGCCATTCGTTTAAAATACAGCATGAAATTCTCTTTACTCATAAGAAACTTCTTTAAAAAGTCCTGCAGGCAGCAGAGGGCTGGAGCAGATTGGTGCAAACGCAGTGAATCCTTCATGGGAGGCTGCAAGAAGGGCCTGCACCAGCATCTGTGGGGTGGGATGGGGCTGACTGATGAGAACACAGCTCAGATCCTGACTTTCCCACAGCTTTTTCCCAAACTTCTGCGCTCCTGGCTGGGGAGTGCTGTTCTGGAGCTCTGGGGGTTGTGTGAGTGTCAGTGCCTTCAGAAACCTGGCTTCCAAACCTGCTCTGAATTATTTTTATTTTCAGCACTTGTGTTTGAGGTAATTGAAATTATGCTGGAAGAGGGTTCTGAATGGATTCGCTGCTGGGGGATGCTCAGCCTCCACCTGCTCCTACCTGAATGGCTTGGAGGAAGGGGAACGGTCTGTGCTGTGTGGATAGCCTTCATTCGAGGTAAGTGGGGTCCCAGGATGTTTGCTGGAGGTGGGAAATTACCTCTCACCTGTTAATTTGTGACAGAGATGAACTGAGGGGTCACAAACCCTCAGAACTGCCTCCCCAGCCAGACTTTGCAAATCCTCCAAAGAGAAAATCAGCACAAGATGTTGGGCTACAGAGAGCCCAGAGCAGGCAACCTTCTATCAACTTCCCCCTCAGACTAGGAGGAGTTAAAAATGTCAGAGCAGAGGGGAGCATCCCAACACTGCTCTCCGGGATAAGAGCTGGGAAGAGATTGCAGAGCTTACAGGATGAGAAAGAAATTAAACCGCAGCACACAAAACCCCAATATCCCTGCTGCAGGCTCAGCCACTCGGTGAAACCAATCTAATTTGTTGGACTCTTTATTCCCAAAGCCTCCTGAGACCTTGGGGTAACAGAAAGAAGCTCCCTGGAGAAAAAAGAAAGTTTCCAGCCCCGAGGAGCAAGGGGGATGTCATGTTTATTTAAAAAGAGAGGGGACAGTGACACAGGAGGAAATCCTGGGTGCCTCCAAGCCCTGCCAGGCAGATCCCAGAGGATAAATGTTGTCAGGGCTTGGATTTGGACAGCTCTGCTAACACCGCTGCAGGAGCCCTGCATGGTGGCAGTGGCTTGGAAGGTGTTGGTGCAGAGCTGGAAGAGCAGGAAGCAGAGGTTCCCTGTGGAGAGATCATCCTGGGGTGCTGCAGGAGCTGTGGAGCAGAAATCCCTCAGCCCAGGGAGCACAGAGCAAAGGGCTGAGGTGCTTACAGAGCTGTGGGGGTAAAGGAGGGTGTCCTAGGTTACGCGGAAGGTGTAACCAAAAGTATGTATTCCATTACCATCTCCATAAGCTGTTAAAAACAGGTGGGGCAGTGCTCTTTGTGTTCAGCATGACCCAGCCCTGCTAACACCATCGGGGCTAGCTCTGCTCATGGCCATCAATGTCCCCAGGAGTGACCCAGCCCTGCTAACACCATCGGGACTATCTCTGCTCATGGCCATCGAGGTCTCCGGGAGTGACTCACAGATTCCATCAGCCATTGGGAGATGCCCTGCCCAGAGGGGAGGGACTGAACATTCCTACCTGCACATAAACTGAGACTCTGGAACACCGGGGTACCTTTTCCACTGATTCCCAGAGGAGAAGAGCTCAGGAGCCACCACTGGACCTCCAGAGACCGACGAGACCTTTCCACAAGATCACCATTTCAACAAGAGCACATCCATCACTCCAACGGGACTGCAGCACCATTGAACTGCACTGCTAGCACCACCCTGACAGGGTGAGGGTTGTATTCTGACTTTGTCTATTTAAACTGTTGTTTCTGTATTATTGCCTTGCTTTAAATATTAGTAAAGAGCTGTTATTCCTTTTCCCATATCTTTGCCTGAGAGCCCCTGATTCCAAAGTTATAATAATTCGGAGGGAGGGAGGTTCACACTCTATTCTAAGGAAGGTTCTCACCTTCCTTAGCAGACACCTGTCTTTCAAACCAAGACAGAGGGGAATGTAGGGCAGTGGGGATGAGGTGGGAGCAGC
Organism: Acanthornis magna; assembly: GCA_036785705.1. Lineage (NCBI taxonomy): Eukaryota > Metazoa > Chordata > Aves > Passeriformes > Acanthizidae > Acanthornis > Acanthornis magna. Next base: position 1,469,408 of record JAWUZG010000015.1, read on the forward strand.
CTGGAGGAGGCACAGGAAGTCACCCAGCCACCAGAAGGATCCAGAAGTTTGCTCGTGGGCCATCTGGTGTGGGAAAGCACTGAAACAAAAATGTTCCAGGCCATGGAAATGATTTCCTAACCACACTGAGCAAACAGGCTTTGCACATATCCCTGAGAAAGGGGGAGATGCATAGCTCCATGAGCACTCTTGGGAGCTGCCAGCAATATTCCTTCAGGGCATGGAAGGAATTCTCTGTGTGCCCTGCAGAGCTGTGGGATTGTACATGGCAAAGAGCTGCAGCTCCCATGGAATGGTCAGAGCCTCAAAGGGATTATTCAAGGATTTGGGACTGTTCTTTGCTCTGAGCTCTGCTTCCCCTTGGCTGGACCTGAATCCAGCTCCACACGTGCTGGAGATCCATGGTCTCCTGTTCCAAGCTTTGCCCAGCTGAGTTTTGGATGTCTCACAGCCCCTCTTGCACCCCTGGTTCGGTGTTTGAGCACCCTCAGGGTGTTTTTTTCCCCCTTCTGTCTAATGAGGATTTCCCCTCTTCCCACTTGTGGGCTCTCCCCTCTCTCCCAGGAACCTCTGGGAAGAGCCCTCTCATCCCCCTCCTGCCTCCTGCCAGGCCATGGCAGACTGGGACAGATCTCAGCTTCACCTTCTCTTTTTGAAGCTGAACATACCCAGCTCCCTCAGCGTCTCCATCCCAAACAATGATCATTTTGTTCGCCATCCCCTCTCATTTTGTTCATCATCCCTGCTCATTTTGTTCCCCATCTCTGCTCATTTTGTTCCCCATCCCTGCTCGTTTTGAGTGCTGGACCCACTGGACTTGCACTGAGAACCAGGAGGATGAGGATCCCTTCTCCTCCCATACTGCCACCCTCACTGAGAGCGCTGGCAGAGGCTCAGTGTCCATTTAGCCCTGACCTGTCCACCAGCAGCCTCAGGACATTTTCCCGCACATCTGTCCCTGGATCCAGCAATGTCGGCTCCTGGTGTTCCTCTCAGGATTTTGCTTTTGTATTTTTTGGCCTTTGCAAGGCTCCCAGCAGCCCACACCTGCAGCTGTCCAGGCCCCCATGTCCCCAGTGTCCCCACTGACCCCACAAAGTGTGGGGAAGCTGCTCCACAGTCTGTGCTGCCAAGCAGATTAGTTTTGTTCTGAAATAGCTACAAGAATATTGCTCTGTTTCCATACAATTTAAAACAGGAATTAATAAGATTATTTTTAATTGAAATGGAGTCGACATCCTGCGCTCCCAGCTCTGCACAAACCAAAATTTCTGATGCCTGACCTGCTCAGGTATCTGAATCTGCCTTCCCTCATTCAGATGAGGGCTGCTCATGTTAATCCATTATTCAGTGATTCAGTCCTTCCATCCATGAGCCAAACCCATTTTCTGCAAATGTATTCATTGCTCCCTCCTGTTTGTTGACTTGTTATGTGAAGGACATTCAGTCTGGGTGGAGGATTTGGGAATATTTTGCTTTGTTTGCCAAAGAGGGGGTGCAGAATTTTACTCAGGGCATGGCTGAGACACTCTGAGCTCAGTCCCACCCTGACATGAACCTGTCCCACGCCCCTACCAGGGAGGATTGAGCCCTCAGGAGTTCCTGAGCTTGACCTCAGTCCTTGTTGCCCATGCATTGCAAGACTAGGCTGAAGAAAACCTTGGATTGTGTTTCCACTTTATTAGCATCAGAATCCTTCATGTAGCTATTAAAGCATTTTCCCCTTGTCTAAATATATTAAAATTTTAGACAGTTTTGAAATGCTACTCTAAAAATTCTGGGTCTGGAAATGCCCAAGATTTGCCCTCTCACAGAAAGATAAACAATAACGTGCAAAAGAATTAATCACATTTCCTTTGCATGGAAATGTCCTTTCTGGTTCCTCTGGGCCATGCGCAGATCTGGTACCCCTGGGGGTATCAGGGCAGGCCCCATCCCACAGGCTGGAACCTCTCTCCCAAAGAACATCTGGATCCGAGCTCTGGCCCCAAGGAGCCCCCAGGGATGTGCCCACCCCAGCCCCGTGCCCCTCCCACAACCCCAATCAATATCCCCATTAGGGAGCCACTGAAGGGGAAGTAATTTGGCCCTGAGCTGTTGCTGGAGGTCTGCTCTCCTTCCTGCCTGGGGCTGCAAAGGCTCTCAGGGTGAAAGATTTACAGTGTTTTGGAGAGACAGGGTTATCCTTCACGAGCCAGGAACAGTGACAAGCTGGGTTGTTTCATCTTCATTCCCCTTCTGAAATCCCTCTTGATTCATTACACTTTGTCCTTCCCGTTGCTGTAATGAAATAAAAATGTTTATGTTGATATATAAAGATAGCAACATTGATTTTCCTTTCTGCTGTAGATTTGATTACTATCAAGCTTCCAAAGCCTTCCCGAGGTATTTTTTTATTTTATTGCAACACCTTTTCAAACTCACAGCTTTTTCCTAATTGTATTTTGTGCTGAGGGAAGCATGTGGAAGGATTGGGGAGGGATGCAGGTGAGGTCTCAGAGGGGCTCTTTCCATACATTAAGATGTTGAGATGCTCTGATTTTACAAAGACGCTGCTCCGCAAATTACATATTTGCAAAGACTGGAGATGAAATTATAAATATGGGATTGCGAGCAAAGTTATTCCAGATTTATTATTGCTGCTTCTGGATTTTCATTTCATCTCCCATCCCTGGGGGTTTAGAGGTTCACTAATATTTTGACACTATTTGTATTCCTGGCTCAGTGTAGGATACCTGCGATGCGATTGTAGGAAGGGATGAGCAGATGTGGCGAAAATGTTCAGGTGCCTTAAATATGATCAAACCCAGAGCCAGATTTAGAGTTTAGACAACATGTGTGTGTCTGTGCTAAACCAGAAGAGGAAATTCCAGTCTGGAAGTCTCAGAGAGAACAGAAGGATTTGATATTTGCAGCTGAATTTTACACCTTGGTCTCTTGAGGTTCCTTATCCACCCCCACTCTGCCCTGTGGCACAGGGAGAGCAGAGGCTGGGGTTGTGCTGCTGCAATATTTCCAATCCTCAAGATGCAAAAGGCCCTGAAACTTTCACAGTGCTTGTGCTGTTCCAGGCCATGGAAATCACCCGGAGGCTGCCAGGACAAAATCCTGCACAGCTGCTCTGGTTCTAAGCTGGTCCTACAGCAAAGCCTGCCTTGTTAAGCTGCTTAGAGCCATTGATTGCTGAGGCAGAATGTTAATTATTCTGGAATCCATGAAAAGGTTACTTGTTTCCATTTTTTCCTAACGACCAGCGTTCCCCAATTAATCTTGGCTTTGTTATGAATGCGGGAAGGATTCCTTGTAACCACTGAAGGAATTGATTTTTTCGGGTTTCAATGTGTTTCTGTTCAGCACAACTTCACCATTTCCTTGTTTGCTTCAAAAAAAAAAAGGGATGTACATGGAGCTTGAGCAGGCTTTCCCCTCCAGGTGTTCATTTAGTGGTTTAAAGATCAGATTCCCAACAGTGCCTGGAACCACATGTTTGAATAAGGCTGGATTCAAAATGGTTGTGGAATTCAGCTGCTTAGTCAAGGAGCTTCCAGGAAAGATCCTGGATGAGCATTCCTGGTCCATTACTACAGCATGTTAAATGTGCGCAGACATGGGATTGACATCTTTCTTGGGAATCCGTAATTCTTACATGGCCCTACAGAAAGAATTCCAGCTTTCTGGAAGCAAGTTTCTCCTAAATTCCTTTTGTTTTCCAAAAGACCACTCACTGGAAATGCAACCTCAGCAAGCCAGCAGATGTTTCAGAAAAATTCCATTCAAAGGAAACATGATTATTTTCTTTATGCGCAATAGTTTATCTTTCTTTGGAAGGGGCAAATCTTGGGCATTTCGTGACTCAGAATTTTTAAAGTAGCAATTTCAAAACTTTCTAAAAGTTTATTATAAGATATTTAGACAAGGGGAAAATGCTTTAATAGCTAAATGAAGGATTCTGATGCTAATATAGTAGAAACACAATCCAAGATTTTCTTCGGAGAGTGCTTCAGTCCCTTTTCAGATTGTTGACTTGGGGATTTTCTTGTATTTTTATGATCTTTGAATTTTTTTTTCCCTACTTCTAACTTAAAAGCTGTAAGAGAGTGTCCAAAGGAGGGACATGAGGATGTGAAGGGGAAGTCCATGAGGAGCAGCGGAGGGCACTTGATGTGTTCAGCTGGGGCAGAGGACACTGAGGTCAGACCTCACCACTCTGCTCTGGGACAGGGACAGGACCCAGGGAACAGCTGGAGCTGTATCAGGGAGGGTCAGGCTGGAGATCAGGAAAGGTTCTTCCCCCAGAGGGTGCTGGGCACTGCCCAGGCTCCCCAGGGAATGGACACAGCCCCGAGGCTGCCAGAGCTACAGCGCGCTCAGACACAGGGTGGGATTGTTGGGGTGTCTGTGCAGGGCCAGGAGCTGGGCTGGATGATTCAGTGGGTCCCTCCTGGCTCAGGATATTCTGATTCTCTGACCTTAATTGCCCTTGTCTGGAATGCTCAGTTCCTTGCTGCCCCGTTCAGCAAATGAAGGTATTGAGTGTGATTCATCATCCCACATCCTCTGAACTGCAGCTGTTCAACCATAAGAGGCCCAAGGAAGTGATGATGTGACCCTAAACCTTCCCACATACTCAGGCTCAGTGGCTGCACTGCAGGACCAAAGAACCACCCTGAGCTGGAGCTTGAAAAATGTCAGGCACGAAGCCACAGAATTCCAGAATGGATTGGGTTGGAAGGGACCTTAAAGCTCATCCCATCCCACCCCTGCCATGGGCAGGGACACCTCCCACTGTCCCAGGTTGCTCCAAGCCCTGTCCAGCCTGGCCTTGGACACTGCCAGGGATCCAGGGGCAGCCACAGCTTCTCTGGGCACCTGTGCCAGGGCCTGCCCACCCTCATAGTGTTTATCTAATCTGAATTTCCCCTCTTTCAGTTTGATCCAATTCCCCCTTGTCCTGTTACTACAGTTCCTGAGGAAGAGTCACTCTCCCACTTCCCTGTAGCCCCTCCATACCCTGGGAAGGGCTGGGAGGTCTCCACACAACCCTCTCTTCTCCAGGCCGAGCAGCCCCAGCTCCCTGAGCCTGTCTCCAGAGGGAATCCCGGGCTGCAGACCCCATGGGGTGCACATTCTGAGCAGTTCCACTCGTGCTAATAGGCAGGATTTTTAGTCCTGGGATTTTAGTGAGATAAATGCTGGCATCTCTTGCCTATTTCTGAAGCGGGTCCGCCTCTATGCTGCCTCCGCCTCCCAGGCCGGTGCTAGCTCCTCGGGAGGAGGAGCCTTGCCTGGGCAGGCTTTGGGGTATGAGCTTCTGGGTCCGCCCCTGGACTGTGGGGTAAGGCGTGGCCAGAGCTCAGGATCCGCCCACCTTTCCTGAACCTTCTTGTCCGTTATGTATGCGATTGGATGATTTGAATTGTACTTCTCCCTCCTTTGTTACTATTGGTTACTGAATGCTTGTTCCCTCCCTCTCCCTCCTTCCCTATTGGTCATTCCATTCTGTATTTAACCAGCTGCACCGGCCAGATGGGGCGCCTTTTTCCTTGCACCACCTGGGGGTGTAGGGGAATGGGTAAGCAGCTGCCTTTCTCCTTGCACCCCCCCCCCCGTGGGTGGAGGCGAGCGGGCACCCCTCATGGGTGCAGGGGAAATCGGGCAGCCCCTTCCCTTGCTCTCCCTTCCAGACCACCGACAACCCTTTTAACCTTAATAAAGGAGAGCTTGGGGAGGAGAACAACTCCCACCAGCCTTTTGCCTCCCCGCGTCTGCTTTACCATTGACGACGACGTGCGCTTTTTAAAAACAACATATTTCCACCCCCAGGACCCACTAGTGGAGGTGACAATCTCAAATTTCAACTCAGGAATGACACCTTCACCAACTTAACCCTAAGCTACACATCCTCACTTTGTACTTCTTGTCTCCCTATGGGTGCACCCAAATCCTCGGGAAACTCCCTCAGCATTAAATGCTTTGTTAGCTGGATTAGCCCGAGAGGTGCTGGTAACTGGAGCATTGTTAGGGCTGCTTTTCTTTGCCAATCCCTCTGTCGGAGATGCTTTCACACACAGAATCCTGCAGTGCTCCTGCCAGTGGGCTGGGCACAAACCCCTGGCTGAGCTGAGAGATGTCTTTTTCTATAAAGTCAATTACTGTAGAAAATCCACCAATACAAAGGGCCTAATGCAATTATTTGGAATTGATTTCTAATGAGCTTATGAATAGACACGTGGGCAAGTTCAAGTTTGCTGAGGGAGTTTATAATAATAGCTGTCACATTCCCATTAGCTCTCATCCCAGGGGATTTCACAGCACTCTGCAAATCCTGAACTCACATCCCTAAAGAGGAAGCGTTGCCCAGCGCCCACTTGCCTTTTGCTTGGGAAATATGTTTTTAATTCCCCCTTTCACCACAGCCTCCCAGCACAATCCTTCAAAAAAGCAAACAAGAACTGTGTGTTCTTCTGCAGGGACAGGAAGGGGCAAAAGGAGGTGACAACCTGGGCTAGAGGAAGGTGTCCCTGGTGGGATGAGATAGGCTTTAAGGTCCCTTCCAACACAAACCATTCTGGAATCCTCTAAATTTGAAAGAATCCCATTTAGACCAAAATCAGCCTTAGAGGGGAGGATCAATCCTAGCTCCAGGTCTAAAATGGGAGCCTTGTCCCACTGCCAGCTTCTCACCGTGGGCTTTAAAGGAACCTAAAAGGGAAGAACATGGATTTACCCTTGCTGTTTCCCACAGCCCAAAGCTCCTCCCCATGCTGCCATGCAGTCCCAGCACAATTCCGAGCTGTGGGCGCTCTGGATTTCAGCAGGAAAGCCATGGGGGGATGACAACAGCAAGCCCAGGGCTGCTAAGGAGCTGGGAGCATCTCCAGCAGGATGCAGGCACCTGGCAGCCCGGGAGGAAGGAAGCAGCAGGGTGGCAGCCAAGCTCAGGGCACAGATGGCTGAAAACACAGCTCATTCCTGACTTTATATGCTCCTTTTGCAAAGCTCCAGAGCCATCCAAAGGCAGGAGCTGCCCAGGGAAAGAGGAATGACAACAGCAGGAGCTGTAATGAGGCTGTCAGGGTTGGTTCTGGCCTTTCCTGGCCAGTTCAACCCATCCCTAGGAGAGATTTCGTGGCAAATCTAATAAAGCTGAGGCACCTGAAAGGAATAAGGGAGTGTCTTTACAAACAAACTGCTGGTAAAATAAGGCCTATACTGAGAGATAGAAGAAACAATGCAAATGATTTCCATAGGATTTCCACTGATTGACTCACCCAAGACTGTGGTAATAAACTACAGGAACAGAGACATAAGAAAAAGAAGAAAGGGGGGTTTGTATTGAGGGTGTCTGCACTGGGGGATGTATATTACTGTGTCTGCATTGGGCATTCCGGGCAGTCTGTACCTCTCGAGTACCTCAGCCAATGGGGAAAGGGAGAGGGAACCTCGGGATGGGAAATTAGGATAAAAAGAGGCTGTGTCCTCTAGCAATCTGAGAGACCCCATGGGAAATGTCCATGAGCTCTCCCTTCATTCATGAATAAAGTTACAGGACTCCTCTGTCTCCTTTTTGGACATAAACCTCTGGTGTTTGTGGATTAATTTTTCCTGACACACCCAAGTGAAACTGAGGCACTTATTCCCCCCACAATAAATACCTCCATGACTGTAAGGAACATGGAATCATGGCTTTAGTTATTTTTCCTCTGAGATGAGCTTCACGTGAGTTTGCAGACCAGGAAAAGCAGGATCAGCATGGACAGGATTGTGCTGGAATAAACTCATTTCTTCCTCTGGCATCCCCCACATTTATTTGGCATCCTGGTCTAGTCTTTTTTATGTTTTTTTAGAGTTGCGGTGGACATGAAATAAACCTGACCCTTCTTACTTTATATTCATCTCCATTCACGCCATTTGAAGAAGAGTTTTCACTTTCTAAGCAGACCAGATAATAATTAATAGACTGGATAATTGCACCATCAAGCCAACAGTTTTGCAAGAATGGGGATGTGCTACTTTAATATTTTAAAACTTCCCAGATTGTTCCAGACATATGGGGATTTTATAATATTTACTGTGCCAGGCTACTGAAGGACCAGGCTTAACTGAAGTTATTGTAATCATGCCATTGTTTTTGAAAAACCCTGAAAAACATAGACATTGTAAAGAAATATTGACAGCTGAAATGGATTCCAGGATGAGAACTGGGAAATTGCTCCATTAGGGCACGTGTGTATGACAACATCAGGCAATTATTAAATTAACAGATGGCAGAGGCTGCTCAGAGCCCTGCAAATGGAGCCCAGCAGTGAGGGAGGAAGGGAAAATCAGATGCTAATGCAGGCAGGACTATGAATGCCCCTCTCAATCACCAGCACGTGGGAATTCCGGGGGTTAAAGGGATGCCTTGGGCTCCCAGCAGCAATAAAAGTGGTGAATCTCTCAGTAATGGAAATCTGTGCATTCCCCCACTCCCCCAGCTCAGAGCAAATCGGTCCCCAAAAGGTGATTTCCTTCATTCCCCAAAAGATGATTTTCATCGTTCCCCAAAAGATGATTTTCTTCATTCCCAAAAAGGTGATTTTCCTGGTTCCCCCAGCAGCAGAGGAAAAATAGGGAGGGAAGAGAGGGGAAGCAAAGAAGGTGAAGTCACAAAATGGGATCACAAAGATCTTTGTCCAGGTGTGAGCCTGGGAATGCTCCCATGGGAATGCTCCCCTGGGAATGCTCCCCTGGGATCCAGCAAAGGTCAGGTCACCTCCCCTGGAGGGACCCAACCACATCCTTCACCTCCACACCGAACTGCTCCAAAGGACACTCTGGAATGACCCTTGGTGGCTTTATTCCTGATAACATTGCCCTTGTTCAAGGGATTAAATTTCCCTGGAGTAAAGGCTGTAAGGCTGGGGCACCAGCACATCCCAAAATCTGCCAAGCTGCCCCTCCCTGGTGGCAGAAGGGGCTGGAAACCTCCTGGGACAGGCTTCTGCAAACCTGCTGGGAAAGGGTTCTGGAAGAGCCCTGTGGAGCTGGGACACAATCCCTGCCCCTGCTCTGGGCATGGATGAGGCTGGGGCGGATTTTGACCCTGGGCTGAGCACTGTCCCCTCCAGGACTCTGCTCCTGCCTCTGGCCTTTCCTCAGCTGTAAGGCGTTTTAGTCCTTGTGATTTAGGGGCCTAAGAGATTTACTAGAAGGTGTTTGTTATAACAAGGTATATAGCTTGTGTTTTAGGGACTAGGAGGTAGATAATAATTTACTAAGGGCTGTTTGCTAAAACAGTGCATATAGCCTGCTCAATATTTCTGTGCTTGCCAAGCAAAGAGGGAGGATATAAAGAAGATGCCAAACTATTGATAAAGAGAAGGAACCATGACCAGATATTTTACTTCTGGATACTGAAACCAGCCCGAGCCAGCTGTAGGGTTTGGACTTGGACCAGGGACCCAGGGAGTATGTGCAGGGTGAAGAGTACAACCTGAGGAAGACTTCTCTATTTCATCTTAAGACCCCTACCCACGAGCACCAGGCAGCACTGCGCAGGCGCAAGTGTATTGAAATGAACTTTGGACTCATTATAATACAAAGCGGGAATTGATAATGAATATGTATAGGGGCATTGTGTAACTTTATGCATACATAATTTGTAACCCAATATAAACCAGACAGAACATTATTGGGGTGCGCACGCTTTGAAGGAAAATATTTTCCGTGTGTCCCAGCGCTGGAATAAACATACCTACTTTACAACTTTCCTTTAGCTGTAGAGTTAATCCGCACCTCACTTGTTCATTCCAGGAGCAAAAGCTTGAGAAAGGCTCAGGAGCCTGGAGGTTGGAGCAGGAGATCGGGGAGCAGCTTTGCCTCAGGGAGAAGGGAATTGTCGATACAAAGCTTCCCAGTGCTGCAAAAGTGGGATTGACCATGCAGGATCGACCATGGGATTGACCAGCCTCTCTCCTTGGGCTGCCAGTGGCCAGAGCACTTTCCTGGGCACATGGATGATCCCCTAAATCCCCTCAAGCAGCAAGGAAATTCTGATGACACCAACTTCTGAGCAGTTTACAACCCCAGGCCTCTCTGCAGCATGAAAAGTTTTGCATGAAGTGGAAAACTGTGCCTTGAGCCACATGAAGTATTTAAGAGTTGGATTTTTGGGAGATGGACAGTGAGTGTTGTTTCAGCTCAACAGTTCCTTGAAAAGGTTTGGATGTGGCTGTCACATGTGAAAATAAATCAATCATTCACAGCATTTTAGCAATTATCCCCCTTTTTAGATTTAATTTATCAAAATTGGAACCCTGGAGTTAAATTCAAGCCCAAAATAGCTGTCACATTGTTCTGGACTTTTCAGTATTTACTAATTTGCAATCCTATATAATACAAGTAAAATTCCTCTTTTTTGCAATTTTTTTCCCCAGCATCTGGGCTGTGCCCATTTCCTGGGGAGTCTGTTCAGTGCCCAGCACCCTCTGGGGGAAGAACCTTTCCTGATATTCAACCTGACCTCCCCTGGCACAACTCCATGTCTCGATAATTAACTTATATCTCCTGATTTAAAGATGAGCCACAGCTTGGCTTAAAACTCAGAACTCTTTCGCTCTCCCAGACAGGGACTGGGGATAAATTATCTGTGGACAACCACATGGAAACCAAAGACACTTTGGCGATTTAAGAGCTAAAATCTTGTTTCGGTGGTGCCATGGAAACTGAGGCATCCAAGGGCTGGACTCCCCAAGGCCTGTGGGGGTTTAGGGCTGTGGATGGACTGGGGCTGGTCAGAGGCACAGCAGGCAGGGAGAAGGATGGTTTAAAATCCAGATGCAGCAGGAAGAGCTCAGATCCAGGGCAGGGATCTCAGGCTGGGAGAGCTGTGGGGAGGAGACAGTGGGCAAAGTGAGCCAGGCCAAAGGAGTCCAGAAGTCACTTTAAAAATGGCTTTCCCCCACACAGCAGCACAATCCACAATTCCAAAATGTTTGCATCTCCACGCAAAGCCACAGTAGAATCCACAGGCTGGAGATGTTTGAAAATTCCTGGTCCAGCCCCTTTGGAAGACTCAGACTCAAGCAAGAAGGGCAAAACAACCCTAATGATCCTAGTCCCCAAAGAAATCATTTATGCTTACAGAGAAAGTAAAAATTGAATTGGGCATTATGAAAAATTCTCTGTGTAGCTGCAACTACAACCCAGATAATTCATTTAGGCTAAATATACGGCTGTAATTGAAAAATCCAAATAAGGGATGCATATGCATTGATCCATATGATTTAAATCAAGCCATAAAACATCAACATTATCCAGCAAAAGCTGCTGAAGAAACGGCAGCCAAGCAGAATATGAAATTCCAGGGAGACCATTGCACTGGCTGGGAGGAGGACTTAATTGATTTTGACAAAGAAACCTATTTGCTGTTTAATTGATTCCTACTCTAAATTCCCAGCACTTTCAGACCTAGCAGAGGGAAGCAGCAGAATAGTGATTACCCAGAGCAAATTACAGCTGGCCAGGGCTAGAGTACCTCAGGTCCTGGTAATTCTCTATTTACCAAATTACTGCTGTGGGTTTTCAGAGAAACACTAAAATGAGCTCATATAAGCACACAGATCACTCGGAGTTAAAGGAGGATTGAAAGAGCTGCCCAGGCCCCAGAAAGACCTGGGGGGAAGCAGTGACATCCTCACTTTATCCCAAGAGTATCCCTGCCCAGTGACATCCTGTCTTGGTTTGAAAGACAAGTGTCTGCTAAGGAAGGTGGGAACCTTAGAATAGAGAATATGAACCTCCCTCCCTCGGAATTATTATAACTTTGGAATCAAGGGCTTTCAGGCAAAGATATGGGAAAAGGAATAACAGTTCTTTACTAATAGTTAGAGCAAGGCAATAATACAGAAACAATGGTTTAAATAGACAAAGTCAGAATACAACCCTCACCCTGTCAGGGTGGTGCTAGCAGTGCAGTTCAATGGTGCTGCAGTCCCGTTGGAGTGATGGATGTGCTCTTGTTGAAATGGTGATCCAGGGTGTCCTCCCTGCCCCTGGGGAGAAGCAGCCCCAGGATGGCATCACATCGGGGTACAGCTGTGGGACCCCAAATTGTGCTGGAGCCCACAGCACTGCTGCCCCGTCACATCTGCAGTGACTTCCAAGGGGCTTCATGGGCATCACTGAGCCTTTGCCTTCACTCCAGAGAGGAGGAGAGAAGGACTTTTTTCTCATTTTAAAACAGAGGAGCAACCCCTGCAAGTCAGGCACTGCCTCACACACAGGTCCTTCAGGCAGCGATGGTGTGAGGGGGCTCAGCAAAGTCATGGAAATGGGAAAATGGGAAATGCTCAGGATCTCAGAAATGGGGAAAGGGCCAGAAATTGGGAAAGGATGTCAGAATTCTGCTCTCAACTGCTACCTGAAAGGAGGTAGTGGTGAGGTGGGGGTCACCCTCTCCACCCAATAGGACATGGGAGAACGGCCTTGGGCTTTGCCAGGGGAGGTTCAGCCTGGATATCAGGAAACGTTTCTTCATTGAAAGCCTCGGAACAGTCTCCCTGGGACAGTGGTGGAGTCACCATCCATGGAAAGCCAAAAAAAACCCCAAAAAGCCAAAAAGACTTCATGAAAGTTTTTAGTGGGGAGCGTGGTGTTCAACCAAAGGTTGGACCTGATGGCCTTGGAGGTCTTTTCCAACTTTAATGATGCCGGGATTGTCAAGACAAGCAGGAATGCCCACTTGGGCACTGACTGTGCTGAGCTGCCAGCACAGCCCCATGGCCCCTCCCAGCAGGGCTCCTGTGCTGGGGCTCTCCTGGATCAACAAGTGAAAGGAATAAGGGAGTATTTTTACAAACAAACTGCTGGTAAAATAAGGCCAATACTGAGAGATAGAAGAAACAATGGGAAGGATTTCCATAGGAATTCCACTGATTGACTCCCCCAAGACTGTGGTAATAAACTACAGAAAAAGAGGCATGAGAAAAAGAAGAAAGGGAGGGTTTGTATTGAGGGTGTCTGCACTGGGGGATGTATATTATTGTGTCTGCATTAGGCGTTCAGGGCAGTCTGTACCTCTCGAGTACCTCAGCCAATGGGGAAAGGGAGAGGGAACTTCGGCCGGGAAATTAGGATAAAAAGAGGCTGTGTCCTCTAGCAATCTGAGAGACCCCATGGGAAATGCCCATGACCTCTCCCTTTATTCATGGATAAAGTTACAGGACTCCTCTGTCTCCTTTTTGGACATAAACCTCTGGTGTTTGTGGATTAATTTTTCCTGTCAACAAGGATACTCCATTCCTCCTGATCCCAGCCCTGGAAGCACAGACCAGCAAACCCAAGGCACCATCCCTCTGGTTTGAAGCCCCTCTTTCCCCGGTGCCTCCCCAGCAGTGACCGATGGGCTCAGGGCAGAGATTTCTCTATTTGCACAATCCCTTCCCGTTTCAGAAATCCTCCCCCTCCCAGCATCCCCGTTTGTCACTCAGCAGAGCAGGGGCTGGCACGCTTCTCTTCCATGGGGAAGCAAAGGGCCATGGAAAGCCAGATATAAACACGACAATTACATCCCGGACAGGGAGAATTAATCATTGGCTTTGTTTCAAAATAATTAAAGAAAGGATGCCTGGAGGTGTTCAGAGGCAGGTTGGAAGCAGGAAAATATTGTCATTACCTGGCACGAGGGTGGAGCCAGGTGGGGGTCAGGCTCTGCTCCCGGGGAACAAGGGACAGGACAAGAGGACACAGCCCAAAATTGCCTCGGGGAGGCTGGGGTTGGATATTAGGAAAAATTCCTTCACTGAAAGTGTTGTAAAGCATGGGAACAGGCGGTGCAGGGAAGCGGCAGAGTCACTGTCCCCAGGAACATTCCAAAATTGTGTGGATGTGGCACTCAGGGGCATGGGGTAGTGGTGAACATGGTCAATAGTTGGACTTGATGATCTCAAAGGTCTTTTCCAACCTTAACCCTTCTGTGATTCTTTGATTATTATCAATATTTCTGGACAGATCTTATTCTTTCAGGGTTTAGACACTTTTTCCACCTTTCCTACAGAAAGCAACAGAGCAAAACCACCTGAAGACCTCACCTCAAACCTCTGCCCAGAGCTGGGACTTTTCACAAGCCACAAAAGTTTTCTGTAACCCCTGGGAAATGTTAAAACCTCCCCCAGCCGCACCAGTTTGGGAATGTGGCTGACAAATGACAACTGTGCGGGCTGACCTTCTGCAAGCTCTCCCCTCATTAAGAGCAGGAGCCTGGGAATTCACTCATCCTCACTCCAGCCGGGGCCTGAGGGCTGCATGAGTGACTGAATTCCTTAGTGCATCCTTGCAGGAAGATCCGGCAGACCTGGAGGGCCCCTGGAATTTTTTCCCCCCACCCACAGATGTCCCAGTGCTGTGGGCACCTAACTCAAAATGGAGCCTCTGACCTGATGCAGGAGAGAAAGAGCCTGAAAATTTCCCTTCTGCTTCCACCAGAGTGACTTCCCAAAGCAAACAGGATCCAGTCAAAGGAGAAGGAGCAAAGAGAAACGGGGCTTTGCTGGGAGATACACCAAGGTTCATTTCCAGCTGAATTCTTCATGAATTCCAGAGAAAGGATGGGAAAAAATGGTTTGGATTGGAAGGGACTTCAAAGTTCAGCTCATCTCACCCCCAGCCCTGGGCAGGGACACCTTCCACCATCCCAGCTTGCTCCAAGCCCTGTCCAACCTGGCCTTGGACACTGCCAGCGGGGGAAGTCATTGTCAGACGTTCCCAAGGAAAGGAACTGAGGGATGCAGCTAAGGGAGGAGGAAAGGCTGAACCCCTCCACCTCTCTGTGGTGCTGATGCAGGGGATGAATTACAGGGGTCCTGCAACCCCCATTCCACCAGAGGAACCCCACAGGGAGGGGGTGGCAGGTCCTTGTGTCCAGGAGCAGGCTCCTCTCCTCCAAGGGGCTCCAGCACCCCGGGGAGGAGTGTTCCAAGTCAACAAACACCAGTGGCAGCCCTGCCTGGTGACTTTTCCTCCTCAGGGCTCTCTTTTTCCTGCTCAGCTATCTCTTCCCTCCCCAAAACAACCACATAGAGGGAGATCAAAAAGAAAAAGGGAAAGAAAAGCACCTTTGTGGTTTCTCCCCATACTGCAGTGGGATGCAGGAGGTGATGGCAGAGGTTTCTGTGCTCTGTGTGTGTCTCTGATAACACAGCCAGCCCAGCTCCCCTGGGAACCAGGGAGTTTCTCTCTGGATCTTCTTCCCTTATTAAATCCACAGGCCATAACAAAAGAAATCAGTGTCTCTCAGCTTTTCCTCAGCAGGAAATGGTGTTAGTCACACTAGGGAACTTTGATTTTTGAGAGCTTCTACCCCAGTGCTGAGGAAAACAAGATGCTAAAGAAATATTTTACATCGAGTTTATATGAAATATAAAATTTTCTATTTTATATAAGGGATGGAATTGTGATTTAAAAGTAGCAAATTAAGAAAAATTAAGAAAATCAAGTGTGTTCAGCAATCTTTTCAGTAGTGATGCATAGACCTAATTGAAAAAAATTATTTGATATATCATTAAAAAAAAAATCTATTTATTTATTATAAATATTTATTATCAGTAGGGAGCTGGGGGAGCTTGGACACCCCAAAGTGTCACCTGCTGCTCCTGCCCTCTCCTCCCAATTCCCATTTACTGATGGGGATGGGTTCCAGCTCTTTGTCTGGAGCATCAGTGCTGACACCCTGGGGGAAAGTGAAGGTTCTTCCACAGCACTCATCCTTCAAAGCCTTCCAATCCCCCAGGAAAACAACACTTCAGGGCTTGTCCTGCCGCGTTCAAACACTGCCACATGGATCAGCCAGCAGCAGGTTTGCTCTGGGGCTGCTTAAATACGAGCAGAAAAGAAAAATAGATGCTAAAAAATATTAAAAAAAAAAAAGACAAGCAGAGCCTTCACCTGAGGGTGGCCCTGGAGCTGCAGGGCGAGGGCAGCCAACAGCCAGCAGGGTGTCCAACAAAATCCAGCACAGAGGGAGGTGGGGAGAGTGCAGCTCTCAGTTCTTCTTTTGGGAAAGCACAATAGGATCATCCACCTGTGGAGCACATCTGGGGAAGGGAAGAGAGCCCCAGGAGCAGCTGAGGGAGCTGGGAAAGGGCTCAGCCTGGAGAAAAGGGGATTGGGGGGACCTTGTGGCTCTGCACAGCTCCTGACAGGAGGGGACAGCCGGGGGGGTCAGGCTGTGCTTGCAGGGAACAGGGACAGGAGGAGAGGGAACGGCCTCAGGCTGGGCCAAGGGAGGCTCAGGGTGGGCATCAGGAGGATCTTCTTTGTGGAAAGGCTGGTCTAGCATTGGAAGGGGCTAGAAAATACCCCAAGAACATCAAGTCCAACCATTAACCCAGCAGCAGCAGGCAGGCAGAGAACAGAACAGGGTCCAAAAGCAGGAATTTAATACAGAACAAAATGGCAACAATGGTTACCTCAGCTGGGAGGTCCTTGAGCTTCCAGCCAGCCCTGTGTGCTCCCCAGGCTGCTTCAAGCCCTGTCCAGCCTGGCCTTGGACACTGCCAGGGATCCAGGGGCAGCCACAGCTTCTCTGGGCACCTGTGCCAGGGCCTGCCCACCCTCACAGGGAACAATTCCCTCCCAATTTCCCACCTCTACCTCCACTCTCCCAGTTTTAAGCCATTCCCCTTGTCCTGCCACAGTGCCAATGCTCAGGAGCACCTCAGCTCTGATCCTTCCCTGCTTTAGGCACTTCTCCAGTGGCCAAGCCATCAATGAAGCACAAGCCCTTTCAAAACAAGCCCTGGCAAAAGCATTCCAAACCCCTAAAATCACTTTTTTCTATTCCACAAAACAGCAGGTGTTCCCCATCAGTCCCTCCCAAGGTAAACACTGCATTTGGGTTGTAATTTGTTTGGCAAACCTTCCCTTTGCAGCTGTAATTAGCCCATCAAGGCAGCTCAGCGAAGATGACATTTCAAGTGACCTTCAGCTCCCAGCTGCAGGAACCATCCCCAGAGAGAGATGGGGCAGGGAGGGGAGGCAGCCCAGGGCTCCCCAGGTGAGAGAGGCCTGAGATCTGCCAGCCAGGTGTTCCTCCAAAAGCAGCCAGAGCAGGGCTTTAGGGAGGGCAGCAGCAACAATCCCCAAATGATGGATTTCTCTGCCAGGGAAAAGCCACTGGAGTTGGTGTTTCCTCAGGATGTGTTTCCTCCCAGAAAGATCCTGAAAGCCAAGGTGTGTGAGGCACCACCCTGCAGGATGCTCCATGTTTACGTGCAAGGGACATTTTTTGAGGATCCTCCTGCCAAGGAACGGGATTTTCTCCAACACTCACCTCCCAAAGGGCAGAGACGGTGTTTTGCCTTGCCCCGAGACACACAGTGAATCAACTTGATCAGATACACACACAAGTGCCATTAAAATAATAAAAAGGGAAGTCCTAGTTCCCTTCCATCTGCCTCCTCTCCTGCTCTCCAGCCTTCTCCACCTTGCCCCAGCCCTGTCCAGCATTCCCTGCTCCCATCCTCCAGATAGGCATTTACCCCTCCTCCCCCATTCTCATTGAGTTCTCACCTTTAATCCTAATCCATCTTGGAGGATTTTCCGCCATTTTTCCATCCACCTGCTGTCCTGGTGTCTCCTCCTCCAGCTCTCTCATGCTTTCCCATTCCACCTCACTCCATCCTCAGCCTCCAACTTCTCCCCACCCTTCCCAGCTGTCTTTCCCAGACAATCCCCTTGAACAGCTCCCATGCCTTCCAGGGCACCTGGGGAGAGCCAGGCAGGAATCTGTGCCTCCTGCACTCAACTCCCATCAGTTTATAAAGCAAGAATAACAAAAATACTAATTAAAAAGTGAAATCCACACAGAGAATGGCACAAAATCCAACCGTGTAGGCACTCAGTGAGTTAATCACCCTCTGGATCCCCTCCCCTCCAACTCCACTGCTGAACCTAAACAAATCCAGGAATCAGAGGGCGGCCAGGAAGTTAATGCTGCAAATGAACTGCTCCTGCAGCTGGATTTTCCTTTGCACAGGGGCAGCTCCAGCGGCCAGAGCAGCAGAGCAGGGCAATGGCTCTCTGGCTGCTCTCCATCTCCCCAGCAGGAGCTGGGCCCTGGTTGCTGCAGCAAAGGGCAGCCCAGCATCGATCAGGGCAGCAGCCTGTCAGTGCTGCAGGCAGCAGGGCTTTAACAAGGCCTGCGAAGATCGTTTGGAATTGTCACGAGCTCCTGCTCAGTTTGTGAGGCAGACTGAGCAGTTTATTGACCCCGCACTGTCCGCGGGGGACAGAGGGAAGGAAATGCTGTCCAGCCCAAAGTCCTGCCAGGACCTGCCACAAGAGGCCCCTGGCAGAAGCATCTGAGTGAGGGAAGAGCTGAGTGCTGACAGCAGCAAAGATTCTGGCTGGAAAATAATTGGGATACTTGAGCAGGGAGTGCAGGGCACTGCAAAGGGATGGCACTGACCCCATCTCTGTCCTCCGGGGCTCCCAAAGCCACACTGATGGCACCTGGCCCCTGCAGGCTGGCACAGTCAGCTCGGAGGGCAGGGAAATCCCTCCAGGTTTTGCCCCTGTGCCCTGGAACACTTGGCTTCCTCTCATACAAGAGAAGAGGCAATAAGAAAGGGAGGGGACAGGGAAGGTGACACAAGGAAAGCACAGAGCCAAGTGCCACCAAGCAGAACAAACTCCAGAGGGCCAGAGCAGGGCCCACAAGGGCATTTTGCTCCCACACTGGCCAACCACAGCAACTTCATCCCATCCCCTTCCACATTCACTCCAATGAGCTTTGAACATCGTCAAGTTTTCCAGCTTAAGGTGACACAGAAATTGGAACTCAGACAGCTCTGCCTGTGCAGGGCCCCAGCTCCCCGAGCAGCCCTTCAGGGAGGCCACAAACCTTTTATAAACTCCGTGTATTTTGCAGCAAGTAATAACACAGCTTTGGAGAAGGGATGACAATATCCAAGAGTGACAGGAAATGTGGAAGCGAGAACGGGAAATTAAGCTCCTTGTAAGCAACTCCAGAGCTTTTGCCTTTCAGCACTTGCAGAGAACTTCAGTTTCCCAATCTGTTGCCTTGACAGAGCTGCTTGGGAAACTCCTTAAGCCATTTCCCCTGCCAGGTAGGAAAACATGGAAACAGGTTGGTCAATGCCTCCTAATTTCACTCCTAAAAGGTGACAGCCTGCTGGAGCAATGCCCACGGTGGCCTTCACCCAACATTTGTTCCCTGACCTACAGGTCAGGCATTTGAGCAGTGAACAGCAGGGATTGAAGGAAGAACAGCACAAGTACATGAATGTGAGAATTAAATAATGAAAATGTTCAGCAAACTGGCAGAGGGAGCTGGTGGCATCCAGCAAAAGTGAAACAAGAAGCGAGTGCCCCTGTGAGGGCATAGAGAATTGAAATGAGCCCAGAACTGAGCTGGCACAGGGCGGCACAGCAGCAGCAGGAGAGGCTGAGACAATCACCAGGGCTATCGTTACCAGAATCCAGGAGCACTGCATCATTCCCAGGGCTGCTGGGAGCCAGAGGAGATGCCTCAAGGCATGTCCTCCCTGCCAAGGTGTTTGCTTAGGGCTGTCACATTACCAACACATTCCTTATTTCTATCCAAAATTACTCAAAATAAGCATGGATAATTAGACAAACAAGCTTGGAGACAATGGACAACAACCCAGATACTTTCCCAGAGCTCAGAGGAGTTTCAGCCTTAAACATTACAGGAAGCCAGTCCATCCATCATTCCCAGCTTCTTCCCACCTTTCTCCCCTGCTGTCCCTACAGGGGACAGGGATCTCTTCTCCTTACAGGGAGAAGAGATCAAATAAAAAGGCAAACTATTCCCATGTGCAGCTACTCAGTTTTCCCTTCTTACTTGGTGTAAGAAGTCTGTGTGGCTCCCTGAATCTTTGGATGTTTGACAGGAAAACAAGCTCTGCTTGGGAGGCCTCCTTTTCTCAAGTTGATCTTTAGGAGCTGCCACAAAAATGTCATTTTAGCCTGCTGTAGCTCTTCTGCTGCAGTCTCCATGGCCTGAAAAAGCCTTACAGGTACGGGGCTGTTCCACACCAGCTCCAACACAGGGAGATTCCAGGCACACACAGCACTGGAATTCCCAGCTGCAGCTCCAGAGGGTCCCCCGGGCTGTGGGCTCCAGGCACAAGCAGCCAGGAGTGCTCCCAGTAAATAGATTTCTCCCAGTAAATAGATTTAATGGCCATGCAAGAGCACAGCCCACTGCTCCATGGGCAGGAGCAGCAGGATGTGCTGGGCTAAGCACTATGTTAACACAGATCGGATGTGCTGCACCAACAAATCAATACCAAGTGCAGGAATGCCCAGCTATTCCTTAGAATTCACTTTTACAAACCATGCAAGTTTCAATTTCAGCCATTCCTGGGTGGTGAGGTACAACTCTGCTATTAAGAAAACAAAGCACAGTTTATTTCCCACCAAGCAGCAGGACTGGCCCCAACATCCCCAATTCCCACTCCAAGTTCAGCAGGAATTACAGGAGGCAGAACTGCTGAGCTTTTTTCCAGGGAGAATTCCCTCTGCAGCTGAGAGCACACAGTGGAGGGATGACCCCTGCAATTTATCTCTCACATCTCAGCAACACCTTGGCCTGGCAGCTGAAATTGTCTGATTATTTTGCCTTCAGCACAAACTACACGAGGAAGACACTTGTCTGGTAGCACACATGCTGAGCTCAGGGAATCAGGATCCAAGCCTTTCCTGCATGAGGGGGTTGTGGCGCATCAAGGAATAATTGCTGCCCGAACCCAGAGCCCACACAAAGCCTTTGCACACAGAGGTGGAAGAGGAGGAGTGGTCAACTTGCATGAGAGAGAGGAAAGTTCCACCTCTTCAAGCCTGCATCCACAAAAAAAAAAAAAAAACCAAAAAAAAACCAAAAAAAAAACAACCACAACACAACAAAAACAAACCAAACCAAAAAAAAAAAAAAAGCCCCATCCCCAGTCCCTGTATCTGACCCCCATTAAACAATTTTAATTATCTTTAAATGGAAAAAAAAAAAAAAAAACCAGTCTGGAAGAAGCAGTACTCACATGAGAGAAGATTCCACATCTGTTCTGGAAGGCAGAAGGATGAGAAGCCAGGAGCAGAGCTTTTAATCTCAAAAGGTACCTGCTCCATCAGCCTGAGCCCCAGCACTGCCTGGCCAGGCTGAGGGCACAGCCTCTCCCCAAGGGAGCCAGGCAGGGCATCGGGAGAGCTCTGAGCTCCCCAGAGAGCCCCGGGAAGGAGAGGGCAGTGCTGACAGCAGTGCCTGTCACCCACACCCTGTGACACCATCAGTGAGGCTGCAGCTCCCCCAGGCAGATATTCCCACAGCCTCTGTCCCACCCAAGTGAACCTGCGCCAGGCAGCTCCAGGAGGAGAGCTCCAAGGGATGTCAGGCTCTGACAGCTCCCCCAGGCACAGGACAGTGCCAGCAGGGCACATTGGCCTCCAGGCTTGGGAGAGAGCAGGAATTACAGCGTTCCAGGACAGCAGCAGGACTTACCAGCTGTGATCCTTCCCCCAGCACTGACTGCTCCTCCTGCAGCCCTGAGGGCACAGTGCAATTCCATCCAGGAATAGATGGTGACATCCAGTGAGTAGTACTCACCCAGTCTTTGTCCAAGAGAGACCATGAACAGGTTTTTGTATGCAGCAGTTTTATTTTAAGCAGTTATGACCCAGTACAAGCAACTTTTAGGAAGACAATTCTTTACACTTCACACTTACTGAGGGTTTAATGGCAACAGCAATTATTGGTTTATCCTTTACAAGGCGGTGGTGGAGGTTTCCACGTGGCCAGCTCCTGCTGCCTCTGCCTCCTTCTCCTGGGAGGGTTGTTCCTCCTCCTCCCTGGGGGAGAAGGGTCCCACCAGCCAGGAGAGAGGAGTGTTGTTCTTCAGGTACTCGAGCAGCTCCTCCATGTGCTCCTGGATGGCAGCCAGCTCCCCCTGCCTCAGCACACTGCTGGACACATCCTGGAAGGATTTGGCCACTGAGAAGGCAGCGTGGAGCTCCTTAATGGCACGGAGAGCCTGCTTCACCTTGTCCTGCAGGCTGCAGGGAAGGCCCTGCATGGCAGCCAGCACTGCACTGCAGGAGAGCTGCAGCTCCTGGGTGATCCTGCGGGCCATGAGCAGGGTCAGAGCCTCCATCTCCTGGGAGCAGGCAGGAAGGAAAAGATCAGGAATGAGTCACTTGAAAATTAAAATATAAAAATTTTTTAAAAAAATATGAAGGGGATGCCCAGAGCCCTTTGCTTGCCCTCCCCAGGAAGGTACCTCTGGCTCTGCAGGGCTCTCATCTCCGCTCTCTTTGAGATACTCCCTGCTCCAGTCCAGCCACATCTGGTGGAGTTTCTCCTGCCCCTCCTGAAGCTCTCGATTAAATCCTTCCTTAAACGCCTCAATCTGTGGCAGGGGAAGATCAGAGTGCCAAGACAGGCAGATCAGCAGGTGACAGTAAAGCTCTTCATGGCAGCAATGAGGCTGAGACAAGCCCAGGGCTTCGGTCCCCTCCTCTGGGGGCTGGGCTCTACCTACCAGCTCGAGGATGGAGTGCAGCTGTGCCAGGGCCCCCTGCATGCCCTGCCAGGCCTGCTTCATCCTGGCTGTGGAGCGCAGGTGGGCAAAGAGGCGGAGATCCTTTGAGAGGGAGCCCAGGCGCACAAAGTACTGCCTCTGCTGCTGCTGCTGCTCCAGGGGCACCGCGGCCGTGCCCTCCTCACACACTGCCAGCTGGGCTGGGGACAGAGGCAGGGTCCACGTCACCAGAGGGGTCACAGCAACAGCCTCAGGAGAGCCTGGGCTGGGAGCCAGGTGCGCTCCAGCATGGCACTGGCACAGGTTACCCAGAGAAGCTGTGGCTGCCCCTGGATCCCTGGCAGTGTCCAAGGCCAGGCTGGACAGGGCTTGGAGCAGCCTGGGATGGTGGGAGGTGTTCCTGCCCATGGTGTGAAGCCCAAGATGAGCTTTAAGGTCCCTTCCAACCCAAACCATTCTGTGATTCTCTTCTTCCCAGAGCAGTGGGGTGAGGAATGGGGCTGCCCATCCCCTGTGAGGGTCCCCATTTCAACAGCCCCACACACCCTTTCCTTACCTAGCTCCTCATTTCCAATAGGGAGACAGTCATTTCCAGCTCTCTCCAACGCAGCTTCTGCTCCACATGCACCTGTCTGTCCCTCTGCAGGCTCCGGAGCCACCCCAGCACCGCTGGTCCCTGCAGCTCTGACAGCCTCCACGCTGCTCTGCAGAGCTGCATCCATCACTTCCAGCACAATGCTGCTCACAGCTTCCCTCACCTCGGCCACTCCGCACGACACCAACTCCTTCGTGTCACACAGTACCTGGGCAAGAGGAGGGGAGTCAGACCCTGCAGTGGCTGTGTGCCACACCAAAATTCTGAGCTGCACCAGCAGGACAATCAGCACAGGGCCTGAAGTGGTGACTGTTGTAGGAACTTGCACCGCACACTCAGGTCCTCATACAAGAGCCTACATTGCTCCCTGGCTTAGAAACCCCACAAGAACCAGACCCCTCTGCCTGCCAGGGACAGCACAGCCTTTAATCCTTACCTGTTCCACAGGCTTCTGAAGGAGGGGCAGCTTGTCCCCCAGTTGATCCAAGCCCTTGGAAGCATATTCACTTGCTGCAGCAACTGAGGAGAGAATGGGGGGGGAACAAAAAACTGTTAAAAGTTGTTTTTCTGCAAATCCACCAGAAGTTCCACCTTGCAAAAATCAGTTTTAGGATAGTCAACATCGAAATCAGTCCCAGATTCTCCATCCCACAAGTGGGACTCGAGCTCAGCTTTAGCCTTATTTATAAGCCAGGAGCCGTGGTTTCACTGTGGGGATAGAGCAGTGCATTTCCTCATGGCAGGACTCCTCCCAGGAGTGGAAGGAGGCACAGAGCCCCTCCCAGGCAGGGGATGAGCTGCCCTTCCGCAGGGATTACCGTGAGGCTCCAGGGTGGCCAGCACAGGCTGCACACAGCTGGCGGTGGCCTCGGTGACACTCTGCACTCCCTTCTCCGCAGCGGCACACACAGACCTCAGGTAGGGGTGGCTCTCCTTGGTGGAGGCATAAGCTGCAGAAACCACGTCACAGGCAGAGCTCACCAGGCTCAGCTTGGCCACCTCCTGCACTGCAGCCTGAAGGAGCAAAGAAAAAAGCACCCATGGAGCTCCAAACACGGCCCTGAGCAGTTTTGCCCTGAAGCTCCCTGTTTGGGGGGAATTGTCACCAAACCACCTGAGGGAGAAACTCCTGCCTTGCTTGTGCACCTACTTAAACCTAAAACTCAGTTGTGACACAAGCTGTGGAGCTTTGGCACTGATGATGGCCCACCCCAGGAAAGCTTTCCTGCAGCACGAGGATCATCCGAGTTTGGGGACAGCCTCCGTTCTTCTGCCACATTCCCATCTCCAGCTCACCTGGAATGGTTATTTGACAACCCAATATCCCAAGAAAAGCTCCACCTGCCAGGACTGAGCAGTTTTTAGTGGGCAGACTTCACCCTAGCTGGTCACAGGAGCAGAGCAAGAGCAGCAGCTCTCAGGGATGCTGAAACATTGGAATCTTTCCATAGGAGCACAGCTTGCAGCAAGCCAGGATCTCGAGTTAGAGAAACATCTTTCCGAGCCCAGAACCAGGCAGTTTTGATTAGGCTAAGAGGTTTACAGGGACTTCAGGTCCACATTTTCATCTGTGCTGTCACCCAGAAGCTGCAGGGGACAGGAAACTCCCCTGGGGACTCAGCTCCCCTCAGCCACAGCAGGGCCAGCTCCTCACCCCTCCATCCCACAGGGAGCACCTACCTCCTGCTCCTCCTCCTCCTTCTTCTTCATCTCTGGGGAGCTCTGGGCAACCCCCTGGGCTTCCTCCTTCACCTCTGGGGAGCTCTGGGTCACCTCCTCCTTGTCAGGCATAGCAGAAGCCATGGCAGCTGGAATGCAAGGAGCACCAAGGCTTTAGGAAAAGATCCCCCTTCCCCCCCAAGGTCATAAAAGAGAGAAGTTCCTTTCATACCTATTCAGGGGAAACCCCCAAAATGGCTTTATAGAGGAGGGGGTCTGTGCCACTTGCAAAACCTAGCTGGTTTTTAAGTTTCAAGTGGTTTATGATAACCAGAGGAACAAGGAGAACATTCTTTCCTCATTCTGGAGACCAAATATTATCAATATATTTAGGAGAGGCATTGGGTACCTCCTTCCTCCCCACCAAAACCTCAAAGAATTTTTGAATAGAAGAAATAATAACAGCAGAACTGGGGGGAAACAGCTTGAGGGCCTGCCCTGCTGTTATCACACCCCAATACCTGAATATTTCCCCATAAATTCCAGAGCAGGAGCTTTTTTTACCTGTCAGAGAGGCTCAGACCACCAGCAAGGAAGGAGCAGGCACCCACCATGCTCCAGCCCCACCTCCTGCCCTTTTATAGTGCCTGGGGTGGGGCAAGGAGGGACCCTCAGCGCCTGACAGCTCTGGGAAGCAGCAGGAAAGAGCCACTCCCTGTCCTGGCCAATTAGAGGAGAATAGGGCTGAAATGGGCCCTGCTGGGGCTCGTTAATTACTCTGTAATTAGGCAGGTCCACCTTGCCCTGTGTAAAGCAGCTTCACTTGGAGGCCTCCATTCCATCAGCAATAACCATGGGAATGTGTGAAAGCAGTTTCCTATTCCTACATTAATGATATCTGATGATTAACCACGTTCCTAGATCATGGAGGAGCAATAAGATTTTGGGTTATTTAAGGGGAACTTAATTTCTAGGTTTGTCTGAGGTGCCACAATCCTTTGCAGACCACGTTCAGTTTGTCTCTGACCAGCTGTCGACAGCTCTCCTTTTGTCCCTGGATTCTGAACATCACAAGTAATTGAGTTTATTTATTTAGTAAAATGGTTTTCCTGATGATAGACACTAAGTACCAAAAAATATCATTTTTACACTAAATATAAGGCATTATCAGTGCTTTTTCAGGCACACTTAATGGTGAGGTCAGTGTTAGAGAAAGGAAAAAACCGCTTTGGAGTGGCTGTGGCTGCACAAAGATCAGAGTCTCATGCAGTTCCTGGGTGATGAGCCTGGCTGATTGTGGGGCTGCCAAACAAACCTGGTTTAATGGCCACGGAGCTGCTGTGAGCTCGGTGCTGGGGCTCATCCAGGAAATCTGGGGGCTCTGACACACTGCCTCTCAGCAGAGCTCGCTGTCACCGTCACTGAGGACACGAGAGCAGTCAGTGCAATGTCTGTGTGTGCTCTGTGGGCTCTGTGCTGCAGGAGAGGAAACAAACCCTCTGAGAGCAGCCTGTCCTGCAGACAAGCCCTGGAGCAGTGCTCAAGTCTGCGATGGGGAGGGTGAGGGGAGTCTGCAATTCCCAGTTATTGATAATTCCGGTCCTGATATTCCTTCTTTTTCCCCAATTCCCATTCCCAGGGCTGTCCGTGGGTTTGGTGTCCTGCTCCCACATCCCAATCCCTGCTCCAGCCCCTTCCCATCCCAGAATTGTTTTTATCCCAAACCTTGGGGTGCGGAGGGTGAGGGGAGTCTGCAATTCCCAGGGACTGATTCAGTCCAGTCATGCTATTCCCACTTTTCCTGTTCGCAATTCCCATTGCCAGGGCTCTCTGTGGGGTTTGGGTGTCTGCATTCCCTGTTCCCCATCCCAGTCCCTGCTCTGTTGGAGGATCCATCAGCCCAGGACACCTGGGGGGAGGAGCAGAGGTTGTGCTTTGCCTCCAGGTCTGTGTCTGTGGTTTGGGCTGTGGCAGCAGCATCCCTGCAATGTGTCACCCTCCTGCACAGAGCTCCCTCCCCTCAGCTCTCCCTGCTCCTGGTGGGGCTCTGGATGGCCAGGTTCACGGTGGCTGTCACCTCATGTAGGGACAGGAAGGTCCTTGGTGGCCTGAAACATCCAGGCTGTCACCTCTGCCTGCAGCAAGAACAGCCTCAAGCCTCACCAGGGGAGGTTTAGGTGGGATATTGGGAAAAATCTCCTCACCCAAAGGGTGCTCTGCCATGGGAACAGCTGCCCAGGGCACTGGTGGCATCACCATCCCTGGAAGCGTTCAAAAAACCTGTGGGTGTGGGGCCTGGGGACATGGTTTGGTGGCAGGGCTGGCGGTGCTGGGGGAATGATTGGACTCGATGATCTTAAGTGCCTTTTCCAACCCTAATAATTCCATGATTATGATTCCATCTTCTCAGGGTGTTTACACGGGACGTTGGGTTTTGAACCTGTGGAAATGGGAGCTACCACATTCCAGAGGATGAGCTTTCAGCCATGTTCCAGATGAGGAGCTTCACCTGCCTCGTCAGCACAGCACAAGCCACGGCCCCGCGGCTGCCAGAGCTGCAGGAGCATTTGGACAGCGCTCTCAGACCTAGGCTGGGATTGTTGGGGTGTCTGTGCAGGAGTTGGACTCCATGATCCTTGGGGGTCCCTTCCAGCTCAGGATATTCCATGATTCCATGAAAGTAAAGGGGAACGGGAAGAGGCAGCAGAACAGGCATTGGCTGCACCTTTTCCCATAATCCCCACAATTTCAGCCAAGTTCTCAGGGTTCCAGGTTGGTTCTCACCTGGCTCTCTCTGCACCTATGGCCTCAGGGGATGATTTGTGTGTGTGGGGCTGGGGAGGCCTTTCTTCCTCTCCACTGCTGACACCACCTGCTTTGAAGGAAAAACACTACTCAGGATTGGGGCGGGGAGGTAGAGCTGCTGTGGTGCTGGGAAGGGCACGAGTTGTGTGTAAATCCTGGCCAGACTTAGGGAGGTAACTCCAACAGGTCCTGGGTCCTGTTGGTGCTGGAGAAATCATTGAATGCACCAGCTCAGGCACTCGAGGAGGGCCCAGTCTGTGCTGTGAATCAATCACCATCCCTGTGCCGATGGTTGCAGCTGTTTGAAGCCCCCAGAGCTCCTGCAGAAGAGCACAGGAGCTGTGGATGCTGTATCCATGACGACAGCTCCTTCCACCCTCTGCAATTAGAAGTAGCCATCCCAGGCTAACGATGGCAATAGGAGGGCTGGAGCACTGGGCTGGGCTTGGGGACTGTGGGATTGGATCCCAGCCCTGCCAGCTGCCTGTGGGGTGACTTTGCTGGGACTGTTGGGGTTTGTGCCTCAGCTCCTCCATCTTTAAAAGGGTGCCCACAGTTTTGCCCATGGTTTTGACCTTTGTCCACAACTTGCTTTGGGATCTGCTGGTGAAAAGTGCCAGATCTGAGCTGGGGTTATTGATATAAACTGCACGCCCACCACTGGGAAAGCAGTGGTGCTCAAGTCAGGGCACAGCCCCCTGAGCCGGAGAATGAAGAGTTTCTCAGGGCAGATCTGGCCAGCACAAGTTGCCAAATCCTTGGATTTGCTCTGCTCCAGGAGAAGGAGGGACAGCCAGTCTGTGATGTGGCAGTGCTTGTGCAGGAGCTCCCCTCGAGGTGTGGGCACAGCTGCTAGGGGGTCAGTCTGGGCTCTGCCCATCCCATCCTGCTCCTCCTCCAGACCCCTGCGGGAAATGCATCCAGCAAGGTCATGGAACCTGCTGGAGAGAGTCCAGAGGAGGCACCAAGGTGAGCAGGGGGATGGAGCAGCTCTTCTGGGAGGGAAGGCTGAAAGAATTGGGATTGTTCAGCCTAGAAATGAGAAGTTTGGGGTGATCTAATTAGAGCCTTCCAACAGGAAAGATGGAGAGGGACTACTGACAAGGGCCTGGAGTGCCAGGACAAGGGGGAGTGGCTTCACACTGATGGAAAGTAGATTTGGATTGGATATTGGGAAGGAATTGTTCCCTGTGAGGGTGGGCAGGCCCTGGCACAGGTGCCCAGAGAAGCTGTGGCTGCCCCTGGATCCCTGGCAGTGTCCAAGGCCAGGCTGGACAGGGCTTGGAGCAGCCTGGGACAGTGGGAGGTGTCCCTGCCCATGGCAGGGGTGGGATGGGATGAGTTTTAAGGTCCTTTCCAACCCAGGCCATTCTGTGCTGATTCCATGATGAAATTGGTGCCTGTTTCCTGAGAAGTTGCCTTCCACCAGCCTCCCTTGCAGCTGGAGCAGTCCTTCCAGGCAGGCTGCACCACTGGACAAGTTCTCACTGCCCTAGGCATGGTGGGATCCCCACAGGAGACATCCACAGCCCTCCAGGAGCATCCTTAGGGACTGATACCTGGCTCAGGGCTTGGGCTTGGAGGGTTTGCACGGTGCACACACACAGAGGGTCACACAACAGGAGAGGAGCTCTGGGTGCCCCTGTGCCTCACAACACACTTGCTTGGAGTGTGCTGGCCTCTCTCAGTCACCTCCACATCATGCCATCAGCAGGTGGCATAGATTTGAAGAGGGTGACCGGCAAACTGTCATAAACACCCCTCAGAAATATTATTTGAAGTCCTTTCCATAAAAAGAAACTGGAGCTTGATATATGTGCAGAGCACAAAGAATGGGCTCCAGCAGCACATTTTGAAAATCACTGCTTTAGGCAATCTCCTTAGCAGCTTGTTAGATGTTTTATAAGTGTCCTTCCCAGCTCCAAAAGAAATAATACCACTAATGATTGTGTCAGATACAAAATAATTTCACAGCCTTTTTTGTCTGCAAGCTTTCCAATTTCAATAAATCACGTGCCCTTCTGTGCTGCCGAAGGAATCCAAAGCCCATAGAGCAGGCAGCTTGGCTGAAAAGGAAAATAAAAATAGGAAGGACAGCAGGGCCATTTTTTTCCTGTATGGATTCCAGCAATACTTTGTTTGCCTTAGCAAGGCAGGCCGTGCTGAGCTGTGATTCCTGCTCTCATTAGCACGGCTGAGCGCTCCCGGCATCCCACGGGAAGGGCTGCTATTAGCATGGAGAGGGATAACGAGGGAATCTGCACACCCCTGCGTGTCTCACCGCTTTGCACAGCAGGTTGGTGTGCCTGGGAGAGCTGAGGACCACCCCAGCTCCCTGGGTGAGGGGTGGGAGCTGTGCCGTGGCAGATGTCCCCTCACATCCCCGGGAAGGGATCTGCAGGCTGAGGGACTGGGGCAGGGCTTTAACCAGGAGCTGTGGAACCCTGCAAATCCCCCCATGCCCAGGACTGTCCTTGTGGGCACAGCCACGCCTGAGTGACAGCAGCAATCCACCAGGAAAAGCTCTCCTGCCAGCAGCATCCTTGGGGACAGCAGGGCAGAGAGGACACGAGTGCCTTTGTGCTTTACCTCTTGGATTTAAAGATGGAATAATGTCTAGGGGAAGCAGAAAACTCATTTCACACCTCCCCTGAATCATAAAATCACAGAATGTTTGGGTTGGAAGGAACCTTAAAGCTCATCTTATTCCGTCTTCCCTAAAGGGACACCTTCCACCATCCCAGGTTGCTCCAAGTCCTATCCAATCTGGCCTTGGACACTTCCAGGCATGGGGCAATGGTGAGTTTCTTTCCCACAGAATAATTGTAACCCAAGCCAGAGTTATTGTAAATAGCTAGAAACAATCAGTAAAAATTCATGTTTCTGGCAAATGGGCATTTCCAGTCTTTTGAAACTCCCTGTTGAATTTTCACTGGGAGTTACGGGGAGAAAGGGCCCAGAAAACAATAGTTTACAAACATAAATTAAACAAGATGCATTGAAAAGAGCTGAGGATGGTGACTGCAGTGCTCAGTGCAGTTCCAGACCATGAATAAATAACATGCACTGCTGGATCACCATCCTGTGGTGATTGCATCCTACTCTTGTTGTGGACAACAGCAAAATCTCTCCAGCCCCCTGCAGAAGGTGGGGTAAGGCCAGAAGTTCTCTGGCCTCTCTGGTGCTCCCGTGGAGCACTTGAGGAGAAACTCAATCCTGTGTGTCCCTGGGCCACGCTGTCCCCAAACCCTGGGGCTGATGGCGCAGGTTTGTATCCCATGCCAAATTCCAGCTCCTGGCTGAGCTTCCCCTGGGATTTGCGCGCTCTCCATCTGATTCTCTGCTGTCTGCTGCACTCCCAGCACACACAGTGATGTCTCCATCACTTAGGATGCTCCCACTGCCTTTTGCTCAGCCAGCTGCCTGTTTTTTTAACATTTTCTAAGAATTTAATTACCCTTGAAACCTTTTCCGTGCTCTGTAAGACCTGTTTGAAATTTAGTAATGGATGCAGAAAGCACTATTTAAACACCCAAAGGAGACAGTTACTCTGCAATGTGAAATAGTATCTGATCCATCCGAGTTTCATTTATCCACAGCAATTACAGTTTTTCCTTCTTTGCTGACTGATGTAACTTTGAGAAATTTTTTCCAGTCCTGTATGGCCCCTCATTTTCCATTGAAATTTCTGATGTTCCTGGCACCACCAGGGGGATGATCCCACTCGAGGGCTGCCAGGGATCCCTCTCTGGGCAAAGCAGCAGACTCAGCTCCCTCTCTTTGCAGTCTGTCTACAGAATAAAAAATATAACTCAAATGAGAAGGAAAAGCTCAGAAAGCACACAATTAACTCAATTTATTTTTTGTGTGTGGATATTTACTCTCTCAGTTGTTAAAGCTGTCCCTGTGCTCCTGGGCTTTGCCCCAGAGGCGAGTGGGTAACTCAGTGTGAAGATCTTCATCCCCACCCGTGGTGCTTCCACTGCCCTGCTCTGGTTTGGGTCTTACCTTCCCTATTCCCCTGGCCCAGGCTGTGACAAACCCCTACAAAATCCCTGTTCCCTTCATCCATGGTCACTGGCCCGGGGTCCTTCACGTTGATCCCTCACAATCCACGGACAGTGGGTGCTTCTTGCAGGTAGAGGAGACTCCCAGTGACTGCAGGGTAAGAGTGACAGGTTGGGGCAATTTGGTGTTTTCAATTCCCTCATGAATTGTCCCTTTGGTGTCTGGAAATCACCTGACCATTACCATCCTTCAATTTACCTTCCTATGATTCCAAAAAGAAGTCTGTTTTCCCCAAGGCATGGCTTGAGGCTTTCATGGGAGAATGATGATGAGATAAAGAGTCCTGGAGGTCTGGGAACATAATTTTATAGGGGACAATCTGTACTGTGTCCCTTGGCAGGGACACCCCAGATTGGAGCTATCCCTTGTGGGGCTGGGTCTGCATGAAGGCTGTCCAGTCGAATTCCAGCCTCCAAACCCAAACTCTGAGGCTTTAAACTCCCACAGAACCCTTGGGAGCTGCTGCCACCATTGATGTGCAGCTGGGAGATGAATTTCCCCGTGGTTTGATTTGCAGTTTAATGGCATCAGGATCAGGATGGATCACAGCCCTTTCCTCTGCCCTCTGGCTGGAGCTCCAGCACCAGGTGTTTTTGGCTGAATTTTGGGAAAGTTTCAGGAATATCACTGCAATGGAACCAGCAGCCTGTGCACTGGCCCAGCTATTTCACATTTGAATTTCAGACCTGGCGGCCTGAGGGCTAAAACTGTTTTAATGCTTAGTTCTGCAAATAAACATCCAATCTTACACGATGCCAGGCAGTCGAGATCGCTATAAATGCAGGAATATTATGGGATAACCCCAATGCAATCCAAGGTAACTTGCCTGTAACACTCACAAATTGCTTTCCCATGTGCCAGCAGATTTTCATTGCTTTTGCAGTTGTTTGGATCTTAAAGGCAGGAGTTAAAGATGTTACAGCTGCCTTTGGAGTGATGCCTTCAGCTCCACGCAGGGATTTTCCAGCAGCCCTATTTCTGAGCCAGTGCTGTCCCAGCATCCTGGAGGATACTCTGCAAGGAGAAGGTGCATTTTCCTTGCTGCTGTAAATCTTCCTGAGTCCTTGGAGGCTCAGAGCTCCAGTGGGGAGCTGTGGCCAGGAGCTCCTGTCCCTGTCCCATGGGATTGCAGATTTTTCCAGCAATCCCTGCATTCCAGGGAGCCGTGCTGGGGCTCTGCTCACAGCCCACGAGGTGCTGGTGTTTTATTCCAGTGGTGCTCTCAAGGAGCCTTTGTTTGCATTATTATCCCGAGCAGTGGGATAGGACTGCCCTACTTTGCCTCCCATAAAAATAGCTCTGAAATAAGGTTTGATCTTTTTCCAGCCACGCAGATAATTGTGAGCTGTTTGCTTCCATGCTCTTCCCAGTCAGTTGTTAGAGCTATTTTAAAATTATTCTTTCAGTGGTTTTATTTTTTTATGGGGTCACTGAGATTGGGGGTAAATCTCGATACACCTGTCAAAATACCTTTTTTTTTTCACTAGCAGAACATTTTGTATTCAATGTTGCAGCATTAGTGTATTTTAATATGTATCCCTTTCTTTTGCCATTCTCTAAAGTAGTTGGAGGATGCAATTTTCAAATCTTTTATTGTACAGCCTTTTATCAAACTGTCTCCATAGCTGCTGCTTTTTATGAAATCAGATTTCTCTCTGATAGGATCAGATCTGAAATCATTTGTTACATTCCTTGCATTTCTCATTTCTAAAGCCAGGCATTGCTTTTTACACAGTTTCTGTAGGGCTTTTGAGGCTTTTGTACTTCTTTTCTCCCCTTTTAATATCGATTCTAATGTTTGTCAGACTATTTTATTTCTGCCTTCTTTGTTCTCTGCTTTCTTGATCTTTCCTGTTGGTGCTTCCCTAAGAGTTTTGTAACTAAATTTCTTTAATTTCCAACTGATGTCCTTTCTTAAAGTGCTGTTGACGTGGAAGAAAAGCAGAAGAAACAGGATACACTTTCTGCTGGTTTGACAGTCTAATAAGAGATAGAGCAAACCACACACTGAAAAGGGAAAGCAACTCCTCATAAATCCTACAGGTTTCCTTGTAATGGGAAGAGAATGTGTCTGAAAAATATGAGTACAGCACCAGTCAGGCCAGATTGGGAACATAAATAAATTGCTTTATAAATCTTTCCTTCAGCAATCATAGAATCATGGAATATCCTGATCTGGAGGGACCCACAAGAATATCGAGTTCAATTCCTGGCCCTGCACAGGCACCCCAACAATCCCACCCTGTCCAACAGGAGAAGAAATGCAGTGACCTCCAGCAGGTTCTGATATTTGGTGTATTCAGCTCTGGGTAGAGATGGAGCTCTTCACTGTACTCCCAGAAGGATTCAGGAAGAGGGATTTGTCACTCAGCAGCTGAAACTCCAGCTCCGATAACAGAGCTGCTGAAAAGCGATGGGAAACATTCCTGAGCAGTTTAGAAAAACCCCAAATCCACTGCTGGGGAGGGCTGGGCTGGCTCGTGCTCGGCTGCTGCTGTTCCATTTCTCACACTCTGCTGTCCCTTCCATTCCTCAGCACCCTCTTGGTTCTGGCTGGGGCTTTTCTTCATGCCAGTGTGAGCCCAGCTGGGCTGGGCTGGGCTGGGCTGGGCAGCCCAGGGTCATGGGGGGCTCTCCTGAACCGTTCCTCCTTCACTGTTTGATCCATGAAATCTGTGTTTGCAGCACTGACGTGGAGCTGAGAGTTTGGGCCACGCTCACACACACAAGATGTGGTGATGCAAAAACCCTCCAGGCTGGGCAGGGCAGGCAGCAAAGAGGAGAAATGTCAGGAAAGCATGAACTATTGCTAATAAATGCAGTCAGGAGTGCCAGGGCATGGCAGGGAGCTTGGCAATGTCCCAGGCAAGCCGAGGTGTCACGCTGGGGACAGCGTCACCTCCCATCAGCGGCTGAGAGGTGCGGGGGGAGCTGACAGTGGAGGTGACAGACTGGGAAATGTCCTGGAAGGACAGGGATGGCATGTGCTCCCTCTGGAGCAGCAAAGCACAAAGAGCTGCTCTCACTGCAGTAATTTCAGCCAGGAAAGGCATGGAATATTTTCCTCTTTTTTTCCAGAATGCTGAACTTCCCCATCCCTCAGCACCATCTCCCCAGAGCCCCCTTGGCTCGAGAGCTGCTCATTTTAAGCCATCCTCTCCTCCGTGTTAAAGGGAAGCTTCCAGGGCTCCCAAAGGAAAAACTGAGTAGCAACACAACCTTTTAAAAGGGTTGTTTTCCGTGTAAGAAAACCAGGCCAGGCACAGAGAAATTGTTCCCCGAGGAGCAGGAACATCCTGAGTCCTTCCCTCCACATTTCCAGGAATCACTGCCACCAGGCAGCCCTCGCTGCTGATCAGGCACAGCCTCCTTCCATCCCTCGCCTTCTCATTGAAGAGCCTGTTTGAAGGAAGTTATAACTCAGCTGTTGGGGGTGGAACACAGGAGGAGGTGACAGGAATGTGTCCCACTTGGGAATTCTGCTGGAAGGTGCCACTTGCAAATGGTCTCCTCTCTCAGCCCAGGTGCCTTGGCCCTCCCCGAGGGCTCTTCTCAAAGCGAGAACAAACAGTGCACTCAACAAGCCCAGGGGAGGAGAGGTTTCCTCCGCCTTCTCCTGCAACCTTCCCGTTCTCTTTAGATGGAGGAAGAAGAATAAATGGGGAAAAAATGGATTTTATAAAATCATAAGATGACATAACGTGTTTGCTTAGGAGAGAATTTTAGATTTGGGTTCTTTTGCATGTCTGCTGCTGTTGTTTAATTACAAGTAACAAAATGGGGTTTCCTTCATTAAGCAATTCTCCAGCTGTGCCAAACACCCATAAAATTTGAGTTTTACCACATGTTCCAGGGCCCAACCTGATGGGCTGTGAGACACACCCTGAGCCCTGCTAAGTCCTCACCCCCACATGAGCCTTTTGATAATCCAGGATTTCAGTTTAAATTATTTTAATGGTTTGGGTTCAGATTTGAGAGTGATGAACACCCAAAAGCCAAAACTGTCCATGTTCTCCTTGTCCCAACTCTGCTGCATCGTGCTCAGAGCAATGATTTACTGAAGTGCAGCTGGCACGGGGCCCCCGCCACGCTCTGAGCTCCAGCAGTGTCCAGAAAAACATCCTGGCAGAAAATTTATTTCCTTGGAGGAGAAGGAAGCCCAGAAGTTCCCAAGCAAGAGCTGCTCAGCAAGCCAGGAGATATCCAGCTTGGGGAAATTATTGCAGGAGGGGGTGCAGTTGATCAGAAGAGGTTTTGGGGTGGATTTGTTGCTTTTTTTCTACAAAATCTCCAGTGTTTGGTGTGTTTGCAAACCCCTGCTCTGGCAGAGTGACACATCACCATTGTCCATCTCCCAGGAGAATGAGAACAGGGAAAAGAGTGTGGAAAATCTTGACATTTCCTGCACAGCAATAGATTTCCTGGGTGGAAATTTTTTTTTTTTTTAAATAATGGGTGTCATTATTAAAATTTTAAAAAAAAAAAAAGGGGGGGGAGAAAAAAAAAGAAAAATAATAGTAATAATAGTAGTAGTAGTAATAATAATAATAATAATAATAATAATAATAGTAGCAGGGTGGAGGCAAGGGCTCCCTGCTCAGCAGCAATGGGAGCACACAGGTCCCCTGAACCTGGAACGCCACAAGATTCCCTGAACTTGGAGAACTGGGGAGGACTCCGAAAAGCCCCTCCACTCCAGACCCCTGCAGCCAAAAATGTCTCCCAGAGTGCAAGACAATAAAATTCCCTTTGAAAAGATCAAAGGGCAAATCCTGATTTAAAAACGCTCAAGGTATTTTAGGGCATTTTTCTTTTAAATCTTTTTTCTCACTCAAACCCGTTCACGGAACCTCACCCTGGGCTGTTTCACACCCTCAGAAACATGGTTTGAGGGCAAACACCCTGTTCTGACAACATTGCACACAAATCTTGTTTTATAGCCAACCAAGCATCACATTTACAGATGCACGAGCCACAAATGTGCTTTATCCCCATGCCAGGAGCTTGGAGCAAGGGCCCTGGGCTCTGCAGTCGCTGCTGGGAGCACTCTGCAATCAGTCCAGATTTTCTAGAACAGGTTGGCAGATGACACCCCCCAAATGGCCAGTCTGTCCCTGTCCATGCACAATCCCATTTGCTGAATCTCCAGTCCCGAATCTCATCACTCCAGGAGGTTTTGTTATCCACATCTTCTCTTGACACTGAAGATCTCAAGGAGATGAGGGCTCAGATGCTGCTGATATTGGACACCAGCACCATCTGCTCCCTGTCCTTGTTCACTCTACATTAAAGCCTAGCAAGCTTTCATGAAGTCAGAAGAAAGAAAAAGCCATGGATATGTCATCTGGGATTCCTACTGTTTGCTGGTAATTAAGTTTGTCACAATCTTGACAGAGCTGGGAACAATGGAGGGAATCAGAAAGAAAAGGCAGAGGGAGGGAAAATATAATAAGAGTCACTCTGGAGCTTTTTCCTTCTGATTCTGTTGCCAAAGAAAATGATTAAAGGAAATAATGATATCTCCATGGTGTTTGCTCCCCAGTTCCACTACAGAGATGAATTCAGCCTAACAATTTGTCAATTTTTTCTCAAGCTCAGGTAATGTCATTCCAATATTTACTGGGCTGCACGCCGATTCCTGGGGTTTCTATCAATTCAAATCTAGGCTCTCTCTCTTTGTCACTCCCTCTTTGTTGTTTTGTCCTAGTTTTATCCTGTCTTTTTCTTCAAGAGAGCAAATGGAGCCGAGCCCAGCTCAGCAGGAGTGTCCCAGTGCTGGGCTGAAGGGCACCTCAGCAGCAGGACCTGCCCACCTGCATCTTCCTGCAGGAAAAAAGGGCTCACTGGAGCTCATTTCATCTCTTGCTGTGCTCACTGCAGCTCCTTTGGGTTGGGAAAGGCTCTTAGATCATCAGCCCCAGCACACAAGGATATAGGAAGAGCAGGAGGTGATGGCAGAGCTTCTCTTGGGTGCTGAGAGCTGCAGAAACCCAAAGCAAGGGCCTTGCTGACCATGGTGTGCAGGAAGGGCACTGCTGATGGGCTGCACCGTGGGCTTCTCCAGCAGAGAGGAGTTTCAGGGCTGGGAAGGCACATTCCCAATGAAAACAGCAGCCTTGGCACCAGAATAAAGGAAACTGGACTGTGGGTAGGTCATTGCGAAGGATACCCAAGCAGTCCTGGATGTGTTCCTCATCCCTGCTCTGCCACAGCCCAGCCCTGGAGCTGCTGCTGGCATCTCCCTGTCCATGGAGCTGCAGGGCCTGAAGGCCTGGGTGGATGGTTGGACCTGATCTTGGAAGTCTTTCCAACCTAAACATTTCTATGATTCCTGCCTATTTTCCTTTCGTTTCCTGGACTGAATAACGATACTTCACTCCTTAGGGGAAAGTACAGAGCCTCCAAAATAACTGCAGGGAAGTGGAAATATTCTCAAGGAAACAGGAGGGGAAACTGAGCCCATCTCACCTGTATCCTCAGAGCAAAACTTTATGTGCATTTTCTGTGTATTCCCAAATTCCTGTGCTGAGTTGAGGCTGGGTTTGAAAAATGTGGACACCACAGGAATGCTGCTCTGATGTGCATCTCGTGCTGCCCCACCTCCTCCAAACTGCTAAATCTGCAGAGGGTTCTCAGAGTGGACTTTGCAGAGGGCCATGAAAATAGCTTTATTCTGGAATATTTCCACTTGTCATTACAATTAATCACCAGAAGCCAAGAAAAGGAGTGCAGTTTATGAAAACATCAAGCAGCGAATGTGACTGCAGGAACCTGACAAATGGGACAGCCACACAGAGAGATGGTTTAGAATAATCCATTTTCATGCCAGCCCCAGTAAAGAGAACAGGCAAAGACGGAGCAGCATCCTTCCCTCCAACAACCTCCAGAGCATAATCATGGCCCCCATCTGAAACCTCGCAGTGGCTCCTCAGAACAGTTTTGAAAGACAAGGCACCGTATTTTTCAAACTCTGTCTCAAGCAGGAAACTCAAGAGAGTCCTTCCGCTGTGGAAAAAATAAACGTTCCTCTATAAAAGAAGTAAATCCACATTTTTCAAACCCAGCCTCCACTGTGGCCGTGAATTTGGGAATACACAGAAAATGCCACCTAAAGTTTTGCTCTGAGGACACAGGGGAGATGGACTCAGGGAATGCTTCCACTTCCCCCCACCACCAGCAGGAAGGAACAGGCTTCTCTGGGTGCATCTCTGCAGGGTCATCTTCATTAAGATGTAACACAAGTGGCGAGAGGCCTTTTCTAACTCAGCCTGGGTGTCCCTGCCCCAGTGAAGTGCCCCAACCTCCAAGTTATCTGTGAGGATCATGAAGAGGACAGAGAGGAAGAGAAAAGCCGTTTCTAGTGATTCCCACCTCTGGCTCTGAGCAGTATCAGCACTCGCAGGAGAGCAGATGGTTCAGTCAAACAGGAATTTGTTCAGACTTTCACTGCACACACAAAAAATGTGTTTTGTGTCCGTTCAAACCAATTTTTTTTTTTTTTTTTTTTTTTGCATTCTAGCAGCTGAGCTGTAAAGGCAAAACAAACGCCCAAACGCAGCCGTGCCTTGGTCTTTGTTGGGAAATCAGCTCCTAAATCCCCTGAATGCAGGTGTTTGGGAAAGGTTCTAGGGTCTCTGGGGCTTGCCTCCCCTGCAGGACAGGGGGATGGAGCTCCCATGTCCAGGGAAGGATGATCCAGAGCCCCATGGCTCCTGTCCAGTCCCTGTGAGAGGCAGAAGATCAGGCAGCTTTCCTCCAAGACCTTCCTCCAGCCTTCCAGGAAGCAGATAGTTCTTTTCTCCTACTCTGCTTCCCAAAACCTGTGTGTCCCTTCATCTGCTCCACCCTCTGTGTGCACGCACAGCCAGGCCCAAAATAATTCCAAGTGTTTCGTGGCCAGTAATTCAAAACCTGAAAACTCACAAAGATATTCCGTGGGGTTGGGCTTGGTTGGAAAGACAGAGAGTTTTTGAGTGGACACACCGAAATACTGTCCAGCATTCCCCAGCAGGGAATCCCTCAGCTGGAATCTGCAGAGGGAGGGAGCTCATTGATCCAATAGCTGAAATTTAATTTATGCCTGATAATTAAACCCCCAAATAACAGCTTTCACATGTTAGCTGAACCATTAAATCCCAGAGGTGGATCCAAGCCTTTTTACACTGGGTGGAGTTTACTCATGTGGAAATTTCCTGGTGCTCTACTGGAATTGTTATTGATGTAAATTTTGTGGCACTGATTAAAAATGTTTCTCTTCCCTTTCAGACTACACAAGAATCTGTGAGTTGTTTGGTTGAGTTGTTGGGGTTTTTTTAATCCACTTGGCACAAAGCAATTCCTCATTGTCTGAGCTGTGCCTCAGTGCTGATGCACAGGACCTTTTCCAGAGATGGTGCTGGAAGCAGAGTCACTTCACAGTAGCCTCCACTAGAATTTGTGGGGCTGCTAAAATGCAATAGTGGTGCCTCCAAAGCCACTCTGAGAGTCTTCTCCAGGGCCTTGTCCTGAGCCTCATCCTCCAGGATGCTCCAGCCAAGAAATGCAGTGGGACCACCATGGCAACTGCACTCCTGATAGACTCAACCCCAGGAAATTAAAGCAGAGGGTCTTAAATATCAGCTTTACTCTTTTCCTTGCTCTTCTCTAATATCAGTGGCTGTATGACACAGCCAAACACCCGTCCTTGGGTTTGGCTCAGGAATCTTGGCAGTTTTGGGAAAAAAGCACTTTGCCATTGCATGAAGGGCCAGCAGAAAGGCTTCCCACAGCAGCTCCTTCTGGATCCCAACCACAGACCTCTTGGTTAAATTGAAATCATTTTAAAGGCACAGCTGCTGTTCTCTAGCTGCTAACACACCCAGATCTGAGTATCTTTACTCGTTGAAAAAGTGCACTAATGAAATTGTAATGTACATGTTAATTAATGTACATATTTTCTCAGTAAATTTTGCACAGCTATAAGTGGTCAAATAAATAATGGATGCCACAGAATAATTTATGTGAGCTCTGTTTCTTACTGTACATGTTTTAATTACTGCTATGAACGCACCTCAATGAATTATTGAAAGTCAAAGAATAAATAACATTAAAATTAAAAAGTACACGAGAAGCAAAGTTCAAATAGATATTTAATTCTACTAACACATTGCAGTGTAATCCTTGCCCAATAATTGGCAGCAGGAGAGGAAATGTTCCTCCTGGCCAGCTTGAGCTCCATTTCTTCTGGGTTTTATTTGTGCCTTTCAGTGTTGAAATTCATCAGCTAAAGCTACAGAGATGCTTTTCATCACTGGACCTTCAGAAGGAACTATATTAATTACACTAATTATGTCAGTTCTTCCCTGTGAGTGTGCTGAGGCCCCGGCACAGGTTTCCTGTGGCTGCCCCATCCCTGGAAGTGTTCCAGGCCAGGTTGGATGGGGCTTGGAGCAGCCTGGACAGAGGAAGGTGTCCAAACTCCTTCGTGAAGCCCCAAACCCAACACCAGCTTAGAGCATTAGCAGCAGCTCCTCACACTCACACAGCTCCTCCAGCTGAGAATTCCACACCATTTCTAGGATCATCAGTGAAGCTTTACCATTCTCCTGAGGAGCTACAAATTGTCATCCAGCTTTTACACAGTCACCGAGAGGCTGGGGATGTTCTGGGCCTCTGAATGCAGTTGTTGCACAATGTGAGCTGGTTTTGCAGCTGGGACCAGAGCTTAGAAGCAACTGGGGGAAATGGCTGGTAATTAATGCTGCTGGTCATTAGCATGCTTGATTGCTTGTTGTTCATGCATTGCAGAGTGTGCAATTTGTTATAAACTGTGAGTTCCTAAAAGCTGCTGCTGTGGCCTTTGGAAGAGCTGCCCTGGGTGTTTGGAATTCTTTAGTAGAAGCTGTGCCTAAAGGCCTCCATCGTGTGATGCAGAGTTTTTCCTGAATGGATGGGTGCAGCCACTGCCCTCAGCCCAGCAGGAAGCCTCCAGCCAGGGCTGTGCTGCTGGCCTGCTCATCATCCCCTGACTCAATTATCATGATGGGATCTCTTCATTCCAGCCCCTGCCTTTCCTCCCTCAGCAAACCCATGGTGGTTTCTCCGCAGTCTCTTGCAGCCGCTCGGTCACTCCACACCAGCAGGAGCAGGCAGAGAACTGGAAGGGTAAAAGCTGGAAAACTCTTTTCCAAGGGTTGGAAAACTCCTTTCCAAAAGTCGTGGGTTGAGATAAAGACAGTTTAATAGGGGAAGCAAAAGCCTCACAGACAAGCAAAGCAAAATAAGGAATTCATTCCCTGCTTCCCATGGGCAGCCTCCTCCAGGAGAGCAGGGCTCCATCACACATAATGGGGACTTGGGGAGTCAAAAACCATCACTCCAAATATCCTGCCTTTCCTCCTTCTTCCCCCATGTCATATACTGAGCAGGATGCCATAAGGTCTGGACTATCCCTGGGGCCAGCTGTGGTCACCTGTCCTGGCTGTGTCCCCTCCCAAGCTCCACACACCCCCAGCCCTCCCCAGCATGGCCATACAGAGCGGGAAAGGCCTTGGCTCTGTGCAAGCCCTGCCCAGCAACAACAAAAACATCTGTATGATCAGCCCTGTGTTCAGCACAAACCCAAACACAGCCCCACTGCAGCCCCTGGGAAGAAAGTTAACCCCAGCTCAGCCCAAACCAGCACTCCACAGAACCCTGAGGGATGGGTGAACCCCATCCTAGGCAGGATGCTCATGGTGACATTGCCTTCCCCATGGTCCAGCCAGGAAATTCCCCACTGGACAGTGTAGCTAAGGCTCATTTCACCACGAGGAGCTCCATCCCAAACCTTGCCCTGCTCCCAGCTGAGCATCCAGGCTGAGCACGGGCTGCTCCAGGTGCCCACTGGCCCAGCTCAGCTCTGGAGAGCAGATTTTCCTATCAGGAGCTGATCACTGATTCAATCATTTATTAAATTATCAGCATGTGTGGAAAACCCACATTTTCAGTGTGGTCAGTGATCAGATCCTGGCCTGGCAATCCCTGGTTCAGGTCCCTGCTCTGCACTTGTGGGAGTGCCCATGGGGGTCAGGAGTTGTTTGTCCAGAACGATCCAGGGCACTCAGCCCAGGCTCCAGTGAGGGACAACAAAACTCAACCAAATTCCTCTGCCTGCTCACAGAGCAATCCCACCCCAGCACAGGATGGGAGGCCCAGCAGGCAAATGCCAGGGGAATGAGACAGACTGGAAGTGACATTCTTAAATGGTGTCACTTCCAATTAGTCTTTGTGCCTGCAGAATGAGAAGAACTATTTTTAAGTTATGTTGGAGATTTGTTTTCAAGCTTTTCCAAGGTATATCAAGCATTTTCATTTCAGAGATGTCACAGCTTATGCTTTTGATCCTTTTTATGACTTCCTTTTGCTTTTCTTCCTTTTTTCTTACTCCTGTCATATATCCCAAACATTCACCAGTTTTCCCCACAAAGACAGTATCCACTTGTGATTTTTTTATAAAAGGTTTTGCTATGGAAATTCTCAGTGAATAATTCATTCTTTGGCCAGCTTTACAAATGGAAAATAAAAAATTCCATCCCATCCCACCCCCTGCCATGCGCAGGGACACCTTCCACTATCTCAGGTTGCTCCAAGTCCTGTCCAGCCTGGCCTTGGACACTTCCAAAACCCATGAAATTGCTCAAGCTCAGCTCATAGACAAGACCCCAGCAGTCCCAACCAGGACAGCCCCAGACACTGCAATTCAGCCCCAAAGTGCTTGGGATGGTGAGGCTGAAGATGATCCAGCCCATGTCTCAGTCAATATCCATCATTTTACTCTGGGATGGATTCTCCACTGCTGACATCCCCTTTTTCATGTGTCCACCTGCAGGATTGAGCAACTCCTTCCTCCTGGCTGCACACTGAGGTTTCCTTTGCTTCCCCAGCTGGGAGAGCAGAGGAGAAGGAGAGGGGAAACCAAAACTCTGGAGAAGAGGGAGGTTTCACTACCTGGGAGCAACACAAAATTCTGCTGTTCCCAGCAACATCTGAGGCTGTTTGTTACAAAAGGAGGAAAAGAACTTTGGGACTGTTCAGATCCAGGCCAAAAATAAAGTCAAAAAAGCAAGTCAAAGTCCTGGCCAGGCTGTCCCCTGCCCCCTGGCCAGCCAAGGGACTGTCACTGAATACTGAACTCGTGCATCTCATAGGATCTTTGCTTTAGAAATGTTCAATCAAGCAGGTTCTTTTAAAGCTCCACCTTATCACAGTCTCTCCTCCAGCACTTCCATGGGAAGGAATAATTATTTTGTGTGCACTGCATGTATAATGAATTTTCAGGCATACTTGTTTGATCTATAGCCTTGAAAATAAAAATCCCATTAGTCTAACAAGCTCACCAATTATTTCCTGGGATCGTTGAGCCTATTCCAGTGGAGAAAGTTGCACAAAATTGAAAGTGAGCAGGGAACAGTGCAATATGTTGTTTTACAGGGTAAAACATTTTAGAACAGCTTTTCACATCATGTTTGGGGGCAGGGGAAAGAGAAGTGGAAAGAGCAGAGAGCTTGGGTCTGCTTTAGCTGGGTGGACATACCTGCACAGGAAAGCTAAGCTAAAATTAGGGAAGAAACACATTTGAATTTGCCTGAATCTAGATATTAACTGCTCAGGTGTCTCTGTCCGAGGTAGCTTTTGGAGGTTCCATGTTTATAAAAAAGGCTTTTCCAGGACACATGTTCTCACTCATTTCAGATATCTAAATCCAGGGTGGAGAATGGCACTCCAGAAAAATGAGTTTCTCTCTCTCAGCGCCAAGGGAAGCCTCAGACACTGGAGATGTCTGTGTGGGGATGTCTGCACAGAGATGCACGAAGTTGGATGATGCAGATCTCCCCTCTGTGCCCCATCATGAGCTTCTGGGG
Organism: Acanthornis magna; assembly: GCA_036785705.1. Classification (NCBI taxonomy): domain Eukaryota; kingdom Metazoa; phylum Chordata; class Aves; order Passeriformes; family Acanthizidae; genus Acanthornis; species Acanthornis magna. Next base: position 1,513,972 of record JAWUZG010000015.1, read on the forward strand.
GCAGTGGGGACAGTGTCCCCCAGGAGCCACCCAGCTCAGCTCTCTCCAGACACCAATCTCCAAATTAGTCCTGCTGCCCTCTGGGGTGACCACTGCTCTCCACTGCCTTGGCCAAAAGAAAAAATAATTCAAATTGCTCCCAGGAGATGCCTCAGCTTCAGCTGGCTGCTGGTGGCAAGCTGAACCCAGCACACAAAGAGATTCATGCACTGAAGGCACCAAGGGACCAAACCCAAGGCAAAGATTCCCAGTTCAATCTGCAGCTTGGAACAAGCTGGTGATGGGCACAGACAGGGCACAACCTCAGTTTGAGCAGCTGTGTCAAAGCATCACTAAAACCCTCAAAAAGTAATTCGTTGTTGCTGTTGCTGGGGGTTTAAACAAGGATTACACCCAAATCTTGCTCCTACACACATTTGGTAGCTCATGGATCAATACCTTGAGGAAGGCATCAGGAAGGAGGTTCAGCATTGTTGTTCCTCTGATGGCAGAGGTGGCTCCAGGGCTCTCATCAGCCCTTTCCCTGCCACTCTGAGTGTTGGAAGGAGGAGAACATAATGAATTTCAAAGCACAGCTTAATTCTTGTTTGCTCTTTGGGGATGTTGGGAGATGTTTTTGCTGTGGCTATAGAGGTGCAGAGGAGTCTTGCAGCAGCTGGAGCAAAGGCAGGCAGTGATCAGAGAGATGCCTTAAATAGACACGTATAACACTGTGTGTTGTATTTCAGGCACTCCACTCTGAACCTAGAAAGGTGGAAATTACTGCTCAAACACCCATGAAAAAATACAAATTAAACAGATCATGACAACAGAACTATTTTGTCCTATGGGATGGGGTCAGCAGCAAAAATGGACCTTCATGGACAGAAAGGATGATGTGACTTAATCTAACAGGAAAACTGCAGCCCTGAAGAGTTTTGGGCTTGAGCATGAAGAGTTTTGAGGGTTACATGACATCAAACCAAGCCCAGGCCTGGTGCCATCCCTGCTCTCATTCTCCCAATTAAATGAACCTTCTGTTGGATTAATGGAAATTACCATGGTGTTACAAGCAGAGTCAGACAATCTTCTTTCCATTAAAAAAGAATGAAAAACCCACCACCAACAAAAACCCCACACATTTTCTCCCTGTTCCTATCTCTGGAACAAGATCTGCAATTGAAAATAGAGCACAGGATTATTAAAAACAACCAGGAAAGATGAGAGAAAGGGCATGAATGGGATAATTGAGCCATGAGAATGGAGTTTTAGCTTGTCACATTCAGTATTGCCTAGAGGACTCTGCAAATCCTTTGCTCACAGAATCCCTTGTCACATATCTAAGCTTTAGGGACCCATCCCAACAGGGCCATGAGCCATTTCTGGTTAACCTGAGCTTTGTCAGGCACTCCTCAGGCCCAGAGCAGGATATAACTAAGGGTTTGAACAGATGGGCACCTGCAGATCACCTCTGATGAGCTGCAGAAATGAGTGCCCCCACTCTTCCCAGCTGACTCCCACCCATCAGGGCACAGCACAAAATCCCAGCTCTGAGCCACAGGTGAGCAGGGGTTGTGTGTGGCTGGAGCAGGGTTGGTGTGGGAATCATGAGAGCTACTTTACCATGAGACCAGCTTGTTGCTCTCAATTCTCACAGTAGATCTATGGTTCAAGAAAAGCAGGAATTCATAAACAGAGATAGCTGGCTTCATGCAGGTGGTGTTTTTCCAAGATGTTGTTCTAGCTATGTTGGTTTTGATTTCCTGGGACTCGCAGAAGCTGGCAGAGGAAGCAGGCAGGAGAACCCAAGATGGCGAAAAGAGAAATTTTATTTACAGAAACTTCTTTATATATCCATTAATAATCTAGCAATTATTGGTCAGCAGGGAATCCACCTCCTAAAACCATTGGTCACAGCTATACAACACCTAGTACCCAACACAGAGATTAAGAAAGTACAAAAATGCAGCTTATCTCTATTCTCCCTGAGAAAGAAGAGAAAGATTTCTAAAACAGTGCAACTACACTGGCTGTAGGTAGCCAATGATATTGTGGGATGGTGAATTGAGAGCCAATGGATGTGTGACATGAAAGACAGAAAATCGTATAAAAAGGCTCTGGAAAATAAAGAGGGACCTTCTTCCTTTTCTCTGACCCAGGGAGCTGTTGTGAACTCTTTACTTGTCATGACCATCTCGACCTGACAGGTTGGAGTCTGGCTGCTCACATGGGGAGGTGTTCCCCAGCTGCAGGAGACCCCAACCCCAGGCTGTTTGTCTTTCCCAACCCCCCCACCCATGAGTGAAGTGTTTATCTGGGGGAGCAGTGCAGTTTGATTCTCGCTCTAGCCTCCTTGGCTGTCTCTTACTGATCCCTTCAAGCTGAAGGGCTCTTCCTGGAGTCTGTCCTGTGCAGCAGAATTCCCTCCCCACAACTCCTGGCCAGCACTCCTGGAACACTGGCCACCAACAGCTCTCCTGCCTTGCAGGAAACAGCCTGGTAGGAATTTCCCTGGGCTTGGGGACGCTGGCAGCTTCACCTGCTCACATGGGATGGTCTCAATGTGACCTGTCCTGGACCCAAATCAGCCCAGGACTTTGCCCACATGGAAGTTGCTACTCACTCCTTTCCAAAATAGAAGCATTCTCTGATATTCAGCAGAAAAATCTGGCAGCCAGCCCCATTGCCATCAGAAACTGGCACTGGAAGACCCTCCCTGTGGGGATGGACATCTCCTTCATCCAGGGGTTTCAGATCAGGGGTGACCAGTGTGCAGAAGGTCACACAAGGACCAAACAGTGAAGTGGAAGCAGAAATCCCAATAGGGATTTCCCAGGCACAGCCCTTCCCTGTGGAATCTGGGCAGTGCTAGCTCAATAAAGCAGAAGGGTTTTGGAAAAGACTGCTATTGCCCCTGAAACTGGGTAGACTGGGAGGGCTGGGAGCAGAGCAGGATCACCAGGAAAGAGGGACTGGAGTGCTCCAAGGCAGGAAACTCTGCGGTGCCCGGTGAATCTGGGACAGGGAGCTGGGACACGGCCCTGCTCAGCCACACAGCTCCTCTGCTCCAATTGGAGACTGTAGCGAGGAATTTGGGGATTGCACATGGTGTCATCCAGCTGTGATGCTCACAGGAGCCTCAGCTTGGGCTCTTGAGGACAATTGCTCCTCATAAGTAGCTCTTCAGGGATATTCAGCAGGAGAGGCTGCTCACAGAATAGAGGGCAGCGGAGAGGCAGGGCCAGGGCTGAGGCTCGTGGTGTGTCCCAGAAAAAACGGAGACAGGAACTTCTCACAGAGCTCAGAACCACTGGGAGCCTCCAAGGCACCAGGGACACCATGTCACAGAGAAGAAAAGGGACAGAGCTCAGGAAATTGGTCCACTTGGTCTCCACTTAAACAACACTGACAATAACTGGAGCTAAAGAGGAATGATTATCATAGAAAGGTTTGGGTTAGAAAGGACATTAAAGCCCATCCAGTACCACCCCTGCCATGGGCAGGGACACCTCCCACTGTCCCAGGTTGCTCCAAGCCCTGTCCAGCCTGGCCCTGGACACTGCCAGGGATCCAGGGGCAGCCACAGCTTCTCTGGGCACCTGTGCCAGGGCCTGCCCACCCTCACAAGGAACAATTCCTTCCCAATATCCCATCTAGCCCTGCCCTCTGGCAGTGGGAAGCCATCCCCTGTGTCCTGTCCCTCAAGGTCCTTGCCCAAAGTCCCTCTCCAGCTCTTTTGGAGGCCCTTTAGGCACTGAAAGGGGCTCTAAGGTCTCCCTGGAGCCTTCACTTAATTTCTGCTGGCCCAGCCAATTGCTCTGCCCACAGAAACTCCAAGAAATACAGCTTTGTGTCTGTCTGTCCCCTTTATAAGGCTGTTTATCATTTGCTCTCTATATAAGGCTGTCTTCCATCATCCAACTTTATCCCTGCTTGTGAGTCCAGCTGGCATCTCCATATTTCCTCCTGCCCACCCAAGACCAGAACTGGCCCCAGCAAAACCAGAGAGCACAGCCCAGGCTCCCCGAGCTCTGCAGCAGACTTGGTTTAAACATCAACGTGAGGCTGCAAAACTCTGCCTCAGTTTCAGCTATATGATCACAAACCAAAAAGTTCCTTGAATAAAACATGAAAATCCAGAATACCATCTGTGCGATATCATTGGGCTAATTAAGTTGATATTAAATACCATTTATTTTCCCCAACTCGTACATTTTTAATTTTAAGTGAGCTACAGAATATTCTGGGTAAAATAAGTGTTAGAAAATCTGTTACTGGAAGCTCCAGCAGCTGAGCTGGAAACACCTGGGCTGCACATGAGCAGGGAGTCTCAGCAGAAACCTCCTGGAGCTCTTGTTAGCAAAAGAAAAATGACAAAGCATCCGTGGTAAAAGTGGCCCTGCACCCACGGGGCTCTGTGTGGGAAGAGCCCTTTGTAGCCAAAAGAAAATGCTGTTTTTTCCAGGAGCAGCCCCGGGGTCTGCCTGTGGGAAAGCTGCCTCTCAGCATCCCCATGAGCCTGTCCAGCCTCTGCCACTCGCTTGGCAGAAAAAGAAAAAAAAAAAAAAGAGTCTAAAAATCTTGTAATCCACTCCAGAGGCAGAGCAGAGAGTCCTGAGGGTGTCCTGGGCAGGTCACCCCAGCAGCTCCTGCCCTGGGCCTTGCAAAGCTTCCTGAGAAGCACCTCGATGAGCTGCCTGCCACCCTCAGCTCCACGGGGACTGGTGCCACCCCCTCAGCCTGCTGCCCCCAAATCCACGCTGATCAGGGGAATTTCCTCCCAGGAGGGCACCAAGGGGTGGGGAGGAGCTGCTGAGAGGGGACAGCACTGGTGGAACCTGCTGTTGATTTAAGGGGCTCCACATACACCCAAAGCCATGCAAAGGCAATTCCTGAAGCCTGGCCCAGCAACTGGAGGTCTCAGTGCCCTCAGGTCACCTGTCTGAGGCCATCCAGCCCATCCAGACACCAGCTGCCCTCTCAGTTGTAGGGAAAATATCAATAATCCCCTTTATTCTGACACAGGGGAGGTGACACTCCTCCAAAGCACTCGCAGGTGAAAGGACTCTGGAAGCAACAGACTGCAAAATCCTGCTTTTCCACAGCCACCAGCCCAACGGGAGCATGAGCGAGGGACATTCCTCCCCCTCTGTGGTGGTTTTGCTTGGCCCAGTTTTTGCTGGTGAGTAGGGTGGGGTAAGATGGCTCCTGTGTGTCCTGTGTGAAGGTTCTGGAAGATTTTCACCATGTCCAGCAGAGCCAATCTCTGATGGCTCTGAAGATGATGGACATGCTGCTGGCCAAACCTGGGCCAATTAGAGATGTTAGTTACGCCTCTGTGAAAACATATTTAAGAAGAAATCAAAACAATGTGAGCATGCACTTCTTTTTCATCAGAGGAGGGGAGGTGGGTGAGCTGAGAAATGGTGTCAATAGGGAGAGGGGAGAGTAGATAAACAGTGTTTGTAGCAGAAGAATTGTGGTGATGGACTGACTAAGAAAAGAAACCCCACACGCTGCCCCTGCCCCGGAGCTGTTGGTTGGAAGGAGGGAGGGGGTGAGCCGAGAAGCAGTGCCTTAAGAGGGAAGGTGGATGAGTGAAGAAATGGTGTTTAAGAGCTTATTTTTACCTCTGATTTATCCTCCAACTCTGTTAGGTTAATAAATCACTTTGCAACTCTAAGTTTGGAGCCTGTTCTGCCCTTTTCTTCTGTGCGTCCTCCCACCAGTCTTTATCTCAGCTCATGAGTCCGGTGTGTGTTTGTGTTAGTTTTTTTCTCTCCTCTGGCCAGCTGCAGCAGGAGAGAGCAGAGAGAGCAGACATCATAGGTGCCTGGCATTTAGCCAGGGTCAAACCTCGACACCCTCTCACAGCTCTGTGGGATGGAGGGGTTTTTAGCTCCCCACCAGCAGGGCCCCATGGAACAGCTGCTCTACCACCCTGCATCTTCCCAGCTCCCAGCCTGCATCCATCAGATTCATTTCCAGCACTTGCAGGAGATGCAGCAGCTAAGCACGGAGCAGTGCAGCTGACTGCTGCTTAATCTGAGGTGACCAATGGGATTTTCATCAAAATATATCCCAGCAAATTCCTGGAATAGGCTAAGGCTGCAGGCAACCTTGAGGAGGATGAGCAGATGGAGATTTTCTTAGTCCAAAACTTTTCAGTGTCACCTCTGTGTCCCAAGGGTCAAGTACCCCAAGGAACATGCTCAGTGCAGGGAATGCCTGGAAGATGCAGTTCCCAGCCAGGAACAACCTCCTGCTAAAATTCAGGGCAGCTCTAGGAAATGCTGGACAAGCCAGAGGAGCACTGCACTCTCAGAACTTCATGGGAAGGTGCAATTTTCCACGTTTTTGGACAAACCATGGAAATGCTGAGAACTCAATATTCCCCACCTAAAACAAAAAAAAAAACCAAAAAACCAAAAAAAACCCACAAAAAAAACCAACAAAAAAAACCCAAACAAAAAAACCAGCCAACCAAAAAAAAAAAAAAAAACCAAAACCAAAACACCAAAACAAAACACAAAAACAACAAAAAATATCAGCTGTGAAGAACAAGTTTATTTGCTCCACCAATGGCAATTATTGGTGCACATTCCTGTGCACAGGCAGGCTGTGACCAGGATGAGTTTATCCTGCGATGCTGGAGGACCTGGAGGAAAAGCCTCCCTGGTTATGCAGGTCTGGGAGACATCTCCTCATCTTTTCCTTATGCCATTGATTTATGGGATTCAGACTCGCAGCTTCCATCCTAGCCCCTGGTCTGTGTGCTGACCCCATCCCCCTGCTCCATCCCAAGGATCCAGCCGGGGTGTGATGGACTCCAGCAGAGGCAGGAGGCAGAGAACCTCTGGAGACAGCGGCAGCTCTGCTGTGTGCACATGTTCCCTGCAGGAGCTGCGGGGCACAGATCAGAGCACATTAAGGCACCACACATCCCTGGGTCCTGGGGTGTGGCTCTGGCAGGGATCGCCGGTGACAGAGAGCACGGAAGGACAGCAGAAGGGTCCTGCACTTGGGCCACAGCCACCCCTGCAGTGCTCCCGGCAGGGGCAGAATGGCTGGGAAGGGACCTGGGGGTGCTGCTGGCAGCATCTGGACCTGAGCCCGGGTGGGCAAGGAGAACAATCCTGGCTTGTGTCAAAATCAGAGTGGCCAGCAGGACTGGGGAGGGGATTGTCCCCTGGGGCTGGCACTGCTGGGGCACCTCGAGGGCTGTGCCCAGGTCTGGGCAGCTCACAGGGAAGGCATTGAGGGGCTGGAGTGTCCAGAGATGGGAACAGATCTGGGAAGGGCTGGAGACCCAGGAGCAGCCCAGGGAGCCAGGAAGGGGCTCAGCCTGGAGAAAAGGAGGCTCAGGTGGGACCTTCTGGCTCTGCACAGCTCCTGACAGAAGGGGACAGTCAGGGGGGTCAGGCTCTGCTCCCAGGGAACAGGGACAGGACAAGGAGAAAGAGCCTCAAGCTGTGCCAGGGGAGGCTCAGGTTGGACATCAGAAGGAATTTCTTCACAGAAAAGGTTGTCAGGCCTTGGCAGGGGCTGCCCGGGGCAGTGGTGGTGTCCCCATCCCTGGAGGTGTCCAAGGAATGTCTGGCCGTGGCACTCAGTGCTCTGGGCTGGTGACAAGGTGGGGATCAGGCACAGGTTGGACTCAACGACTTTGGAGGTGTTTTCCAGCCCAAATGATCCTGGGATTCTGTGAGGGAGTGCTCACATCAGGCACCTCCAACATACCCAGCGTTGGTTTCACCTGTGCTTTCCCTCCCTCCCAACACACTTCTGCTCCCTGGGATGTGTCTAAACCTCAGCAAATCCCAGCTGTTAAATGGATCTGGGGCACCAGAGAGGTGGCACAGAGAGAATCCCAAGTCCAGCCACTCACATCCAGGTCTGCCATGGTCCCAGCTGGTGAGATGGGCACTCCTGGACTGCTCCCAGCCTGTGGGACACTCCTCACCCCCTCCATCCTACACATAACTCCAAGTTCTTGGTGTCAAAGAGCTTTCTTTGCCATGGATAGAGGGGAAAAGCAGGAGGAAAAGAAAAAACAAGCAAACCTAAGGAAGTTCAAGCAAAAGTGGAGCTCCCTGACTGAGGCTCAGGACATGCTTGTCCCCATGATTCCTCCCAAAACCTGTTAAGCTTTGCAGAGGACGCTGAAATAGGCTTAATGTTGTGCAAAAGCCTCTCCCAGCCTCTCCAGCACCAGGTTTGAACGGATCAGCCGTCAGGATCCCCCCGCAGGCTGGATGAGGGCTCCTGCATTCCCTGCTACCCTGAATTCCAAGGCCAAAGCCAAACAAAACAAGCAGAGCAAACCTTGCTCCTTCCCCTTCCCACTCCCAGCCAGGTGGGCGAGGCAAACCATTCCTGCTGAAATACATTTCCAGCTTGGAAAGGGCTCCAAGATTGGTTTGTCCCCTGGCCGAGCGTGCTGGCAAGAGGGGGAAAATACTATTAAAAATGAAATATATCAATCACTCAACAAATTATACTCCAAGATGTCCTTCAGGCAGGAGAGTCCCCTTCTTGGTGCTGTAGAGGACCCTAAAGAAAGAGACTTTTTTTAGGGACCACATGGGTTTCAGCAGCTGAGGGTGTCCATTGAAGGTGACCCTGCCCACGACAGGCACAAAACCTGGGCAGGGTTTTGCTGGGAAGTACCCTAGGAGGGATGGGAGCCACGGGATCATCGCAGAGCATCTCTGGGCTCATCTCTGCAGCCCAAGACACTGAGAAAACCAGCATGGACTGCTGCTGGGCTGGGAAGCACTGGGAGAAACCCCTGAACCACATCCCTTCCTCCTCCCTCCCTGCAGAGGATGCGCTTCCCTTCATCCCCTCGGTCACAGGGCTTTTCCCTCTGTTGTCATTCCTTCTCTGCAGCAGCATCCCAATTCTTCTGTCTGCGTTTGATATTGGGAATTAAAAATCAAAGCTTTCCTGGTGTTCAGGGCTGGCTGCAATCCCCTCAGAGGGATCAGCCTGGTCTGGCACAGCACAGTCGAGCTCAGGATACAAACAAGCTCTGTTATCACCTCTGCCTTTCACATCCAGGTAACTTTTCCATCGCTTCACTGCTTAAAGGTGAAACTTTCTGTATTTTGTGTCTGCCTGGACTGACTGAGAGGGAAAGTGGTTTGAAGAACATATTGTCATTTTTTTTGAAATTGTAAGCTATTGAAAGATGTTGTCCCCAGTGGTTTAAAAAGAAAATAACCACAGATGCACTTTCAGAACTGGAATAACATAAAAACAAGCACAAAAGTTTGAAACTGGTTCTGTTTCAAGCAAAACACTTGAAAATCAGATGAATAGATCACTTTGAGCAGGAGCAGATCTCTGTCCTTTTCAGTCAGCTTCTGCGTGATTCTTCCTTTTCTTTGCTTCTTTTTGTAGAGGAACCAAACTAAGTCCTTTTCCCCTCCATTCCTCCTCTGGCACTGCTGGAAAATCTTCCCATATTCCTGCTGCTGGAGTTTTGCAGGAGGCTGGAGTGGCTTTGTCAGGGGCAACAGCAGCCTGAGGAAGCTGAGCAGTGGGAGCCTGGGAAAGAAAGGAAGGTCTGCAGCCTCAGGCCCCTGTGTTGTGCAAAATACTGCAAAAACTGCTCTAAAAACTGATAATTCCCCTCATCTCTGCTGGTAAATACACCAGATTTCTTTCAGGAATGAGAGCTCTGCCCTCAGCTCAGCACCTGGGGACTCTCCTCACCCATGGAGGCACTCCAAGTATCCAGAGGACACTTGGACTCCATGGGATGAGGTTTGTGTGGGTACAGACCCCAATATCAACCAGAGCCCTGTTGTTGGGTTCAGTAAAGCAAATTTAGCTCCTAACCCATCTCTGATATGTCTGTTCCTCGTAGCCAGATGAATAATGAACAAATATAAATCACAAGGAATTTATCTGATGATGGCAAGGAGAGAAAAGGATGAATAATTTATTTGATGGATATTATTCATCCATCCATGGAGCCAGCCAAGTAATGAAAACATTTATTCACAAATCACTCTGTTGACAATCGAAAACTTTATACAAGAAGTAATTCATATGTATGATTTTTGACTCCCTAAAAAGCCAAAACAGAGAGCTGACCTTGCAGAGAAGTTAGAGTTGTGCCTATCTTTGACCCATCTCATGCTTTCCATCTCCTTTCCATCTCTGGGACTATGGAAAACAGATTTCCAGCTCTGAACACGACTTTCACCTGCAAGAGAAAACCAGAGCTGGACAGTCACCACCAAAAATCATTAAAACATGGCACGTAACTTTCCCATGAAGGCAAAGAGATGCTCTTGCCACCAGCCCAGCTCCATTCCAGAGTACAGGAGCCCCCTCCATAAATAAACCACTAGAAAGGCCTAAAAATAACTTTTGTTTTCTGCCAGAGGACATTCAGCTGCTTTCCAAGTCTTGTGCAGTTTATTCCATTATCAGAACTCCTCCATCCATCCCATCTTGGAACTTCCAGACGGTTTAAATAACCCAAATGTGTCCATATCCCTCTAAGTAACACCAACAATAGTCAGGCAAGGTTATAGCAGCCACAGATGAAAATATGCTATTTGTGTCCCCCCGAATTCCAGTCAGTGTTTTATGGCCTCAGCTCCTCTAAAATGGATCACAAATCTGCATGAAGTCCCCAGGTGAAGATCTCTGCATTAGGATCCTGCAAGATATTTAAAATCACATGAAGATGGACTGCTCCCTATTGGCCATCCCCATCCAGAGGCCCAGAAACACACATTATTCCAACATGACTAGAGGATAAATTGCCATCTGCTTGCAAGTAGGAGAAGAGGAAGAATTCCTATGGCCACAGCTCTGGAGCTGGTGAGCCAGAAAACTTGTCATGGTTCAATTAATCTCACAAAAAGAATCAAAATCACGGCTGCCTCTCTGAAATGGATGCAAATCTCCATTCCCCTCTGGTGAGTGAAGCGGGGCTGGCAATCCTGTCCAAGCAGGTTGCTTATGAGATTTTAGTGCTTCTGGGAAAGCACAACGGCACAATCCTGGGCATATGGCATTTGCAAGGTACTCTCTCCTCCCGGCTGAGATCGTTAGTGCAGGAGACAGGGAAAGGAGAATTAACAGGAAAGTTCAGGCAGGCTGAGCAGATGGCTTGGGGCTCTTCACAGCAAAGACCCTGAAGAAGAGCTGAGTTTGGGGGGAAAAGGTGGAAGGAATTAGAGGATCCTGGGCTGATTTAGGAAACAAGGCTGGATTTCACCCCCAATTCCCAGCAAAAGCTCAATAAAGGCAGACGTGGTCCCAGGTGACATTGTTCTTAGAACCCCAGGATGGTTTGGGTTGGAAGAGACCTCAAAGCTCATCTTGTTCCCACTCCATGCCATGGGCAGGGACACCTTCCACTGTCCCAGGCTGCTTCAAGTCCCCTCCAGCCTGGCCTTGGACACTGCCAGGGATCCAGGGCAGCCACAGCTTCTCTGGGGATCCAGTGCCATGGCCTCCCCACCCCCTGAGTAAAAAAATTCCTCCCAATATCCAATCCAAACCTGCCACCTTTCAGTTTAAAACCATTCTCCTTTTCCAGTCACTGTCTCCCCATACGAGAAGCTGCTCTCCCTCTTTTTTATAAACCATTTCAGGCATGGGAAGGGCTCTAAGGACTCCCCAGAACCTTCTCTTCTCCAGGCTGAACACCCTCAGCTCTCCCAGTCAGTCTCCATGGAGCAGAGCTGCTCCAGCCCCCTTCATCCCTATCTCCACCTGCAGCAGGACAGGATCTGAGCAGCAGGACCTCTTCCCAGCCCAGACACAGGCATTTGGTTGTTTGTTCAAATTAAAAAACCCCTCTGGCTCCTACTCCTCAGCACCCAAAGGGAGACCACCCAGCAGGACTCTCCCCAGCCCTGCTCAGAGCCAGCTCCAGGGGGGACCAGCCTTCACCCCAAGAAACAGCCCCTCCTCCCCCATCCTCAGCCAGGGCATCATGCCCATGTTTCCATCAAAGTTTTCAGTGGCACACAAAAATGGCCACTAAATTAGCAATGTTTCACGCAAAAAAAGAACTCAGAATTGGACTTGGAGCCTTCCCTGGAAGCAGAGCCTTGCCTGAGACACAATTCCCTGCTCCCCACAGGAATAGCTGATCTCTTAGAGAGCAAAACCTGCGTTATCCAGTCCTGCTCTCATACTTAGGGGCCATTTGAAACACCAAACACTCCATAAATGGGACAGACACCCCATTCCAACAGCAGATAACTGGGGAGCCTCTCTACATCCCAAGATCATCTTTATTTAATATACAGTGCTTCAATTTCTAGAGCCCCTCAGCAGCACTGTACTCAGAAGACCTAAAAAAATAAACACAGTTGATATTTTTTGAGTCTTAATGGCTTTAGTACCATTTATAAGTGGAATTTTCAGTAAAACCACTCCTGCCTGGAGAGCAGGATCTCACCGAGTGCCCAAGAACTTCAGAAATATTGAAAAGCTCCACCACAACCATTCACCTGCTGCATTTCCATTCCTTTCCCCGTAATTACCAAACCCAGCACATCCTATTAGCTACAATTAAGCCTCCAGAGGTGCCTACCAAGGCGGATTGAAGGGAAATTTGATCCTGCCAGCAAGATTTATTTAAAGAAGCAGAGAAACCTTCATCCTCAAGTAACTTCCTCCAGATTCAGCCAGCAGCTGAGGGCAAGGTCTCCCAAGCACTTCCCTGTCCTGATTCCCAGGAGGAAGGGATGCTCCTGCCTGTGGCATGGGGCTGGCCAAAGGGATGGAAGAGGGAAGGAGGAGCTGCTATTTCACATTTTTGAGACGTTTTTGGTTTTGCAGGCAGCCAAACCAGGCAGGAGGCACCAAACACCATCAGGCTAAGGCACCCTCGGGGTTTGCTGGGATGGGCAGGGAGGTCACTGATGTCCTGGGCAGGTCACCTCCAGCAGCTCCCTGGGTCCGGCCACCTCCGAGGGCTGGGTGGGAGCTGGAGCTGGGCATTGAGGAGAGCCAGCTGTCCTGGAGCTGTCCTGGAGCTGTCCTGGAGCTCCACCTAGTGCAACGCACCCGCGGCGCCCTGCGTTTATCCCTGGATCCACATTTGGGAACTCCAGGCTTCTGGAATCACAGGACAGCCAGAGATTTGTACTTTACAATTCCCCGCATCAGTAAATCAGTGCATTTCAGCTGCTGCTGCAGGTGACACCATAAAACACAGTTCAGGTGCATTGACAACCAGCGAGAAAGTAAAGAGACAGAGATCCTTAATTTTTTTTTTTTTTTTAATCCTCTGGTTTTTTCCACTTAGAGGTACTTGGGGCTACAAAAAGTGTTGCTCATGGGCAACACTCTGTTAAGAGCAAAGCAGGCACAAGGGTCAGGTGACAGAAACACAGCTCTGCTTTTCAAAAATATTCAGATTTTTCAGTTCTTTGAAAGCCTTCACCACAACAGATGTGCTCAGAGCTCCAGAAAAAGGTGTTTTCCCCTTAAACTCTTGCTGGGAGCTGTCAGCAAACAGGGAAATGCACCATGAGCAGGACAGGGTGAGCTCCTGGTTTTGTTTTAAGCACCAGTATCAAAGGGGTGGGGGGGGAAGAAAAATAAAGAAGCTTTTTTTGAAAAAGAGCAACATTAATTTCCAAAGGAATTGAGGGAAAAGTGGGATGAGATCCTTCTCACTGCTTTTTCCCCAAATACACTCAGCCGGACCAAGGCTCTCTCTCCCCAGTGTTCCAAGCAAATCCTTTTCCTAAAGCCCCTCTGCCATCCATGCCCACCATAACATCCCTGGATCCCAGGGTTTTCCCCTCCTCCTGCACAGCTACTCCTCAGGGAAGCAAAATAAGACTTTGTGCATGGTGTTATATTTTTAACCACAGCCGATATTCAGAGTTTCAACTCCTGAGAGGAAGGGGAGCCTTGAACAAAGGGAGATGTGTAAATACATGAATAAAGACTGAATTATTAACAGAAATAACTGTTAATTGTTTCCCTGCCAACTGCCAAGATGCATTAAAGAGGCTACAAAGGATTTCCAGCTTTTAACAGGTGAGGCAGTGGTGTTAAATGAAGGTCACAGAGGGATTTATACAATGTGCTACAACACTTTTGCTCACTTTTTAATTAAATATCTCTGCAGTGCTATTCCCTGGGAACTCCTGCTTTACCACTGCTCTAGAACTGCTACTTCCTGCTCCTTACAACTGCTCAGCTTTCCACGGAATCATGGGATCATTAAGTTTGGAAAGGAACTCCAAGGTCATCACTCCAAATGCCACCATTCCCAGTAAAATGTATTGCCAAGTGCCACACCTACTTGTTTTTTGAACATTTCCAGGGATGGTGACAACAAAATCTGTGCCCAAAATGTGAGGTTTTTCTTTCCTGGCTTGCAACAAACAGTGGTATATCCCCCAATGCACAACTCCTGCTGGGGAAACAGAAAAACTCTGCAGTGCCAGGCTTGGGAGTTTGAAAACTCTCAAAAAAAAAGAAATGAAAGCAGAAATGTGTTCATTCCTTGGAATAAAACACCTGTGGTTTCCCTCATGGCTCCAGGGCTGTGGGGTGCCCTGCAGGGATGGGCTAAAGCCATACAGAGCCCCCCAGGAATGCTCCATCTCTGTGTGGGCCCATCCGCTGCTGGTTTAACTTGGCTTTGAGTCCCATATGTCTTACGAAACCCTCTTAGAACAACTTCCAGAAATGCTTTTATTCCGAGGATGTTCTGACTTGAATGCATCTGATTCATCCCCCCCTCGAAATGACCCTTTTACAGCACAGCCTGAGCAGCCAAAGGGAAGCAGAGTTGTTTTCTCCCTGCTATTACAATCAAGTTGTTTGGTATAAAATGTGGCAGAGAAGTGAATCCATAATGTTCCTGGCAATGCAAGGAAACTGCTATTACCAGGAGGAAAATGCAGGTAGTAACTCTGTGGGTTTTTCTCCACTGGAACTGTAATTAATGTGGATGCTGTGCACTAAGTGCAGGGAGAAATACAGACTTCACAGCAGTGAAAATGCATCTCATTAACACTGGAACTACTGTATCGTCCAAATGCATTATGTTCAGCAAGGAAAAGCTGTGTAATTGAATTCCCACCAAAGCACAGTTCATCTGCATCAAACAGCACCGTGCTTATCCTGCAGCTCCTTCGGGCTGCTGCTGCAAATGAGGATTAATTAGGATACCTGCTCGTTACTCAGGGAGCAGGCAGACACTCCGTGGTCAGGCTGGGGGCTGCACTGAGAGGCTCTGCTCAAACCCCAGCTAGGGGCACCCCAAAGGTTTGGATCTTCTTGCACTCAGGATGCACCAAAGAGTCAAAATTTTTTTGTCAGGGAAGCAAATGCTGGTAAAAAAAAACCCAACAATTCAAAGGAAGGCACCTCTGCTGCATAAATACTTCAGTAATAATTAATAAGTGATTTATGGAATTGGGTTTGAATTATTCTAGGCTGGATTGGCTCGAGTGGCAGGGATGTGTATAAATCATTCTGTGCACAGCACCTCCCAATCCCAACATGCAGCTAATGAACCCTCCAGAGCCGAACACACTCCTCCTTCAGGAAGGACCCAGTGATCTGCAGCATTTTAATGGGTAAACTATTATTAATTTAAATAAATACATTAAAAACTCCCAAACACAGCACAGGGGAGGGTTTGGGAAGGGGTAGGAGGTATTCAGATGGAACAGCAGGGAGGTTTTGGAGATGTGGAGTTGGAAATCTGTGCTTTCACTCAATAGTCTCTCAGTCAGATGCAAGTGGGACTAATCCATCTCTTTGCTATAGCATCTCCCATCCATGGGCCCAGGCACTGGGGTGTGGAAGGGCAGCAGGAGCTCATTAAATGCATTTTATCTCATCATCATCATCATCATCATCATCATCATCATCATCATGTATTCCCCCTTTTCTTCCCCAGTCACGAGTTCAGCAGAGCCCTGGCACACAGCTCTCCAGCATCCCACCAGCAGCTTCCAGGCTGAGAAACCCCTGCCAACCCAAACCCCAGAGCTGTCCTGGACAGAGGTGCCTTGGGGCAAAGCAGCACAGGGGGAGGAGCTCAGCCCATCCCATGCTTGGTCCTGGGAGCATCTTCCTCCACATTCCCCCCAAATTCCTTAAGTCCCCCACGGTGAGAACGGATCAGACCCCCCAGCATCCCCTTTGGACCTCCTTTTGGGCTGTAGGGGAGGCAGTGGGAGCAATCCATCATCTTCAGCCTTTGGAAAGGCAGGGACTGCTGGGATATCATTTTAAACTGCCACTTGGGTGAATTTTACTCTCTGGAGGTGCAAGGGATGCTGACCTCTGGCTCACTCTGGCTCCCCAAACACGTGGGACATGATCCCAGCACTCCCAGGATCTCAGCGTGCTCACCATGCAGCCTGACACACCCTGCTTCTTCTGTGCTTCAAATCCCACCATTCAGCTCTAACGAGGAAGTAATTTTAATTAAGGAAATTAAAAATGCATTTGCGCTGGAATTTTAAGTATGTGTTAATTTGAAGGCAGGAAAAGGAGCCCTCCAGCCAAGTCAGGATGTGTTTGTGTCAGGAGCAGCAGGGGATGGGGACGGGAGGAGAGCAAGGGGTCTCTGCATCTCCTGGGGACACCAAAGGGCCCCTGGGGAGCAGGGGCAGGGCTAAAAGGGAGGACCAGCAAAAGGCAGAGCAAACCCCCAGCTAAGGAGGACTCCTGCTAATTCCATTTCTGCAGGAGGCTGGGGCCACGTGGGAGCTGACCTCTCAACAAGCAACAGGACAAAAGGAGTAGGACAAATTGCACCAGGAAAGGTTTGGGTTGGATATTAGGGAAAATTGCTTCATGTAAAGGGCTGTCAAGCACTGGAAGAGGCTGCCCAGGGCAGTGGTGGGGTCACCATCCCTGGAGGGATTTAAAATCTCTGTGGATGTGGCACTTGGGGACATGGTTTAGTGGTGGGCCTGGCAGAGCTGGGAGAACAGTTGGTAGTCAATGATCTTTGAGGGCTTTTACAAACTTATCGATTCTACAGTTCTATGAAAATAAGCCAAAAAACATGTCAGAAAATCCTTCAGAGAAGCTCTGAAGCCATGAGGCTGCTGTTCCCAAGCTGGCCCAGGTCCCCACGGGCTGCAGTGGCCTCTCGTGTCCCCTGCATGGACAGCCCCCAAGGGCTGAGACCCACCTGGAGATGCTGGGTCCTGGTTCCATCCCCTCCTTCCATTGCTGCTGCTCTCCACAGGACTCCACCAGCAGTGTCCCAGGCTTTCCACAGGTGCCACCAGCCCAGGGGAGCTCGCCTGAGTGACAGTGCCACAGGGAGGTGGCTTTTGGCCAGAAGGAAGGAGATGCTTCTCATTTCATGTCCTTGCAGCAGAGACAGCCCAGAGAACTCTGCAGTGCATGGCTCAGCTTAATGCAGCTGGGTAACAGTCCTATCGACTAATTAGTTAAGTAATACCCAGCATTATTAATGCTGCAGCTCTGCCATCACCAGTGTATTTATAATAATAGCGTTCCCACTGTAATGGCATTAATCATAATGGATTTACTAAGAAATTAAGGGGGAAGGGATATTATCTCCCTTGGGAACAGCACTTGACAGCAGCCCTACTCACTGTGAGGATTTGGATTGGTTTAATTCCCAATATCTCGCTCGTTAATCTGCTTTTCCAGTGCCCCTCACAAACACCCCTCTGGGAGTGCAGCCACGGCAGGATGGAGGCAGGACAAGCACAGCCAGGTGAGCGGGGTTCAGCCCAAAGGAATCCTGGCAGAGGCTCAGCACAGCCACCAGGGTTTTGTCATGGGATGTGAGGGCACAGTCCTGTCCTGCCTTGGTGGGCAGTTTCCACTTCTGGGCATCATCCTCTTCCCCAGGCAGTTTGCTCATTCTCAGCTCCATGCTCAAAAAACTCTTTTGGCTTTTCCATGGGAGCAAGGAATGTTCAGCATCTCTTCCCAACAATTACAACAAGCACTGAAAGGTTTTATTGTTTTCCCATAAACCTTTCTCCTCATCAGGCTTCTAGTTCAGGACATTTGGACCAGCAGCAGCTTGTCTGCGCCAGGAAATGCAGTGAGACACCCACAAGGCTCAGACCCACCACCCTCACCAGCACCCATCCATAATCAGTGCATCCAGCTTTTACCAGCAGCTCCTATTTGATAAAAATGAAAGCTTGATGTATCTTCTGAAAGTCCGATGATCTGCAAAAAGTTAAATTCTGCTGAATATTGAAGTTTGATAAAAATTAAAGCCTGAAGTCCAAAAGTGATCCAATGATTTTTTTACCAGGAGTTCAGCTTTCTTTGGTTAGTTTATGGCTCTGCATAAAGACAGAGAGGTTTTAACACAACTTGCAGTAAACCCCTCTGATGCCTTACCCAGGAGAGCAGAGATGCCCTGGAAGGTATTCACCTGCCAGCAGGAAAACAAGCTGGAGGAAAACTGCTTCCAGAGCTCTGAAATCCCTGAAACCCTCGGGGCTGATGTCCCCAGCGTGCGCAGCTGGCTGTCCCCAGCGCTGGCCTCCAAGGAAACATGGGAATTCCACAGCTAGTGAGTACCTGGATTTATTGTCCCTGTCTTCTGCATCACACAGAGGACCTGAGGACACCTGGTTCATTTCTTCATCCCAAGTTCTTGATAGAGAAATAAACACATTTGTCCCTTTTTTTTCGCCTGTTTACTATTTTTTTCTTTTTCTTTTCTAATTAAGGAGAGGGATGGGCCGAGGTTCATGAGTGCCCAGGGACAGCCCCAGCCCTCAGCCAGGGAGGCCACAGTGGGGCCTTTCCGGGGCCTTCTCTTCTATCAGCTGAGCAACCCTAACTCTCTCAGCCTGTCCTCAGTGCAGAGGGGCTCCAGCCCTCGCAGCATCTCCAGGGCCTCCTCTGCTCTCACTGCAACAGCTCCAGGTCCTTCCTGTGCTCAGGAGCCCAGAGCTGGGGCAGGGATGAGCCCTTGAAGGGCTGCAGCTTCATGGGCAAGAGTGGGGAATGTTGTGTTAACCCTTGACAGGAGCTAAAGAGCTCTGGTGCCGAGGGATAAAACCAAAGGAATGAGAGCTGCGCTGGGCAGAGTTCTGCTGCAAGCGTCGGTTCCTTGGGGAGTCTGCAGTGATCCATTAGGAGCAGATCCTGGGTGTCCCCTTGTCCTGCCCCCAGCCCGGGGTGGCTGCAAGGGGCGGCTGGGCCTGGCCATGGGTCCATGCCCAGCTCAGCTCAGAGCTCCCTGTGCTCCCACAGGCACCGGCTCCAAAGCAAACCCTGCCTGTGGGGACAGTGTCCCTGCCGGGCTGGCTCCCTGCAGCTGAGGCCAGGCCTGCAGCACCCGGGGGTGCCCACGGAGCCAAGATTGTCTCCAAGGATTCCTGGAGCCTGACCCAAAGCCAGAGGCCCCTGTGCTGAGGCTCCCTCCAGGCTGGCTCCAGCCCCTCAGGGTGCCCGGGGCAGGGGTGCCCCAGGCCAGTGCAGCCTCGGCAGCGCCAGGGTCACCGAGGGAGGAACCGTGGGTGAGGCTCTGCAGGGCCACGCAGGCTCGGCCCTGCTCCCACAGGAGCTCCCATGGGACAGGGCCGCCGGGATTTGCCCCTACAGACACCAAGGGTGTGCAGAGCAACTGCAGGGAGAGTGGGACCTCTGTCAGTGGGACCCCCTGAGCACAGGGACCCCCAACCCCAGGGCGGCCATGCCAGCACCCCCAGGGACCTCCATCCCCGGGAACCTGGAGCAAGTGGAAACCACAGCTCTGCAAACACTGCCTGTGCCCAAAGGAATTGCAAAGGGACCCAGGTTGTGAAAATCAAGGACAATTTATTTACAGAAGAGCAGCAACAACAATGAACTAGAGAACATATTTACAATATAAGAATCTTTATAACAACAACAATCTATAGAACATATTTACAGAAGGGCCTATATAACAACAGCTACCTAATAAACATATTTACAGAAAAATAGTGAAGAAAAAGATGTAAAACATATGTACAAAATTAAACAGCCATGGCCAGCCGTTCAGTCAGTCCTGGAAGAGAAGGAAGCAGCACGGTCACTCCCCTGTGGCCCTGAGAGCTGTTCCCTGTGCCCCCAGGCTGGCACATGCTGGCAGAGCAGTACTCTGCTGCCAGCACTGAGCCCAGCTGGGGCTGGGAGCCAGGCCCCAGGCACTGGGACGGGGCTGTCATGGCCCAAAGCAAGTGCAGGGCAGGCTGGGGGTGGTGCTTGTGCCCTCCGAATCCAGGGTCCAACCGGGGCACCGTGTCCCTGAGCAGAGCCAGCCAGCCCAGCCCCAGGCTGGTGGCAGGGGACCCACTCTGCCTGTGGGCAGGGCATGGGAGCACCTGCCTGTCCTGCTGCTGGGGTCAGTCCTCATCCCAGCACCATGGGCTCCTCCTCATCCTCCTCATCCACTTCCATCTCCTCGATGTCATCCTGCACATCAACCTCCATCTCCTCAACAAGGTCTTCCAGATCCACCTCCATCATTTCTTCGTGATCTACCACGATGTCCACTTCCATCTCCTCCTCTGTGTCTCTGGCAGTCTGCATCAGCGAGCACAACCTCAGAGTGGGGTCCCTGTCCCACACCATCCCCCAGGGTTCCAACCAGCCTGGGCAGTCGAGGGGTGGCCAGCTCTCTGGAATGGCCCTGTACCTTCACTGGGAGAGGAGTCCACATCCTGCTGGGTCTGGTGCTTCAGTCCAGACAGCAGGAAAAGTCCAGAAGGCAGGAACAACTCAGGACTGACAGACGTCACGGAGACCAAGCGAGAAGTGACCGCTGGCAGCGGGTGAAAGGTGTGTTGTGCTGCTTTCCTGGAAGCTCCATCTGGAACATTCTGGGAGCTGTGATGTCACAGGAGTTCTGGGGGCACCTCCACAGTGGTGGATGGGCATCACACAATGATGGAATCTTGGGATGGCTTGGCTTGGAAGGGACCCTAAAGATCCCTAAAGATCTCATTCCAACCTTTGCGACCTCCCACCAGACCAGGTTACTCAGGGCCCCATCCAGCCTGGTCTTGAATGTTCCCAGGGATGGGGCGTCCACAGTCTGTGCCAATGTCTGACAGTCACACTGGAGACAAACCTCTTCCTCAGACTGAACCTAAATTGCCCTTCCTCAGTTTCCAGCCATGCCACCTTCTCCTCTCCCCACAGGCCCTGCTGAACACTCTGTCCCCATCTTTCCTTTGGGCCCCTCAAGTCCTTCATGGCCACACTGAGGCCACCCAGGCTCCCCCACCTTGCCTGCTCCTTTCCCAGCAGTCACATTCCTCTGAGGCTCTTTATGGCTTTTCTCTCCCTGCTGTCCCAGACTAAAATAGCCCCTACATCTCCACAGCAGCTCTCCACCTTGTTCCCATAACTGTGGAACAACACAGCCCATCTCCACCAGGCTGCTGTGGGGTTAAATACAGAACTGCCTGTTGTACCTGTGCCCATAAATAAATTCCAAAGTATGCCCTTAGTACTGTTTTGTCCTGGTTATTTTGACCTTGCTAGGAGTGAACATCACCTGTGGGAGAAGCTGGGATGGTTCGTGGGGTGTGGGAGCAGGGGGTGTCACAGGGAGGGACACCCCAATAGGTGGGAACAGGCCACAGGCAGATTGAAGGAAGCTTTCAGAGGAATTTAAGGTGAAGACTTCAAGTGAAACCTTAAATTGAGAGTGAACAGCTGGAGATGAAGCCTCAGCTGCAGGGTCAGTGTTAGTGCCCATGCTGAGAAGCCACCACGGGTTGCGGATCAGGGGTGGGAGGGGTGAAGTGTGGAGAAAGATAATTAACTGAGCAGAGATCAGGAAGATTAGTGCTAATACTCTCTGAGAGCAAACACTAGAAAGGTGCCCTGGAGGATTTTGCAGTGAGATCAGGACATCACAGTCCCTTGGCACAGGGGATGAGCCCACAGCCACCGTGCCCTGACAGCCCTGGTCTGGGCAGGCACGTGGGAGGAGCATCCCTGGTCCCCAAAAAGCTCTCCCAGCAAACCCCATGCACACACAGCCCCTCTGCTCTGTGTCCTTTTGCTCTTCCAATTTACTGTGTGCTCATGTCCCTTGGCTCCTGGCCAGGGGATCTGCAGGGTACCAAGCTCCCTGCAAACAGAAGGAAGTTCTCCAGGATGTACTGGTGGGATTTTATGAGATGTATCAATATTTGCTCAGGACTGAGGTGAACCTGAACTGAACAAGGCTGAGAAATAATGTCAGATATTGGACTGGGAAGTGCTGTGCCAGCTCATGATGGTGGCTACTGAGGCATCACCAGCTGTTCAATTAAAAATGCTCCTTTTTCCCCCTTTTTCTCCCTCTTCTTTTTGTTTTAACTTTATATTTTAACTTATGTGCCAGGCAGAGCTGCTCCGTGTTGCAATAAAAGGTTGTTTTGCATTTTATCTCCGTACCATTGCTGGTCAGGTAGAGCTGAGACAAAACGGACAGAAACCCATCCCGGCATTGCCCTCTGCTGGCAAATCCCTCTCGGATAAGCCTTTCCTCTGTGTTCTCCCAAAATATCCTGGGGAGCAACTGCTCTGCCTCGGGATGCTCATCTGGGCACCGAGAGCATCCCCAAATCCCGGTGGCACCGGCAGCCTCAGCCGGAGGGATTGGGCGAGGAAGACGTTCTTGGAGGTTTGGTGCAGGCTCTGGGTGCTCAGGAAAGCAGCCGAGAGACTGGAAAGGGGGGCTGGAGCCGTTCAAGGGCCGGGCTGACCCCTGGGGAAACAGGCAGCTGGAAATGAAAGTAGGGGAAATGCTTTTCATTGAAAGCTGGCAGCCACTGACCCCGTCAGAGCACGGAAATATTGGCCTCTAATTTACGGAGGTTTAATGGGGTTCAGGAGAGAGGCACAGGAAGTGGTTTTTTGGGAGTTGGTTTTCCAGAGAAGGGGGATGAGCTGAGTGATGAGCCACTGCTACTTTTGGGTGGGATCGGGGTGCCCTCAGCAGCATCACCTGTGCCCCATCACCTCTGTCCCCCGAAGGAAGGCCGGGCACTGGCAGAGCTCCCCGGCTTGGGCCCCACACTTGGGCCGAGTGGCTTGTGCCCAGCAGCCGCAGTTAGTGGCCCCCGAATCTCGGGGAAAGAGCCAGGAAGGGCAGGCAGGAGCCACTGCCGTGCAGCCAGCTGTGCCAGCTGTGCCAGCTGTGCCAGCACCCCCACAGTGGGGAGGCATCCCGGTGTCCCACACCTGTCTGACCATGAAAGGCAGTTTTGCCTCCGAGTGCTCGAGTGGGAAATTGCAGGGACTGTCCTGTGCTCCGGCATGGCTTGGAAAGGTGTTGGTGTGTCCCTGCAGCGGCTGAGGGGGAGCGGAGAGCACGGATATTGGGAAAGAATCCTTCACCTGAGGGCGGTGAGACCCTGGCAAAGGTGCCCAGAGAAGCTGTGGCTGCCCCTGGATCCCTGGCAGTGTCCAAGGCCAGGCTGGACAGGGCTTGGAGCAACCTGGGATAGTGGAAGGTGTCCCTGCCCATGGCAGGGGTGGCACTGGATGAGCTCTAAGGTCCCTTCCAACCCAAATCTGAGGATTCTGCAAGCACAGCACAGACAATGAGCCAATCCAAAGCAGCACGAAAAGCTTTTAGGTTGTGTCTCTGCAGGATATCGCAGTCTAAACCCCGCTGGTGCCTGGGTTATTTGGGATCCTGAAGAGAGAGTGCTGCCAATTCAGGACCCTATAAAGCCCTAGAAGCCTCAGTTCTACCGAATCCCAAAGCCATCTCCTCCCTAATGCCCACAGGTGAGTCCCAGGAGCTGCAAAGGTTTAGGAGAACTCACCATGGATGGGGAAGATCTGCCCAAGCCCTGCACATCATGTCCCCATTTCCTGCTAACCAAATCCCTCTGAAAACCTCCTCCCATCACACATGGGGAGCTGGTCAGGAAGCAGGAGGGACCAAGAGCAGGAGCACAAGTGCAGCTGAACAGTTCAGCAGAGGACAGGAGAACGCAAGGACAGCAGAAGGGTGACATGAGCCTGCCCCTGACCCAGCTGGATCCAACCTCCTTCACTGCCAAGGAACAGCCAGTGAGGGAAGCTGTCAGCCACAGCTCTGAGAGGACACACGGGAGGAGGTCACCAGCTTCCCACAACACAGACAAGGAAAGGGAAACCTCTCATAATGACCAAAAACGTGGCCTCAAAATCCTACCAGATGAGCAGCTCAGGAGATGTCCAGCAGAGCTGAAGGCCTGGAGCCAGGGGAGGGGAGGAGAGAGGGAGGGATGGGGCTGGGCTGCTGAGAGCCACAAGATCTGGAAAGCATCACTTCCATTTAATGGACCTTGACGTTTGAAGATGAGGTTGAGAGCTCTTTTCTGTGCCACAGGGCTGAGCAGCCGAACGCGACCGGGATTTAGAAGGGCAAAAGCTTTCCAGATGATCAATGCAATTTTGTCATAAGAACCAAAATAATGATAAAAATGAGCAGGGGAGAGAGGGAGCATTGGGCATTGCATACAAATGTCAACCTGAGGGTGCTCTCAGCAGGGCCCTAATAAAGGGATTAACCTGTTCTGCCAATTAGTGGTGTTACACCTCTTGAGGGAGAACAAACTCATCCTTCCAGGCTGATTCCATAAACACACTGCATTCAGGGCCTTCTATGAGCTGAGTGCTTTATTAAAAGGAGTGAGACTTAAACACACATCTGCAAAGGGATTAGAGAGAGTTGCCACTGGTGTTGGCATCTGTGGGGCTGGAGCCACAGTGCCAAAATAACCCAGAAGGCTGGAACACGCTGGGGGCACCCCCAGAGTGGGGAGGGCATCCCAAGGGAGCTGTGGAGGGATGGAGCACCCTGGCAGAATCCACAGCAAGGCAGCCCCAGTGCAGCCAAGGGGGTCCCCAGCCCTGTCTGCTCTTTGGATGCCCTGAACTGTCAAACACTCACCTGGCACCCAGAGTGACAGAAGTGTCCCCAGAACCCCAGGATGTGTCACTGGGGTTGTGCCTGGGGGTGGAGGAGCTGCAGCATCACAGGAGTGCCCGGTGGGATTCCGTGGTGGGGTTTAGCAGAGGGAGCAGGCCCAAGGGAGGGAGAGGAGGAAGAGAAGCACGAGCAGCTTCGCCCAGGCTGGGACCTCCAGGCCACCAGTTCTGTCCCTCAAGCTCCTCCAGAGCAAGCAAGGCAGGGGCTTCCGGCTCCAGCCGGGGCACAGCACATCCCACAGCACCCACAGCAGCACCGTGGCACACAACAGCCCTGCAGGAAAGCCCAGCACCAGACACGTGCAGGACTCCAGAGCGTGAGGGTCAGCTCAGGGCTGGGGAAACGGAGCAGATGGCACTGGACAGGAACACTGGCATGAGACAAGGCAAGGGCAGAGCGGGGATGTGCTGCTGGAAGAGCTGCAGCAGGGTCGGTTTGGCAGTGGAACAAGGTCAGCTGGCCCCAGAGCAGGGCAGGGCCCCAGGGGTGAGGTGTCACAGGAAGGGGGAACGTGGCAGAGTGGGAAGGCACCTGATTTATGGCACTAAAGTGACAGCCATGGCCTCTCACTCCTAAGGAAATGTCCTGTCCTGGGTGTGGCTCCAGGGGACACTTCCCTGCAGGCAGAGCAGATAGGATCCGATGGCTTTTTCTGGAGAAGTTGTGCTCTCCCTCAAATGCTTCAAGTACCAAATTGTACATTACAGATTTTAGAGAGGACATTCCCTCCAGTGCATCCCAAGAAGTGGTCCCTGGAACACTCCATACCCACCTGTGAGGCTGAAGGCTCTCCAGAGAGCCCTCAGCACCAAGCAGCTCACCAGAACCTGCTAATACCCCATTACTAACCCAACACACACTAACAACTCACCAGGGAAGCAAATGGAGAGCAATTTGCTCCCCTAGTGGCTGCTGGCGCCCCCCATTCCCTGCCTTTTTAACGTTGCACTGAAGTTAAATGTCCACGTCTTAGAACAGTCCCAGAAGAGCATCTCCTGGAGAGAGAAGCACGAAAGGCATTTCTACACCTGGAAAAGATCCAGCTGGAGATCAATTTGACAGAGAGCACTACTGGGCAGAGCTATGGACTTCCATTATTCCTGGAGGAACAGTCCCCCACCTGCTGCACAACACAAGGGCTCTCCAGCCCCAGGGGTGATGTCTGCTCAGGTTTATTTATCCTGTTTATCCACCTCAGCCTCTCAGCTTTTCCAAATGCTCTGTGAGTGTTCACCCTGTTCCAAAGGTACAAACACAGATCCTTGGAGTGAGTGGACCATGAGCAGCCACCAAGGAGGGATCCCTTTCCTGCCTCCTCCAACCCAAATGTGAAGCACAAATCCAAAATGCTTCCCTGACCCTCCTGGCATTGTGCTTCCCTTGGATCCGAGTACAAATGCCATGTCCTGGCTTCTCCACCTGCACAACAGCCATTCCCTCCACACAATGCTGCAAGTATTTAGGGGAAAAGCAGGGCTGAGGCCCTTCAGCCCAAATGAGTGTTTATAGAAAATCTCAGAATGGTTTGGGTTGGAAAGGACCTTGAAGCCCATCCAGTGCCACCCCTGCCATGGACAGGGACACCTTCCACTATCCCAGGCTGCTCCAAACCTCATCCAGCTTGGTCTGGGACACTTCCAGGGATCCAGGGGCAGCCACAACTTTTCACCTTTGCTTTGAATGAATCACTCTCATAAACACATACGACAGCGACAATGTATTCCACCTTCCTCAGATTTCAAAACCAAGGATTATCCATACACTGAAGCCACCTGGATCCCAAGATCTCTGCTTGTCTCCTTGAACAGCTCCACAACACTGACCCAGCTGCAAACTGAGTCACCTGATGAGGGTAAGTTAATTGAGAAGAGCTTCCCAGCAGGAACTAGAGTGGCTTTCCCAGGAAAGGGAAACCCTGGGCACTGAGAGGCAGCTACAGAAACAAGGGCAGCTGCCTCCTTCTCCACTGCCCTGTGGTGCTCTGGACAGGGCAATTCTGCCCTCAGAACCAGTCTGAGCAAGGCAGCAAAATGTTTATTGTAAACATTTCAGCTGCTCACTGGTATTATGCAATAGATAAGGAATTCAGGGATACCCAAAGCAGGAAGTCCTCAGACATATTAATAAATTGTAGGATTAAGAAACCATCCCATGATTTATTAAAAGGATCAAGAAAGAAGAGGTTGTAAGGGCTGAGGTTGTCATCACTGTGTGGCTCAAAGTAACCAGGAAGCACAACACAGCCTCCCTGCTGCCTTTCCTCTGTGTTCAGGTAAAGCTGAGTGAACAGGAGAGCCAAGCTATCCCAGGACACAGCTGGGCTGCAGCTGCTGCCCCTGCCAATCCCAGTTCTGAGCTCCCACATCAGGAGCTGAACAGCATCAACAGTGCTGATGGGATTGGGTTTTCCCTCCCCGCTCCACCTCAATGCTCCTGTTGGGACACTTCACTACAGATGTTCCCCTGTAATTCCTAGAATAAAATACAGCTGCTTTTACAACATCTGTTACCAGAGTGCACAGCAGAGATCATTTCCACGATGAAAAACATAAAGCCAAAGGCCCCAGCTCTGCTCCTAAACCTGTTGCTTCAAATTTAATTCAGCTCTGATTTCTTCTTAGTGTGGGGATTTTTACATAGAACAGAATCCCAGGATCCCTGACATTGAAAAAGACCTCCAAAGTCATCAAGTGACTGATCCCCACCTCATCATCAGCCCAGAGCACTGAGTGCCACAGCCAGTTGTTCCCTGGGGACCCCAACACCTCCTTGGAGAGCCCATTCCGATGTTTAACAACTCTTTCCATGAATAAATTCCTCCTGATGTCCAACCTGAACCTTCCCTGGTGCAGCTTGAGGTTCTTTCCTCTTGTCCTGTCCCTTATTCCCTGGGAGCAGAGCCCAACCAAAGGTCAGCTGGCCCTAGAGTGGATGTCCCTCATGCAGAAAGAGGCCAAAGTACACCTAACCCACAGGCAGATGATTGAAACAGGACACAGAACTGACAACAGCAGCCACAGGTGAAAATTAATCGAGATATTTAATACAGTGCAATCCATAGTAGTTTCTTAATTAAAATAATTGTGTGCATGTATCTGAATGGGTTATCAATTATCACCAAAAAGCAATAAACATTGTAGTGCTATGTAGAAAAATGTACAACTGAACTTGAAACCTTCCCTACTTCCGAGAGAGTGTGGATCAATTGCAAATCATTCTCACCAATTAAAATGGGCACAGTGACTACGTCGTTGCGGTGACAGACACAGGGCTGGCCACACAGCAGTCAAGGGATATAAATAGAACTGGCAAAGAACTAAAAACCTAAAGCACCTAAAACACAATAAAGAAGCCGACGGGGGCTTACGACTTTTCCTGGTTTTTAAATGCCTTACAAGACTCCTAGACACACTTAAACTGACTTAAAATTACAGAGTGTTTTTTCAGCTTATTTCAATTCAATATATGGCCCAAATTGAAGATGAAGATCCAGCAGTGGCAGGAGCACAGTCCAAAAGCTGAGTGTTTGATTTTGCAAATACCTTTTCTACAGAAATTCAACCGTATCGACAGCAGGCAATTCCCCTGCTCCCTCTTCTCTCCTCTGGGCAGACCATGCTATGCAGAAAACAGCAATGCAGTTCCCACTGCTCTGGGTTAAAATTAAAGATAAAGACATTTTGCTTATGCTTCCTCCTCAACAAAACACATTTGCACCCAGGATAGGTAACCAAAGTCTTTTTTCCAGCCAGGTGCTGCTGTGGTTACATGGTTCCTGCCCAAGCTTCCAGCTCTTTCATGTCATCATCCTCTTCTTCCTCTTTCTTCTTGGCTGCAAAGTCACAGAAGAGAACAAGTGAGTGGCAATCCTGACAGAACCCATGGCCTCTGTGCCACTGACAAACCAATAAATGAAGCACCAGCTGTGGACAAAAAATACACCAAACCTTTTAGAACTGAAGTAAAAGGTGCTTTGCTGAAAGAGCCAGCATGGGCTAAACTTCCTGATATTCCCAACTTGGAGTGGAAAAAGACAGCAGCTCACACAAGAAGAATGCAGTGAGCATGAAAAGTTAAGGTGTAATGTTCTTCCATAATTTCCAAGCCTCCAAGCCCCTTTCAGAGGATGCAGCTCCTCACAGAAACTCATCTGGTGTCTCCAGGATTAATCTCTTCCCCATCAAAAATAAATCCCTTATTCCATCATTCAGCCCTCAAAATGCAAGAAATGGGGTGTTTGGGTCAGGCAGGTACAGAATTTGGAGGGGCTGGAGAGCCCTGGGAACATCCTGGCTGCCACCTTGTCCTCATTCCTGGCTGTTCCAGGGGACAAAATGCTTCTCTTTGTCATAACACGACAAGTCCAGTTTCCATTAACTCAGCAAAAAAGGTCTGAACCCACAAATAGCTGCAATAATTTTGGAAAATGCCAAAAAGAAAAGAGTGAAACAATTCCTGGTCCAAGTGGTTTATGTCATTCCAAATGAAACATCAGGAGAACTGAGTCAGCTCCAAGCTCGAGACCTCTCATTTTATACAAGTGTGGAATTTGAGTTTCTATATTAAGCTCCTCCAGCCTCCATTAAACAAAAACAGCTTCTGCCTGAATTTCTTCTGACACCACCACCAACAAAATTCCTCTTTCAGACTGACTAAAGCCAAAATCCAGACAGCTCCTAAGAACTGGAAAAGCAGGAGAGCTTGTGGTCATTTTCCCTTCACTGAATAAAAAGGAGGTAACAGAGTCAGTTTTACCTCAGAAGTCACATTATTATTCCCAAAAAGACAATTACATGTGAACCTGAACCATGAGGGAAAATATTCCCTTTGGAATTCTGACCCATGGTAATCACAACCAAACTTTTAATCCCAATGTTAAATCAATCCTAAGTGAAAAACAATTTAGGTGAAAAAAATAAACCCACACAAAATCCCCACCCACCACCACCCCAGAATCCCAATTTTTCCCAAGTGCCAGCCTTGGAGGCAGCTTTATTGAAGCAAAAAGTGCCACTTAAACACGTTAATGGAATTCTCATTTCCTTCCAAAAGCAGTTTAACATAAATCCTATGAAACACTGAGCTTTATACTTCTAGTTTTTACTACCAAAATAGTACACAATTTTTATTATTTTAGGGCTTCCATAAGTTTTATACTGTGTAGCTCCCTAAATATGTCCACAATTACAACACCTCTGCACAATTACTGCACCTTGGTGCAGTCAAAAAATGCAAAGAGTACATTTTGCTCCAAGACATTGTGTTTTAAGACTATTCAGAGAAAAAAACCTCATTAAACCAGTCAGGCAATAAAAAGGTAATGCACAGGTTTATTTAATCTACTCCTCCTAAATCTGATAAAGTGTCAGATTTCAGATATTTTGATAGAACTGCCTCCCCTCTCACCAACCCTGGTCAGCAGTTCTGCCTGGCAAAACACAGTAGGCAAACACCAAATGAATGATGTCGGAATCAAAGCAGTGTAACACACGAGGAGCAGTGGCACAAAGCAGAACCTTGGTGTCTGCCAGGGCCTGCTGCTTCCCACATCCATCCCAGCCTGGAAAGGCAGCAGGATAATTACAGTTACACTGACCACTTGGGATTATTTTCATCCTCTGGGTTTTCAGACTTTTTTTCCCTAAGTAAGGACATGGAATAGAGCTGCAAAGTCTACAGTTTATCATTTTCAGGCAGATTCAGGCTCGTAAAGCTTCACAGCCCATGAATGCTGCCAGAGGTGTCCCAACTCAGCTGAATTCCAGGAGGAATCACTTCAGTTCATACGAGAGGCATCAGTTCAGATTTACCAGCAGCTTTGAACCCTCTGTGTAAATGCAAACATTTCTTCCTTCATGTAAAATCCTCCCACAAGCTAAAATTCCCTGGATATGTGCTCTAGGACAGGGGTGACCCTCACTTTGGGTCTGCCTGGCTTGAGTAGTGCAGAGGAGGCCCCAGCCTTCCCAAAGAGGAGACCCCAAGGACAGATCCTCCCAAAAGCCAGAAAAGCAGGGATCAAATTAAACCCAAAGCAGCAGCAAGGAAGCATGGATCCATGGGGGAATCCAAACCAGGCTAATGGATGGACTGGATGACCCTGGAGGTCTTTTCCAACTTTAATGATTTTATGAGTTAATTCACTGTCCACTCCCTTTTACAGCCCCAGGGTGTTTGTCAAGGTTATTTCCTTGTTGGGCCAGCAGCACCTGGAAAAGGCTTCCTTTTCCCACACCTCCACTGTCCCCTGAGCATCACCCAGGCTGCAGATAACCTGGATGAGCTGGAACAGAAAACAACTGCTCCTGACAGGGAGTGATTTCTGGGCTTCTGTGAAAGGCAGGTTCCCCCCACAGAGCAATGGCACTGGGTGTGATTTGGGACTCGGGAAGCAATTCCTGCAACCACATCTCCCAAATCCAAGGAGCTGGCAGATAAATAAGAACACTTTTAACAATCCAGGATGCTTCAGGGAAAGGCTGATCCATACCTGGCTTGGAGGGTATTGATATTGAGGGCACATTTGGTAGTGGTACTGTCTCCGGACCACTGATTTCCAGCAAGTTTTTGTCTAGTTCTTCTTGTTCTAGTTCCTCTAGTTCTGCCATGAGTTCATCCTAGGTTTTTAAGGAGAAAGAAAAAAAAAAAAGAAGGAACTTTAAGTCATATTTATTAACAAATAAATTTAGCTGATCATGTTATTAAAGAAAATAGCATCAGAGCAAAGTAAGGAGATGAGGAGTCTGATTATTAACTGAGTCCTGTACTAGGATCTCTTGGAGGGTGAGGAGGGTGGGGAAAGCAGAGAAGGGAAGGAGAACTCCAAGTGCAAATATTTTCAGGTCAGGCCACCCAGACCACTCTCAGCATAAAGTCCAGGTCACAGCCACCAACAACTTCCAGGAGAGATTTCACACCCCAGAACTACACCCAGGCACACACAACATGCAGATCTTCAGAGAAGTGGCTCCTCCTAGGATCCACAATTCCTGGAGGGATTTAAAAGCTGTGCTGCTGTGGTGCTCAGGGTCTGTGATGGGGCTGGCAGTGCTGGGTTGGACTCCATGATCCCAAGGCTTCCCAACCCACAGGATTCCATGACTCACTGACATGAAGAGAAGCAAATTGAAAGCCATACCTCATCAAATTCCTCCCCAAATCCTACTGGCTTGGAGATGGCTGTAGAGATCTCATCTGCCAGCTCTTGCTGTTCTGCAATGTCCTGCATTAATTCATCTACTTTATCAATGTCCCTGCAAAAGAAGGGAACGAACATTCAAATCAACATTTAAAACTGCAGTTCTTGGGTTCTGCAGAAATGTCACACCACGGTGACATTTCCAAGGCCCTTTCCCCAAATACACTTTGCATGCAAGTCTGGATTTTATCCCCTTGCTCTCAACACAATTAGAGATATATTTTTAGCTTTTCCCTGCAAGCTTAGCCCCCAGCAGTTATACAGACACCAAGGAGAGGTTTTGTTCTGCACCACTGATATTAATAATAATTTGCTCTTTTCCCTGATTCAGCATTATTAGATCCACAATATTTGCTTCTGGAGCAAGCACAATATTCCCATAATGCAGTTTTACCTTTAATTATTGCTACACACACCAACTCCACTGCACAGAAAGAAGTTTTAAGTCTCCCCTCGAGGCTTAAAATTCTTGCTGCTATGAGATGGATCTGTAACTGCTTGCAGACTCCCATTTTCCTTAGACTACACTAGTGCTACCCAGCTTTTGAGAAAGTGCAGAAAATAAAACAGCAGTAAACTAAGGAAGCATCGATATTTGTGTATTTTGTCCCATTTTAGTTTAAGTTAGAGCCTTTAAAAAGAAGGTTTTGCTACTCCAGCTCCACCTTTGGTATGAAACAGGTGGTATTCAGCAGACCTAAGAAATACCAAACTAGAGATGCCATGGACAGATGCAGGAGGGAATAACTTACATGTTGTCATGAGCAGCTTTCATAGCCTTAGCAGCAAATCCCATGTTCTTAAGCACTTCAGTGTTGGTGTTGGCATTCTCCAGGGCTTCCCTCTGGAATTCAATTGTTGATAACGTGCCATCTATCTGTGCCAGCTGCTTCTCGTACCTCTTCTTGCGCTTCAGGGCCTGCAGGGCAGCTGCACAGCAAAGGAAAGGGTAGCACTGATGAGATTTATGCCCCAAAAAGCCATCCACATTTTGCACCAAGTGCCACTCAGCACAGAGAAATATTTAATATGTTCTGGTGTTTGCTGTCCATTCTTCTTTCTAGACAAACTCTGCTGCCCAGCCAGCCCAGAACTCACCTGTAACACACCACAGACACAGACCATGCTACAACAAACAGAAGGCTTCAATAACCAAGCTCTTCCACCTAAAAACAGCCTTGTTCTCCCTCAGCCCATCACAGGAAGGCAGCACTGCTGGTGCACCTCCTGCCAGATGAGGTTATTGTGGTTTTACAGGTCTGCCCCTGCCAGCTGAACCCCTGGGAAAAGCAGCTCATTCAAACACAACAAGAAATGTTCCCTCAGCTTTGCACTTCATGCTGTGAAATACACCTTCTAGAAATGTTTGTATTTCTGTATGGTTTGAGTTACTCCCCCTAGGAGGTGCTGTGCACACAACAGCCTGAGCTGAGAGAAGCCCACAGGGAAGGTGGTTTGAGCAATTTGTACACCGTGTGCTCTACAGGAGGAGCCCACCCAGGCCAGCTCCCACCCACGGGGATCCGTGTGGCAGGACTGGTCCAACCTGTTCCACCCACACAGGGAGCAGCCAGCAGGTGACAACAGCCCCCAGCCAGTGACAATAGCCCCCAGCCAGTGACAACAGCCCCCAGCAAGTGACAGCAGCCCCCAGCAGGAGACAACAGCCCCCAGCAAGTGACAGCAGCCCCCAGCAGGTGACAGCAGCCCCCAGCAGGTGACAGCAGCCCCCAGCAGGTAACAACAGCCCCCAGCCGGTGACAACAGCCCCCAGCAGGTGACAGCAGCCCCCAGCAGGTGACAGCAGCCCCTAGCAGGTGACAGCAGCCCCCAGCAGGTAACAACAGCCCCCAGCCGGTGACAACAGCCCCCAGCCAGCAAACCATGGGCATGGCCATTCCTGAAACACTGCCAGGGAGCACCAACCACACTGACATATGGCTGTACCATGGAGGTGCCACATCCCTGGGAGTGCCCCAGGCCAGGCTGGAGGGGGCTCGGAGCGACAACCACACGTGTCACATGGAGTAAGACACGAGTAGAGCTTTCCTCCATGGCATTCCTGCCTCCCCTCCATGACAGGCCTGGTCATAGAATACCCTGGGGACTTTAAAAGCTCACCTCGGCCCCAAGCTGCTGCTCCAACAGCCTCACCCTCAGTTCCTGCACTCAGCCACACACACACTTCATTTCTTCAGTGCTCTGATCTCTGGGAGCCTCACAGCAGAAACCACTTCATGTGACAGAGGATCAGCTCTGCTAAAAATCAGTCTTGGCCCTCCCAACAGCTCAGTCACACACACAAAGAATGGCAGCACATAAAGCCTTTAAATCTCTAAGAGACATCATTTCCAAGCAGAATTTTTTGAGGAGAGCAGAAAACAAGTAGGAAATCCTGACAAGAGAGCCTCCCTCATCTCCCCTTCCAGAGGGCTGCTAAGCCGGTGATGTGATGGATATGTTTCTGCAGAACACACAAAGGAGCTGCTCTCCTAAAAGCTGATCAAGCCCACAGGCACCCTGGGTGTTTTGGCAGATGCCATCCTGAGATGCTGACAGTCCTGCAAGATAAAGTCCTGCTATCTGAATGTCCTAGACAGAGCTTCAGATCTGCAACTGGTTATAAATATGCTGAATTTGGTTAATTTCAAATTAACTAATGTGGGAGAGAATAAAAAAGCACTTTTTAATGGGAAGGCCCAGCTAGAGATGCCAAGCACATAAAGTAGCCCAGGTTGATTTAAAAGTCAGTAAAAACACCTCAGCTGTTCCAACAGAAGTCCAGGACCCAAAACAAGCCTCTGCACTGCCCTTCCCTCCAGTGGCCAGTAAATCTCCCCAGTTCTGGGGCCAGTCCAACATCCACTTGTCTGACAGGAGTGGGAACAGGGTTTTCAAAGGACAGTGTTTGCTCTGCAGAATGAGGCACAAAACAAATATCCCAAACATTCCAGCTTTATTCCAGATGATGAAGTGATGAGCAATGCATTACTGGGATATCCATGCTGGTTAATTCTGCACTAATGGTTTAATTAAGGATATATGAAGTTTTCTTACTCAGAAAGATAAAAAATGTTAATAGCTGTGTTTGTATAGTGACAGATGCTGGTGAAATGCCCGACAAGAGGATGTCCTTTATGGAGAATTTTGTGCCTCATGGAGAATTATTGGTGAAACCAGAGATTTTATAGCATTATATAACATTATACAAACCCAAGTAAAGTACTACAATTTATGTACAGCTGCCACTACAGCTTTCTCTGAGAACAATTACAGTTTGTCTCCATTTCATGCTCATATTTAAAACAAGCTGCTCAGACACCAAACTTGGCAAGAATTCTCATAAAAGATCAGGAGTTCTTATCAGGACTGTTGGGTAACCCTGTCCCTCCCATTCCCACCCACACCACTTGTGCACCAGAACTGCCCTGCCCTTAAACTTAACATGGATTTGTGGTATTTTCTGGAAGCATTTCCCACCTCTTCAGACCAAGGAAAATACTTATTTTCTCCTCTCCTTCCTAAGGCCTAAGATTAGGAACCTACTGAAATTTTATGAACTGCCAGACTAACACATTTTTATTCAGTTTTTATTAAAGTCAAAGCTATAAAAACTTAATCTGCAGGAATTACATTGGCTCTTTTTCTAAAATAAAAAAAAAAATCTAGAATTTGAAATAAATAAGAACCAGGGACAGTGGGCTACAAATGTCCCGTGGCATTGTGCACATGCAAGAATTGGGTGTGTTTGAAGTCACAGTGGAACAGGGCCTATCTCTGCCCTTCTCAAAGGCTGCTATCAAATCAAACAGCCACAGAAGAGGCTCTCTTCAGCACCCACACCCCTAATTATGCCTTTGCTGCTTCCAAGACAGTAATTACAGAGGCAGCTAATGCAATTTATACCCAGCTTTAATTGCTGTGCAACTGCTTCAGCAGGACCTGTGAGCATATATTACATTTAAAGCATTTCTCCTCTGGCCAGCCAGAGTTCAGTCATGCCCTAGAATGTGT
Source organism: Acanthornis magna (assembly GCA_036785705.1). Taxonomy (NCBI): domain Eukaryota; kingdom Metazoa; phylum Chordata; class Aves; order Passeriformes; family Acanthizidae; genus Acanthornis; species Acanthornis magna. The sequence goes on from JAWUZG010000015.1 coordinate 1,550,082, forward strand.
TACTAGAGATCAGCAGCACATTTTTCTACAAACAGCTGATGTCAGCTTTCCAGGACAGTGACAAACTCCTTATCTGGGAGTCAAAAGCCACACAAGATTTCCAGCCTCTCCCAGCAGCTTCTGCACAGTGCCTGATATCCAGAGGTTCCATTGGATAACTTACTCTGGAATATCCGTATTCCATACAAAACCAGCAGGAGCAGTTCACATCACCGCCTGGTTTAAGAGGGGATTTAACAATTCATACAACCCTCAATGACAGCAAAAATATTTCATCATTCCATGGGCACTTACATTTACACAGGACAAGAAGCTGCCAATAAAGAGTGTTTCAGACAACTTTTACAACCCACACCTTGTCCTCAACAGGCACAGTGTTTGTTTTAACTTGCTAAGTCAAATGTGCAGCAGGAATTGCAAGCACTTAAAAGATCCTCTAAAAAAACAAAGAGCAGATAACAAACCTTAGCTGCACTTTATTTGAATGGTAATAAAGCTTTCAGAGAATACATACGGCTCGGGAAAAAGCAGTTTTATATATGTATATAATTATTATTATTATAACTAAATTGAAGGTAATACATTTTAAACTACCTGGGTGACTTCTGCCACCCATTAGGAGACAGTGAGGAGGCTCAAAATTACCTTCTCAATATGGCATTTTGATATATCAATTGTCTTTATTATCAGCCATGATGGGGATGCTGGAGCCAATTTTTCTTCATAAAGAATTCCCCACAGAGCTCTGACCAGTTAAAATGGGTATCAGTAGTTTATTGCCTCTTTTCCATTGGCAAAGGAATGTAAAATTTCTCTCTGTGGTAATGAGCATCAGACTGTGATCTCTGCAGTTCCTTTTTACAGAGGAATTCTCACAAAGGAAACCCCAGATTCCAGGGAGGAATAAAACTGCAGCTGAGTCCAGTGAGATCTGGGCTGACCGCTTCAATTTCCTGAATGTAAAACATGCCTAAAACTACATTCAAAGAATGTTTTTCAAACTTTTTCACACATAAAAAGCTATTCCTTCCTCTGTATTTTGTTTTGGTTTGGGGTTTTTGGGGGTGGTTTGTCATTGGCTGTTGGTTGGTTGGTTTTTTACTTCCAGTCTTTGACTGAACTGCAAAATTCTATTTTAATGTTCTATTCATTTGAATGTCATAACCCCAACTAGAAATTCCAGCAGATCAACAGCTACTGTTTGAAATGGTGATTCCCAAGAATCCCAGGCTTTCATTGGGATGTCACCAGGACAGGACCCAGCCCTCCAACATAAACGAGAAGCAGGAACTCGTGTCACTGTTTTCAGTCACTTTTCCTGACTAATGAACACCCAAATATGAAAAGAGCAGAGTCATTCAGCCAGACTCTCCTCCCCGTCAGCAAATCAGTCAGAAAAACATGACTGCTCACCCAGATAATTTCACTTTGTCCTCCAGAAATGCTATCTGTAAGAATCTGATGCATTTTCAATTATTTTAACCTGTGTACAGGCAAATTATTATTATTATTAAATGAGGTGTTGTGAGTCTAATGATTTTCTTTGCAATATTTACAGCAGTTTGTTAGTCAAATGAGACGAATTTTCACTGTGATAAGCAGCTTGCAGGATAATAAAAATACAATTTTACTACATGGTACTGCATTCAGAGAGGAAGAATTGGCTATGAATGTCAGTGGTATTGTTAAAAATCAACAGCCCTCCTGCAAATAAATATTCCTTACACACTGGTAGGACAAGCAATGTTCCTGGGATATTTATGCACACAGCAATTCTGTGGAATTAATGCTTTTACATCTCCTTACTAGGAAAGTGTAGATCAGCAGATAAAATCCAGGAAGAACAGGACTTCTTTCTCTACATAATTGGAACTTCAAGTTTTGCTGGCAAGAACACATCTCAGCTTGAGAAGAGCAAAGAGAACTGGGAACAGAACTCAAGAGTTCTACTGAATTCATAAATTGACCTAAATATACCTGAACCAAGGCCCAAGCGTTGGTGATCCCAGAGAATTTGTCCTGACACACTGCAGGTGTCTCCTGCCTCTGCAAAACCCTCCCAAAAATCCCACTAAAATAGAGAGGCCTCTCCTCCAGAGGAAGACACTGCAGTTAATAGCTCTGATTACTCCAACTGAGAAGAAAAATAACCTCCCATCTAATTTTTACTTTCTCTCTGGCAGAAATGGCAGCAGCAGAGATAGCACTGCACAAGGCCATCAGCAATATTAATGTGGCATGGGGAAGTTCCACAGCAGCCTCAGCAAATGATGTGCACCAAATGGCAGCCGTGCCAAAAGAGTAAAGCAGAGGAGCTTCCCAAACTGAGGTGCCTTGGCCTCTGGAGCAGCAAGCCCAGGCACTAAATAGGATTGAGATAATCAACTTAATAGTGGACGAGCATTTTGCACATTACCCTGTGCATCCATCTGTAATTTGCTCCACAGAAAGAAGTGTCATTATTTTTGCTGCTTCTGAAAATACCATTCCATCTTCCTGGCACTTGCCTCGGCAGCAGATTTAATCAGGAACAACATCCTCACTGTCCTTGGAACGGGATAAACAAGGGGCACTGGGAGGTGCAAGGAGTAATTGCCTGACTTGCCTGCAGTGAGGAGCTTTATCTTAGGCAGCAACTGCTCACCTCTCACTACTAAGAGCCAGCAAACTGCTTAAAGAGCTCCAAAAAAATCCTAAAAGTGAATGCAAAGCAATTAATAAATTATCCCCCAATGCAATGAGATAAAAAGGTAGATATAAACCCCACTAACAGACTGACCAAACTTTGTTCACACCAGAGTTTTGCCCTGAATAAGAATCTTTCAGCAGAGGTTTGATAGCTCCAGGAACTGTTCAACCAGGATTGTCCCTCTTGTTCCATACAAAGGCATCCAGGCCATTCCAAGGAATGCTCACCCTAGGCCAGGTGAGCCTCAGAACACAAAATGCCAGGGCTCCAAGAAGTCAGGTGTGATTTTAAGCATTGTGGTGGGGACACAAGTGACTGGGACACAGAGGTCCCAAAGCATGGTTATCAATAAATCATCATAAATTCCAACATTAACCCTGTGCAGAGCAGCAGGAGCTCCTTTCCCAGAAGGATCACCTCCTGAGAGCTCTGTCTCAAGGATATATTCAGGTCTAGAAGTCACTTTATGCTGAATGTTGGCAGTCATGATCATATTTCTCCCCAGTGCCAGGGCCTGTCTCCAGTGCCTGCAGGAGCCTGCTGTGCCTTTCTTTTGGGAAATGCGCACTTTTAGCAGGGAATCGTGGGCACAGTTCAGCCTTGGTCCGCCCCTCATCTTTCTATGCCTGTTTATTAAACCTCGAATAAAGTTTCCAAACCCTCCCCTCAAAGGAAAGCAACTATTCCCAGCTCAGGGATTGTGACTGATTAAAAAGACTTCAATAAAGCACCCAAGCCCAGGCAGAGAATACAAGGTTTCTGCCTCATCTTTCAAAATACAAGATTACAACTTCCTCTTGAGCAAAGCAGCGCCAGAACATTTAGTCTGTTGTGCAAGAGATGAAACAAAACAACAAACACTCCAGCTATAAAATCTGTAAATAAAAAGGAGGGGGGAAAAAAGAGATAAGGGAAAAAGCATCTGTAGAGCAGCAATCAGGGTTGTGATACAGCAACGCCCCAACACAAGAGGAACTACCACCTCCTCATCATCACTGGCTCTGTGGCAAACCAGCCTTCAGCCTTGCGAGGTGATTCCTCTGTCCCTTGAATGTCAAGGCAACAATCCTCTGGTCAATAATCCTCTGTAAAATAATCTCCAGGCAACTCTGAGACAGTTTTGTCCAAAAAAAAGGGGAAAAAAGGTCAACTACAGTGAGCTTTGAAGTTCCAAATGAGAAAACCAGGAAAGAGAAATCCCAGTTACAGAGACAGCTTTGTTCCACCCAGGAGCTGGAATGAGTCTAAGAAATGCTAGTTCAGCCAAAAATATCCAGGCCTGAAGCTTCAAACCATTCCTTGAAATCTGATCCACCCTCTGGAAGCAAAGCTTGCACAGTATTTCCCAATTTTCAGTGTCTCACTCCTTGGAGTTCTGCATGTCTTCGGATGACGGTGGGGGATTGTGAGACATCTCCAAAGCTGATCTACCCAAAACACATTTCTTCTTTCCAAGTGAAATCCCGTATTTTCTAAGGCTGCCAGGGTACATTATCCTCCCTTACCCTTTCAAACTGCCACTAACTGTGCTGTTAAAAATCTGCACCTTCTTTGGTACACACGTAAAATTCTGATGTGAAATGAGATCATTATTCAGCATTCAACCAAAGTTTGAACTTTTAGGATGAGAAATGTATGTTCCCCAAGGTGTCCCCGGGATTCTCACAGCCTACAAATACTCTTTGTGGGTTTTCTTCTTTATTTTGTGGTTGCTGAAGGTACCTTGTTAAAGACAATTCCAGTGAAAACTCAGAATCTTCCTTTAATTCCTGCCAGAAATGCATCAGATAGAGATTCAGCTTTGCAGGAATAGAAGTAGCTCTTAAGTGCTTCAAAATGCTGTTTTCTCACAGGAAAAACAAACAAACAACCCAGTTCCCTGAGCAGAACAGTATTCTTGTAATTAATTCACAAAACTCAGAAGATCCTACCCTGAAGTGGCACATTTCAAGACCTTTTCTTCCTGAGGAATTAAAAGAGTGGCTGCCTGGGAATCCATCAGGCATTTTCCAGCCTTGGACCATTATTATTAGAGTGTTGCCAAGTCTAAGAATTTCATTGATTCTGTCATAATATTTAGCATTTCTCTTAACAGCCTAACTTCCCCAGATGAGATATTTTGGGATGTGAAAGATTACTTTTTTCGTGAATGCAGAGATTCCAACGCTGATGACTACAGGGGAAAAGCTGAGAACACAAACCTTTAGAAAGCCAAAAGTTATATAGCAAATAAGACAAACCATATTTATTTTTAAAAAGTTCGTACTTCTTGACTCAACCTCCAAACACTCCACTGGGCAACACTGCGGGACTTCTCTAGAGGTTGAGTTGCAGTTTTTAATGGCAATCCCATGTTTTGAGGCTGGGATCACTCCAGAGCCAGGTTCAGCAATGAGCACTGCTCCTGCTGATGGAGCTTCCAGGGAAGTACTTACAAAAAAGCCTTTTTGCCTCTAACTGCTCTTCCAGGACAGGGCACATGCAGAGCTCACCATGGAGATGCTGCCAAGGTGTTTTAAGGAAGTGCCACCTTCCCTGGAGATAGTGACTGTGCACAGTTCCCAGTGACCCCACTGTGAAGTTTGCTTTGTATAAACTTGTTTTATTTCACAGCCAACAAAAATCGCCTCCAAGTTTCCGAATACCACTGATGCTCCTGTCACTGGCATTTCTCTTTCAGTCCCACTATATCTGAGCAACTTCTATGCACTCACCTGAAGTAAACACAGAATTTTTACCCTAAATCTGAATAAAATCCTGCCAAGCCATGAGGAGCACACACGATGTGGATGTTTGGTAACACACCTCACCACAGGAGTGAAAAAACCCTGGCTGGCTGCAATGGATCACCATGCACATCCCAGTAAATCCAAGAGATGGGCATACAGGTTATTTGGAAAACTCCAGACTTCCATCATTCACTGCCATCAGTCCAGAGCTGCAAGACAACAGCTGCCCACATAATTACCCTATAACTGTGTTAGCTCCTCTAAACTGGTTACTGGCAAACTCCATGTCAACAACGAACCCGGGGGAAGCCACAGCAGAGCTTTCCCAATTGGGCTTCCAAGTGGAAGGACATCATGGACAGAATTAAGCCTGTGCCACAGCCTGGCACTGAGCTTCACCCAGGGGAAACTTCTCTTCTCCATGTCCCACCAGTGCTGGGTCACGGTGGCCACTCCACTGCCCTTGGTACTGGCCACGAGGAAGGTTCCCGTGGAATCACAGCATGGACTGGGCTGGAAGGGACCTTAAAGATCATCCAGAGCCACCCCTGCCATGGGCAGGGACACCTCCCACTGTCCCAGGCTGCTCCAAGCCCTGTCCAGCCTGGCCTTGGACACTGCCAGGGATCCAGGGGCAGCCACAGCTTCCCTGGGCACCTGTGCCAGGGCCTGCCCACCCTCACAGGGAAGGATTCCTTCCCAATATCCCATCTGTCCCTGCCCTCTGGCAGTGGGAAGCCATTCCCCTTGCCCTGTCACTCCAGCCGCTCATCCAAAGTCCCTCTCCAGCTCTCCTGGAGCCCCTTTAGGCTCCTCAGAGCCCTCAGCTCTCCAGGCTGACCATCCCCAGCCTGGCTTCAGAGCAGAGGGGCTCCAGCCCTTTCTTCAGGGGCTGTATCCCTGCTTGTGCTCCAAGACTCACAGGCAGAACCAACCTCCTTATCTCCAGCTCTGTGCTGTGGCCTTGGGCTGCCTGAGGGAAAGGCAAAAGTCTGTCAGCATTGATGCCTGGCCTCTTTAGGATTCTCCAACTGCATCCTGCTGGTTTCAGGCACTTTGTGCCAGCAGTTCCAGCTTGCTGGACACCTGGCTGCAAACTTGATGGAAAGTCAAGCATGAGAGCTGCTCCAGCTTTTAGTTCTGCAAAAATCATCCATTTTTAAGCGGTGTGAGTAAATGACAAGGTTTTACTTTAAACCCCACTCACGCCCACACATTGCTGGCTGCAAAAGTCAGGTCACATCCTGCTGCTCACACCTCAACCCATGCAAAGCCTCTGGAGCAAGCATCACGTACTGCCCCAAAAACCAGACAGGGCAATGCAATTTTTCAGTTTTTGGGAGCAAGAAGGGATCAACAGAGAGACCTGAATGATTACAAGTGCAAAGCCTAACAAGATCCCAGTCCAGATAAACATTCCACAACTCAGCACAAGTCTAAGTAAAAGAGGGTTAAACCAATTTGCATCACCTGCAAAATATAGTTTTTGAACTAGTCTAGGAGCCCTGGAGCAGGAGTCAGTAATTAGACCTGGAGTTTAATGAGATTAGAATCCAACATCTAATACATTTTGAGAGAAAAAGTAATAAACACAAAGTCAGTGACTGCAAACATGCCACGCTTCCCTCCTGACAGAGAACAGGAACAGAGGAAGGATGTATTGCATCAAATACAGCTACCAAAACACATGTGGCAGAATCACCAGGGTTTTGGGTTTTGTTTACACCACTTTTTAAAGCAGTTTTTAAAAAGGGGTTTGCGAATCCCTCCACTGCTCCCAAACTGTTTTATACCAGAGAGTCTTGTCTCCAAAAGGCTCTGCTAAACACAGGCAGGGTAGTAATGCAAAGGAGAAGATTCCCCTTGTTTTTAAAGATCTAATTAAAGAAAGCAATTATCACTTTTCCCAAGCCAGGTGGTGAGTGCTCATCTCATTAACCTCAGGGGAAGATGAAGGACTCAGGCCTGCGTTGCCATCAATAGTCCTGCACTGAAGCCCTGGGTTATGGATAAGCACCTGGAACTTAAACATCGATTTTGCATTAGACTGTGACTTAAAACACAGAGAAGGCAGGCTGAGGGACAAAAGATGGGCTGGAAATGCTGCAGGACTCCTGCTTCCCCTACATCAGCATCTTATGATTCATGGAAACAAAAGCTGGGTCCCACTATTGGATTCTGGGAGCAGAATCACTTCTCTTGCCAAGCAGGATGTTTAAACCACACTCACCATGTCCGAGGCCTTGCACACACCGTCACAGGTCCTTGGAGTCTCTGCCCATGCCCAGAGCTGAGGCTGAAGCTTTCCCTTCCCTCAGTGCCAGATCACTATCACACTCTGAACCACTCAGTTCTAAACAAACCCAGCCAGGCCATCCTGCAGGCACTGCTGCCATGCTTCAATTAATGATCCGTGTGTCCCTTGCTGGGAGATCCCACGTCACCCTCAGATGTTATCAGTCAGTGCCTCTGAGCAGGGATTGCTGCCAGGAGAGGCACAACTGCCCTCCCTCCTCCTTCCCGTCACATTCCTGCCTCCCTCCCCTGGCAGCTCCAGCATTTGTGTGGTTAAGTGCAGAAAACAACTTTTCTTGCTTTTTTTTTTTAAGAGTTGGGTTTTGTCTGGCTCAGCAAACTGATCCAACTCATGCCCTGCCCACATAAATGCCAAGAGCAGCACAGAGGAACAGACAGGACCAGGCAGGGCTGCTCCTGGAGCTGCCTCACTCAGTCAGTCCCAGCTGGACATTCCAGGCAGGTTCTCAGAAAGGAGCAGATCTGACACCAGAACCCTCCAGCTGCAGGGAAATCAGACTAACAGACTGCTGGGGCAGCTTTATAAAGGTAAAGGGATGTAATTTCATTCACACACCATCACCTGAGGCAGCACTGAGAGCCCCAGGTGGGCATAAAGACAGGACTTCAGCCTACGCCTGACTTCCTGGTTTGTTTAGTTCTGGGGCTGGGTGGAGAATAGGAGTGTCTTTCCAGGAAAAGCCTGAATTATACAGCAGCAAACTAGCAGTGGGTTTGCATCTATTTTGTGTACTCAGTGCTGGAAAAAAACCCATCATTATATTTAAGTACAGTGAAAACAGAAATTTTGACATCAGAAAAGAAAAACCACTCACTAACAGAAACCAGAGAAAATCCATGAAATGTCAGCTCCTGCTAAAGCCAAAACATATTTTGGCACAGTATTAGCTTTTCACCCATTCCACCATCTGTGTCCCTAGTGTTAATTAACAAAAAGGTAAGATCAGTGGCAGGCAGGCACATCACCACATCCATTCACCCTGGATCTGAACTCAAGTGAGCTGCTTTTAACACTGGCACTCTAAAACAGCATTGAGTTTCTCTCCCTGCTGTAATCTTCACACTGAGACATCACTTGAGCTTTGGGTTTCCAGGAGAAACAGGTTCTGGAATTGTTATACCCAATGTAGTCAGAGCTCAAGGAATTAAACCCTTGTTCCTCTGTGTGCCTGTGCTATTCCTCTGGCAGCTCAGCTTTGTGTGACTGGGCACAGCCCCAGGAAAGCAGAAACATCAGAGCAGCAGTGAATAAGATCAGCTTGAACTCCCCAGAAACTGAACACTGAACCCCACAGCTCCAGCACCTCCGGAATAGATAGAGTAGCTTAGTTTGTATCACAAGGTTTGAGCACTGAGAAAACATCCCAGATGAAGCAATGCCATGGGCAAACTGGAGCGGAATAAAAGGATGCAGCAGCAGCAGCACAGGGCTCCCAGACCATCAGGCTCACAGCTGCACTCTGCTTTTGTCAGAACTAAGTTGATTTTCAGGGCAGATGTAAAATGCAGTGAGATGCTGGCTGATTAGTGTTCAAACTTATCAGTACTGCTGCTGCTCCGATAAAGGCACTGAGAGGAGTAAGTCCATTACTCATGAGGTAGAGCAAAAGTGTGGGAGAGCCTCTGAGAGGGCTGGGGACAAACCCCAGAACACTCTGTTTTCCAAAGAATTAACATTTCCATGAGAACACAAAACAAAGCACAAGCATAACCCAAGTTCCTCCCAGAAGAGGGAAGAGTAACTTGCCTGTTTTCAGAAAACCCTTCTAATGATGATTAATCTTGATAGCTTTTCATCCCGTGGACGAAACATGGCAAGCACATTAAAGCCATCACTGCTGGTCTCTCCAGCACACTCAGAACTTTTGATACAAGTTGAAAGCCTCCCATGCCAAGAAACAACACAGACTGGGGAAACTTATACCACAAAGTTCCTTGTTATAACCTCAGAATTTCTTGAGTTGTCTGGTTACACAGCCTGGATACCCTTAATGCAGTTTAGCAAAAATACATGTGTAAAATAAGTACATAAACTACCAAAACCCTGCATGTGCTTGGGGCAGGCACAGGAACCAGAAGCCTGTAAGTTTCTTAGACTTAAGCTTTCCTTAGACTGCAGAAATGCTGCAGGAATGAGTGAATGAGCCTTTGGAAATCAGCTCACTTGGCACCTGAACAATCACCCAGTGTGCTGGGGAGCAGAGAATGTTTCCTTTTGTTACCTCAAGTGTGCCAGACACCCATCCTTCCTCCAGGACAACAAAAACGCCATTCCAGGTTTTCCCAAGGTGGCTTTGAGCTTCCAGGTAAGCTCCCTGCCCCACTGATCATCTTCTTTTGGCTTTCCCACAGCAGCCTAGTAGCATGAGCAGGACTGCCCAGCTGAGATCACAAATGTGCACCATCCACAGGAGATCGTCAAGGAACAGCAGGGATTCCAGAGGGAAGGATCTCCAGAGGGAAGTAATTAAATCTTGGAGAACTAAGCCTAAGGATTCTTCAAATTTTATTTTTTAAAATCCAAGTTACACAAAACAATCACAAGCTAATTATTTTTTGTTCTGTTTTACTTGAAAGCATTCCAACTGTATCAAAGTGCTTCCATTAAAATGACAGACTTTCACATTTAAAGCAATATATTTTCATTTTCATTTAAAATACGGATTTAAGTGACTTTGCATCAAAATCACAGATTATGGATTATAAAGCAGCCTGAAGTCAGAGAGGAAAAAATCCAATAACTGGATATAAAAAAAATGCAATTTGTAGAAGCTCAGCTGATGACTGGCAACCTGAACTCAGAAAAACTGAGTGTGTCCTGAGGGGAATTCACTTCCCAGCAAGCCACAGACAATCAGCTGCCTTAACTCACAGCCCAATATGAACAGTTAGCCTTTAGTTCTAGAAATGGAAAAAAAGTGGTTTCCTTTTCCACCAGAAACCCATCCCTACCCTTCTCCCTTTCACAGCTCCTTAATTACTCCTCAGGAACCCGTGCTGCTGCAAGCCCTCAATTAGTCTGACCCAGAATCGTGCCGGTGAATGGGCAGGTTTTTCTCCTTCCTCCACCTCCAAGGAAATTTAATCCCTCCCTACCCAAGGCTCTGAAGGGCAGCAGAGAGGGAAGGGAGAGAGGGATGGCATTACAGTGGAGCGAAACAAAGACCTGAACAGAAGTTTAGAAGTTTGAGAGGCCCAGTGTGAATCAGAAGATGAAGAAACTGCAAAGATACATTTTAGTTCTCCTTTTCAGCTCATTACCAAACTAGGCTAAAAACCAGAGCACAGACTCACTTACTAGAACTGTTGCAAAAAATTCGATTTAGAACGGGCTTGGTTAAGCCTGAAGTCAGGCTCTGCTGAGGTCCTCTGACACATCCTTGAGCCCTTGTGCGGCAGCTCCATCCACGTCACTACACACAGGGAAGTTCTGGAGTCTGGAAGGAGGCTTAAAGTGCTGACTGAAGTAGTGACACGAAACTCCTAAGGGTAATTACTGCCAATTAACCCTTGCTAGATGTGTGTTTGCAGTTCCCTGTGCCACAGGAAGAGCCACTCGTGCTCCACCACAGAGGGGGCAACATCCACACAGAAATCAGGACATACTTTCCTGAAAACTTTTCACGACCACGGTAAAACAAGCAAGAAGTTTGTTTTCAGAGTGCTGGAATACGTAACCTGACAACTGCCTTATCTCCAGACACACAGACACATCAAGCACTGCCTGCAAAACACAGCCAGACCTGCCCAGGGAGGCCAAGTTCCACCTGGGAAACACCAACTCCGTTTATAAGTTTTAGGAGTGTGTGGGGAAGAGCCTCTTGGAGAGACTGAAAAGGTGGGGATAAACCCCAGAACAAATACGGTTTTCAGAAGAATTAGTATTTCCATGAGAACACAAAACAAAGCACAAGTATAACCCAAGTTCTTCGTAGAAGAGGGAATATTAACTTGCCTGTTTTCAAGAAACCTTTTTAATCGTGACCAATCTTCTTGGAAGTTTTTCATCTTTTCACGCCATGGACAACAAACAACACACACACATTAAAGCTGTAACTTCTACTCTCCCCAACACACTCAGAACTTTTGGTAAGGGCTGGCAAAGATAAACATAGATATAACCATACCCTCACATTTAAGCAGGGTTTGGGTAAAGAGTTTTGTTGATTGGAATTAAAAAACACCACCAGGGCAAATCAAGGCCTGATTCCCCGGTGCTGCCCTGCTTTTCCAGCTGCTCCCCGTGCTGGGACATTTTCCTGACCTCTCCCCCAAGTGAGGCGGGCAGGGGACGGGAAGGGAACGGCACGGAGGAGCCGAGCACTATCGCGACATCGGAATCACGAGGGAGTGACGCGACACCCACGCGGGGCTTTCCCCACGAGGGAAGGGGAGGTGCCCTTCCCTTCCATAGTGAGGAAACACGGCTGGGGCGTAAATCCCGCCGGGAAGGGCGGGACGGCCCGCAGAGAGGGTGCTGGGGGATAAAATAATGGCAATAATTACAAAATAAAGACGGCAGGTATAAAATACAGCAGCACGGACGCGGCTGCGCTGTCCAAAGGCCCTCCCGACCTGTTGCCCGGGCTCGGGGCGGCGCGGCCCGGCCCCCCCCGCTCACCGCGCTTGTTTTTGGTGCCGTGCTTGCGGGCGGCCGCCAGCTCCTGCTCGATTTTCTTCTCCAGGAACTCCTGCTTCTTGCTGAGCATCTCCTCCGTGTCGCGGAGCCGCTGGATCGCCTCCTGCGGGGACGGGCCCTTCCCGCCGCCCTTCCCGCCGGCGCCCGTCCCGAACAGCTTCCCCAGGAGCCCCGACATGGCTGCGGCGGGGCCGGGCCGAGGCCGTGCAGCTGCGGTGCCCGCTCCCCTCGCTCCGCTCCCCGCACACACCGACCCGAGGCCCGAGGCCGCCGCCGCCCGACTCCGCCCGTCCGCCTCGCCCCGCCGCCCCCGCGTCGCCTACAACTCCCGGCGTGCCTTGCGCCGCCGCGCCGCGGGCGCCAGCGGGCTCTGCGTGCGGGGCCTGCTGGGAGATGGAGGCGCGGCCGCGGCGTGGCGCGGGGCACGCCGGGAAGGCGGTGTCTCCGGAGCGGAACCCGGCAGTGGCGCTAGGGCGCGCTGACGTCACGGGGCTGCTGACGTCACGAAGGGGGTGTCGGACGGGAAGGAGGGGCTGGAGCCGCGGGCAGAGGGCACGGCCGGGCTGGGGCCTCGGGCCGGGCGGGCACCTCTCGGGTTCTGTCCCGGGATGCTCCCCGGTCTGCCGCACACTCTGGGAGATGAGGAAGGTGGGGTGACACCGCGGCTCAGCCGGGCAGGAGTCGGGCGGAGACTCGCGAGGTCCCGGCGCAGGGGGCCGAGGGTGACGGGTCACAGAATCACTGAAGTTGGAAAAGAGCGCCAGGGTCGTTGAGGGGGTTCACCTGTGACCGATCCCCACCGTGTCACCCAGCCCAGAGCACTGAGTTCCAAATCCAGTCCTTCTTGGGCACCTCCACGGATGGGGACTGCACCGCCTCCCTGGGCAGTCCTTTTAATGCCGGAACACCCTTTCCATGAATAAAGTCTTTATGTCTAACCTCAATTGCCCCTGGTTCGACATGAAGTTGTTTTCTCTCCTCCTGTCCCTGTTCCCTGGGAGCACAGCCCGACCCCCCCCGGCTGTCCCCTCCTGTCAGGAGCTGTGCAGAGCCACAAGGTCCCCCTGAGCCTCCTTTTCTCCAGACTGAGCACCCCCCAGCCGCTCCTGGTGCTCCAGACCCTTCCCCAGCTCCATTCCCATCTCTGGACATGCTTGAAGTGACCAAGAAGTGACCATGGGAACCTGCCCAGGACCAGAGCTGCGAGCAGAACCTCCTGTCCCTGCCAGGAGAGGGCTGGGGCAAATCCCAGCCAGCCCCCTCCTCCTCCAGCCTCCATCCCCACTGCTGGGGTGACCCCCTTTATGTACCCCTCAAGCCTGCTCTGGTGCCAAGATAATGTGTGGGAAAATTTATTCTTTCAAATTTCCCTTTTTAACGTGCCAAGTGTACAAAAGCAAGTTTTTAAACCCATGGTGGTTTAATTGGTGGTGAGTCGCTGTGAGCTCATTTCCTGGACACTCGAGTCACATGCTCTGAGCTGTGGGGGCAGCATGGACATAATTCCATGCTGTAATCTATAATTTCACAGTACCTACAGTACCCACGTACAAAATCCCATGAGGAAATTGAGTCTTGAGCACCTCAGCCTGGTGCCAACCTTTCCTGGATACCTTTGAACTTCTGTTTCTTTGTGCTTGGCCTCAATCACCTGTAAAAGTGATAAACCCCCATCTCCAGTCACAGCGGGGTTGTGAAAACAGTAACAGACTCAGACAATAATAATGTTTGTCACTGGAAATCACCCAAGAAAATTAATCACTGCTTTGGAGCAGGGCTGGGATATTACACGCCTCATGGAAAAGAGGAAAAATGACCCAAACAAATGCTTGCTGGGCAAGAGAGCTTTGTTGTGCCCTGAGTAAGAGGGAAAAGCACTGCTCTGGGAAACACAAACATCCCACGTAGCAGGTGGGAGTTCAGCAACAGAGCTGTAATGGCTTCTGCCTTGTTCCATCTCCCTAACATTGCAGATGGGTGGGAAAGGCAAATACGCAGGAAAAATCCACTGAGCCTGAGGGAAACACTCCCAGGGCAGGAAAGCTCCCAGCTGACAGCACAGGAGGCTGAAGAGAGCAGAGGGAGGGAGAGCTTTTACCTGCCCTTTTCTTCCTCCCACACGAGTGTGTGGTGTCAGTGAGCACCACGGACCTTTGCTCTGATCCAACTCTCCCAGGGCATAGCTCTGGTTCTGGAGTTCTCCAGGGAACTTCCACAAAATGCCAAGATGCTTCCGGAGGTGGGTTTGTAAAGAAAGCAGCTGTGCCCAGGACACAGGATGGAACCAGTCCTGGGGGAAAATCAGTGCCCTGAGCACCTTCAATCCACCCCAGCCACCCCAGGGCTCTGCCAGGGAAACAGAAACAGAGGGAATTTGGGTAGAATTCTTCCCTGCAGGAAATGGTAGAGTTTGGAGACATCTGAGTTTGCAGGAGCTGAAGCTGCTGGACAAGAGTGGGGCAGGGAGGACGATCACTCCAAGGTTTACTCTAAGAGGACAATCATTTTGCTCAAGATAAAACTTGTTTTGGTTCAACACCACCCCATATGCAAACACTTATCAAGCATCCAGGGCGGCACCTTTGAGCCCTCCTGCCCCCCAGTTATGTTAACTAAACTCCCCAGCCTTTTATCCCTCGACAGTCACATAAAGGCAGTTGTGTGGATCTGCTCCTCCCACTCCCTGAATTACATCCAGTGGAAACCAGGTTCCAGCATCCCACTGGGCTGGGGGAAAGCAGGATTTGAGAAGGGCAGGCCAGGTCTCCAGACAGTGCTTCTGAAGAGCTGAAGGAGCTGCACCGACACATCATCACCCCAAAATAGACCCGACTGCAGAGACCACATAATGACACCCACAGTGTGGCACGGAGGGGAGGGAAATGGGAAAAGTATATTTAGCCAACTACTTCCTGATACTGTTCCCCTCCTGGGAGAGCGGAGTAAGACAAACACTGTGGGTAAATAAACTCTGCCCTTTGAAGCAGACAAGAGCTTTCACAGAAGCACAGACTCACCTAAGGAGGAAGGTCAACCTGGATGTCCCCAGTCCAGCCAGCTCATCCCAAGCACATCCACTCAGGGCAGGATGCTCTGTCCAAACTGGTACTGAGGTCTCAGGACCTCTCTGCAGCCTCCTTCCTTATACTGAGTCAGAATCATGGAATCAGAGTGGTTTGGGTTGAAAGGGACCCCAAAAATCATCTCATTCCATCCCCCTGCCATGGGCAGCGACACCTCCCACTAGTCCAGGTTGCTCCAAGCCCTGTCCAGCCTGGCCTTGGACACTGCCAGGGATCCAGGGGCAGCCACAGCTTCTCTGGGCACCTGTGCCAGGGCCTCCCCACCCTCACAGATGAAGAATTCCTTCCTAGTATCACATTTAAATCTTCCATCAGCTTGAGGCCATTCCCCCTTGTCCTGTCACTCCAGGCCCTTGTGAAAAGTCCCTCTCTGGCCTTCTTGTAAGTCTAAGTACTGGAAGTTGCCACCTTCCAGCATGTCCCTGTCACTTCCCTTCCCATCCCTGTGCACCTCTGGAGTCTGGCTCCACCTTCTCCAGCCTCTCCTGTGAGGCAGCGCCAAGACCTCTCCTAACCCTTAACCACCCCTCTCCCAGCCTCCCCTGGGAGCCCTGAGCTCCATTTCCTCCCACCCACCAAGAGCTGGAGGTGCAGAAACATCACCAAAAGAAGTGAAATGAGTGGCAAGGAAGTGAGTGAGCAAAGTGAAATGGTGGCAGGACCCATCCTGACTGGAACTGTGTGACTGTGTCCCAGGAGTGACAGTGCAGTCTCAGAACACAGGATACAGGCCTCTGCAAGCTGCTGTTTTTAAGATTTTAAGATTCAAGGAAGGAGACAAAAAAACCCAAAACACCTTGAGGTCAAACAATGGGCTGGATCAGACCAGTAAGACCAGTTATGCTGGGCTGACTGCTCCAGTGGCTGGCACAGCCACAGAGTCCCAGACAGAGCCAGGATTTCTGTACCCAGGACTGTCTGAACCCTGCACCACGTCTGGAAAAACAGGCTGAGAATGCAACACTTTGCATCCACAAGCACCTTAGCAGCTCATCACACATACTTACCAAGGAAAGCTCAGCTTAGCTTGCCCTACACTTGGAGCAGGGAGAAAGCGTGGGAGCAGAGCTGGGGGACACACACCCCAGGAGAACCTGGAGCAGCAGGGATGTGCAGGTCTGGGAGCAGATCCTTCCCCAAAAGCCAGTGCATCCTGTGGCAGTGGAAAACAGGAGGCTGGAGCAGTGCAGGAAGGAAGGAGCCTGGCAGGGCACTGGGGCAGGCAGCAGCACCCCTGCCTGCTCCCTGACCTAACTGAGCTCCAGTCCTGCACCTGCACCTCCCTCACCAACACTGCACAGTGGGAATTGTCAGTTCCTGGCTTTGGTGCTGTCAGGCTGGATTTGGGACTGCTATTTGGGAAATCAAAGAAGCTAAGAGGACAACAAATGTCCCAGTCACACCAAACTTCCTTGCTGCTCAACCACACCAACTCCCCACTGAAACTGCTGACAAGAACTCAGCTGAGGGAATGTGGAGGCTGGGAAGCAGCTGACAGAGCTTGTCTGCAGTACCTGGCCCACAGCCAATGCTGGAACTGCCTCCTGGATGCATCACAGGTTTCCTGTGTGACCCTGGACAGGTGACCTCACTCAGCCCTTAGTGCCCCCAGTGAACACAGGGGTCACATTTAACTGTTCACAGGGTTTAGACTCATTGATGTCTAAGGCACTCAGAGATTGCTGGGTCTGGGGAAAAAGCATGAACACTGTGGAGAGAACAGCAACCAGAGAGAAGAGCCAACACACACACACACACATGTTCCCACACACTGGCTCCACACAAGGTCCAGGGTGTTTATAACACGTGTAGTACAGACACGGTGATCTTTCTACTGAGAGAGACAGAGAGAAGATACCAGACATAAGTCTATCAGGGTATTTCTGAACAGTGTTCCCAAAGGATCTCAGGATGAACTTGCTTCCACTAGGAAGGATGTTTGCTCTCAGAAGGGCCACCCAAATACTGGGCAATACAGCTTTTAGGCCAGAAAAACCACAGATGGGACAGGCTGTGATTTGCAAAGCCACCTGATTGCAGCAGCTCTGTTTGTTGCAAGTTTGCATGGTCCTCCTTCTTACCCTGATTCAGGGATCTTTGTCTTTCTTGCCCTAAGCTGACCCGTGGTGCAGAGGGACAAGAAATAATGGAGCCACCCTCTTCAGTGCCTTGTAGCCGTCAGTGGCTTCCAAGCAGTCCTCTGCCCAAGGATGGGAAGAACCAGTGGAGATGGAAGCCATTCTCTCCCATAACCATCGACCTCCCCAGAGGAGCTTTGGTCTTTTCCACGGGGATAAATATGAGCACCGAGTGGGACAGTGGCAGCAGCAGCCCCCAGCCACACAGTGGCTCCAGGCATTGTCACTCCGAGGTCTGGATGTACACAGGGACAGCCAGCATGGTGCAGGGCCCATCCGAGGCCGTCTGCAGCTCTGCCAGGGCCAGGTTGGAGGCCATGCTGTTGGGCTGCCCAGGGACCAGCTCCGAGTCGGCAGCTCCAGACCCACCAACCACGATGGACAGGACAGCGTCTGACTCCTGGAAGGGCTCTTTGTTGGGGCCTCCCTCGTGGGGGCTCTCCCCGGCAGCGCCGTCCTTGAGCTCGGGCAGCCCCAGCGCACCGGGCAGCCCCAGCCCGGCCTTGCGGCCCCGCGCCACCCGCTTCTTCTGGGCCTTCCTGAGCTGCAGCTCCTTGTCCTTGGGCGAGCCCAGGCGGCACTTGTGGTCCCTCATGTACTTGTGGCGGGTGAAGCCCTTGCTGCACGTGGGGCAGCGGTACTTGTAGTTGCCGGTGTGCGAGCGCTGGTGCTCCACCATGTGGGCGCGGCGACTGAAGGACTTGTTACAGTACTGGCACTTGTGGATCTTCATCCCTGCACAGAGAGAGCTCAGTTAGACACCCAGCCATCCCATGGGGACAGCAGGACAGCTTCACCTCCTCCTCCAAGGAGCTGCTCCGTAATAACAGGGAGGAGACATTGTGCCACGCAGAAAAGGGTGGGTGGCTACAGCTTGAATGTCTGTTTAACCATTGTTTTAGCCCTTTGTAGAATCATTTAATGTCCTGAGCTGGAAGGGACCCACAGAATCAGCCAGTGCAGCTCCCGGCCCTGCACAGACACCCCAACAATCCCACCCTGTGTCTGAGAGCTCTGTCCAAACGCTCCTGGAGCTCTGACAGCCTCGGGGCTGTGCCCATTCCCTGGGGGGAAGAACCTTTTCCTGATCTCCAGCCTGACCCTCCCCTGACGGAGCTCCAGCCCTTCCCTTGGGATGTGCCACTGGTCACAGAGAGCAGAGATCAGTGCCTGTCCCTCCACTGCCCCTCAGGAGGAAACTGCAGACTGTAAATAAATATTCTCGCCTCAAGTAAGAGCATTAAAATATCACCAGAAAAACATCTCAGGTATTTGTGATGAAAATGCAAAACAATCTTTAAGTATTATTTTTTTCAATGTATTTACTAAATAAAGATATTTTCTCTTTTTTCCCTCCACAGTATGGGAATGTACAGTCTGAAACAACTGCAGTATCGGCCCATTCCATCTGATCCCACTCTGCAGGGCTTTGGGCACAAGGAAAGACTTCCAGTTTTACCCAAAGAGATGAAGTCTGATTGTTCCCTAGGGCATGGGAATAAATCACGGAAATAAATTATTTGTCTTTATTAGGACTGGGAGCGTCATTTTTGGAACACAAGAAGGAAATCAAATCCCCTGAGAGCTTTTGCATGTGAGATGGGACTGGGGATGAGTGGACACAGCAATCTGGATATTCACTTGATAGCAAACAGACCAAATAATCCAGCTCAGCTTTCGAGTCTCACCAGCAGGCCCTGCCTACAGATTATATTGTCTTAGAAAGCAGACCAAAGCTTAGACATAATCCTGAATAGACACTCACTTAAACAGGCCTGCAGCAAAACAGAGAGAAAAACTCTAAAGCTAGTAAATGATTCTTATTTCTCAGGCTTAGTCCTTCTGTCCCTGCAGCACCACAGGGAATCCCAGTCACTGCATTCCCAACCACTCACCTGAATGGGACAGAATGTGAGCCTTCAGCTTGTCAGGCCTGTTGAACTCTTTATTGCAGCCTGTGTGGCTTCTGGAACAACAACAAATGCTGGTGAGATGTGGGAATCAGCTGAGGATCGATTTATAAAAGATCCCAGACCATAAAAGATGTCCATAACCCTTCTCCTTAGCAGCACCCAGATGTTTCTCTCAGTGAAACCTCAGCAGAAGTTGCACTATTTCAGCCTTTCTGGGGAGGGGCAAGGAATAAACAGGCTGCGATAGGGACATGTGACTTCTCCTATATTACATATGGTTTGCATCTCACTATAAATGCTCTGAAATGCAGCAGGTTCAAGATCCCAGTTGGAGACAGAAGTATTTTGGAAGGAGTTACAAGGCGGTTGGAGCAGGGAGAAAAGCCAGTCAGTCTTGGCTATCTCAGAAAGTCCATGTCTGGATTCAGGGATGCACCTTCCAAACTTGGTTCCTCTAGCTTGTACATTAGGTCCTATGCTGCCACATGCTTTAGGAGACATGGCAATGAGGGAGAGCCCATCCTCCAGGCAACCTCTGTGGTCAAATAATACTCCTTGTCTTTCCTAGTGCTCCCCAGGTGCTCCCCCAAGCCCCCCATGACTGCAGGAGTTATTTTACAGGACTGATGAGCCAATGAAATGATGTGGCCCTACAGGAAGTCAGTGACAGAACTGGTACTCTTGGTTCCCAGTTCAACAGCACACAGCATTCCAACCTCCCCAAGCAGCAGTGGCTCGGTAGTTGCCACAATGACTCCCAGGATACCTGCAGGAGACATTCCCCCCATTCCAACCCCCATCCTGACCCCGTTCAGACACACTGTCATGTGACACACACTACATACGAGAAGGGACATTTGTATTTCTTGAAGGGCTCATGGATGAGCATGTGGCGCTTGAGCTTGTCCTTGCGATTGAACGCCGCGTCACACACCGCACACTTGAAGGGCTTCTCACCTGGGGAGGAGAGAGCAAGGGTCAGGGACAGTCCAGACACACAGGCTGCTCCAGCCATGGACAGGATCCACCAAGGCCAGCTGTGCCATACTATCAACTACCCCACAGTTCCCTGCCCAATGGAAAAATCACACAGAATCACACAGAATTAACTAGGTTGGAAAAGACCTTTGAGATCTTGACCTATGACCCAGCACCATCTTGTCAACCAGACCATGGCACTGAGTGCCACATCCAATCTTATCTCAAACACCTCCAGGGATGATGACTCCACCACTGCCCTGAGCAGCCCATTCCAATGCCCAATCACCCTTTTTGTGAACTTCTTCCTAATGTCCAGCCTAAAACTCCCCTGGTTAAGCTGTTGCAGCTTAAGGCTGTGTCCTCTTGTCCTGTTGCTGGTTGCCTGGGAGAAGAGACCAACCCCTGCCTGGCTATGCCCTCCTATCAGGGAGTTGTGGAGAGTGATAAGGTCTCCCCTCAGCCTCCTTTTCACCAAGCTAAACAACCCCAGATCCCTCAGCCTTTCCACAATAAAATAATAAATGGATGGGTACAACCTATGCTGCACACTGATCCTGCTCTCCAGGGCCAAATTCCTTAGCTCTGCCACCACAGGAAGCAGGGAAACCACCCGTGTGTCCTAGTTCTAACTAGTGCAGTACTGGGAATGAGGCAGGACCAAACCCATGGATCTGAAACCACATTACTACAAATGGCCCAGAGCCAACTCCGTTATTCCTGCTCCTGGGGCACAGGGTGGGCAGGACTGTGGCACAGAGGTGACGAGCACTGGGAGCCAGGGTAGCCATACCCGAGTGGATGTGGGCATGCAGCTTGAGGTAGTGCTCCCGCCGGAAGAACTTCTTGCAGATCTGGCACTTGAACTTGCTGCCCCCGCCGTGCGTGGGGATGTGGCGGCGCAGGTACCGCTCGCAGGGGAACACCTGGAATACACACAAACACAGCTCAGAGCTGGCACTGCACACGGGACATCACAGAGCTGGAATGGGAGGTGTAGCCTGGATAGAAAATGTAAGAATTGTGGAATGGTTTGGGTTGGAAAGGACCTTAAGCATCATCCAGTCCCAAAGCCCTGCTGTGGACAGAGACACCTTACACTACCCCAGGTTGCTCCAAGCCCCATCCAACCTGGCCTGGAGCACTTCCATGGACAGGGCAGCCACAGCTTCTCTGGCAATGTAAGTAAGAAGCTCAGTCACTGCTTTCCCAAGAAGGATGCACTGAGAAAACCTTCAGGATTGTATAAAGAAAATACAGATAGAGCTTTAAAAACTAACCAAGAAAACCTCAAAAAAAATTTCTTAAGAAATACAAGCTGAAACCTTGCTGTCAATGTGTAACCCCACAGTGCTGAGGACCAACATCTCATATGGATGCCCAATCTCCCACCAAAGCCACCAGTAGGATGGGCTGGGCAAGGATCCCCAGGAGCTCCTATCTTCCCCACAGTTAGCTTCACTTTCTGCTTCCTCAGAACCTGTTACCAAAGGCTCCTATTCATGGAGCTGAGAGTTTGTGTCATGCTCAGAGCCCTTGCCAGGTGTCCAGGCCCAGCTCAGGTCAGCACCCACCTTCTGGCAGTGAGGGCAGGGGAAGTTGTGCGTTGCTGTCTGCAGATGGTGCTCCAGGGCTTCTGGGGTGGAGTATTTATTCACACACTTCACACACCTGCATGTGGGGAGAAAGGACAGAGCCTGTGAGGGAGGCTCCTGCAGCAAACCCCACACCATAGGCAGACCTGCCCAGCCCAGCCACTTTCTGGGGAATCTCTGACAGGGTTGGTACAGAAAATAACCACTCAGGTGCTCTAGAACCTCAGCAACCCACATGCCAGCTCACACTCACACTTAGCATCCTTCTGACAGGGAAATGCTGGAAAACTGGGTGGAGAAGCCTTTAAATTCTAGTGCTCTTCCCACAGGCTGCCATGGGAGCACCCAGACCTCAGCACATATATTCCACATTGCTTCCTCGTGGAGACAAGCCTTAAGTAAGGACTTCACCTTATTTCAAACACCTCCTTCCATCTTCATTGCTTGAAGACAGCAGCTCCAGTAAGAAGCTGAGAGTGGGGACACAGCATGGCAGGGGTCACACATCCTGGCAGTATTTCTGCCAGAGAGCTCTGCCAAAGCTGACTGACAGTGGGCACTGGGGACAGGCACCATCAGCAGTGAGGACAGGGCACTCACATGTACCTGCTGTGAAACCCTTTCTCCTTAGGTCAGACTAAAACCTCCTCAAGCACTAGCAGGGCTCTGATCTCAAGGATCCCCACTACCAAGCTGTAGAACAAAGCTCTGTAGCGTAAGGATAACTAGAAACCATGCTCTGGGCAAGAATTAGCAGATATTTATTCCATGTAGCTCCCAAGTGACTCCAGTATTTCCTGGGCTTCCTACTCCTTCTCGACATCTCTATGGGCATTTCAAAAGCTCCATGGAGATCCTTGTGGAATTCCTCACTAGAAGAACTAGTGGAACTTCCCTCCACACTAGTAGAAAAGCTTTCCAAGGAACAGACCCTTCCGAAGCAAAAGGATAGGAAATTTTTTTCTGGGCACAGCTTCTACAACCCACATTCCCTTTGCTACAGGTGAAGAATCACAGAAAACAGGCTGGGAAGGGCTTCCCTGACTCTCTGAGACAGCCCAGGGCA
Organism: Acanthornis magna; assembly: GCA_036785705.1. Taxonomy (NCBI): domain Eukaryota; kingdom Metazoa; phylum Chordata; class Aves; order Passeriformes; family Acanthizidae; genus Acanthornis; species Acanthornis magna. The sequence continues at coordinate 1,573,228 of JAWUZG010000015.1, forward strand.
GGTTCAGCCATGCCCACCTCACTCTTCACTGGTGATAAGAGGAATTGCAGTGATGAGATCTTCCCACATAACCAATCCCAGCTTTTCACTGTCATTCCAAAAGACTCCCTGCATTCAAAGTGCTTGGCCTTTGCTGTCCAGTGGAGGCCCCCCACCATGTTGTCCAAAAGCACCACAGCCACTGGACACAGCGGCCCCTGTCCCCTCTAAGGTCCCACCAACCATGCTCTGCACCCACTCACTCCTACAAGCCTTGTGAGCAGCGATTGTACTGTACTTGTACACGGCCATGTCCTTCTTGGGGCTGTGCTGGGGCAGCAGGCTGTGCGAGTACTGGTGCACGCCCAGCTCGTACAGCGAGGGGAAGTCCTTGCTGCAGAGGTGGCAGCGGTAACTCAGCTCCTCCTGGTGGCTCTTGATGTGCTCCAGGAAGGACTCCAGCTTCTGGAAGGTCTGGGCGCAGGTCTTCACCACACATTTGTACACCTGGGAGACAGGAGAGAAACTGGAGAGGCTCACCATGGAAACAGTCAGGGAAAATCCTCTGCCAATAGGCAGTTACCTGCCTTTGTGGAAAGAAACACAGACTGTCAGGGCACAGCCCTGAGAAAGCAAGGTGGGACAAAGGGGTGTTGATGTGAGGGCCTGAAACCACTTGAGTGGGTGGGACCACAACACCCCAGAAGTGATTGCCCCATGACTTGAGAGCTGCCACCTACACTGAGAACTTTGGATTTCATAGAATCATAAAGGTTGGAAAAGACCTCCAAGGTCATTGACTCCAAACTTTGACCAAACACCACCTTATCAACTAAACCACAGCACTAAGTGGCCATATGTAGTCACTGACTGAACACTTCCAGGGAGGATGACTGTTCCCTAGGACCCCCCTGTCTGCCCCATCCTGTCAGGGAGTTGTGCAGAGCCAGAAGGTGCCCCCTGAGCATCCTTTTCTCCAGGCTGAGCCCCCCCAGCTCCCTCAACCACTCCTCCTATGCCTTACTCTCCAGACCCTTCTCCAGCTCCGCTGCCCTTCTGTGGACATGCTCCAGCACCTCCATGTCTTTCAGGAAGCGAGGGGCCCAGCACTGGACACACTTCACTTCTTTGCTACCTCTCCAGCCATCCAAACCTGCTTGGCTGAATTCTCACTCAGCAGGGTGGAGAGAGAGGAGTTTTTCAAAGCCAACCAGACCACACAGGTACAACTTGAGAGAGCTGAGCTACATGGGAAGAACTGGCAGCTTTACAGACCAATAGGCTCAGGACAGACCCTGGTAACTGGCGCATTATATGAAGCCAATCCAAATACTGTCACCCACACAGGCACCCTCTGTCCCTACCTGCTCATTCTTGTGTTGTGTCATGTGTGATTTGAGCTGGAAGTAGGTGTTGAACTTGCTGGGGCAGAACTGGCACTGGTAAGAGCTGTCGATCAGGACAACTTGCTTGGCTTCCAGCTTGCCCGCCTCGCTCTCCTCCAAGGGGCTCAGGTCCTGGGGCGGGGGCACCGCGTTCCTGGAAGGCTGAGGCAAACCTGGAGAGAGGGAAAGTCACAGCCTGCCATGAGACTGCTCTGAAAGCTGCTCTGCAAGCACCATGCTGCCAGGACACACCAGGCCAGGCTCTTCCTCCCTTTCACAGTCAGACTCTTTAGATCAGATGAATCTCACTAACAGGGTTGTTCGAAATTTGTTGACAGATTATTAAGGGCTCTGATTACTCCATCTTCTCCTCCCTCCATTCTCTTTCTCCAGGGATAAAACTGTGCTCTGTGGAGCAGTCAGAGAACAGGCCTCCACCAGTGAACCAGAGCCAGATTTACTCCCACCACTGGCAGGAGACAGAAGGTAAGATCCAGCCAGTAGCTCACAGTCCATGATGCCTGCAGAGAGTAGCTCCAGTTGTCCCTTGTGCTAGACATGACATTGTCACTGCATTCACTCCCCTAGCAGGAATGGGCCCACCAGCAGGAAGGGGATCCAGACACCAGCAAGGACCTCTTCTCTGCCTCAAGTATTTTCAGGTGGCCACCATGGCCTGATTCAGCCTGGGCATGGCCTGCACAGTACAAAGCCAGAGCACTGGGCTATCCTAAACCACCAGCTGCCTGTGCCCTAGGCCAGAGCTGTCAGGTGTGGCCCATGCACTACCACTGCTGTACCTGCCAGGGAGTGACAAGGGGGAGACACCTTGCCTTGTTTACGTGCACATACTGGCACAAAGTCTGGAGCCACTGTCTCCACCAGCACCTGAATCCACCATGGCTCAGGGTATGAAAGGATGCAGCTTCCAGCAACTTGCTTAGTGTGAGCTGCTAAACCCCACCAAGGAATGCAAACAGCACACACACCTCCCCTCCCTCCCTGTGCACACCTGCCGCCTCCTCACACCACTGCTCTGTCCCATGCCCACACCACCCCCAGGCACCAAACCTGTGTTCTCCTCATCCTCAGGCTGGTTGGGGTTCAAGGCCATGACCTGCACAGTGATGGAGTTGCGGGAGATGGTACAGCCCAGCCCTGGAGGCCACACTTTATGGGTCTGCATGTGCTTCTTCACATTGGACTTCTGGGCAAAGGCTCGGCCACACACGATGCACTGGAAGGGCTTCTCACCTGTGTGACTGAAGGAAAAGGCACCCAGTCAGCAGCTGGTGGAGAGAGGAGACAGCCCCCAGGCAGGGCCCGTGGGGGGGTGGCTGCCAAAGGACAGCGCTGGGCACTCGGTTTGGCAGATCACAGCCAGGGCCACCAAACAAGGCTTTGAGACCTGATTCACTGGAGGACATGGATTGTCAGAGGCCTGTAGAGGCCACAATCAAAACATGTGTGGTCTGGGAATGACAGGGGATCAAAGGAAGAAGCAGGAGAGGAAAACAGCTCTGCAGCTGACAGAAAACAGCTCTGACTCGCTGTCAGGCTCTTTGCACAGACCTTGGGGACCTCATCACTTTCTCAGGGGTACAAGCCTTTTCTTCCCTGTGACCCCTCCCTCCCCTGCACACATCTCTTCTAGCTTGCAGCCCCTTGATCTGCCTGAATTTGCTCTCCTCTGCCCACAGTAGAAAAGTCTTTCTATCCTGCCATTCTGCTTCAGAAGAAAGAGTGAAGAGCCCAAACTGCGAAGGGGCGCAAAAACTTTGTTCCTTTCCATCTGTTCTGAGTCTAGCTGACTCCACTGGGGGAAAACAGCTCTGAAGATTTCAGCTTCCTCCAGCCAGGGAAAAGCTCTCTGATTAGAGTTCCCTATACAGACACTGAGCTTGGCTTACACTTTGCTAACACCAGCAAACAGGAAGGCTGCAGCTTGCTATGGAGGGAGAGGAGAGGGCAGAGGCAGTGGGAATGCTGCGTCTCCAGTGATCAGGTGACAAGAGCTTTGGCTGTCAAGGTCTCATCAGCAAGGAAAACAACCCTCCAGTCCCAGCACATCATCAGCATGAAGATTACATCCATGATACAGCCTTCACCCCAGTCATGTAGGGAAAGGTGTCCTGGGGTGAGAGGGATGAAGGATCCTTCCCATTCCAGCACAGATCCTGCAACATGACAAACTGGACTGCGCAGACCCCCATAGCAGACCTGTGCCCCCCTCCAGCCCAGCCACTCTGCTGTGTCCAGGGTAGGGCACTGTTACCTCCTGATGTGCTGCTGCAGGTCAAAGTTCTTGGTAAAGGCTTTGTCACAGTATGTGCATTTCAGCTTGGGGGACTTGGGTTTGCCTGAAATCAAGAGCACACACAATGAGATCATGTGGCACAGCCCTGTCCCCACTGCGTCACAGGGCCCTCACCCCAAGACATGACTGTTCAGGACCGAGACTAAAGGGCTTACGAAAGGGGAAGATCTGCCTGGCCACACTGGGCAGCGGTTATGGGCACAAACATTCGTTTAACACAGCCTGAGCCACCTCTACAAATCCTCAGGAGTGTAGTCTGGTGGGGCAGGGCATCCCCCTCGGGCATCAACCACTGGTTTCCAGGGACCTTTCCAGCTACAGTGCACCAACCTCAAAGATACTTTGGGCATTGGGAAAAGCCAGAGCATGAATGAGAGGAAGGCCTCAGCTCTGTCTCTGCTGTGAGCTCACCAGGTCACCCATCAGTTTCATTCACGGCATTGTGTTCCCCCTCCAGAGCTGCACAGCCAGTGCCACCCCTCAGGGAGCCCATGGCTTGGCAGCCCACTCAGGACATGCACAGTGACCCACAGGGCAGGTGCTGTAAGGGACTCACCTTCCTGCAACCCACTCAGGACACGCACAGTGACCCACAGGGCAGGTGCTGTAAGGGACTCACCTTCCTGCAGCCCACTCTCGTTCTTGCAGCGGCGAGTTTTAGCAGCAGCAGGGGAATCAAAGCCAACCACAGAGCCTCCTCCTGCACTGCTCAGGGCGGTGGGAGCACTGGTGCTCTTGGCCTTGAAGCCCTGCTTCCCAGGGCTGTACACAGGGGGAGAGGGGTACACAGGGCTTTCCACACACTGGCTCGGTACCTGTGAGAGGGCAATTTATCAGTGGAACAGGTTTGCTACAGAGAATTATACTGTACCCTAACCTCCATTGCCAGCCACACCAGGCTGCAGTTGGGTTGAGTTTTCTGCCTTCTGCCAAACTGGATCAAATTTCTGGTTCACCGGTCCAACAACGTGTCTCTAACCAAAATTAACACCTTGCACAGTGTAAGACTCCTGCTGAACATCAAAAAAGCATCCAGCAGTTATTACAGCAGGAACAGGACAGCAAAGGAACACTTGAGGGAGCTGTCTTGTTCTTCATCTATGTCTTATGCCTGGAAGAGTTTCTTCTCCCTCTGGAGCAGGTTACCAGAAGGATCACTGCTGACCCTATGGCAGGGATCTCCAGGTCCTGCTGCCTGCCCTGGCAGGACTGCAGAAGGGAAAGCAGGCACAAGGAAACTCCAGGTGCCAAAGCATGGTTGTTTGGGTCAGCATCAAGATTAGGAAAGGACACTTAAAGACAGAGTCATCAGTCTGGGGCGATAGTTTGAGGGTGTTTCTGCTGCCCACCCTGATAAATTAACACACACCACTACTTATCCAACATGCCCATCCACTTCCACTTCCCCAACCACTGGAACTTCCAGATCAAATGCCAGCTACACAGGTAAGGATGGCAAACCTGAGTCACACCCAACCGCTCCTGTTGTGAAGGGGAGTGCAAACACGGAGACTGCAAACAGCTGATCCACCAATAAATCCACCCTGCCTGTGCCTCCCTTTAGCAAAAGCCACCTTGTCAAGCCATTGAGATTTTAACTGAATTTTTCTCTCCCCATAAGCCTGAGGTGTGCAGTGTGGTGCTCTGCGCTTCTATAGAAGGTGAACCCCTCATCTCAACTCCCTCTCACTCCCAATATCTACAGGTGTCCCTTGACCAAAACAATCATTCAAATCTCCTAAGCCTGTGCCAGCTTGGCTGTTTCTCCTGTTCTCAGAATCCCCATCGTCTTACTGATATCCATCTGTTTGGTACCTTCTCCCAGACAAAATAATTGTTGCCAAATAACCTAATCCATCTTCCCACACTGTAATTCCATGTTCCTCAAGGCCAAGTTGGATGAGGCTTAGAGCAACCTGGTCTAGTGGAAGGTGGCCCTTCCCACCGCAGGGGGTTGGAACTGGAGGAGCTTTAATATCCCTTCCAACCCAACCCATTGTGTGATTCTCTGAGAACTGATCCCCAGGGCCAGCCTTACCTCCATGGGCGGATAGGGCTGCATGCCCAGGGTCTGGATCTCCACGGTGCTGGATGCTGCCATGGGAGCAGGGGCACTGTACACTTCCACCACCCCGCTGCCGGTGCCGGGCTGGCCGGGAGCCCCCAGGCTGGGGGGGGCAGGCGGAGGCTGAGGAGGGGGCGGTGGCGGGGGCGGTGGTGGCGGGGGAGGCTGGGACAGGTAGCCAGCCCCAGCATGCATACTCATGCTGCTCTGCAACCAGACAGGAGACACAGCATGTTGGAAATGCAGCAGCCAGGAGATGGAGGGGCTGCTCCCTCACACACATTCCCAATCCCAATTTGCCTGCAGGAACAGCAGTGATGTCTTGGCACAACACAGCACATCCAACTGGCAGGTAGGACCAGACTATGCTGGAGGCTTGGCATGACCTGCAGGTACACACGGCCTCCTCCAAAACCCAAGCCCTCAAGCCCCACTGCTTTTACTGCTTTGTTTTTAAAGCTTTTAATCCTTCTGGTTACAAGGAATATCTTTGGAGCATGGAGACCATATACAGCCCAGCCAGCCTGGGGAGAGCCCAAAAAACCCTCCCAGGAGGAGAGGAATCCATGGAAACCAATCATTATATGGGGGCTCAACAAAAAGCTGGAGTGACCACATCACAAAGATCTGAGCATCCAACAGTAAGCAAGTTTGCAAACAACATCAAACTCCGTGGTGCAGTCAGCACACTGAGGGAAGGAATGAGGCATCCAGAGAGATCTGGATCGGGCTTGGAGCAACCTGGTCTAGTGAAAGGTGTCACTCCCATGGCCATGGTGCTGGAATTGGATGAGCTTTACCCATGACTCCCAGGATCCACACGTGCCCCTTACCTGCACTGGGGGCGGCACCGCTGGCATGGGCTGGTCCAAGGAGGTGAAAGCAGACATGGCTGACATCAGCACCTCATCACTGACCAAGATGTTTCCCTGCACCAGGGTCTGAATCAAAGGTGATGGGGGGACCGTGATGTACGTAGAGATTTGCTGAAAGAAAAGAAAGATACACTGTTAACCAGCAACAGGACAAAACAATACCCAAAAAACAATGACACTGCTTTTTATTGAACCTCAGGGTCCCTGCTTTCACAGCCTCTGGTCAGCAGTGAGCCACAGTAATTATCTGCAGCTTCCTGCTGAGTCCATGGGAGATTCTAGCTCCAGAAACATTCTTCAGAAAGGAGGAATGAAGTATCACAGTGCCACAGAAAATGGCCATTGGCTACAATTGAAATCAGTGGTTATTAAACAAGATCTGCAGGACAAACTGGTCAGGAACAAGTTCAGGCCTTTCCCAGGTGCTTGCCCCAGGAGAGAAGGTGAACTGAGGAAGGCTGCTCTGGCTACAGCTAATGAATGCCAGGCTCATGTCTCCAGGTTGGACTCAGATTACAGCAGGGGAGGGAGGCTGTTGAATTTTTTGGCTGGAAACAACCTGTGTTCACAGCCCTGGGAAGAAGTGCCATCCACTGGGACTACGTTAACATGAAAAAAGCAGTTGGTTTGAAAGTACTTTGGAAACCACAACTGTGGGCACATTACATGTCATGCACCAGGGGCTCACTCTGGAGAATTCTCTAGGGAAGGACAGTTACTCCAGAGAGGATATTTCCCCAACATTCATCACACCACATTATGTGGGCTAATTTGCAGGAATGAGAGAGAAGGGATGCAGGGATGAAGCTGCTCCTCATCTGCCCATGAGCCAGACCATGGCCCAGGAGACAGCAAGAGCCATGGCCCTCAAGCACTGTGAGAGTGCGCCCAGGCACGTGGCCAGGTTGTGACACTGAGGCCCTGCAGTGGAGCCAAGGTCTGGCTGCAGCACAGACACAACATGAAACCCCTCCTATCCTGTCCTGAAGAAAGGCTATCAGACACTCCTGCTGGACAACACCTCACTGCAGAGGACCCCACTTTAACTATGAGTTGAAAAACCAACAAAAGGATACCAACTGAGCCTCCTAGAGAAGAGCTCAGTCATAAGGCACCACTGAATCTAAAAGCCTCATCCCAATGTCCCCCCAGCCCCAAATCCCAGAAGCAGAGCAGCAGAGCCTGTGCCTGCAGCACAGTACCTGGCGGCCAGCACTGGGAGCCTGCTGCACTGATGTGATGGATGGGGTGTACACGCTGTTGGTGGCCAGAGACACCGAGGAGAGGGACGGGGCACTGCCCTGGCACTGCTCTCTCTTGTGGGTCATGAAGGCAGGCAAGGAGTTGAACTGCTTCTTACACTTCCCACACAGGAACACGTCTTCATCATCTGAAAAGAAGAGAAGCAGAGGTTCAGGCCTTCTCCTGCATTCCCCAGGGCTCCACCCAGCAACCACAGTGCAGGCTAACAGGCACCTTTTGGATCTCAGCACCTCGAGGACATCATCATCAGGAGAGATTAGCTGCAAGGGCCAAGCTGCCCCTCCTTCCCAAGCCCAAGCTCTCCCTAAAGACAAGTGATGTGACTGAGCCCATCTCAGCCCTGCTCCCATATACAAACCTCACTGTCTCCCTGGGACGCACTAATCCCACTGTCTGTCTTCTCATCCCAAAGACAGAACAACCAACCCAGCCTTGCTCCTGTAGCACTTTCTGCTTTTAGTCAAAGCAGCTCCTTCCAAAGCATCACTGTTACGCTGGCTGAGGTAGATTTTATTACTCAGGCTGCACAAGGCACAAGAAGTGCCTTGGATCAGGGCACAGAGTCACTGTCAGCTTGTGTCCTAAAGACACCCCTCCACAACACTGCTGGGTTTTGGCACTTCTGCTCGATGTTAGAAGCAGAAAGAAGACAACCCAGTTCCATGTCCCAGCTGAAATCTGCAGTGTTAGCAAACCACGCAACGTTTGCACTCCATCCAGGCAGACTCACAAGGCTGTTCCTCCTGTCTGAGTCACAGCCTGAAGTTGAACATTCTTAGGGACACAGACTATAACTCCTCAGGGGATAACTCCGTATCCACCCAGCAAGTTCTAGCCCAGCACTGTGGGGGTCCACATGCACATAAATGACCTGTTCCCATATTCATACACATAGAGATACTCAAGGACTGGAGCACTTGTGCATCTCCCAAGGATAAGGAGTGGATATTAAATAAAAAACATAAACAGTAACAAGCACTAGTGGTGGGGACAGTGGCTTCTCCCTCCCTTTGTGCCTTTGTTGGAAGCACATGGTCAAATCTGTTGTCATGGCCATCTCCAAAAACATCCCTGCTCACTTGGGCACTTGTCCCATCCTCCTGAGGGCTCACACCACTTGTAGCAGCACCCTACACACCCAGCTGTTCTGCCAGCTGTGCACACTCTAGGGGAGATGTGCAGCCCTCCCGCCCCTCTCCTCTCTCCCCGTACCACCAGGACTCACCCATGGGCTGGATGGCAGCAGAGGAGTTGACATTTGGAGCAGACGGATCTGTCACACCTCCTTGCCCATCCAGTAAGGACTGCACAGCCAGCACTGTCTGGTTATCCATTCCTGAAGGGAGACAAGCGTGGATGGTAAATTGAACACAGCCAAACAGGGAGTGGACTATCAAGTCTCGGAGGGAAGCCACTCTGCAGCTGCTGCTCTCTCCTCCCCTCTCACCTTCTCACCCTCTACTCCACAGCATCAACTACCACACAACAGCAACACTCCCACCTGCCTCCACAACTCCTTCGGTGCAAGAAGAGAAGGGAAGAATGGCAAGGAAAGCCCAAAGAGGGCTTGGTTTCAGGCACTTGCTGCAGAGAGGAAGGATGCTTATAACAATGGGTATGAAAAGAGCTGAGAATGTCACAGGGAATGTAGGGATGTCACAGGGCAGCAGCCTGGATGGATCTGCCTGCAGATGCAGCACAGACACTGAGCTCGGGGCAGACAAAATCCTTGTGTGCAGCAGCTCTCCCAGCAGCAGTGTCACAAATGCCTCCCTGTTTTCAAGGCCAGCATTCCCAGATCTGATCAGACACAGGGCACACACACCCAGTCAGATTTGTTGTCAGAATCAGCTTACTTGCTTTGGCACAAACATTTTTCACTACAGCTAAAACACTTTAAAATATTTGAGATAAATACAGGAGATTGGGACTGCTCATCAAGGGAGACAACCTGGCCAGCAGCATGTGACTGTGGATTAAGCATGACACACTCTTCCTTTTTAGAAACTGAATGTAAAGACACATAGGACAATCTAATTGTGGAACAAAAATAGTGAAAAGGGATAATTTTTATGCACCACTCCTTCCTACCACTCTTTTATGACAAAGAACTCATGAATGAAGCAAATGGCATGGCAGGGTTGTATGTGATACCTTGTGGATTAAGGGAGAGAAGAAAGGTGAGAGGTTTTAAGGTGCCTTTTCACATCAAGAGGTTGATCAGCAAACAGCAGATCACAGCATAAGGGACCAGCACAGCAGGAGCACCCACCACCCCAAGTTCCTCTCATAACATTTCTCCTGGACAATTGTAACGTTACCTATTTGATGGGGAGTACAGCCTTTTAAAGATACCCTAAATACTCATTTCTCCTCCATTTCCAGAGTGAGGTATGTCATATTAAGCCTCTGTGAACACCTTTTTCATCCTTTCACTGAGAAGAGGTTGCAAACTCAGCTCATGTTCTTGGGAGAGAGCAGAGCACCATCCTCCAAGGGCAGCTGGGGGAAGGCAGCAGATCCCACTACATCACACACTACCATCAAATTCCCACCATGCCTATGGGAAGCCTTTCGCACAGATCTCAGAGGCACAGCAAAGCTGCAGGTCCAGTTCTGCAAGCCTTGGTTTGCAGGGAGAGCTGGAGCCAGCCCTGCAGGTCAGCCCCGCCAGCAGAACGCTGCTGGAACACTCCTGGGAGGATCTCGTCACTCCAGCCAAAACCCTGCTCTAAAATACACCTCCTCCTGCATAAATCATCTCTGGTCAACTGCAAAGGTAGCACCGCAGGCTCCTGATGACACAACCAAAGCAGAGAGTGAAATGGTGCAGCCTTTCTCCAGCAAAAACAAGCTAAAAGGAAAGAGGGATCACAATACAGATGAAGTAAAGTATGGAGATAATTAAGATTGCACAAAGAGTGCCACTCTTGATGTGCTTGGCACTGGACAACTGAATTTCCTTCTGGGACAGAATCAGATCTTCCAAGGAAAAAAGCCAAACAATTGCCTTGATCCCACTAGGAGAAAGAAGCTTGAGGAGAGGCCAAGACCTGAATGATGCAGCAACATTGTCAGTGTTGCACTCAGCCTCCTGACGGAGAAAAATGGCCAAGGACAACAGAAATGTTTATACGGCAATTCAGAGTCCCTGCACTTCACTGAGTAACTGCTCAACACCACACATCCCAAAGGGAAACGCCCGAGGTCATGGTTAGCAACCCATACAGACAGGCTGGCAGTTACTTGGTTACACAGATGCCACTCACAGCCATCCACAGACTCCAGGAGAAAGTTCTGGATCAATCCTGCCCTGCCTACAGCCAGCACCAGTCTGCAGGATGCTCTTCAGACATGGAGCTTAAAAAACCCAGCTCCCTCTCTCCTGGCAGCAGCAGCAGGAGCTGAGGTGCCCAGAGCCTGACAAAACCAAGGTGGCTTGGGGAAGCTGGGATAAAAGCACAGGACTTCTGATCTGTGCCTTTTTTTTCCCCTTTCAAATTTCTCTCAGCTAGAGATGAAACAAGACTGTCCATGTCACCCAGGGGCTAATTTGCCCTCGTGATAAAGTCTTTTTCTCTGACACCAGCACCAGGTGCTTTAGTGACAGGTGAAGATGCACCTGTTCCCTGCAGCACCCTGAGACCAGGCTGCTCTGAGAATGCCAAGTCACCATCGACTTGTAATCCAATCAACAAAACAAACAAGCTCAGACACTAAAAGCTGCCAATTGCTGTGGGCTTAAAAAAAAAACCCCACACTTTTTTAATTTGTTAAAAAGCTTTGCTGTCCTCAATGCTGCAAGAAAACTCACACAACGAGGAGCTGATTGCAGAGAGGAAATAGGGACCTGATTCTACAGAGTGTGCTGGCAGATGCACCAAGTAACCTGACAAAATAGAGAAAAATGTTATTCTCTGCTCCCCTCTCTGCTGCTGTGATCACAGGTGATGTCTGAAAGCACAGGTGACAATCCCAATGCCAGGACTTCTAGGCAGTGGCATCCCCCACGTGAAGGAGACTAAATCTGTAATCCAATTTGGGAAATCAGTGTCTGTTTTCTCCAAACAGGCTGACCCCAAGCCCAGTGCCACAGCTTGGCATGCCAAGGGTCCCCCTCAGATGGCACCTGGCTGTAACAATGTCCCAACACTGAGATGAATTTGAGCACAACCTGTTCACTCACACAATGGGCACTGCCCGGGTTGTGCCAAAGAGCACAGTCAGCCCTCAGAATACACATGCAGGGGCCAGCAGCCACCCAGGCACTATCCCTGAGGCTGGCACGGAGCATGGCACAGCAGTGAGGCCAGCAGTGTGAGGCCCGGGGTGTGGAAAGGATGGGGGACCCCAGCATGCAGGGGGTGTCCCAGAGAGCTGGGACATGGGAGGTACAGGAGTGAAGGAGTGCCCTGGGGATGGGTGACCCTGTTTCCTGGGCACAGAGACGGGGATAATGGAAGTGCCCCAATGTGCAGGGCACAGGGACAGGATGAGGTGCCTTGGGGCACGGGGCTCTGAGGCACGGTTGGGATGCGGTGCACCGAGCACAGGGCCCGTGGCTAATGAGGGCTACCCGGAGCACAGGGCACTGCGATGGGCGGTGCGGGGATGCCGCGGCGCGCAGGTAGGAGGTGGCACAGGGCCGGGGGACCGGAGGTGACAGTGGTGCTGCAGGGAGCCGGGGACGGCGTGGCGAGCCCAGGGCTGCGGCGGGAGCTGCCGGCGGGGACCGCAGCTCCGTCCGCGGTGCGGGGAGCGGAGGGGCAGCGCGGGAGACAGCGCGGGGCTACCGGGAGCGCCCCACGCCGCGCCGGGCCGGGCCTCACGGAGCGGCCCCGCCGCGGCCCCTCGTCCCGCGCGGCGGCGGCGCTGGGCAGGGGGAGCTCGGAGGAGCGGGGGTCGCGCACCCCGGCTGTCGCCGCGGCTCGGGCGGTCCCGGCGCGGCCCCGGTCTGGCCCCGTTACCTTCCAGCGCCTCGAAGATCGCCTGCGCCATCTTGGAGCAGCGGCGGCAGCGGCGCCACCAGGGGGCGCCCGCCGCCCACTCCGGGCCCACAGCGCGGGAGGGGCGGGGGAGGACTCGGGGGCGGGGGAGGGTCGTGTTCAACTCGGGGCGCGGCGGAGCGGCACTGCCACAGACCACGGGGATCTGGCGGAGACCGGGCAGGGACCGCACGGCGGCCGCCCCTGCCCCACTCGGGATTACGGCGAGGCCGCGGCGGCCACGACCGCCGGCCCATGACCGGGCTGTGCCGGGCCGGGCTCACAGCCGCGCCCGCCGCCCTCACGGAGCGGGTGGGCGGGACGCCGCGCTCGGCTCCCATTGGCTGCAGGGCAGGCACTCCGCACCAATGAGAGGCTGAGGCGGTATCGCTTATTGGCCGAGAGCGGTGATTGACAGGAGTGAGAGCCTATGGGCGCGGCGCGCGGGGCACCGCCCCCGGAAGCGGCGTGCGGCGGGGTGCCATGGCCGGCGGGGCCATGGCGGGCGCTGTGGAACGGCTTCGCGCTCTGCTCCGCGCCGTCAACGTGCTCCTGCAGCAGCGCCGCTACCACGCCGCGCTCGCCGTCCTCAAGGGCTTCCGCAATGGTGCCGTGTGAGTGTCGGGCCCCAAGGAGCGGCGGGGTCTCGGCCCCCCGGTCGGTGGGGAGGCCGGGGATACTGTGGCGGGGGTGCGGGGAAGGCGATTCCGCCTCACTCACTTGCAGTTGGGGTCATTTGAACTGGTTTTGGGGTCCCCTTCGGGCCTGGCTCACTGTGGTGCGTGTGCTCTTCTCCCTCTGGCTGGGCTCCTCCCCGTTCGCTGTGCTGCTGCTGCTGCTGGCTTAAAAGTAACAGATATTTGTTTAAGTAGCCTTTTTCGGCTGTCAGTAGAATAGCAATAAAGTAATTTCATAGTATAAAACAAAATCTATAACTTACCTGTCCACTTCTGCAGTTATGGAGCCAAAATCCGTGCCCCACATGCCCTGGTGATGACTTTCCTGTTCAAGAGTGGAAGGTATGAGCCCCAATTCTGCATTTCTGTGTTACTGCTTAAAATGTTTTCATCCCAGCTGTCCATGTTTCATGTTTGCAGAGGGTTTAGAAAGAAGAAGGATTTGTGAGCCGTGGTTGAGCCTTGTCCTGATAGTGAAGCACACACAAATGTATATATTTGAGGGGGTTAATCACTCATAGAATGGTTGATGAAAACCAGAGGGGGAATTAGCAGGTGCCAACAGCAATGTTCTGTTCTGTGTTGAGATATGGAAACGCAGGCTATAGCAGTGCCCGTTGTGCCTTTCCCTGAGTGCCAGAGGCTTGCATTTAGCAAAAAAAAAAAAAAAAAAGAAAAAGAAAAACATTTAAAAGGGCTGTTTTAATGGGTGTAAGATTAAACAGAGACACAGTCCACAGTCTGGGTAGGGCTGTGTTCTGATGGGTGAGCCAGAGGTGAGGGGATTTCTCCTCTCTCCCAAGACATTCCTGGGATGCTCCAGCCATCAGTGTAGGTCGAGGCATAGTGACCAGGCTCAGTGAGTGCAGGGTTCCAGCCTTTTCCCTCTCCTAATTGTCTGTTTCTTTCCTTCAGTTTAAGGGAGAAACTGAAATCCATTGCCCAGGCTACCTACGCTCATTCCCGGAACTTGGCCTATTTTGTGTTCACCTACAAGGGGCTCCTGGCAGCGCAGTCCCAGCTGCAGGGGAAAAAAATCCCATTTCATTCTTTCCTTGCAGCCTGCATTGGGGGCTGGCTGGTGTTCGGTGACAACAATCCCATCAACAGCCAGGTAAAGGCATTTGCTGGAAGTTTCTTTGGCCAGAAAAACAGCAGGTGTACCAGGAAGTGGCTGGTGGAGCCTGTTTCTGGTGGTTTTAACCACACGGCATTGCTTTTTTATTGTATTCTTTGCACCAATTGCTGCTTTAACTGCTCTGTGCTCAAATCCCAGAGGTGCCTGTGTGTTTCCCTGAGCAGCGTGGGCAGTTGGAGTGCTGGAAGCCCAGGTTTGCCTCCAGGGCTGCACCGAATGCCTAGGAAGGCAGGCAGGTGATCCAAAGCTGTGGGGTTACCCCATCTGTTACTTGAGCTGTGATCACTGCCTGTGTGCTCCTGGTCTGGCCGTGACAGGGTTAAACTCTTTACCTTGAATGTTGTGCGTGTAGAACACCAACTGGTTAAAGTGACAGCTAAACTGGTTAAAGTGACAGCTAAACTGGTTAAAGTGACAACTAAACTGGTTAAAGTGACAAAAGGTGCTCAGGACTGTTTGATTTAAAGCTGGTTGTTAACACACAGTCACAAACTAATGAGTAAAACACGGAGATGCAGATTAATCCAAAGTGCTTGACTGAAGCCAGGCTTTTAGTCTGGTGTTAAGCCATGTCCAGACTCCTGAGCTCACACCTGCTTGCTTGGCAGGACTGCTCCAGGACTGTTCCACCAGCACCCTCTGAGGTGGCATTAACTGAGAAAAGACAGGAATTGTGCAACTGCACAGATGTGTTGCATGAAGTGCAACTTGTTGATTGCTAAATCAGAGCAGCAGGACTTCGAGGACGTGGGGAAGAAACAAATACCTGTGGTTTTGCAGACTGCTGATATGGGAAATGACAGCCTGTTTGCTTTGAAGTGGCTGAATTGTTCCCACCCCTCTTGGCTGGGTTGTCACTTCTCCATCCCTGGGGCTGGCTGTGCTCAGGATTCACCCCCTGCTCTCTGGGTTTCTCCTCCTGCAGATCATCATGTACCTGCTGTCCCGGATCCTGTTCGGCTTGTCCCGGCTGGCTGTGGAAAAGGGTTACATCCCACAGCCCAAGCAGGATCCCTTCCCTCTCGTGGCTGCCCTGGTGTGGGGGACAGTGCTGTGGCTCTTTGAATACCACAAGGAGACCCTGCAGCCCTCCCTGCAGTCCTCCATGACCTACCTGTACGAGGACAGTGAGGTGTGGCACGACCTGTCTGACTTCCTCATTTACAACAAAAGGACAGACAGCAAGTAGGTGCTCCTTGTCAAACACCTCCAAATGGGATGGGACCTCCCAGCAGCTGAGAGAAAAGGTTATTCTGTTGCTCTTGACCTGTGTTTTTTTAAATTAACATCTATCAAGCAGAGTTGGCTCTTGTCTCCAGGCCAAAATGTTCTGATCAGTCTTTTGGCTCCTTTTAGAGCAAGCAAACACCCCACAGGAACTTGTTGCAGTCTTTTTTAAGAGGCCTTATTTTCCCTACGAGTATGGCTTTGGGGTTTGTTTTAGAAAAACTTAATATATTTATAAAATGACAGCCTGACACTAAGTGGAGAGTATGAAAACATGGGCTCATCTGAATGTTTACAAGTGTTTTTTTCTGTGCTGCTGTGCTCACCGTGGTGTGATCCAGGGGTGAAGGGAGTGGGGGACTTGCTGAGCTCTGAAAGCAGGGCCATCATTTCTTGATTGCTGTGGATGGCTGGAAATCCTGTTTAAACTATTACAAGGACAGTTGTGTGCTCCTCGAGAGAGTTCCTCTGGAGTTTTCCCTTAGGGAGACAACAAAATGTGTGAGAATAAAACTGTTAAGATTGTCTGGTACAAGCCTGGTAAATCAGGCTTGGAAAAGCTATTTTTGCTCAGTTTCTTTCATGCACTTGGGCTGAATCCGTGCCTCTGCAAAGTGCACTAACGAATACCCTGCAATTATTTTAAACTTATTTGTAAAGCTCTTAAAAGCTTGAACTAAATACCAAAAACAGTTACACAACTTGGGCTCCTCTACAGCCAGGCCTCAGATTTCATGCTGAGAACTTCGTGTGTCCAAGGGAGCAACATTTAACAAGCACTTTTATTTTGGTGGAACATGAAGAGTGTTTCTCTGAGGTCCACAGTCTGCCCTCCACAGCAGTGGCACGTGTTGGCTGTAACCAGATTTGGATCTGATTTTGTACCTTTAGTTTGTGCAGGCTCGTTGCTGAGCCAGGCTGAGGCCATGAATTAATTCATTAATTATCTTCCTGACAAAAACACACTGCTGAGCCCCAGGATAGGGCAGCACACCCTGGGCTGTTGGCAGAGGTTGACTAGGTAGCTGAGAAAGCACAAAAACTAATTAATAAATTCAAACTCAATAATGCAAGGCACTCCCACTGCCAGATAGCACTACACAGTTCACTCAATGATGCATTGAAATAATTCCTGACACTGGTTTGATGTGGTGATATTTCCAAGAGAATCACTAAATTCCCTGTTCCCTTTTGGCTCGGCTGGGACTATTTTATTCACTTTCCCTGTATACACCTGCTTTTTCCTGACCTGCCCATGTCATTGCATAATCCTGCTGATGCTCTCTGCCTCATCTTTAGAACTCTCTTTACCCTCCAGGCTCTGGCAATTTCTCCTATTCAATGGTACAGCTGAAACAGTATATTTAACTTAAGGGAGCTTCTGAGTAGAAAAAATATTCTCAGTTTCTTCTTAAGTAATTTTTCCTTGTCCTCCCAAACTCCTTTATTACTGTTGCACATACTCAGAGTGCTTTGCTTTTTATTTTTCCCCTTTGCTCTTTATTTTTCCAATTTTCTTTGAACTCATGCAAATCCATGATGTGGATGGTGCCCAAAAGACAAGATACTTCTTTCTCATAATACCTGTCTGTGATCTCTTTAATTTCACCTGCTGCTACAGTCTGGACTGAGCACTTGAATTGGAACATCCATCAGTATTTAATCAGACCCCAGGAAAGTTGTAAAATTAGGCATTGAGTTTGTTTCTTTTGGTTAAATATTTTTCTCTGTATAGTTAAGCATCAAGGTTCAATACAGAAAAGCTGCTGAAGCTATGGGTGAGGTCTGATTCCTTCATAAACATCTTTATTTCCACCACTGCTGGGTGTTCCAACCATCAAAATTTTTCTGTCAGAAGCCTCAATACTGTTCCAAATACGAGCATTGGTATTTTGCTAATATTGCTGAATTCCTCCAAGCTTTGATGGGATTTCAGAAAACCCTTCCACAAGCTGACAGCTGTGGCTTGGGAATTTCTCCCTAAAACTATTAAACTCACAAATCCTTGACCATGTGTAATTATTGCAGCAAAAGATGCTGTGGGCTGGTTCTGTGAGCTGGCTGTCTTGAGAAGGTTTTTATCTGTTTAATTTGTAGCTGGTATTTCTTTCTCTGAGAGAGGCTTGTGATTGCCTTAGAGGTGGAATCATTTTCCTCTGCTGGGAATTGTACTGCTGTGGCTGCTGCTAAAGCACCTCTGTGTCCACAAGAAGGACAAGTGGCCTTTCCTGACCTTTCCATTGCTGTAGAGTCTCTGTCTTCTCTAGAAAATAAATCCCAGCCAAAAACCAGTGTCTGGAATCAGCCTGGCCATGACTTGTCCTTGCTTCAAAACGCCCTTTTTCTCTTGGGAATCTCCCACTTTCGAAGCACACTGTGCCCGAGCCTCCAACCATCTGCACTTCAGCTCCAGGAGGCAGCTGCCATCCCTGGAAGCTGCAGCTTCTCTCGGGAGCACAGCCTTTGGGACTTTGCTGGCGGTTGGTTTTCCCGCTGGGGCAGGACGTTAAGCTGCAAGTCACTGCTTTCCCCAGGGAAGTAATTGGGACAGTTCCTTAATGACATCAGCCCCCCTGGCTGTTCCTGGGACCAGATAGCTTGGGATGAGCCCCTTCTGCTGCCAAGGTGTTGGAACAATGCTGGCGTGTAGTAGGGAAGTGAACTAGAAGTAATTTGTCTGAGTCAGACTTTTGGGATATGTAAGTGACATTCCCTGCCCTCCCCCAGGGCATTGTGTGGGGAATTGAGTGTCCTGTTTGGGTTCCTTTTTTATTAGCATTAAAAGCAGAAGAAATAAAGAGACAGTTGGGAAGCCACCTGCGAGTCGGCCAAGTGCTTAAGAATCACAAAGAAGGGCCATTTTCTCCCCCCAGCCCCAACTGGTTTTGAATTTTAAGATGAACATGGGGTTGTTTGTCTACAGCAACTTTATTTTCCCTTGTTGTTTCTTCCTTGACACCTGACTGATGCTGAGTGTCTCTAAAGAGGAGCAGAGTGTCTCAATCTTAGCTCAGTTTGTCAAAAGTTAGGATCGCTGGATAAAATTGAAGTGCTTAAAATGATGCTTCTCCCTCAGATTTTAAGCCTCAGTTTAAGAGGCAGTTTTAAAGGTTAATGAATCAAACTGATCAAAAGTTTTCAGCAAGCTTGAGCTTTTCAAGCAGACTGACTATCCTGGGCTATTAATCATTTATTTTATGAAGGAACAAAGCAGGCTCAGGGTTATTTACTGCTGCTGCCTGCTGCCCTGGCATACCCACTGTGCTTCCCTTCCCTTTGGAGGACAGCTTGTGTGCTGGGGCTGGCTCTGGGGCTGGCTGGAGAACCCTTTCCGGGACAATTACATTATTTAACAAAGGTGAAAATCAGACAGCTGCCTGACATTTGGGTTAGAGAAGGTTTTCTGTGCTCTGTTTGATGCTGGCAGTGCAGAGGAGGATGTTTCTGAAAGGAAAACCTGTGTTTGTCCATTCCGTGCTGCAGAGAAGGGCTCGAGGAGGCTGGGGCTGGTGGAAGGTGGAAAACTCTCTGCAGTATGGCAATATCCCTGTTCAGAACGTTTATCATACAATCATGGAATGGTTTGGGTTGGAAGGGACCTCAAAGCTCAGCTCATCCCACCCCTGCCATGGGCAGGGACACCTTCCACTATCCCAGGCTGCTCCAAGCCCTGTCCAGCCTGGCCTTGGACACTGCCAGGGATCCAGGGGCAGCCACAGCTTCTCTGGACACCTGTGCCAGAGCGGAGAAGCTGCAGAGAAGCTTTGATATTGGTGCTGTGAGACTCTCCTGCCCTGGCAGAGTAGGTGAAGCTCTGCTTTGAGCCGAGCTGGGTGTGGGTGGAAGCGCAGGGATGATCCCTGGCTGGTGAGACCCAAAGCAGGCATCCATGGGCCCCCTGTGCACACTGAGCTCAGCTGGGAGCTGCCATGGAAGGCTGGTGCTGGTGGAGGAGCCAGATCCCTCACCCAGGAGAAGCTGCTGGGACTCCCAACTCATTTTCCCTGCATCAGCACAAAGGTGACCTTTGGATAATACCCCAAGCCATGTGCTGCTCCCTATTTGTCAGGTTGTGTTTGTCGTCCTGGCTCATGCCAGCCTGAGCAGAATGTGTTTTTTGATGCTGCTTTTGAAACCCAGCAGATAAGGGAGGAGGGAAAATAAGGTGTAATGTCTGTCTGCCACTGTTAATATTTTTGGGGTGTTAATCTTGAGTTTTCAACCTGTGTGTTCCTACCAGATTGGTGGAGGAGGTAATCTTTTTCTTTACTTAGAAGAATTTTCATGTCTCTAGTGATGAGGAGGGAGAAAAATAAACTAAAAACTTTATAATAAAAATATTATTACCTCTGCTTTTGATATATATTTTGTGTTCATAATTGCTGTGTAATCCAGGCCCTGGTTTTCTGCCAGTGTAGAATAAAGTTAAGAACATAAACTCAGGTAACTTGTGACACTGATCAAAATGCTTGTAGAAATATCTGTTTTGGGGTTTAAAAAAATAAAAAGAGGAGGCAGTGGGTTGTTGATGTAGCTCTGTCAACTATAAATTACCTTCTTGTCAAGATTTCTGTATAATCACTCTTTGAATATTACAATACTGTGCTTTCTCTAAGAATAAAAGACCTCATTTTTTGTTCCTTTTTTACTGTAATTTTTAAGTGAAAATATTTGAAGCAAGGCTTGAATATTTCTTGTCCATAGTCCTGGATATAGAGAAGCCACGCACAAGGTGCATTTTTGGCATTGCTTGTACTCCACCTTGGAGACAACACCAGAGCTGCTTTGACCACAAATTGAATTCCTGCAGGGCTAAGGATCCCAACTCAGGAACAAATTGGGTTGGCTGTCACCATCCCCCCCCCCGTTTGGTTTTTTTTTTCCCCCCAAACATGAATTACACAAATAGAGAAAACAATGATGTCCGTGGATGATTTTGCTGCCTCTTCCAAGCTAAAAGTTCAGAGGGAATGTGCTGCAGAGGTGACTGCTGTGGTAGTGGGGATGAAGCAATCCCTGAGTGTCTGTAAGATCAACCCTCCAGCTTTGTAGCTGCTGGAATACCAGAGTGTCCAACCTGGGCCCGTGAGAACCAAATGAACACCTCCAAACTGATGCCAGTCCCACCTTCAAGTGGTTTTTTCCCTCCTCACAAATCATCACAGTCTGTCTGAGCCCTTGTTCTGCTCCAGGTGAAGCTCTGGGTGACCTGTAGGTTTTGTTCTGACCCTTTAGCTGCCTTTTGGGTTCTCAGTGCCAGTGCCCATGCTCTGAGCCTGCTGGGAAGTGAACTTGGCCTGGCTGGAGACACTAAGGATAGGTAGGAACTAAAGTTTGGCATATTCCCAAATCGCTCCTTGATAACCCCCAGGCTCCCAAGAAACACTGCAGCCTCTCCATTCCTCTGCAGGGCTGGAGTGAAGGAAATGGAAGAGCCTTGTGGGATGGAGTGGCTTTTAGTGTTTGTGGTGCTCTGGAGGCTGAGACAAGCCTGCCCTGGCTGGGTGTGAAGAGCAGAGCAGGAGGGGAATGGGCTCCGTGCCCATCGCTTCCACTGAGAGGCTCTGCACGATGTGAGCTTTAAAGATGCCACCGTCTGAGGGGAGGAAGTGACACTGCTGAGTCTGCTGTGCCCAGCAGCCAGGAGAGGAGCTGACCTGGTGTCCTGGGAGAGGACCTGGCGTAGTGTTCTGTAAAAGATGCAAGGGAGCAGGCATTGCCTGGCTTTTGGGACTGGGAGTTGAGACACCTAAAGCAGGGCTGCTCCCTTCTGCCACAAGCCAGCTTTAGGTGCTCGGTTTGTGCTACCAGGAAATGGCTTTGGTTCCTGTAGAGCAGTGCTGATGGCTGAGGTGATGGAAATGGGGGGCAGTAGGGTCAGGGCAGCAGAACTGGGGGAGTTTTCCCCAGCTGCCTGTCCCCACCACAGGGGGACTGTGCCACTCTGCCAACTCACCGTCTTGTGATCAAATCAATGAACTGGGAACAGGGCCATGGGGAGGAGACCTCGGGGAGGTCCTGCTCCCCTTCTGCAGACATTCCATGTGACAGCTCAGCACAGTCCGTGTGGAAACTGCTGAAGCAGGACCAGCTGCGATGACAGGGACAGTAAATGTGCTCCTGGGACACCCACATGCTGCACTTAACTGAGCACAGGGGTGCAGGTCTGCATCCTGCCAGCCCTCCTGCCTTCTCCACTGCCAGGAGGGGATTTTCCAGCGCAGGTACCAGCTCTGGCTCCACCTGCAGACTTCTCCCAGCAAACACCCCTTGCCCTGAGTCTATCCCGCAGCCAAGCCCACCCCAACCCAGTGACTGCCGCGGGCTAAATCCTGCTGGGGTACAAAGTGTCTGAACAGCCTTCCTGATCCTCTCCAGGAGCGAGTGGGGCCGTGCAGACAGGACTTTATCTGGGAGCAGCACCTGCCAGACAGCTAATCTTGGGAGCACGTCTGCACTCCTTAGCAGGGCTGCCGGGGCCGGGGGGAGGCTGCAGCTGTGCAGGAGACAGGATTCATCTGCTTTCCCTCATCCACATGCAAGGAGAGCCCCTGCCCGCCCTTCTCCCACCAGCGTTTGCCTTTCATTTGTCTCCACAGCCGCTCCTTTTCGCGCCGCCAGCGCTGAAAGCCTCGGAGAAGTCGCAGCGCAGCCTCCGGGAGAGAGGGCAGAGCCTGCTCCCCCCGAATGAGCTCCTGCATGAATTAGGGGAGGGTGAACCCAGCCTTTGTGAGCCGGGCGGGAGCAGCTGGTGCAGCAGCTGTGTCCCAAACCCTGCCTCATCCCAGGAAGCGCCGGGCTGAGGCTCCCCAGGGATGGGGAGAGCACCGCCAGCCATGCGCTCCCACCCGGCTGCTGGGGTTGCCTTTTCCCCCCTCCCCAGATGGAAGAAGCACTAACTGCGTGCAAACATCTGGTCTAACTGTTGCTTATGCTTCACAGTAATGATGATATTGCAGTGGAAGGGCTCTGGAGAGCGGGCCCTGGAATATTAGAAGGGCCAAGTGTTAATTAACTGTATTAATTCCCTTTAAGCAAGGCAGCGTTTCTATTTGCTCTCTGCCGATGAAGAAATGAGGCACGGCAGGTTGATTTGATTGGTCACGGACACGCACCATGTTACTGCTGTATTTAAGGATGTAGGGATCCGGGGAAATCACGCATTGCTCCGCGTTGGCTGTCCTCAGGGGAATTGCAGCCGCTGCCAAAGTATCCAGCATAAAATCCTTTAAAGCCAGAAACCTGTTAGGCCAGCACAGGGGCACTGCATGTCAGGATCTGCTCTGCAGCAGAGGAGTTAACTCATCCCTGAGAATGCCTCCTGCATCCCACGCACTGCTGGAAAAAACAGCCCGTCTCCTGCATCCCAGGCAGGTCAGGGTTGGCAGGGGGGCTGGAGTAGGAGCCAACACTGGCTCACAGCCCTGCCTGGCAGCAGAAAGGGGCTGGGGGCCACTGTGCTTGACCACGGACCCCTGGGGACATGAGGGGCAGCTCATGGGGGGCACAGAGGGGTGACACACTGGGCTTGGCTCAGAAGGGTTTGTGTGCCTGGCTCAGACCCTGCTCCACATGTTCCTCATGAGCTTCCCCAAGTCTGGGCCCTGCAAAAGGCCTAATCTTGAAATGCTTTTTTAATTTATCTTTTATTAGCAGGATGTATTTTCTTCCTTTTTAATTTTGCTTCCTCATGCAGCAGGAGGTTATCAGTGTCCTGCAGGCAGGAGATACCGGCGGTGGGAGCCGCCTGTCCTGTGTCTCGTGGGTGGACTCTCATCTCTCTCAGCATATGGGGCCACTCCCGTCTCCGTCTGCTGTCCCTCTGTCCCTGCCTCTCCCTGGCCACAGCCAGAGATAGCTGCTGGCACGGTCAAGTGCAGGTTGTGCTCCCAGCAGAGCTTTTGCTCTGCCCTCTAAGGGGTTATCACCCAGTCCTGAAGGAGCTGCTGAAATGCACAGCTGTTTGGTGTTTGGAAACACAGAATGCTGTGAATCATCCAGCAAACGGATGGAGCAGATTGCAGCAACCCAGTCTTTCCCTTCACGCCAGACCCATGGTGCAGCGTCAAAGCCTGAAGCCTTCAGACTTGCCTTACAGCCTCACCCATGGTCTCGGGGCTGCTTTGAACAAGGAGGATGGACAGCCCTGAGCTTATCCCTTCACCCCTCCAACAGTTTTAGACAAAAATCCTGCAGACACCTTGCCCCGCAGTACAGGAGAGCTCCTGTCCCAGCACAGCTGAGCACGCACTCATTGATGTCCCACAAAGCAAGGCATTGCTGCCTTGGGCGCGCCATGGGCCTGGGTCATGCTGGGGCTGCTGTCACCCCTGCAGAAGGGGAACGCACGGCAGGCAGCCTGGGACACCCTGCGGAGCACAAAGCCACCCTCTTCCCCACCAGTGACACCCGTGGGTGGGCAGAGTCCGCAGGGCAGGGAAGCGATATGAACTTTGCTCGTGGGTGTGTGCCGCTGCCCTCCCGGGCCATCCGGAGCGGGGAGCAGCTGCGCCCGCAGCCGGAAGCCCATCACCCCAGCGGGGCTGAGCCCGGGCCGTGACCGGCTCTTCCCGAGGCTTAAAATCCCTGCGGGTGGGCAAAGCGGGAGCCGGGGCCGGTTGGGAGCGGGAAATCCGCGGCGGGACACAGCAGGGGGACAAACAGGAGGGACACAAGGAGGGACACCCCCGGGGGGGCACACACGCACCGCCCGCCGCGCTCCGCACCCACGCGGCGCCCCCGCCGCGTCCCCGAGCCGCGCTCCTATTGGTCGCCTCCCCGGCGCGGCGCCGCCGATTGGCCTCCTGTCAGCGCGGCCCCCGCTGGCCAATAGCCGCGCGGCACCGCCCGCCGCCCCGCGCGCCGCAGCCAATGGGAGCGCGTCCTCGCCTCCCCGCCGCGGCGGGCGCAGCCAATGGGCGGCCGGCGGGGCGGCTCGCGCCGCTTTTCGCGGCAAAAAGGATTTGGCGCGCAAAGGCGCGCGGGGCCGGCGCGCCGAACAATCCGGCGGCGGGCGCGGAGCGGAGCCGAGCGGACCTGGAGCTGGACCCGAACGGCCCCGAGCCCGCCATGGGCCGCGCCCCTGTCCGCGCCCTGCCCGCCGCGCCGCCCGCCGCACCGGCGGCACCGGCTACCATGTGAGCCATGGCGGCGGCGGGCGGCGCGGCGGGGCTGGCGGCGCTGCTGGGCAGCGCCTCCCCGCACCTCCTCATCGTCTCCGCCGCCGCCGAGGAGCCCGCGGGCGGCGGCCACCCGGATACCGACCTCCTTCTCTTCGCCACGCCGCAGCCCGCCCGCCCCGGCGCCGCGCCCAGACGGCCCGCGCTGGGCCGCCCGCCGGTAACCCCCGCGAGTAGGATGGGGAGGGGGCGGGGGGGCGGGCGGGAGCTCCGGGGACCGGCGGGGCCGGGCTGTGTCCCGGGCTGTGCAGTATTGGGCCTCGTCGAACCGGCTGTGTACCGAACGGGCCGTATACCCGACCAGGCTACACAGAGCCGGGCAGTACACTGGGCTCGGCCATGTACCGGGCCGTGCAGTATAGCGAGCCGTGCCGTACCGAGCCGGGCTGTACAGCGAGCCGTGCTCCGTACGGGTCAGGGCTGTCTACCGGGCCGGGCTGTACTGCTCGCCGCTGTGCCCCGTGCTGTGCCATATGCTGTGCCGTGCCCTGCTCCGTGCCAGCCCGTGCCCGGTGTTCCCGGCTGTGCCAGGCTGTGCGGCCGGGCCGTGCCACGCAGCACCTGCCGAGCCGGCCCTGCCCCGCCGCCGCTCCGGAAGCCGCAGGCCCGGGCGCTGTGCTGTGTTTGCCTCCCCACCCGCGGCCCATGCCGGCTTTGGGGCACTCCCCGCAGCGTGGCAGGGCCCCCCACAGCTGGGACAGCCCCCCAGCCCCGCCGGTGTGTGCGGCAGCTCCTGTCAACCCCTTCCCGCCGGGATCTGGGGTGTCTGTACCCCACAGCGCTGTGGGGGGATTTCCTGGGGCGTTCCTCACAGAAACCCCATCACCAGTGGAGCTCTGGTGGTGGCTGTCCCTCTGCTGACCCCATCCATTGCAGGTGAAGAGGAAGCTGAACTTGGAGACAGATCACCAGTACATAGCGGAGAGTTTGCCAGTGGGCCGGGGCAAGGCCAGGAACCCTGCGAAAGGTACCAGCTCCACTCCCCCGGCTCCTCTTGCCAGCCCAGCTCAGAGCAGGGGTCCAGCAGCCCCACTCTGCTCCCACAGGTTCATCCCTGGCAGCTTTTTCCAGTCCCTTTGTGTCGTTTTGGAGGGGCTGACGAGGGGGCTGGCCTGTTTCTGTCCGCTCTCCACACTGACTGCTGTGCCCTGTGCCAGTGGCATGGTTGTCCTGCCAGCCTGCTGGGCACCACACTGGCTCTGTCCCTCCCTGTGCCGGCATCATGTCAGTGCAGTGTCCCAGGAGGACACTCTGTTATCCCCCCTGAAGCCCTGCCTGGCATCTCGGTGTCACAATCACAGTTGTGGTCACAATAGAGGACAAGTGTCACAGCCTATGCCAGGTCCTGCCGTATCCTTCCCACAGAGGATTTGGGGAGCTCACCCCATTGCCCTGAGGAAACAGATTGAATTGGGGGTGCCAGTCCTGGTCACTAGTCCACAAGCCACCTGCAGGTGTGGCAGGAGTTTTGTGACCTCTCATCTCCAGCTCTGGGTTTCCCTTGTGGCTCAATGACACTTGTCCTTGGTGTCTGGCAGGGACAAAGTCTCCTGGAGAGAAGTCCCGCTATGAAACCTCCCTGAACCTCACCACCAAGCGCTTCCTGGAGCTGCTGAGCCAGTCCCCGGATGGGGTGGTGGATCTCAACTGGGCGGCCGAGGTCCTGAAGGTGCAGAAGAGGCGCATCTACGACATCACCAATGTCCTGGAGGGCATCCAGCTCATCACCAAGAAGTCCAAGAACCACATCCAGTGGCTGTATGTCCCTTGGCTCATGGGGCTGTGCTGGTTGTTTCCCGGGGGGGGTGGGTGGGGTGGGTGTCTTACTTGGGTGGAGAATTTCAGGGCGGGGTCACCAGAGCTTTGCTCGAAGGCCAAGTGGTGGCTCCCTGCAGGTGAGAGCTGTGCTCAATAGCAGGTGGCTCCTGAGCAGTGTAGCTATTTTGTGTCACCTGCAAGTCCCCCTTGGGCTCCCCAAGTCGTCCAGGGGAGTGGGGGGCTGCATCCAGGCTTGGGGAGTGCCTGACTACGAAATCCCTGCACGGCTGATTCCCTGGGTACGGGGTGGGATGCGGCCAGGCCTGGGTGGGGCAGAGGAAGCTGTGGGGGCTGGCTCCTGATGGATGTGGTGCTCCCCAGGGGCAGCCAGGCCACCGTGGGAGCCCCCGGGCGGCACCGGCTGCTGGAGAAGGAGCTGCGGGAGCTGCAGGCGGCCGAGCGGCAGCTGGATGACCTCATCCAGATGTGCACGGTGCAGCTGCGCCTGCTCACCGAGGACCCTGCCAACCAGCAATATCCTTTGCTTATGGGGTGGGGCTGGCTGGGTGGTGGCTGTGGCTGAGCCCCGGTGTCACAGGCAGGGTTTCTCTGCTCACATCCCCGTATCCCTTCCTTGACCCGCCCCACCGCAGCCTATGTGACCTGCCAGGACCTTCGCAGCATCGTGGACCCCGCGGAGCAAATGGTGATGGTTATCAAAGCCCCCCCAGACACCCAGCTGCAGGTCTCAGACCCAGCGGAGGTGAGCTGGGGTCACATTCTGCTGCCCCTCTGACCCCCCTGCAGCCTGGTGTTCCCTGGGCATCCCTGTGCTGCCTTGTCTCACTCCTGTCCCCTTCCCCCAGGCTTTCCAGGTCTCTGTGCGAAGCACTCAGGGCCCCATTGATGTGTTCCTCTGCCCCGAGGACAGCTCGGGGGTCTGCAGCCCCGTCAAGAGCCCCTTCAAAGCCCCTGCAGAGGACTCTTCTCCCAGCCATTCACAGCCCAGAGCCTCCCTGGGCTCCCTCCTGCATTCCACCCAGGATGTGAACTTGCCGCTGCTGCCCGGAGAGCAAGGTGGGGTTGGGGACACGAGGGGGCTGGGGACACGAGGGGCCTGGGGACACGAGGGGGCTGGTGTGATGGCACAGTGACTCTCATCAGTCCCGCTGCTGTTGGCACAAGCGAGGAGCTGGGATGATGATTGGGCACCTCAGCAGGGCAGGGAGGTGGGAAGGCAGGTTCTCCATAGCCAAAAAAGTGTTTTTGGCGTTTATTTGGTGAGCACTGGGGGATTTACAGCTGATTGCCATCCCCACAGAAACGCTGCTGCCAGGGCCGAGCACACTACCCGGCAAGAGCCCCGAGGAGGAGGTGAGCCTGTCCCCACTGGCCTCCATGGACATCCTGCTGGAGCAGAGCAGGGAGGACTTGGCAGGGTTCTTGGCCGATGAGTTCATCAACCTGTCGCCGCCACAGGCGCAGGACTATCACTTTGGGCTGGAGGAGGGCGAGGGCATCAGCGAGCTCTTCGACTGCAACTTTGGGGACTTCACCCCCTTGGACTTCTGAAGCTGTGCCAGGGTGCTCGGGGGAGCTGCCAGGGGATGGGGCAGCCCTGGCAGGGTGGGCAGGGCAGGGCAGGGCAGTCCCTCTGGCTCCAGTGCCTGCCGTTCCTCCCCCATCCCTTTTTGCAATATTTTCTTGTCCCTCCAGCCCCCCAGCCCGGCGAGGGCCGGTGGTGTCCCCAGCTCCAGCCCCACAGGGGGGATGCCAGGGTGAGGTTCCCGTCTCAGGGGACCCCTCCGTAGGGCCCTGCTCAGGGGGGAACTGCCCAGGGCAGAGCTGCTGCCCCCCGGGAGCCCATTCCAGAGCTTTAAGCAGTCCTGTGTATAGATTAATGATTTGATTAATTTATTATTGTCCCCTGGGGACAGCGTTTCATTTCCATGGGGGTTTGGGGGGGCTGTACAGCAGAGTGGGGGTGCTGAGAGTTTTTGTTGTGCTGGGAGGGGGTGGTGGAGATGTGGGGGGTGCTGGGTCAGGGCTGTCCCCTGAGTGGGGGGCTGCCCCAGCCTGGCTGAGCGTGGGGTATTTATTTATTATTTATGGCGTGTGGGAGCTCTCCCAGGACATGGAGGGGGCAGGAGGGAGCAGGAGGACAGTGCTGGTGCTGGTGGGACACAGAGGGTGCCACCAGGGTCTCACCAGCACATCCTGGCTTTGCTTGTGTCCCAAGCGGGGCTGGCAAGGCCACAGCTGTGGCAGGTGGCTGCGGGAGTGGGGGTGGGGCTGGATGGGGCTGGTGGCCCTGGGACCATGGGCATGTCCCCTCAGGGGACACACGGGTGTCCAGGGGGAGCATCTCTGCAGGTGAGCACCCAACGCTGTCTCCAGGCTTTTCTTCCCCTCCCTGTGCAGCCGCTCAGCCTTTCGGCCCTGGCACCCCATGCCTGGAGCACTGGGGCTGGGAGAGGAGGGCAGGGGGGTCCTGGGGTGGCCCTGGGCCGAGCTGGAGACGCACTTTCACTTTTACTGCCATTTAACAAGCTTGTGTTCCTCTGAGCTTTGTGTTTAATAAAGGTTTCTACTGAGTCTGCCTTTCGGCTGTGCTTGGGTGCCTGGGGGGGTGAGGGGCGGGTGGTGGGGACCTCAACTGAGAAACCAAGAGGCTTGGGGTTATTTTGTGGTTTGTTTTCCAGTTTGAACTTGAAATATATGACCGAGTATGTCCATACCTGGGGCTTCAAACGGTGCTTTGGTCCTTGGTCCCACACGGGGTGGGATCATCTGGGGCTGATCCTGCCCTAGCTGCTCCTCCAAGGAGCCTGTGCTGCAGGAGGATGGGGTGATGGGTCTGGATGGGGATTGCTTCCCTTCCAGCAGCCCCTGTCCCCACTTGGCCGTTCTGCCTGGTCCCCTCCCTGCCCTCCCCCGGTTTTGGGGTCACATTTGCCTGGTTGTGGCCACACCATGGGGGGGCCAGTGTGAAGCCAGTCCATGCATCCACTGAGTTCCAGCTTCCCCTGTTCACCCCAGCCCTTGGTGCAGCCTCAAGGCACCTGCTGGCACCAGTTTCTGGCCCAAAGTTTGAGGTCCCCGTGTCCTTGCTCACTGGGGACACGTCTGCCAGCAGCAGCCCTGACCCTGAGTGCCCCGATTGCCTCTGCGGCACACCAGCTCTGAGGGACATTGGGGACCCCCGGGGAGGAGTGCCATGTACCCCCTGGCAGCCAGGAACAGCTCTGGGGGTCATGGCCACTGTCCCAGTGGCAGCCAGGGACATGCCGCCTCCTGCCTGTGTTTGTGCACTTTCTCCCCTCCTCCTGCCCGGCCTGCCTGGTTTTCCTTTAAACAGCCTGATAAATATTTCACCCTGACCCTGTTATGTAAGCTCACCCTGCTCCTGCACCAGCAGGGAATGGGATCCCAGGCTCTGGACAAGCTGCTGGCAGCTGCTGGGTGGCACAGGGAGCCCATCACCACTGCCTGGCCTCCTGCCTGCATCCTTGTGCCTCTGTTCCCACACCTGAGGCAGTCCCTGGCTCCTCGTGCTGCCACTGGGCTGTTCGTACAGCCGGACATGTGTGGGTGGCAGCGTGCAGGTGTGGGGTGCCAAACCCCACGGCTCAGCTCTGCACACCCTTCCCTTTCCCAGCTTTCCCAGCCTTCCAGGGCCCTGCCATCTCCAAAGCAGTGCCCAGGAGGGCAGTGTCACACGCAGGCTGTCGTGGGTGACCCCTGTGCCTGAGTGGAAAGAGCTGGTGCTTGTCACGCTGTATTCCTGCTGCTCTGATCCATGGATCCCTGCCCCACGCAGCCAGGGCAGGAAGAGGAGGGAGCAGGTGGGTGGCTATGGACCCTGGTCCCTGCCTGCTGTGTCCTTCCTTGCAAGGTCGATGTTTGTCACCTGAGGTGACAAGTGCTCAAGGTTTTTATGATTTATGATTTACTGCAGGGTGCCCAGCCCAGCCGTATGCCAACTCCTCCTCATCCATCCCTCCTCCTCTCCCCCGTTCAGTTCCGCTGTGATGGAGGATGATGGTGATCTGCAATGATCCAAAGGGGAGACCCCGGCCCAGGAGTTGGCTTTCACGGGAGCCGGGAGGCACAGGGACAGGCGAGAGGACTTACACTGCCATCCCGAGCTGCACAGGGCTGTTCCCACAGCCAGCCAACCCCAGCAGCAGCACAGCTTTGTCTCTATCTGAGCAAAGGCAAACCTCTCTGATGGCATCCCCATCACGTTCCCCTCCTAGGGAACCTCCTGGGATGCTGAACCGCTGGGAGTCCCAATCCCCATGGAAGCAGCCCCAGCAGGGACAGGGCCGAGTCCCGCTGCGGCAGCACAGCCCATCCCTGGGGGCTGCATTGGCAGCTCCACGTGAGCCACAGCACCGTAAAAATAACCACTCTGCCTCCCAGGATGATTCATGATGCAGCTGAAGGGCTTCCCTCCTGCTATTTCAGATCGTTTGAGAGGGAGCTGATGATAGCTGCTTTGGAAGAGCACATGGCAGCTTTGGGAAGCCGCCCCAGGCACTGCCTAGCTTTATTTATCTGCTCCAAAGATGCTTTTGTTTGTCGGGTGAAGCCAACACAGGCCAGGAGATGGGTACTGTGCACACACCCTGGCTGCTCCATGGGCCCTCAGCTCCCATCTCCCACCCCACAGGCACCGTGTTCATCCAGCCCTGGGGTGCTGTTGGGCTGCAGTGATGGCTCCATTGGCACTGGAAAATGCCGTGCAGAATTCGCCCACGGTGCTGAGCCCAGGCAGCCCTGGGGTGTCCTGTCCTTGCACTGTGGGGTTTGGACTTGGGCAAGTCAGGATAGCTCCACAGTAGGATGAACTCTGGGACAGGCTGGCAGTGGCATTAGGCGCCCCCCCTGAGGGGTTTATATCTTTAACTTAATCCCCCTCAGAGGGTCCTATGGGGTTTTGGGGTCTCTATAGGCAGGGATATCCTGCCCCACCTCTGCATCCCACCCCACACTTCCCTATTTCCACTTCCAAATCTCTTCTTTCTTCCACAAGAAAGGAACTCAGGGAGGTGAACGGCAACATTGATTATTTCTAGGATGCTGTTTAGTGGGTGCTTCCCTTAATTCCACCCCGTTGAGGTGCTGGGGAGCAGAGCAGAGCCCTGGTGTCCCCACAGCCAGGGCCATGTCCCCCTTCCCTGCCATGGCTTTCTGGAAGCACCTGTGGAATTTGGGAACCCCTATTACCTCCTGCCAACAGCAGTTTTGCTCTGAACTTCATCCTCACTGTCAGGCTGCTCCTTCCCACATGGAAATTCATGCTGACTCCATGCTGAATCCGAGGGATGCCAATGGGTGCCTAGCATGGATTTTAGCAGATGGGAGTGCAGGAAGACCCTCCAAGGGGGAGGCTTTGACCCACAGCCAAAGCAGGGCCTGACCCAAGCCCTTTCCATGCTGGCTGGCAAGGTGATCCCCTGTCCCTGCTGCATCCCTTGCCTGTGTTTGTTCCTGCTCCCATTTCAGTTGGATTTGATGATGGCCACACTCAGCAGCTCCTGCCCCTGGACCTCTCTGTGCCTCCCTGGGGACAGGGACAGCCCCGTGCCAAGGGCGGTGAGCGCACGTGCACCTCGGAGGCCTCAGATACCCCTGCCAGAGCCCAGGTGTTCTTTTTCCACCTCTTTAGCCTTGCACACACCTGGAACAGCTGGGAGATGGTAAAAATAGCTGCGATGCCGTGGGCTCTGCTTGGAGCGCGTTATCCCCGAGGAAGCAGGAGATGAGGGAGCTCCACGTGCTGCAACTCGGTCACGTTGGGATGGGGAAGGAGATTGGATTGGAGACCTGGGTTAAGCAGAGCTGAGCTCAGCAATCAGGGTGTCCTGGAGTGCTCCATGTGAAAGCAGAGGTGGTGCTGAGGGAGGCAAAGCCTGCCTGGGATTTAGCAAAATCCAAGGAAAACTGGTTCATGGCCTTTTCTCTGTAAGGGAAATCCTGGAATGCAGACATGAGCCTCCAAGTGTCTGTGCCGGGCAGGGATGGGGGAAGCTCCTGCTCCTCCTCCTTGTCTTGCCCAGCCTGCTGGGCCAGGAGGGGGTCTCACATCTCTGGAGGTCCTGGGATCCTGACAGATTGCTCCAGAGGGAAGCAGCACGGAGCAAAGGCTGCCTGGCACCGTGAGCATGGAGGAGCTGGCACCACCAGAACTCATTTGGAACCACCCTGGGTGTCAGGGGACCACTCCAGGGCCACCAAAACCACAGTGGGACCACCTGTGGTCCAACTGGGACCAACTGGGGCAACAAGGGCTATCCTAAAACCAACAGCGACTGCACTGGGAACACCGGTGGTCAAACCAGGACCAACTGGGGCCACAGTGGGACAACCAGGGCTATGCTAGAGCCAGCTGTGACCACACTGGGACCACCCGTGGTCAGACTGGGACCAGCTGGGGCAACCGGGGCTACCCTGGGGCCAAGAGCAACCACACTGGGACCACCCACGGTCAAACTGGGACCACTTGGGGCCTCATTTATGGCACCCAGGGCTATGGTGGGGTCAACAATGAGCACACTGGGACCATCCATCACCAAACTAGAGCCACCCTAGGACTAACAGAGGCACTCAGCGCTACTGTGGGGTGAACAGTGACCACACTGAGACCACCCGTGGCCAGTCTGGGACCAAGCGTAGCCACGCTGGGACAACAAGGGCCACCCTGGGGCCAACAGTGACTACCTATGGTCAAACTGGGACCAACTGGAACACTCAGGGATGGTCACACCACCCACGGTGGGAGCGCACTGGGCTGTACTGGGTCTGACTGGGATCATCCCAGGGGCGAGCGGGCACCGGGACCCAGCGCGGCCCCGCCCCTCTGCCCTCCGCCAATCGCATTGGTGCTTCTCGATGCCAATCACAGCGCGTGGCCAATGGGATCGCGGCGGGGGCGGGCCCTCCGCGGAGCCAAAGTTGGCTGGGGCGGCGGAGGCGCTCGGTGAGTCGGGATCGGCGGGGCGCGACCTGCGCACGGAGCCGAGCCCAGCATCCGTGCCGAACCGAACCGAACCGAACCGAGCCGAGCCGAGCCGAGCCGAGCCGAGCCGAGCCGAGCCGAGCCGAGCCGACCCCAGCATCCGTGCCGAACCGAACCGAACCGAACCGAGCCGAGCCGAGCCGAGCCGAGCCCAGCATCCGTGCCGAACCGAGCCGAGCCGAACCGAGCCGAGCCGAGCCGAGCCCAGCATCCGTGCCGAACCGAACCGAACCGAGCCGAACTGAGCCGAGCCGAGCCGAGCCGAGCCGAGCCGAGCCGAGCCGAGCCGAGCCGTGCCCAGCATCCGTGCCGAACCGAGCCGAACCGAGCCGAGCCCAGCATCCGTGCCGAACCGAGCCGAACCGAGCCGAGCCCAGCATCCGTGCCGAACCGAACCGAGCCGAGCCGAGCCGAGCCGAGCCGAGCCGAGCCGAGCCGAGCCGAGCCGTGCCCAGCATCCGTGCCGAACCGAGCCGAACCGAGCCGAGCCCAGCATCCGTGCCGAACCGAGCCGAACCGAGCCGAGCCCAGCATCCGTGCCGAACCGAACCGAACCGACCCGAGCCCATTCATCCCTGCCGAACCGAACATAGCCCAACCATTCCTGCCGAACCGAACTGAGCCCAACCATCCCTGCCGAGCCGAGCCGAGCCGAGCCGAGCCGAGCCGAGCCGAGCCGAACCCATCCCTGTAGGACCGAACAGAGCCGAACCCATCCTTGCCGAACTGAGCCGAGCCCAACCATCCCTGCCGAGCCGAGCCGAACCCATCCCTACAGGACCAAACAGAGCCGAACCCACCCCTACGACACCGAACGCAGACGAACCATCCCTGCCGAACCCATCCCTATCACACCGAACCGAGCCCACCCCTACGGCACTGAACCGAACCCATCCCTACCGCACCGAGGCCATTCCGACCTCCCCGAGCCCACCCCTCCGGCACCGCACCGAGTCCATCCCTACGGCACCGCACGGCACTGAATCCATCCCGACGGTACCGCACCGAGCCGTGCCCTAAGGCACCGCAGCGCACCTTGCCCTACGGCACCGCACTGCACCCCGCGGTACCGCACCGAACCCCCCCTACAGCACCGCACCGTGCCCTGAGGCACCGCACCGCTCCCTCTGGCACCGCACCGCATCCTCCGGCTCCGCACCGCGTCCCACGGCTCCGCACCGCGTCCCACGGCTCCGCATCCTAGGGCGCCGCAAGGCATTGCACCCTCCGGCGCCGCTCCCCGCGGCCCCGCGCCCCCGCTGCCCGCAGCACCCGCGCCCGGCGGGACCATGATGTCGTGTGCCGAGCTGCTGGCCGTGTGCCTGCTCTCAGCAGACCGCGGCCCTAAGCCCCACCGCCAGCCGCTGCCCATCTTCCACGACGTGAGTACCGCGGGTGGGACCCCCGCGCCCCTGCCCAGCCCCTCGGGGAGCCGCGGCACGTGTGGGCGTGGGGGTGAGGCTCCTTCCCGCCCGGTCCCGGAGGAACCGGCCCGAGGGATGCGCCAGTGGCTCGGCGGCCGTGCCAGCCCCGAGCTGTGCATGGTCGTGATGGCTTAAATAATGGTGTCGTGTCCTTTTGCTGAATGCTGGGCCTCTGAGTGGCTAGAAACAGCCCACAGCTCATCCAGAGCTGGCTGTCACGACTCATGGAGCGGGAGCTGTGTCTGGCAGGAACGCTGTGGAAGGTTCCCTGGAGCTGTTCACAGCCATGGGATCCATCAGAGCGTTACCTGCTGCAGCCCCCGTCCCTGCACCGCCGGGATTGTGGAGGAGGATGCTCCGTGCAGGTTGCAGGTCGCCAGGGCATCCTGGCGGCTGTGGGTGGCACGGGGGTGTGGAAGATGCGGGTGGTGGCTGTCTTTGTGTTCAGAGATGCTGGCACAGTTCCTCCTGTCACACCGCGTCCCCTCCGGGCCGTGGCCAGGGTGTGCTGAGAGGGAGCTGTGCCCCTGGGGTGGGGGCTCCGGGGGAGGGGGCTGCATCCTGGCCGTGTCCCAGCGCCGGTGGCACAGCCCGGGCAGAGCCCAGCGCCGGTGGCACGGCCCGGGCAGAGCCCAGCTCCGGAGCACATCCGAGGTTCTCAGCCCTCCTGCTCCAGGCTGTTTGCGTGAGCTGGGTCGGGTGGGCAGCGCCCAAATCTCCCTGGCGAGAGATCCCTGCATTCCTGTGTGTCCGGCACCACTGCGATCTAAGTCACCCTGCGGAGCCAGGAGATGTGCGATTGCAGGCGCTGCCCCTGCCCTGCCGCAGGACTGAGGAAGAGGAAGCCAGCCAGGGTTAAGGATGAGGACTGGTGGTGCCCTGGCACCCGCACAGCCCAGGTCGGTGCCAGCTGTCATGTCCCAGCTGTCACCTCTTAGCTGTCATCTCCATCCTGTCCCGATCCAGGCTCACCCCCGTGTCCCAGTTGATCCCAGGAAAGGGGAACAGCAGATCTCGGGCAGCACTTTGGGAAGGTGAATGCCACTCCTGGTCCTGTCCAAAGGCTCCTGGCATCCCCAGGGAGCCCTGGGAAGCGCGGTCCCTCGGCCGTGGTGCTGCCCGCAGCTCCCAGCCGGGGGTCAGGGTCTCTCTCCTGCCTGGGGGCGTTCGGGCTGCAAGGCTCTCCAGCCAGCATCATTAGCCGCACTAATTACTTGGCTGAGGGAAGATGGGCTGGAGGGGCGTGCGTGGTGACAGCTGTGTTCCAGTTCAGCTCCTCAGGGCACTCGTTGAGTCGCACATCTATCCCTCAGGGTGTCATTAAGGTAATTAAAATGGGAAATGTTAACAACACTAGCAGCTGCTTTCCGGGTTCTGACGGCTTCCCTTCCGCTTCCCTCTGACTCCTTGGCTCCCGCCGTTGCTCCCGAGCTTGGCAGGGTGAGTTTAATCCCTGCACTTTCGGGTCTGGGCAGCTGGCCGGTGTCCGCTGCCCTTGAGCCTTGTCGGGGTGAGCATCCCACGGCAGCAGGGCAGGAGCCTTCCCGGCAGCGCTGCCCACCGCAGATCCCGGTGGCTGCTGCTTCCCCTGGGACCTGCCTGCACATCTCCTGCCTTTGGGAGAAGGGAGGAAGAGGAGGAGGAGGAGGAGCAGGAGGGCTTTGCCTGAGACGCTCCTCTGCAGGCGCGGTACAAACTGCAGTGCTGCCCTCGCCCTGTGCCTTCTCGAGCCTCGGGGAGATTTGTCCCCAGGCTCGTGCCCGGGGCTGGCTCGCTCCTCTCCCGGGACACGGGAGCTTCGGGAAGGACAGCGCTCATGCTGGTGCTTTAGCTTGCCGCGGGTCGATAGCGCATTGTCCCCAGGCCAGCTGTCCCCTCCCCAGCAGCCGCCTGTCCCTGGCTGCGGGTCCAGCAGCCGCGGCTGCTTCCAGCCCTACAGACAGGGAGAAATCCTACAATCTTCCTCCTTCCCGGGGTGTGTGGGGGGTTCATCCCGCAAATAAATGCTGGT
This sequence comes from Acanthornis magna, assembly GCA_036785705.1. Lineage (NCBI taxonomy): Eukaryota > Metazoa > Chordata > Aves > Passeriformes > Acanthizidae > Acanthornis > Acanthornis magna. The sequence continues at coordinate 1,610,535 of JAWUZG010000015.1, forward strand.
TCAGTGCCTCTCCCCTCAGTCCCAACGGGGCTGCTGCTGCAGGCTGTGACCGAGGCTGGTGGGAGCCAAGCCCAGGGGCTGAGGGAAACATCCCGGGCTCCAGGCAGTGTCCCTGTGCTCCTGAGGCTGCCAGTGCTCCCTGAGGCAAGAGAGGGATTGCCTGTAGGGCCCTCCAGCAGTCCACGCAGACTTAATCCCCTTCCCAGCCTGGTTTTGCACCACTTTTCCCTGGCTTTGTCCCAGGGCTGCTGTCCGCGCTGGGAGCAGTGCCCACCTGCCAGCTCTGAGCATGTGCCTGTGCCCGGGGAGGGGACAGCACTCGCCCTGTGGAGCATGGAGGTGGCTCTGTGCTGTCTGTGCTTGGCTGGAGCTGTGTCCTGGGGTCACACAGGGACGGGCTCGCCCGAGGCAGTGCAGAGCCCTGCCGTTCCCGGGGGCCCTGGAGCAGACACAGCCTTGCCTCGGGGGGCTCTCACAGCTCCCTGCTTGTGCCACGGTTATTTTGAGCTCCGGGCAGCTGTCGTGTGTGCACTGGCTCGTGTAACACACTGCTGCAGCAGTGCACCTTGTGTGAGGGGGAGAGGCATCCAGTCTGTTTGCTGAGGTGCCTGCTGAACCCAGGATGGGCTCACCCTGGATTAGAGACCTTCTCAGCCCCACGGGATCCTCCCTGAAATTGTGCTCTCCCTCTGAGCCCACAGATAAACCCTGCTGAGTGAGTAGGAAATGTTTGCCCTCACTCGAATCTGCACCCAGGTGACACTTGACTGTCTCTGGGATGATCTCGGTGGCCTCCGTGACATCTGGAGCCATAGAGGTGTCATTGCATGAGCCCTGTGCCCCTCTGATGACACAGTGCTCTATAGAACGAAGCTTTTCCCTTGATGGAGAGTCCATGGCAGGGTGGCACTGACATGTGGGACACACTGGTGCTGCCACTGCAGCCGTGAGACCCCACAAGGAACCCATGGAGAAAGTTTTGCTTTAAAATCCCGAGAAATCTCCACTGTTTGGGAGGTGCAGGTTCCCATCAGCTCCACAGTTCATCCACCGGCTCCTGTGTGGTGCTCAGGGAGTGCCTGCCCTGTTTTCCTGCCAGGGGAGCAGCCTGGCTGGCTGGAATCCCCGAGGGATGGTTACCTGGCACTGCTCGGGCTGAGGCAGCCCCCGTTCCTTGCAGCAGCCTGGGGCAGGAGGAGCCCCTGTGTTCGGAAGAGTGTCCTCCAAGGAGCTGTCCTGGCTCCTGGTTTTGGTCCCGGGGAAGGACCAGGGAGCTCCAGCGTCAGAGAAGCCTCTGCCAGTTGCAAGCCAGCAGATTAGGAAGTGTTTTTTGGCAGCTCTTTCTTTACCTCAGAGCAGTTTTCCAGGGAGATTTCGGTGGCTGGATCAGGGATCGTGCCCTCGGAACTCGCAGCAGAGCTGGTGGTGGGTGCTGCAGGAGGAGCTGGGGCAGAGGGGTCAGTGGTGCCTCTGTCTGCGGGGAGAACGGGGCTGCTTCAGAGGCAGCATGTGGGCAAGAATAGAGAAGTTCTGTCTCCTTTTCCTACCCTTTTTCTGTCCTAATCCTTCTTCAGACCTGCAGATTTCTTCATCACCCAGGATGATAAAAAGGAGAGTTGCCACACACACAACTTTCTGCCGTTGGCTCCATTAGGATGCAGGGGCAAAAACCTCGTGCTGTTTGGTCTGGGAAAACATTCCCAGGCTTCAGGAGTGATGCTGTTCCTCACAGGAGTCAGCCCCAGACCTTCCAATAATTATTGAGGAAACAGATCCCAGCAGGGATGAGCAGGCCCAGCCTTCTCCTGGGTCATGGGGAGAAGCCTTGTGGCTGGGAACCTGCCTTGAGACCCCGAACTGGAGCAGCTCTCCAACTGTGCTCTGGGGCAGAAGTAGTTACAGATTAATTAATTCATTAATAATTAATTCCAGTGTGCACGCCGAGGTGTTGCAGAAAGGGCTGTGCTCAGGGGTGGTTACAAAGCTCGGGGCAGGAGCTGCTCCTCGGTGCAGGTGTTTGAGAGCTGGTGATGCACAAAGTGCTTCTGTGTACAGTGGGTTTATACTTAATGTTCTTTCATTTAAATGGACTGAAAAATTAAACAGTTGCCATCACAAGGATGCAGCAAGGTCTTTTCTGCTTCACCTCTGTGTTCTCTAAAAGGTGCTCGTTGTGAGTGCCAGGCTTGCTCGGCCAAGGGCTCTGTGCATTAGAGGCAAGAAATGGGTTTAATCATTGGCAAAGGGGAATTTCCCAGAGCAGCCGGTGCAGTCCCAACAGCTGGGGCTTCTCCGCGGCTCCCTGAGCTCCTGGAGGTGATTTTCCATGGTGCTGGGTGCTGCCTGCCTCCCTGTTCAGCTGCCCTTCTCTCCCTGCTGCCACGCTGAGCCCTGTTGTGTTTTGTCTTGCAGATTTTCCGGCGAGCCGACAAGAATGGTGAGTGCTTTGTTCCTGCTGCTGCCTCCCCCTCCCGGCCTGGCTCTGGCTGAAGCAGCGTGGCTCGTTCCCACTGCGAGGCTTGGCTGAAAGAGAGAGAGAGGAAAAAGCTTTTCTGCTTCACCTGGATGCCAGGGCCTGGCCAGGGGCTGGGGAGTAGGCTCCCCAAATTCCCCATCTGTGCACCACACAGGACACAGCCCCTTCCACGCCCTTCTCCCGGCCCAGGGGCTGTCAGGCTTCTGCTCTGTCCCTCACAGGATTGGTTCTGTCTCTGTGCTCAGTCCAGGGTTTTCCGGTGCCCCTGGTTGGGTGATCCTGGTTCTGTCCAGGGTTTTCCAGGTACCCCTGGCTGGGTGATCCTGGTTCTGTCCAGGGTTTTCCAGGTGCCCCTGGTTGGGTGATCCTGGTTCTGTCCAGGGTTTTCCAGGTGCCCCTGGTTGGGTGGTCCTGGTTCTGGGTGCCCCGGAGCCCTGGGCATTTGGGAGTTAGGCTCTGCTTCCCAGTTCTTAATCCAGCACCCATAACCAGAGGTCCAAAATTGCAAGTGGCTTCTCTGAGCCTTCCCACACTCTTTTGGGCTCTTTTCCTTCGTGGCAGCTCGGAGGCTCTAGGAGATGCTTTTATAGCAGATCACAGTGCAGCCCAGGAGCTGAAGTCCTCCACAGAGAGGAAGGAAAAAGCTCTTGAGTCAACAGAGAGCATTTTCTTTCCACAAAAACCTGATGCTGCCCTCACTGCGCTGTTTGTGATGAACTCTGCTCTCAGACACTCACACTCTGCATGCATTTGTGACAACACCGCAATGGTGCCTTTTGGAAAGGGCCGAAATTCCCACCTGGAGTTCCAGCAGCACACATTCCCGTGTTTCTGCCGGGCTGGTGGGCCCTGCTTTCAGGGAGATATGTGCTGTAATTACCATGCACAACGCGCCCAGCGTCCCACGCGCCCCGGGGCCGGGATGCTGCTTTTGGCAGATATATAATTACTCTTCCCTTTTATTGAAATGCAGATGATGGGAAGCTGTCATTCGAGGAGTTCAAGAACTACTTCGCTGATGGCATCCTGAGCTCGGAGGAGCTGTGGGAGTTGTTCAGTGGCATTGACAGGCGTCACTCAGAGTGAGTACCGCGGTGGCACGGAGGAGACGCAGGAGAAGCTAAAAGTGCCTGAGTGGAGATGGAGGACATTCGGGGGTGGGTGTGATAAATAGTCAGGGTGAGACAAGCCCACCTCTTGCCACACGCAGATGTTCAAACCCATTGAACACCAGCAGCGAGCACTGGTGCTGAGAGCAGTCAGACATTTTGAGAGCAGCAATCAGATTTAGTGCAGTTCCAGCAAGCAAGCAAGCATTTAAAATGCCATTATTTCAGTTTGGAAAATGTATTTCAGGAATACCCAGCCCATGGAGCAGGTTGTGTGTCTGCAGGAGTGTGTGGTGGGGTGAGGACGAGGCACAGACTGTGCAAAGCCACAGACTTTGGTACTGCTGACACAGGGAACTGCTTTTCACTTATGTAAGAGCTGCTTTCCACCACAAGTGGGCCTGGTGCATGTAAGAGGGAATTTAGGCCAGCTACTTGTAAAAAAAGAAAGCCCCAAAGACCAGGAGAAGGAATTGTGTTTAGCTCTGGTCTCCTCTTGAGTGGTGCTGTCCAGAGGAGCCTGCTGGGCTTGCCTGGGATTCTCATCCCGGCCTTCTGGGGACTTTTTGGCCTTGCTGGGGTCCCTCTGCCCAGCTGGCTGCTGTGGGTGAGTCTGTCCTGGCTGGGTGGTCTGTTCAAACCTCGGGGCGCTGCTGGGGGACAAGGGGCTGCAGCTTCCTCCCAGTCTGGGTGGCAGCCTTGGCTCTGGCTCCTGCCGCTTCCCCAGCACCCTGGGGAGCACCTCCTGCACCTCTGACACCCTTGGCCAGAGCTCAGGTCCCTGCCAGCCAGGGAGAGGGAATTCTGAGTGGCACAGGAAGGTCCCAGGGCTGTGCAGGGAGCCAGGGCAGTGGCACAGAAGGCCCCTGTCACACCAAGATGCCAGTGGCCACCAAATGCCACCGAGCCACCAACAGCAGACACCCCGTGGCCCCCACACCATCCTGCCAGGCCTGGGGCAGGGGGAATGATGAGCTCCTGATGCTGCTGGAGCTGGGCTCAGCTCCCACAGCAGGGATGGGCAGAGAAGTGGCAGGTGTGGGCAGCCTTGTGCTGCTGTCCTTGGAGCCTGGCTGCTCACTGCTGCCTGTGCTGCTGCTTGGCCTTGGGGACGTGGGCAGCAGGAGGTGTCTGCTGCAAACATCTCCATCTCTTTGGGCTGTGATCGCAGGGAGTTGGCAGTGAGCTGTTCCCTCTCCTCTGGAAATCTTTCCTCTTGCTCCACTTCGGGGTGGCCTGGGAGTCACAGCACCCCTGGAAAACACGGGGTGCAGTGAAGCTGGGACTTCTAACCCAGCTCAGAGCTGAACTGGGGCGGTCTCCAGCCTCCAGGTGGGGCTTATTCCATCCGTGTGGAGCAGCTGAGCAGGCCTGGTGGGGGCCTGTGCTGCCTGCAGAGCCGTGGCTGCAGCGCTGCCCCCGACAGCTCATTAGCCTAACGAGGATGCCGTAGCTATGACAACGTGGCAATGGCAGCGCCGAGCTGGTGGCATCTATTAGCAGGGCATGAGCGTGGGGTCTTTGTTCTCTTCCTGCCACCGAGAGCAGAAGGGACCCTCAGCCAGAGCTGGTTCCAAGCTCCTGCTTTCAGGGGCTTCAAGCAAACGTGGGAAATGCCAGGTTTGGGGTGTGCAGGACTTGGTGTCGTGTGAGGGCTGTGCTGGTGTCCTGCTGTCCCCATGGTGGGGGCCTGGACAGCCCCTTTCCCCTGGGCTTGCCTTGCACTGGCAGGAGCTTCATATTTCAGAGAGCTGGTCAAAATTTGCTGCCAGATTCCAGGGTGTTACAGATCTGGAAAGCAGCTGCAAGCTCTACAGACAGATCTGGTGTGCTGTTTTCATGTCCTGTAGCTTTTGGGATGATGGTTTGCTTCATCCAATGTGGATTTGGTGCTGTATTTGGGAGGTCTAGGCTGCAATTTGTGTTTTCTTGTCCCTGCCAGCCTGATCTGAGGACAGACAGTAACAGAGACCTTCATTCCCAGGCCATCTCCGTGTCCAGCACTGCCCAGACCCATCCTGACCCTCACCCATCACTGGAACCTGCAGCTGCTCCCCTGGGCCCCAGAGGTGACAGCTGGGGACACGAATATTTCACAGGTCTCCCACGTTTCTTGTTCTCCTTCCAGAGAGCCCCATGCTCTCCTTTCCCCCCTCCCACCCCCTGGCACTCACACACCTCTGATGGGGTCACTGCAGATTCTACATTTCCGCATGGGGCTGGTTTTGTTCTGCAGTTCAGAAAATGGTTCCATTTTGCTTTAAAGTATCCCCTCACTTTAATTCTTTAAAGTTTACATTGAAACCAAATTCATCTCTGGATGGCAGCTGGTACAACAGGTCCATGCTGTTGTTTGGCTTGTCCAGAAGCTCCACACCAGCTCTGGCACTGGCACAGGAAGGCTCATCTTCCTGGGAAAGAGCATTTTCATCCATTGAAACGTCTGGGTGTGAAGAGACCGATGGTTTTGGAGGGATGGGACCTCCAGAGGTGCATCCAGAGGCATCAGGGGAGTTACACTGTGTGATTTGCTCTCTGAGCAGCTGTGTCCATCTGCAGCCCAGCTGGGTGGGATCACAGCAGATCCCGGGGTGTCACTGGGATCACAGCAGATCCCGGGGTGTCACTGGGATCACAGATCCCGGGGTGTCACTGGGGTCACAGCAGATCCCATGGTGTCACGGGGATCACAGATCCCAGGGTGTCACGGGGATCACAGATCCCATGGTGTCACTGGGATCACAGCAGGTCCCATGGTGTCACTGGGATCACAGCAGATCCCGGGGTGTCACTGGGATAACAGATCCCAGGGTGTCACTGGGATCACAGATCCCAGGGTGTCACCAGGACAACTTGAGGGAGATTTGGTTCCAAAGGCCTTTGGGCTGAGTGCTGTGGAATTGCAGGGGCTGAATGCCTGCACTGTGAAACCTGCCCAGGGAAGTGCTGTTTGGATTTTACATGTCTTTCTGTCTTGCACCTGTTGGGGAAATTTGGAAAAATAAGGTCTGGAAAATCCATCTTTCCATGAGGGTGTTCAGGAATTGGGTGCAGATTGCTCAGAGCCTTTGACCTGCAGCCATGAGGGATGGAAGTGCTGACCTGGTGGCTCTTAAAATCTCTCGGTGGAAATAACCTCAAACCTGAGATTCTTCGAAAGAAGGGATTTGAGTGAATTCCCTCCCCTCTCTTTACTGACACTCAGAGCTACAGTGTCTGCCAGACTCTGGATGATGGAGAGCGACTGAAACACTCTGTGTCACATGAAAAAGATCTGTGATGGCAGTGGAGGTTCCCAAGATGATAAATGGTAAAAATAAAAAAAAATTCCCGTCTGCTTTTCTGCAGCTGATTGCTGTTTTCTTGCATAAATTCCAGGCACATTCTGACAAAATCCCAACAGCATAATGATGACAAGATCCTTCATCATCAGTTCAGGCTTAATTACATTTAATCAGTGGTTTGAGCACAGTCAAAATACAGCTATGGGAAATGTGGAGAGTCTCAGGATGAGTGCTTTGGAGGCAGAGGATGGCTCTTCTCTTGGAGTGAGAGTGGGAATGGCAGAGAGGAGCAGAGACAAGCCTGCTGCCCCTGGCAGCCCTGCAAAATGGGTCAGGATTTGCTGCACACATTCTTTCCATGAGCTCCTCCTGGGTTTTGGTGTGAATTAGCTCTGGCAGCATGAGAATGGCACCATCAGTGCTGGGGTTTGCTTGCTGTGCTCTGTCCTGCCCCTGCCTGTGCCCCGGGGGTGCTGCAGGATGTGGGGAGAGCTTCCCATGCAGGGCTGCTGATGGAACAAGAAGGGAAGGGATCTTCTCTTGAGCAGCTCCCACAGGGAGCTTTTTGCCACAAGATCTTGTTGGTTGGTTCAATGTTCAGTGGTTTAGTGGTTGATTAGTTAACATTCATTTTTAAGCAGCAAATAGACAAGATATAAAGAGTTATCAATAACCCCTGGCCTCTCCCGAGAAGGCACAGGGTGGGAGCTGATGGCAGCTCTTGGTCACACCTCGCTGGAGCCGAGCTGGGAGCTGGGCAGGGGTTGAGCTGGTGGCTCCTTTTCCATGGTGAAACCAGTCCCAGCCCTAGATCCTCACTGGGACCAGTGTAAATGCCTGGCTAATGTGTGCACGAGGTGTCCCATGGGGTATTTTGTTATCAAATGTCCATATCCTTTCTTTGGTGACTTTAACCCTTCTCTCAGGTGGGAAGCAGTGGCTCCCTGCAATGACAGCTCTGGGGCACATCTCTGCCAAGCTGTGCCGTGGATGCTGCAGTGCCACGGCTCCTGCAGCATTGCAGCAGCTCTGCAGGCTCCAGACAGCTGCCAGAAACAAAGGGGACAAATTAAGAAGGAGCAAAATCTTTTTCCAATGTCCACTGGTGCTCCAAACCCCAGTGTCGCTGTCTAGCAGAGCTGCTCGGGGATGGGATCAGCAAAGTTGGTTGGAGTGGAGCTGGCAGGGGAAGGGGCTGTGGCTTTACAGGTTTGTCTGTGTTGAGTCTCGAGGGAAACAGGATTTTTTTAATCCACTTTAAGAAGTGCCTGCAGTGCCAGGTCAGTGCGCAGAGCCCTGCCCAAGTCAGCTCCTGCGTGTTTAAAACAGCTGAGCCCAATCCCAGCCTCACTCTGCCCCTCTGTGCTGCTGTGCAGTCACAAAGCAGAGGCTGTGCAGTCCCCCTGCCCTGGCAGTGCCACCTCTCACACCAAAATATTCCCATCTTTGAACCACTGCCTACTATTAAATACACTAAGTGGAAGCCCAGAAGAGAGACAGAAACCGGCCTTTGATGTCTCAGGAAAATCTGTAGGAAGACTTTGCCTAAATTATTTCACCTTAAATGGTGTTTTGGACACTTCACACACTGTCTTCTAATTTTACATCGGGGTTTTTTTGCCCCTTTGCCCTGTGAGAAGTGTCAGAGAGAGGACAGGGCGATGTGACCGTGGTTTCACATCCCCTGGGCAGCAGCACTGCAGCATTCCTTGTGCTTGGGGCCTGGCAAACTCCAGGTACCGCCAGTTCCTCCATGTGTGACAGCACTCAAACACTTAAAAAACACTTTAAAACCTCTTTTGCGCTCTCTTCTACTTTTCCAATCAGGATTAAAAACAGTTGCAATCATTTAGGGGATTCGGAGTGAGCAGAATGCCTGGAGCAGAGGCTGATTTGAATAAATGAAATCTGGGGTTTGACCCTGCAGGCTCTGGGTGATGCTGGGCACTGTGAGCAGCTCTTGGCTACCTGAGCAGATCCAACAGCACCGTGCAAACCCATCCCCAAATCCTGAGGCTGTTTTTGAACTTTTCCTCCTCCCTCTCCACCCAGCAGCACCTTTAGTAGCCACAGGAGGGACCTGGCCAAGCCCTGCAGGGATGCCAGCGTGGACTCTGCAGAGCAATGCTCTCTGTTAGTGAAAAGGGTGGGGGTCTGGCCCCTGCCTTCAGGTTTTTGGACCCAGATTTCTGCTTCAATGACCTTCAGGGCAGGAACAACCCCTCTGGTGGGCTGTGAAGCCATGCAGCCCCCTGGGAGCCTCCAGACAGCCCCACATTGCCTGGGCTCTGAGGACAGGGAAGAGCAGGAGCAGCTGGGGATGGGGGCAGATGGGAGAGGAGGGCTGGGCTGAGGTCAAGGAGACACAAGGAGAGAGCCCTGGCTGGGTGCTTCCCACCTTTGGGGGAAGAGGCTGGGTGGAAGGAGCAGCTCCAGGGCTCAGAAATGGGGCTGCCAACCCAGCTGGGCAGCCAGGAGTGTGAGGCATCTCCATCCCAACCCCACCCTGCTGTCACAGATGCTTTCCCAGCACACTCCAACTCCAGATATTGGTGAGGCAGATTTTCTTGCTCCTTCAGCCCCTGGGAAAGGCTCCTGAGCTGCTGGCTCTGGACCTGTGCAGCTTCTTATTTTTCTGATGCAGCTTCTGCAAATACATGAATAAGGTGTAAATGTGGTGGGACTCAAGGCAAACCCCCAAGTCCCTCCTCACCCCCCCCGTTTCCCCCACACCAGCCCCACTATCTAACAGGAGCTTTTTCTTGTGTTTCTTGCAGTAACGTGGACACGGAGAAGTTGTGTGGTAAGTCAGGGGATATTCCTGCCCTGGAGAGCTTCCCCTTCCCAGGATATGTGTGGTGGGGCAGGACGGGGTGGCATTGACAGTCCCTGTGCCTGAATCCCGGCACAGAGGGGCTTTTGCCAAGGGGATAGGGAAGGACTTTTCATTTTAGTCCAAGCGGGAGAATGACTCTGGAAAGGGAGGGGACTGTCCCCCCGCGGGTCCGGGCTGTGTGTGGGGAGCAGGAGCACGGGAGGCAGGGATGGAGGTGCTCAGGAGCCTGACCACGGTGTTCTCTCCTGCTCCAGATTATTTCTCGGCGTACCTCGGGGAATACAGGAATGTTCTCTCTGCCCTGGAAACCCTCAACGCTGCCGTGCTGGCAGCCATGGACAAAACCAAGCTGGTAAGGACGGGACTGGGCTGGGCGGGGCGGGGGGGGTCAAATAGGAGCCGTGGTGAGAAATTTGGGGGTTGGAGGCAGCAAACCCCGCAAATCAGAGGGATGTCTGTGTGTGCTTGGGTTGTCTGCATGTGCAGGGAGTGCTGCAGCCGCAGAGCCTGGAGGACGAAAGGGTAAATGCAAAGCTTCAGTGCTCTGCAGACATCACCTCCCTCCTCGCAGGGCTCGGGCAGTGGCCGTCCCAGCCACTCCTTGCAGGGTCCTGCCCACGGACACTTTCTGGGAGCATCGCTGGGGGTCCGTGTTGAGTTCTGAGCCAAAGCAAGGTGTTTCCCACCCAGCAGCGTGGCCACAATGTGCAGTGCAGGCTTGATCCTGCTCTGGACAGGCCCCAGCAGCTTGGGTAGAATGTGCAGTGCAGGCTTGGTCCTGCTCTGGACAGAGCCCAGCAGCTTGGTCAGAAGGTGCAGTGCAGGCTTGGTCCTGCTCTGGACAGAGCCCAGCAGCTTGGGTAGAATGTGCAGTGCAGGCTTGGTCCTGCTCTGGACAGAGCCCAGCAGCTTGGGTAGAATGTGCAGTGCAGGCTTGGTCCTGCTCTGGACAGAGCCCAGCAGCTTGGTCAGAAGGTGCAGTGCAGGCTTGGTCCTGCTCTGGGCAGGCCCCAGCAGCTTGTGCTGAGTGCAGCCTGCGCTCCAGGAGCAAAGCCTGGCTGCAGGAGCCTGGCAAAGCAGGAGCTGTGGCTGGGAGCAGCGGGGCAGCCGGAGAGCTGCCATTCCTGATGTCCCAGCCTGGTGCAGAGTTCATCTGTGCGGGAACGCTCTCCCTCTGCCTGCAGCTCGTGCTGGTGGGAAGCAGACTGCAGGCTGCTATCAGGGCAAGCTCCGAGCAGAGCCCCGGCGTGCGGCACGGGGTGAGCTGGGCAGCGTCGGGATAAAGGCAGGGCTGGAAGGGCCCTGCCCGGGGACCATCACCCCCTTTGCACCTGAAATGGGTTAAATGGTTGAGCTGTGTGCTCAGGCTGGTTATAAGCTATGGGAAGAGCCTTTATTTCCCCTTCCCTGCTTTGTTCGAAGCAGATAAAGGGCATCATCCGTGTGAACATTCATCTGAATTGATTGGACAGAGAGGAAAAGGGGGACCAGTCCCACACTCATCAAAGTGGTGTTTGGGCCTGTTTAGTGTCATTCCTTCTCTTTTGGCTTTCCCCTGGCCACAGCCAGCCTCAGCAGTGTCCCCCTGTGCATTGGGAAATTCCATGCCAGGAGAGGGAATCACTTGAAAATGAATTTTCTCATTGGTTCAGCTGCCCAGCCCCACTCTCAGTTATTAAATACAAGCCCAGAGGGAGAGGAGGAATCCTCTCCAGAGAGCTGTGCTCTGTTTCAGTTCCTTTCTGTCCTGTTTTTTGGGGTAATGAATGTGTACAGTCATGTGTCTCTCCAAAGACAGCGCAGTCACTGTACTGGTGTGATGCATTCGTTCACTCCAGAGTTTCTGGTGTTCCCTGGAAAAGAGAAGCAGGTTTTTCCTGTTCCAGCAAATTTTTATGGATTCACTTCTCCACCTGTTTGGATCTGCCCAGAGCCAGGGCAGCCCCAGGTTCCCAGCACTGCTCTCACCCTGGAGAGGTCTGTGCTCCTCTGATCCCAGCCCTGATGTGTCCCAGTGCAGATACTGATCCCCCTGGGCATCTCTTCCCTGTGCTCCCCTGCTGTGCTGGGCTCCGAGCTGGGGAGAAGGCAGGAGTGGGCAGGGCTCTCGCAGAGCTGTGGGATACCTGCCACTGCTGGAGGCTGCCAGAGATGATAAATGCAGCATTCCTACCTGCTGGGACCTGAGCATATTCCCACACTTGTAATTCCAGAGTTGGACTCCGGCTTGAGTTATTATGGGATTAGTGGGCTGGATTTTAGCCAAAGCTCACACCTCTGTGAGCCAGGGGAGAGAACAGATTTCCCATATTACACCTGTCCCTCAGTTCTTTTGGTTCAAACACCTCTCATGCCCCGTGGCTGGGGTGTGAGAGCCACACTTTGGCAGAGAGAGCACCCTCATTGGGAGAGTGGGATGAATCTTCATCCCAGGGAGCTGCTTGTGCTCTGAGCAACCTGGAAGAGCCCTGCTGAAGGATCTGCAGGCCCTGCCTGTTCTTCCCAGGCTGTATTTTTGAGGACTTTGCCTGACTCTGAAGCAGGCAGTGATGCCCAGGCTGGCTGGAAGAAGGAGAAGGAGGAGATCTCTGGCTTTAGCTTGGTCTCACCACAGCATCTCTTGGTAGGGCACAATCCGTCTCCAGTAGTTCCTCCCTGCTGCAGCCACAGGGTTGCTCAGCCCTGCATCCTTGAGGGACCCACAGCTGGAAATGTGAAAATGAGCAGGAAAACAGACAGAGAGCCTGGGCAGCTCCATGGGGATTGCTCAGACTAGAGTGAGCTACAGTGAGGAGGGAAATAAGGAAACCAAAGCTCAAGGGCAATGTGCCATGGGTGTATTTGGGAGCTGTGGTTCGAAGCAGTGCTGCCAAAAGCCTTTTTGGTATGGAATACTCCCAGCTCTGTGCTTGTCACTGTGGCCCAGGGTCCCTGGCATGGATCAGTGGCCTGTCTCCCAGCTGTCTCCTGGCTGGCAGGCTCCTCGGGCTGCTCCCATGCACCTTGTCAGGAGCAGGATAAACCCTGGGATAAAGCATGGGAAATACAAGCAGGGTTTGTCCTGTGTGACCGCAGTTACTGTGGGACATTTTGTGCGTGTATGTGTGTGAGCATCAAACCTGCTCGTGGTTGTTTTTATGGACCTACAGGTCCGCAGGAGAAAACCAAACCATCAGGGGTTCCCATGCTTCCATCCTTCCTCACTGGGCTGGTAGGAGCATGGTAAAGAAAAGCCTTTTCAAGAAAAGAGGGCTTTTTCTCCAAATTCTGTCATTGCCACTTATATTTGTAAAATGTAACTTGATCGCTGTGCTGTAGTGTGCTAATTACACCTTATTTTGTGGCTGAACTTCATGTTTGCGGTATAATTGCATCAGAATAGGCAGTGAACAGTGGAAATACCTCAGAAAACAGTCTGATATTTCTCACAGGGGGCCCTGTATGCTAAAATCTTTCCATTCTCCAGTGTGCAAACACTGCAAACCCTCACATAAACACCTCTCCAAGCCAGGCAGCCTTCTTTCCCCTTTGACAGGAATTATGTGGCCACCCATTCCATTCTGTCCTGAGCTTAACTACCATCATAAGAAACCAATAAAACCCCTCAAAAGCAGAATAATACCAGCTCTTGGCAACTTGGTGATTTTCATCTGAGTAAACAGAGCTGAAATACCACTGCACGACCAACATTCCTTGTCTCATGCTTGCTGAGTTATTTCCTCTGTGACTCTTGTCCATGGAGCAGAAAATGCTGTGCTTGGTGAGTTTTATTGAACCTCTGATAACAGAGGGTTTGACCTCTGTGCTACACCTGATGAGAGGATTTTGGTTCTTTGCCCCAAATGAGGAGTGCGAGGGGGCTGGACTTTCAGTTCTTTGGCTTCCCTGGCAGGAAATTTTCCAGGCTGATGCAGAAAGGTGGAGCAGCGTTTGAGGCTCTCTCGAGGGATGGTTATTTCCATCCTTGTCTCCAGCTCATTCCCCTGGGTGTGCTGTGTTCGGTGAGGCGAGAGGCAGCTGGCAGTGCTGCCGTGTCCACGTGGGATCCTCCGGAGCTGAGTCCCCTCCAAGCACAGCCTGCCCCAACCTGGTGGTGGGGTTTTGGGTGGTGGTTTGGGTTTTTGCACCCATGCTGGTGCCTGTGCCTGTGTATTTGGGGTGGAAGGACTGCCCTGGGGGAGCTGAAAGGCTCAGGACAGGCTCATTGTGGTATTGGTGAGAGCAGCTCTGCTCCTGCCATAAAGCTCCATCCGCTGACAGAACCCAGGGAGGACATGAGGCTTAGGCCCCCTCAGGGTGAAAGCTGAGAGGATGGGGAGTGCTGGGAGGCAGGGTTGGTGCTTATCCCAGAACCTGACCCTGGGAGAAGCATCCAAGCCCCAGGCAAGGGGAAGTATCTGTGTGCCAAGGCTGTGGGAGGGCTGGGAAGGACACCTCGGAGGTGGGAGCACATTTCATTCACCCCACGGCTGCAGGGGCTGCTTGCTGGGGGAAGGGCCCTCGGTGCTTCCAGAGGGATGACAGAGTTTGGATCTGGATTTTGGGCAGTGAAATGGGCTGTGCAGGGCTGTGTGGTGGGTGAATAATGTGCCTGCTGTGCCCCACTGGGGACTCACTCTCTCCAGGTTTGTCATGGGGAGCTTGGAGTGTCTCTCATTCCCCTCTGAGCAGGGACTGTGTGTCTGGGCTGGCAGGAGCTGGACAGGCACAGAGAGGCAGGGATCCCCAGCCCTGAGCTCTCCATTTCTGGGGCTGGGGGCAAGGAAGGCTTGTGGGAGCAGGTGGGATGCTTGGCTGGAAGAGGCTGGAGATGCAGAGCTGGAGCTCAGTTTCCCATGGCTGCATCATGTTGGTGTCACCGCCATCCTTTTCCTGTGGCAGGAAAATGAAGTTCATTTCCCAGTAGGGATAAAAACCCCTGGCCCTCAGTGCTGGTAGGGGCTGTGATCATCCTTTGCTGACTCCAGCATGAGCCCAGAGCCTGGGGGATGTGAATCCATCCTCTCCACTTCATCTCCTTACCTTCCCCTCCCATCCAGCCACAGCTGTTCCCAGTTGGACACAGCTCCTGGACTGGGCTGGTGGCTCAGGGCAAACAGAAAACCATGACGGGTTCAAGACCCTCCCACTGCCCCCTCATTTGACACCAGCAGTGGAAGGGTTACATCCAAAGGCTTCTGTGCAGAGCTTCTGGAATTCCAGATCCTCAGTGCACTGGAGAGAAACAGGAATTGGAAATATTTGACCCGAGTAATGGGGTAGCATTGCTGGACATTATTTTGGACATGGCTCACGGAGCCCGGGGGGGTGAGGGCAGCCTGGCTCCGGGTGCTGCAGCCTTGGGGGCACACCAGGACACCGTGGGGAGGGCAGCTCCAGCCTGGCTCCTTGTCGTGTCAAGGAAAGGGGCTGGCCTCTCCTGGTGGGCGCTCCTGTGGAGCAGTCAGCCCTCCCTGCATCCTGCAGAGGCTCCGTCCTCGACCTGCCACTGCTGGTCCTGTCTGTCTCAGTGCTCACAGTGACATCCTGTGGTTCCTGTGTCCCCTGGGGAGCTGGCACGGGGCTGGCCATGGGGAAAGGAGTCTGCTGTGACAGCTGGGCTATGCTCCCCAGCTGCTTCCCTTCGCAACCTCTGATCCTTTTCTAATCATCTGCCGAGCTGAGTCAGTTCAGCAAGGCAGCAGCAGAGCAGGTGAGAAAATGCCTGTTCAGAGAGCTGAATTGGCTCCCTGCAGCACCAAACGACCTTTAGACCAAAATTACAAGGAGTGAATGCAGTTTACTGGTTTCCAGCTCATCCACCTTAGCCGGTGCTGACCTGTTCCAGTGCCAGGATGAGGAATCACCTCCTGCATGTGGCTCCTGAAGTGGCTGCAATGCGGGTGCTGTAAGGACCTTGCCCTGCTCAGCTCCTTCCCCCCACACTTGTGGCTCCCCTTGGGGGTCCTGCCGTGCTGGCAGTGGAGAAGGCCCATTCCTCATTCTGGCAGCTGCATTTCCAGTTGGAAAATGCAGCCTGGAGCATTGGGGTTGACTGACTGTGCCCAGAGCAGAAAGTTGGCATGGTCTGAATCCCTGGCATGAGCCCCAGTTGTCTTCCAGCCCAATGGGACACAGACTCTTTAGAGGTGGACAGGAAATAACCTGGAGTGTCCGTGAAAAAAGCACTCTGTTTCTTTTGGAGCACTTTAATTGACTTTGCACCCCTGCAGCAGTGCAGGAGCCACTTGGTCAGCACTGCTGCAGCTCCACCCAGAGCAGGGCAGTGTTTGGGTGCCACTCCTCCTGTGTGGTGACAGCATGGCATGGCTGCCACCTCTCTACTGGAATTTCGTGTGCACATACTCGGCCCCGTACTCCTCGTACTCGCCCTTGGTCATCCACGTGTGCTGGAAGGACGTGAGCGAGGCTGCCATGGAGCCCCCTGCCCAGGCCGCTGTGGCCCTCCCGGGGTTTGCCAGGACCTCAACGTGGACGCCCGTGTCTCGGAAAAGGAAGTTCAGCTCTAAGCACATCCTCTCGGGAAAGCCAGGAAACATGGAGGAGCCTCCTGAGAGCACGATGTTGCCCAGCAGGTGCCTCCTGGCATGCTGAGGCGCTGCCTGCAGGCTCTGCCAGGCCAGCTGGTGCAGCCCGGGGCAGCTGTGCTGCAGCAGCTTTGGCTGGAAGAGCGGCTCCGGGCAGCAGAAGCGCTCCTTGCCCAGGGTTATCCAGTGCCCGTCGGGGGTCAGGAATCTGACAGGGTGCTGGGAACCTCTGTCCCAGAGGTCTCGCTCGTAGTCCAAGGAGACGTAGCAGCATCGCTCCTTCAGCTGGGTCAGCGCCTTCCTGCTCAGGGCCTGCAGCACGGCGCGCTCCGCGGGGCTCTCCAGCAGCAGCCGCTCCAGGTGCTCGCTCAGCTTCTCCCCTGCCAGCCCCAGGCAGAGCGTGCCCTTCCTCAGGGTCCGGCCCTCGCACACGGCCGTGACGTGGGACAGCGCTGCCCCGGCCTCCACGGCCAGCCCGGTGACCCTGCCGTGGGCGCAGAGCGACAGGAAGCCGCTGTTGGCCATGTGCAGGCCGGGCACCGCCAGGCTCTCGAACAGCACCTCGGCCGCCTTCTCCCTGCGGCTGGCGGGGCAGGCCGGGGGCTCGGCCAGCAGCACCGGGTGCTCCTCGGGGCGAGCTTTGAGGCAGCAGCAGAGCAGGTGGCTCCACAGGCTCTTCGTGCCGTCCCAGTCCTCAGCGACGCCGGGCTCGAGCGGGCAGGGCCTGGCCGCGGCCGAGCCTCCCGCGCTCTCCGTGGCCGGGGGGTGCCGCCGGGGGTCCCAGGGGGTGGCTGCGCTGCAGGAATGGCCCCGCACGGTCCTCAGCACGCACTGGGGCTGCTCCTGGCCCGCAAAGCCTGCCCGCGTGAAGCGGCTGCCGCTGTCTATGACCACCGCGGGCCTCAGCATGGCTGGCGCTCCGCAGGGACGCCGGGCACCGGGGAAGAGCCTGCAGCGGGACAGGAGGGGTCTGGTGAGGGCCAAGCAGGCTCAGCTGCTCTGCAAGGGAGGCTCAGCCCCACTGGAGGACGGCTGTGCCTGCCTCAGAAATGTGTGGGTACATCACAGCCTTCCCTCCTCGCTTCCTGTCTCGCTGAGCATCCCTCCTTGGGTATCTTGTCTCCATCCCTGGAGATCTTCTAACAATGCAAGGATAGAACTTCAAGAGTTTTAAAGAAGCAAATGAAAACTAGACAGGAAAGTCGAGTGGTTGGACTAAATTCTGGGCTGTATCCGAAGGAGAGTGGCCAGCAGGTCAAAGGAGGTGATTTTCCCCCTCTACTCTGTGCTTCTGAGGTCCCATCTGGAATACTGTGCACTGTTCTGGTGTCCCCAGCATAAGAAGGAACTTGGAAGGACATGGAACATAAGGACATGGAACTGTTGGAGCAAGTCCAGAGGAGGCCAGGAAGTTGCAGAGGGTACTGGAGCACCTTCCCTGTGGAGACAGGCTGGGAAAGTTGGGGCTGTTGGGGCTGGAAAGGAGAAGGCTGTGTGGAGACCTCAGAGCACCTTCCCAGTGTGTGAAGGGGCTACAGGGAAGTGGGAGAGGAGCACTTCCTCACGAACTGTAGTAACAGGACAAAGGGAAATGGGATCAAACTGAAAGAGAGGAAATTTAGGTTGGATATTAGGAAGAAATACTGTGAGGGTGGTGCGACACTGGAACAGTTTACCCAGGGAGGTTGTGGATGCTCCTGGATCCCTGTAAGTGTCCCAGGCCAGGTTGGACAGGGCTTGGAGCAGCCTGGGACAGTGGAAGGTGTCCCTGCCCATGGCAGGGGGGGATTGGAACTGGATGACCTTTAGGGTCCATTCCAACCCTTAGCATCCTCTGATTCTGTGAATGCTGCTGCCAGCAGAGCCCACAGCACATGGAGAGGAGCCAGGAGGATCTGCCATCCCAGCTGGCACAGAAAGGAAGAGTTTGGGGCACCTGTGTGTGTGTCCAGGTGCTTCCCCGGCTCTCCATGCCTCCCACACGTGCTCCTGTGGCATGATGTGCCTCTTGACCCACTCTTTGGGCACCTTCCACGCCAGGTGACCCCTTTGTTCTCCCCAGAGATTCTCACCTGCCCCTCTGGACTCACCTTTACACCCCCAATGTAAGCACATGTCAAAAATTCATCAAGGAAGCTCTCACAGAAGCAGACAGGCCTTGCACTGTTTTCCTGGGCAGAGAGGGCACAAAGCCAGCCCCCTGCCAGCGGTGGGGGGTCCCTGGAAGGGGTTCCCAGCACCTGGGGGGCCACCACAGGCTCCCAGCCTTGTCCCAGAGCCCTGGAGTGAGCAGAGCAGTGTGGGAGTGGGGGCACAAGGGATGTTCTGCCAGCCCTGGGGCCCTCCCTGGAGCTGGGGCTGTCCCTGGCAGTGCTCCTTACCTCGTGGCTTGTGTCCATCTGCCCTCCTCCACAGCTCTGGAGCTGGCAGTGCTGGGGCCAGGGCTGGCAGTGCCGGGGCCGGGGCTGTGGGTGCTGGGGTCGGAGTGCCCATGGAACCATGGCTGCATTCCCTGCTGTGATCTCACAGGCAGCGCAGCCCCAGGGTTCTTCTGCCCTACAGCCCTTCTGCCCTACAGCGTCCCTTTTAGTGATAACTAAAAATCTGATTGAAATCCGCCCCGTTTGGTTTACTCCATGGACAACCCCTGCCAGGTGTGGCTCTGCTGCCCCTGCACAGAGCCAGAGGTGCCTGACAGATCCTCTCCCCTTTGCCTGCAGAGGTACGAGAGCTCCTCGAAGATGGAGCAGTTCCTGACGCGGTTCCTGCTGCGGGAAACCATGCACCAGCTGCAGTCCCTGCAGGCGTCCCTCGAGTGCGCCGTGGACACCGTGGAGGAGCAGGCGGGACGGGAGAGGTGATGGGGTGGGGTGGGAGAGGTGATGGGGTGGGATGGGATGGGATGGGATGGGAGAGGTGATGGGATGGCAGAGGTGATGGGGTGGGATGGGAGAGGTGATGGGGTGGGATGGGAGAGGTGATGGGGTGGGACGTGCTGGTCCCCCTGTCCCCAGCACCATTCCTCACTGGGAGGGACATCCCAGAGCTGGATCTGCCCTTTCCAAGCCCTCTGCAGAGCTGATACCTCTAGCAATGACTCCAACCCCTCCTTTTGGATGTTTTTCTTCCAGAAAGGAGATCAAGAAATCTGAGACTTCGGTTGGCCTGAGGTCAGGGAGGCGGTGTGGGCGCAGGGGACAGAAGAACGTCTGCCTGACCCCGACAGACCCCTATTCTGGGATGCTGACAACAGGTACTGCTGTCCCTTGGGTTGTCTGTGCCCTGCTGGAGCCTTGAGTGGGTGTGGGAGCAGCACAGAATCATTGAGTTTGGAAAAGGTCTCCAGGATCGAGTCCAACCATTCCCCCAACACTGCCAAGGCCACCACTGACCCATGTCCCCAAGAGCCACATCTACAGCAGCACTGGGCAGTGAGGGCTTCTCCAGAATGGAGGTTGGAGCACCTCACCCAGATGCCAGCTGCAGCTTCTGGGGTATGTTGTATCTCTTGGGCAGTGGGAAAAGTTTCAGTAGAAAAAACATAATTTTTTTAGATGAATCAGGTTTAGAAGCTTCGGTGGTTTTGGGGTGCTGAGCAAGGTTTTGCAATGACAAAACGGGGCATTTTTTGGGTGACATCTCTGTGCCCTTTGCCGTGCAGGTGTTTGTGTGGAGGACAACAGCCAGTGGAAGGCTCAGATCAACAGGCTGCAGCAGCTCATCGAGAAGCTGGAGTGCAAGGTGTGTGCCAGACAGGGGTGGCTGGGGCTGCCCCACACCTGGGCATGGCCAGATCAATGCTGGGACCCCCCTGAGCCAGCAGCCCCCTCCTCAGTCCTGGCATTGTCACAGAGCTGCATGCCCTCACCAGACCCAGCTCTGCAGAGCCACCCTTGTCCCTCGGCTCTGGTGACCCTCTGCTGGCTTCCCCATGGTTCTGACAAGTCAGTCAGTCCCCACTGACCCCACAGCTGTGCAGGGCACACCCCTGCCCTCCCCCAGGCACCACAGGGGATGTCCCTGGTGCGGTGCCCAGCTGTCCCCTGGGTTACTGCCACTCCTGCTGCAGAGCTCTCCCACTAACGCTGGTTTTTCCCTGGTGGTCAACGCAGAGCCCACGCCTGGAGCCGCTGAAGGAGGAAGCCATGTGCAAGGGACAGGATGCAGTAAGTCCCTGTCCCTGTCCTTGTGGTTTGCAGTGACCCCGAGTGCACAGACCCCTCTCACAGCCCCTGTGCCCCGAGACTGGGGGAGCTCTGGCTGTGGCCTGCTGAGGAGCAGGGTAGGATTCAGGGCTGTGAGCTGGGTGTGGGGCCATCCATGGGACAGATGCAGTTCCATCAGGTCCCTGAAAGCCCTGGCAGTGCCCACAGCCAGCCCAGAGGAAGGCAGCTCTGCTTGTGAGCTCCCAAATCCCTCTCTGAGTGCCCTTGGAGGGGTCCCCAAGCCCCTTTTTGTTGGGGGACGGACAAGGGGAACTGCAGCAGCCCCAAAGCAGGACCCCATCCCAGGGGATGGAGCAGCTCCTGTTGGGGTGGTCCTTGTAATGACAACCTGCCCAGGTGGGAAGAAGCCACTTTGTGTCCCCGTTGTCCCCAGCACGGTGGTGCCAGACCCACTGCGGTGCCCCAGTGCCACACAGCAGGGTGGGAGCAGGGCGGGCAGGAGGGGACAGGCCAGCCCCTGATGCCCTGCCTGCTGTCCCTCGGCAGCACATCCTGGTGGCCAAGAGGCAGATCTCGGTGGCCACGAGCAGCATCGAGGAGTTCCGGCAGGCGTTCCGCTCCTACACCGAGGGCACGGCGGGGCACAGCAGCTGCCTGCAGTAAGTGGGGCGCTTTGGGGGGCGGCTCCCCCAGAAATGGGGGTTTAACACCCTTGGGGGACACGAGGGTTTTTGTGCAGGGTTCTGTGTGCTGGCCAGGGCAAGGGTGGGTTCTTGCAGAGGGTGTCACGGCTGCAGCAGTGTCCCTGTGGTGTCACCCCATGTCCTGCAGCAGGCGTTCCCAGTAAGAACCAGTGCCTGGCAAGGAGTGGGGAGCGATTAGGCCAGCAGGAATGGCTGTGGCGTGTTCCTGCAAGCGAATGCACGAGCTCCTCCAGCACTGAAGGACTCCAAAGTAATGGAAAGGTCAAGGGCAGAGCTCCTGCAGAGCATTGATTTCTGCAGAGTGTGTGGGAGCTGCCACGGGCACCTGAAGCTGACTCTGTGTGAGGCCAAGGCTGCCCCAGCACGGCTGGGGCCAGAGCCCTGCTCTGCCTCAGGGACATGGCACTGCCAGCCTGCCCCTGGGATGGCACAGCTGCTGCCCTTGTCCCACGGGACACTTGGAGCACTTGCAGCAGGGAATGTTCGTGCTGTTCCCGTTTCAAGTGTCATCTCCCAGCTCTTCAGCTTCAACAGCACAAATTCACGTTTTCAGTCCAAACAAAAGGAAGATGCTCGCTGTGACACGTGCGGCAGAGAGAATGGGAGGCTTTTTCTTTGGAACTGATGGGCTTTTTTTGTCATCAGGGCTCTTTGTGGAGACAGCAGGGTGGCGTTGCATGGGCTGGCTCCCCACGTGAGGGAAGAGCTGGAGCCGAGCCCGGGGAGACTCCGTGGGCCTGGTTCACTCCTGGGAATTGTGAAGCCCCTTGTGGGGCCCCAGAGCTGCTGGGTGACACGCTGTGCTGTCCCCTGGGGCTTGGCCCTTCCAGCAGCCCTTGGCAGCAGCTGGAGGAAGGGCTGATCCTCAGCTGGAATTGCTGCTGCAGCAGCTGAGCACAGCTGCTTCCCCTGCCCTGCACCCCAAGCACTGCACTCTCACCCCCCTGCTGCCTCCCACCCTCCCTCCTATGGGCTGGGGCAGGAAGGAATGTGGGAAGCATCACTGACACAACAGCATCACTCTGGGGGCAGGGAGCTGTGGGTTTGTGCTGTGAGCTTGGCTCCTGCACTCGTGCCTCAGTTTCCCTCCACATAAGGGGTGACAGGTGACACAGAGCTACCCCAAAGGGCTGGGAGGATGAGCTGTGGCAGTGCTAGGGATGTGTGGGAAATAATAAAACACAGAACATGCTGCTTTTCCAGCAGCAAAGACCAGTGGAAGAGCTGTAGAGCTCCTCTGCCACCTGGACACAGGAGCTGTGAAGCAGGATTTGGGTTTGGGATTCCCTGGAGCCGTTCACAAACTGTGAATGCATCCCAACTGTGCCTCAGAAGCCTCATGGTGAGGCTGATGTGCAGAGTGATGTCCCCTTGGCCCGAGCTGCTGGGGCACACGTGTCCATGCCATGCCAGGGTCACGCCAGGGCCATGCCAGGGCCGTGCCAGCCTGCCCAGCCAGGCTCAGGGTCACTCTGTCCCCACAGTGTCTCTGCCTGCAAGCTGACGGACGAGGCCTGCTTCATCCTGTACGAGTTCTGGCAGGACGTGACCTCGTGGAGAAGGTGGGGCAGTGTCCGTGTGTGGGGCTGGAGCCTGGGGGGCTCCAAGGGGTTGCCCACTGCTCCCTCTCCTTGCCCTGTGCCCCACTGCTGGCCCTGCTCTGCCCTGAGTGCCCTGGGGCCATTTGCAGCTCGCAGGGGGTGAACACCCCGATAAAGGATTGGGGGAGCAGTGTGGTGCTGGGGGTGTAGAAGCTGCTCTATCCCCATGTGTGGGCAGGGGGTCCCAGCCCCACATCCCCCTGACCCTGCCCCCTGTTTTGCAGCCATTTGCAGTCCAGCTGCAGCAAGACTTTCCAGCAGTCCATCCTCAGCTTGCTGGAGTCCCCGGAGCTGCTGACCACCATGCTCTTCCCAGGTGAGGGGCCCTCAGTCCTGCCCCAGAGGGCAGGAGCAGGGCAGGAACAGGCACATGGCTCCTCCCAGAGCAGAAGATCGGTTTGGGGTGACGTAAATCAGGTTTTTCCAGCCCATTGTCCCCAGCGGGTTTGGCTGTGTGAGCTGGGGTCTGTCCCCTGGCCAAGGGTGCTCCCCAGTGGGGACAGCCAGGCAGCAGGGGCCCTGCCCGGGCAGCAGATGAGCTGAGTCCTGTCTCAAACACCCCTGGTGCCTCGTTTTGTTTTTCACCCGTGCCCTGAGCCTGCTCTGCAAAGTGCTGGTGCTCCCGGGTCAGTCCCTGTGGCTGCAGCCAGGGTTTGAGCCCAGGGGAGAGGCCAGCACAGGGAATGTGCCCAGGCCCGTGGTACCAATAGAAATGGGACCAGATGTGGGGAACTGGGAACCAAATGAAGTCCCACTTTGCTTTCAGGGGTTACTTTCAGGTCTCATGTGAAATAATTTGTCCATAAAACATGAATTAATTTGGACTGAGCCCTGTGCTGCCAGTCCCACTCTCAGCTTGCCAGCCTTGCTGACCACATTCCCAGGGCTCTCCTGCAGAAGTTGCCACAGCTCTGGGGGATCACCCCTCTCCAGGCTGTGCCAGGGCCACGCTCTCTGCCCTGGGTGGGGCTGGGTGCTTTAGAGCCAGGGACCTGCATGGTCAGGTTCCCCATCTCTGCCACCCCAAATCTCCATTCCCAATGAACACTCACGTCCCTGACCCCTGTCCCTCTCTCTCCAGCTTCCTGGTGGATCATGAACAACAACTGACCCAGGGCAGCCGCCTCCAGGACAGCATCAGCATGCAGGAGGATGTGGAGCCTTTGGCGCAGCCGTCACCTTTGTCACCTCCCTGTCCCTTCTTCCCTGCTGCGGCCAGTGGGGGCCGCCTGCCCTCGGCCCTGCCAGTGTTTTGCTCCTTTGCTCTTTTCATGTATATTTATTTATTTTTCCCTGCTCCTAAGACAGTCTCCAAGCTCCCTGGGGGTGACGTGTTTGGGGGTGGCAGCCTGGCCCTTGGGGGAGCACTGGCCTGGTGCTGCATCCTGGCAGCCTTCAGCCCCTCTTGCACTCCAGATCCTCTTCCTCCTGGCTCCGAGGCTCCACAGGGTGCGGGGATGGGCAGAGAAACACAGCTCTGGCCAGCTGTGACATCCTGCCCAGGGAGCCAGGTGGCCTCGTATGGATTGTCAAGTGTTTTATAGGGAAAAAAATATTTCGTGAAGTATTTCTGGCAAGGTGTACCTGATCCTGCCCTGCCACGCTGGCAGCATGTGCTGTGGCTTTGGGACTGGCTTTGTGCCCCACCAGCTGTCCCCATGGCTGTGCCTGTCCCCAGCACATCCCAGGAAAGGCCAGTGTGGCTCCAGGCTGTTTTTCCTCAATTCCCATAAATCAACGTTGGCACCGGGCAGTGCTGCCAGAGACTGGAGCTGAGTTAATGGGGAGGGGTCTGGGGTGGGGGGCACTCAATGAGGGGGGAAGGCTGGAGCAGATCGCACCTGCTCCATGGGCTGCACTGGGGGTTCACTGGGGGTTCTGCTGAGCCGGGGAAAAAGGCACTGTCCCAAGCAGTGTGGAGGGAGTGGGAGGGCACAGGGGACAGGGACAGGAGGGACACCAGGGACCCTCCTGGCATGGAGAACATCATCCTTGTGCCCCTGGATGCAGTCAGTAAAATCTGTGGGTGAAGGGGCAGTGGGTGCAGCTCCATCCTGGGGACACCTCATACACACTGTGCTGAGCAGGTCTGACACTGTGTCACCCCTGACCCCATGGGGTGACACCACAGGGGCATTGTTGGCTTGTAGGGTGCTTGTTTTGCTCCAGCAGAAGCTCCCTGGGTTTGGGGTGCCAGGGGGTGACCAAATGCCCCTCCTGGGGAGGAAGGAGCAGAGCCTGCCCCTGTTCCCATGAGGCCCCAATTCTTTACCTGCTGATCAATATCTGCTGCCTGCCCTGGCCCAAGCCATGATTTGCTGTGGTCACGGGGCAGCAGAGGCGGCCCCAGCACAGTGCAGGGGCAGCTGCTGGGCCCAGGGCCACATTCCTGCCACGGGGAGTTACACACAAGGGATGCAGGGCATCAGTAAGGGCACAGCCAGGGTGGGGTACAGAGGGCACCTGGGGCAGCCACAGAGCTGCAGCAGGCACTGGTTTGGGATTCCTGAGCTGCCTCCCCAGCCCTGTGTGGGGTTTGTCTCTCAGTTTTGGGTTTCTTCACCACTGGATGAATGTTTGCAGCAGCCTGGAGACCAAACTGCTCAGATGAAGGCGAGCTGCTGCAGGGGGCATCCCGGGGGGGCACAGGGCTGGCAGTGGCAGCCAGCTGTGACAGCACATGGAGCTGTGCTGGCAGCCAGCTGGGACAGCGCCCTGCAGGCTGCTCTGTGCTGACATCAAAAAAGATCATTTAAAAAAAGCTCAGAAAACAACACACTGAACTATAAACTCAAAGAAATCCAGCATCACCAAGCACAGGGCTGAAATCCAGCTCTGCCTGCACTTGCTCCCAGGCTTTGCCCACAGTCTCACTCCCACAGGGAAGAGTTTTCGTCCCTAAAAGTCCCCTGGACAAGGCCAAGGCCATGGTGTGGCAGCGTTCCCCAAAACCCCAAGAGCTGTCTGAGCACTGCTGAAAACCTCTGCCCCTCCCCAGAGAGAAGGGGGAGCTGGAGGATGAATATAGTCTTTTTATTGACTACTTTTGAGTAGAACAAACTAAATACATCTGTAACAGTTTGGGTTCCTTTATACAGGACATTAAATAAGTTATGCACAGGAATGAAGTAACAAATTTCTATTACAGAATTAAATGTCAAAAAAAATAGAAACCTCAACCCAATGTCTTCCCACGCCCCAAGTTCACATTTATCATTCCATGTTTTTAAAAAAACCAACAACAACAAAAAAAAGAAGCAATCATTCTAATCATGACTGTTAGTATTTCATTCATTTACACTGGGGTTAATTTTAATACACGGCCATCAACATTGCATGAGAATTATGGAAGACAATCTATTTACAAGCAATTCCTTCCAGCCCTGCCCTGTTCCCAGCTCACCCTGGCACTGTCACCACTGACCCCAACACGAGGCTGGGGCTGCAGGTGAGGAGGGGATGTCACAGCCACGTGGGATTGACCTGAGGCTGCTCTAAATATGTCCCTGTCCCCTTAGGGCAGGAAAATCCTTCCTAATTGCCCTGGGGTGAACACCCCCAGGCTGGGCTGGCTGCTGCAGGGCAGCATAGCTCCAGTGCCACCTCCGTTGGGAGCTGCCTCAATCCCAGTGGCTGTGCTGGGCTCCAGCACTGATTCCTGGGGACACAAGGGTGACACTCCCCACTGCCACTGGAGCTGTCTTCAGGTGGCTTTTTGCATAATAGAACCTTGCAGACAGGGAATCACCAGCTCTATCCCAGGACAGCAGCTTCCCAAGGAGCTTTGCCGAGGGGCCAGGGCTGGAGCAGGGTCCCCACTCACCCCCAGCAGCACCGTGAATATTCATTACAGCTCCATTAGTCACCTCCAGTTGAAAAAGTGATCAAAAATAATTTGGGAATTACTCGCTTCATTGGGCTCCAGCCCAGCAGTTGCACACACACAGTCAGGGAAGCATGGCTCTGCTGACTGGATGGATTCCTAGAGCCTGTGCGTGCAGCTGTGGGAATTGGGAGCAGCTCCCGGAGGACATGTCCCCTCCCTCCCACGGGCTGTGCCACTGCCGACCTCTGTGACACTCCCTGGCAGCCCTGCCGTGCCCTGGGACAGCCCCTGCTGCAGGGCTGTGCTGATCACAGCCTGAATCCCTTCCACACCACAGCAGGGACTCCGCAAGGGACAGATGTGCCCAGGCTGACACGGCATCCCCACGGGACCTTGCTCTGAGCCTGTTTTTGGGACAATCTCCAAAGGTGGATGCACATCCACATCTCCAGCTGCAGCACTGCGGGAAGCCCCTGGGGCTGGGGGAAAGAATGGACACAGGACACCAAGTCCTGCCTTTCTTTTACCGGTTTGGCTGATGCGTGTGGGTTACAGAACAGGCTGTAAACAACCCCTCGCACCAGTGAGGATCCCTGGGCTCAAAAACAACAGCAGGAACTCACAAACCAGCAGCTTCCAGGCAGTGAAAACACCAAATGCTTTCTGTGCAGCAAAACAACAGCCCCCAGGTGGAAAGGGCACCTGCACCCGGCCCAGATCTGCTCTGCACGTGTTCCCCTAGCACAGGCCCCACCCAGGAAACACCCAACTGTCTGTCTCACCGCAGGCCAGGATGAAATCCAGGCCATCCAGCAGTATCTCCTGCTCCTGCCACTCGGTTTAGAGCAGACTAAACCTCTCCTCCCTCTCTGCAACCCTCAGCTGCCAGCCTGCAGGCAGGAGAGGTGGGCTCAGCTTTTGTCATTGCACAGAGGATGAGATGCTCCAGCTGGGAAATTGGCTCTGGTCTGTTCACAGCAACAACCGGCCAGCACGGCCACCTGAGGCACAGCTGTCTGGGAGTAAGGGAAAAACAATGGATACTGTGGAAGAAAGGTGGCAGTGGTGGCTCTGACTCACTCAGGGAAGTGAGCCTGAGCATGCCACAAGGACAGGGCTCCCTGCTTGGGCACCACACTCTCAGCATCTCCGGCGTGTGCCAGCGCTCTCCCCAGTGCAGCTCCCCTAAGCAGGTGCCCAGTACCCCCAGGTCCTGAAGATGCTCTGGTGTCCCCCTGAGAGGAGCAGACAGCTGCTGCAGGTGAGGCTCACCCCAGTTCATGAGCCACAGAGGAAAAGGCAGGATGAGAGGGCAAAGCCAGAGTGTCGGCGCTCCAAGGAGGTGGCGCGATGTGTCAAATATGTCAAGTGAGAACAGTTGCTGTGGGGGCTTTTCAGCTTAAAAAAACCCAGGGAGCTGATCCAGTGGAGTGAAGCAAAGCCTCCCTCCTAGAGTCCGTTCGTGTCTATGGCTGTCACGGATGCCGGGGTGGAGGAGCGCGAGGTGGTGGCCGAGGTCTTCTCGAGGGCCGGGCTGGGGATGCCATCGAGGCTCTTGGCTGCTGCTGCCACCCGGCCCGTGGGCAGCGCCAGGGGCTTGCTCTGGCCGTGCAGGCCTTGCCCGCAGATGCGGTGGTGCCTCTCCCAGTCCTTGTGCTGGCAGAAGGAGCCGCAGTACCGGGCGATGTTGCAGCCGCTGCACGTCTCGCTGGCCTTGCGGCCGCAGTTCCAACAGCTCTGCAAGACCAAAGGCAACACGCTTGAAAGGGGTTTAGTTTCCCTAAGAGCTGCAGGACGGTGCTGACTCAGCTCTGGAGGGGACTTTTCATCCCCTCTGGCCCGG
This sequence comes from Acanthornis magna, assembly GCA_036785705.1. NCBI lineage: Eukaryota > Metazoa > Chordata > Aves > Passeriformes > Acanthizidae > Acanthornis > Acanthornis magna. The sequence goes on from JAWUZG010000015.1 coordinate 1,638,907, forward strand.
ATTTGGTAACATGAAAACAGCAATCCATTAATTCCTGCTATTTCCCACCTCTTTGCCAATGGTTCTAACCCCCACTCCTCTTCACCCAAAGCTGTTGTCACACTGCTCCGGGCACATCCTCTCCCCTGGATCCACCCGAATGCAGAGAGGAAACAGCAGGCAAGGACTGAAAAACACGCTGCAGATGCTGCTATTGGGCCTTTTTATTTCCTGTTTTAAGCAGCTCTATTTTGGTCTCGCTCCCAGCCAAGCGCTCTCCACAGGGATCACGGCGTGCTGCACAGGCACCATTTGCTCCGCACCCTGCCTCGCTGCACAAGAGGTTGGAGCAGGCCAATTTGGAAAAGCAAATGCTCATTTGAAAGCCTCCCAGCCAGGTGGAAGCACTGCCAGAGCCCGAGCTTCAATCTGGAAGCGGAGCAAAGCCGCTCTGGCCGCCGGGAGAGGTGTCAGCTGGTGGCTCCCGGCGTGCCACCGCTTCCCTCGGAGCGCGGGGCAAGGGGCCAGCGCCGGAGCGGTGGCTGCAGCTGCTCCGGGGAGGGGAGGGAACGGCGGAGCAGCTTCCCTGCAGCTGGACCAGGGCGGAGCAAACACATCCTGGGGAGGGCAAGCTCAGCTGGAGGAACGCAGCCTCTGTCAGAGCTAGCCTGCCCTGATCCTGCCTTCTCTGGTCCTGGAACCTTTGTGGGGACACCGTTGCTGCGACCAGCGGCCAAGAGCTGTGGGAGCGGGGTGGTGGGAGATGCTGGGTTGTACCAGCTGTGGGGAAGGGAAGGGACATTCCCACTCCCAGGCTCAGCTCTGGAGCCACCAGCTCGTGGCGATGATTTCTGGGCTGGCAGTGAAGCACCTGACCAGTTCGCTTTGGAGTGAGCTGCTCCAGAGCCTGTGTGACCCCAAGGCCACTCCTCCAGAGCCTGTGTGTCCCCAAGGCTCCTCCACTTTCCAGGAGAAGCAGGACTTGTGACCAAAAAGCCCCTGCCCAAGACTGTGGTAGCTCTTGGAAAACTGGGTCACTGCTTTGCAGCTGTTTACACTTCAAGTGTTTTTCAACTGTGCTGCAAAGGTTACAAGATGTGCCAGAACACGGGACAGCTTTTAGACAAGGGCTCTGGAGCTTGCAGGGGGGTGCTCAGGAGCTCCCAGGGTCCCAGACTGCTCCCCAGCACAGCTGGAGGAGGAGGACACTCCTCTGATATTCCCCTATGGAGAAATCACTACTTGTCTCATTCCTTCCATGGCTTCCTGAGCAGTTCCACCCACTCCCATCATGTGTTTATCGGCCAGTGCGTTCAACCCTCAGCAATTCAATTGGCCATTTCAGTATGGACATGCTTCTCTGGAATGACACCTAATATTCCATGGTTCTGGCTGTGTATGGGTGCCCAGGTGAGCTGAAACCCACCAGGAGGAGGGGATGGACCTGCTGCCCACACATCCCAGCAGACAGGGCAGCATGGTCCCATCACATTCCTGCTCAGTAGACACAAACCTTCTGCTCCTGCACTTGTGCAGAGAAATTAAAACATGGAGCAAAGCTCACTTGGATGGAATGTAGTGGTGTGGGAATCAGCCATGTGATTCCCCTTGCCCAAAATCTCAGCAACAGGGAAAGTAATTGATGATTGAGGAGTAGAAAGAGATTCCCTCAGACACGCATTCAGCAGGTGTCACTGGCTACGACAAACCAAAAGCCATCCCTTCTTTTCCAACATCCAAGAGTCATACAGACCACCAGGAACATGCACCCTTCCCTGCAGCCCAGCTTCTGCCCACAAACAGCAATTCCTTTTCTGCACAGAGCAAGTCCCCCACCATAATATCTGAGCTAAACAGCTGCATTCACCAGCATCCTTTTCTCTTTGCTTCTACACCTCTTTCAATCCCACAAAATCCCTGCTCATTACACTGTATCCAGCTCAGAGTGCCCAGTGGTTGCACACACATGGGTGCTGCAGACGTTATTTGGGCTGATTCCCTCCCAGCAAAACCTAAAAGGGATTTTTTATGCTATCAGTGCATTCCTTTAGTTACTGATTGGAGAGGAAAAAGTGTTGAAGGCCAGGTGGGATGGAGCTTGGAGCACCCTGGTCTGGTGGAAGGTGTCCCTGCCCATGGCAGGAAGGTGGAACAAGATGTTCTTTGAGGTCTCTTCCTCCCAACCCATGGTGTGATCTACAATTCTACGAAAGGGGTGGGGGACCTGCAGGCTCTCTGCTGGGCAGGACCTGGAGACACTGTGAGCCTTGGAAAGCCCTTGCCAGGATGTCCCCTGGCACCTCACCTCAGTGGATTCCTCCTGCTCGTTTATGACCAGGAAGGCATCCTCGGTGGCCTGGCGCTTGGCGTCGGCGATGGTCTGCTCCATGCGCGCCCGCTCCGACGCGATCATCTCGAACGCCTTCTGCTCCGCCTCGGCCACCGCCTTCTGCACCTCCGACATGGCCTGGCGCTTCACCTCGTTCACAGCTTCTTCTGGAAGGAAAGAGCAGCCTCACCCACCCGCCCCAGGAGCAGGGGGAGCCTCCCAGAGAAACACAGTCCCAGCACCGGCATCCCAACCGCTCCTGGGAGCGCCGAGGCCTGGCTCAGTCCCACAGGATCCCCGCTGGCACCCCAAAGGAGCAGAGCCCTCTGGAAAAGCCAGGGTGGGGATGCTGGCAGCCAGATGTGCACATTCCAGGGTGTTCCTGCAGCTGGGCTCCTGCTGTCTGTGCACAGCAAACCCGCAGCATGTGTGTTTACCCCAAGCGATCCGGCAGGATCCCCGGCCGAGGTCACTGCAAACACTCACCAGCTTTTTTCCAGATCTCCTCAGTGACATAGCCTGTTCCCGACCTGCTGCTGAACTCCCGCAGGGAATCTGTTGGGATAAGGGACACGCGGAAAGGTTGGCAAAGCCTCATGTCACCCAACTGCTGCTCATGTGCCCGGTGGTACCTTGGCACATCGTGGGGCAGGGGAGGATTGACCAGCTAAAACTCAAAGCAGAGGATTCCTATGGTTAAAGCCATTCCTCAAACACTCAGATGATAAATTACAACATTTAATTAGCACCTTGCATAATTTATGAGAGTGTATAACCTATTTCCATCTCCTGATACTCTAAAACAACAGGCAATGCTTATAGATGTACATTATAAATGTATGTCATCCAACCTCTGCACTGTCCAGAGGCCGTGAGCATCAATCTATGGACCAGCAGTTTACATTAAGCACAGCACTTCCCAATCCCAGGGTGATTCAAAGGCCTGAACCGATGGACAAACTGTCCTCCAAGACACCTAGAGATGCTGCTTGATGCTTAACTGCACCTTCTCACAAGAGCAATAGGGCTTGAAAGTTATCCCTATGTCCCATGAGGGGAGAAAGCAACACAGTTCCCAATTTAGAGAAAAATTTTGAATTATATCACCTTTGACAACGCGGGGCTGGAGGTGTATTGGTTGTGATCTACCTAAAAATAGAAGGGCTAAAAGCTGGCTGTGCCCCCCAGGCTGTCACACACACCCACTGCTCCTCAGGCTTTGTGACAACTGGAGACAGGGATTCCTTGCAGGAGGATTCACTCCATATTTTGTATACAAACAAGTAGAATATACATAAAATTGACTTTTATTGTTGCTAGAAGAAATCCATTTTTATTACTGAATAATCATAGCGGGTTTTTTTCCCCCAGAACTTGTTTTGCAGTGTGTTTGGATGGAAATCAGAATTACATTTAAATAAATCAGCATTTTAGGATTGTTTTTTGTATAGGGTAAAACCCCTGCATACTGGAGGGGGAAACTAGTCTGCTTTGATAAAGTTGACTCATGATACAAAAATAGAATTAGTAACACAGGTAGCTATTACACTTACAAAAGTCTTTGGTATTTTTAGAATAAGTAGACCTTGACATTTAAAATCCTTTAAGCAAGAAGGACTGGAAGGGGGAGTGGGGTAGAGACAAACACCTCTCACCTGCCTTTTCACCCCTGGCTTTATCAGCTTTGGATCAACTTTGGCCAGCAGTGACAAGGGAGAGGCTCGCAGGTGCCTTCAGACGCTGACAAAAGCTGCTCACCCTGGAGCTCCCCAGTTTTCAACAACTCACCTCTCCTCAAAGCTTAGAGAAAACCACTTCAGCAGCACACAACCAAACTTATCCCACCCTGTGCATAAATAACCATCCCTCTGTGCCTGCCGGAGCTGTGGCAATGAGAGCCCTGCTCACCGCTGCCCACGGAGTCGGCGCTGGCAGGGCTGTGCTGGCGGCTGAGCAGCTCTGTGCCCGCCTTGCGCGGCTCGGCCGTCTCGGAGCAGCGCCGCTTCCAATAGTTGAGCTCCTCCCTGTCAGCCTCCTGGCAGCGCCGCAGCACCGCCATGGAGCGCCGCGTCTTCTCCACCATCTCCATGATGCAGTTCAGGGCCTGCGGGAGGAAGGAGCTCTCAGTCATGCCGGATTTCGCCATGGAGGGACTGTTCCGGGCAGGTGAGACGGCAGGGAGGTGATTTCCCAGGATTTGGGTTGGTGCCGTGCCCAAGGATGCAGCACCAGGTGGGGACACACACAAGAGGTCACCACAAGAGGTAGCTCAACACCTCCAAGCCATGCTCCTAAAAGTGGAGGGGAAAACTCCACCACTTTCCTACGGGATTAGGGCTGGTTAGGATCCTGGTGCCAGTGCTCCACAGTCACAGCTTAACTCCAAATATTCAGCTAAAGGGCCTCTGCTCCACCCCAACCCCATCCCCTCCAAAAAACCCATTAGCTTTACACCATGAGTGCTCTCTGCATTTATGATCAAAGCTGAATTTTAATCCCATCTCTTTGAGGGAAACAGAGCAGTGAAGTGCCTGGAGGAGCAGCCTTGCTTAGAAGGAAAAAGCTCAGCATAAAATCTGCCAGAAGCACCAGGTCTTGCTGTTGGTGCCTTTTTTGGTACCAAAAAGGTTGGCACCTCAGGGAAAAAAAAAAAAAGTCTTAAAATACAGTAACAGTGAGTTTACTTATTTTGTAAGGTCCATATCCTGACTGCACTTAGCACATTTGTGCACTTGTGCTGGCCAGGGCTGGGGCCGAAAAGACCCCTGTGGGGATAAGGCTGGGTTTGGTTGCTCAGGCAGCCATGGCAGCAGCTGGCCATGCTCTGCAGGAGAAGCTCCCTGGACACTTCATCACTGATTTTAGTTTCCACTGACCACGGGCAGAGGAAACCTGCCAGGAAAGTGCTTCAGCTCCTCTCAGCCCTCCCCACCATCCACCTGCTTGTGGTGGCTTGTTCCTCCACCAGCCACCAGGAGAGCCTGGATATGGGATCAGCAACAAGGAAATCACCAACTGGAGCAGGTGGAACACCGGGTTGCTGCTTCCCACAGAGCTTCCCACGCCCCCTGCCATTCCTTACATGATCGAGATGCTTCCACTCGTCCGCCCACTCCCTCTCCGTCAGGCGGTGATCCACCAGCTCGTCCTGGTAGCCTCCATTCAATCCTGCAACAAGCCACAGAGGGATTAGATGGACCAATGGAGAGAGAAGTGGCCCCAAAGCAAGGATAAAGAGCTCTATTTGCAGCTCCACATAGCTGGGATTTTAAAACATATCACAAGGTGGCAGCTCTTACAGGGGCAATTCCATGCTGGTGTTTTTTTATCCCTGTCTGCTTCACTGTCTGGGAAGTGCTACAATCCACTTGTGGCTCCAGCTCTGACCTGCTTGTGGAGCTGGCTCTCCTGTTATAAACTCAGAGCAGCTCAGAGCTTGTGATTCAGCCTGTCCTGTTGGAAACACATCATGCACCTCCCACACATCCCTTGGAGAAACAGGGCAGGGGGTCAATCTCTGCTCTCCTGCTTTGGAAATCTTGGAAAAGTTAATTTCTCTTTCCCTGCCCCCTCTCCCTGCCAGCTGAGTTGGCTAGACTCAAGTCAGACACCAAGTCCTTCCTCCTCATCCTCAGGGGCTCCAGCCTTCACACAGGCAAATAAAAACTGTCAGTCTTCCTGTTTGTAATTTTCCATGGGGAGTTGTTTCCTCTGAACTCCCTGCAAATCCTCTGCTGTGAGGACATGCCCAGCATTACACAGCTTTGGGTATGAGTGGCCAAGCAGGGACCAACACCAAAGCTCAGCGAGGAACTCCCTATCCAGGCTTTCTCACCAAGCCCGCCGTGCCTGTCCCGGATCTCTCTGTGCTCCAGCATCTTGCTGGGGTCCCTGTAGAGGTGGGAGGTGGCAATGTCTTCCAAGGTGTAGTGCTGGAGGGGCGGTGGGGTGGGGTGGAACTGCCCACTGGGGTTCATCAGGGGGATGGTGAGGGCAGGGCTGTGCCGGGGCGCGGGGCTGATGGTGCAAACTCTCTTGGCTGGAGGCTCTGTTGGCAGCGGTTCCCTCTCAAAGCTGCTGTCTTCCCTCCTGCAATCACACCAGCAGAGACATGCATTCCTTAGCACCCCAGAAATGTACACAGAAAGATGCAGATTTGGAATCAGCAGAGTTTGGGCAGCAATGATTTTACCACGGGGTAAATGCAGAGAGCTCAAACAAATGCGCTCAATTTGTGAGGCGATGCACAAAGTGACCCCGTCAAAGAAAAGGGTTCAGGATGCCTGAGTGTTGTGATTCATCTCTCTGAGCATGACCAAATTAAAATTTCACAGTTTTTATAAATCCGAGGCATGCTTCACATAATTGCATAACAACTTTTATCTTGGAATAAAAAGTGGGGAAAATGAAGCGCATCCTTCCCAGCCCCGCCAGTGCCTCCATTCATTGCCTTGGAGGTAGAAAACTGCTCAGCTCTCTGGCTCAGGCTTTTCAGTGCTACCCAAAAGTCCCTCTGGGACAGAACCTGCCTGAAAGAGGAACCCAACCTGAATTCACAGTGCAGTAGGAGCAGTCACTGGAATCTTAGAACAGCCAGAATAGTTGTTGGGAGCGATAAGATCCTGGATGACGCTTAAAGCTTTGTCAGCAGCAAAGATAAAATAAAACTCATGACTTTAACTACTGAGCAGCGTGACAAAAGCTGTTTTTTTACCTGTCTGGACTGTGCCTCTTGCCATTGCCATTGACCTCGATGAGCAGCTCGGAGGAGTCAGCGGGGGACGTGGTGTTGGTGTTGAGCAGGATGTGCTCGTGCTGGGCCAGGTACTGGGAGGGCGTCTGCTTGGCAGCACGGGCACAGTGCAGCAGCTCCCGCTGCAGCAGCGGGAGGTTGGCCTGGAAAACAAGAACAGGGCTGGATTACAGCAGGGCAGGGGCTTCCAGCTGTTCCAAAAGGTTTGTTCTTCATTAATCCCTCAGAGTGGTAGAATCTGTGGCCCATGACTCCCACCCAGGATCCTCCCGCTTCTGGTGTCTGCATTGTCAGATTTACCTGTGTTTTCCCAGGAGCCTGATATTGGTGGACCCAAAATGCAAGTGTTACAGGAAGCACTCTGTGCTTCCCGCATCTAGTTACCCAGAGAAGTTGTGGAATCCCCATCCCTGGAAGTGTTTAAGGCCAGGCTGGAGGGGGCTTGGAGCAGCCTGGTTTAGTGGAAGGTGTCTCTGCCCATGGCAGGGGGTTGGAACTGGATGAGTTTTAAGTTCCCTTCCAACCCAAACCATTCTGTGATTTAACCACCCCAGACAGACTCCGTGTGCCAGCACTTCAAACATTCTAGATCTGAGCATTTGCAAATAAGATTATAGGCTCAGAAGCTGCCACATGGAGCTTGGTTTGCCTCCTTTATCTCCAGCATACAAGCAGACATATGTGGCACACAGCACAACGTCAGCCAGTCCCACACGGCCACCGCTACGCTCTGTGCAGTCTGTCTTGGACTCCAGCAGAATTGCTGGGGTGCTTGCAAGGAGAGCTTTCCCAGCAATGTCATGCTGCCAAAAGGCACAGGCAGGCACACGGAGTGTCAGCAAGCCCCAGCAGCTCCCTGTCACCTTCAGGAAGGGGATCACAAATGGCCGGAGGGGGAAGTTGGTCGCCTCTTGCAGCTTGCAGTGAAATTCCTCGATTGTCACCGTTGAGTTCTGAGAAAAGAAATTAAGAAATGAAATGGCAATTTGTTCTTATTTTTAGACATGTGGGAAACGGCTCCAAATGAACAGAACTGGGAGGGAGACGGCATCTGCCGCTCCAGGACTGACAGCGTTTGCCTTGGATCCTGCTGAACGCAGCCAGGAAGGCTCAGGCCAGCAGAGTAGGAATGCTGCACTAGGAGAGGGGTGGGAAGTGCCTGGCCCAGCATCCTCCCAGCTCCAGGGTGGGAAGCAGAGGCTGACTCCAGGGCAGCAGGACACAGCTGGCATCTCCTGCATGCTGGGCAGGCTGTGGGGAGCCAGACTGCAATCCCAGCTGCTCAGGGCTGCACACCTTCCTCTCCTTCCTCCCTTTCACTTCTCCTCATCTAACCTAGCCATGGAGTCTCATCAGCTTTCTGCTCACTGTGGTCCTCTCCTGGTCCAGCCCTGCATCCCCCAAGGCTGCTCAGGCTGGGGAATCCCTGGAACAGCAGCATTTAATAATCTGCAAGTACAAAACTCACCCTTGCAGCAATTACCACAGTCCACAGTGAGAACAACAGCCAGAGGGACCTGGACAGCTTATCATTCCCTTTCCAAAAGGGTAAGCTAAGGTCCTACCCTACATCCATGGAATTAAATATGCTATATAAATGCAGCAGCAGCATTTTGTATCCAGTGCCTAAAGGCCTGGGAATGCCCCTGAGGACATGGACAGACTCAGGTTTGCTGCCCACGCCAACCCTGGAAGCAGAAATGCTCCAGGCTACTGCAGTCTAGCTCCCTTCATGGCCTGCTGAGCCTCAAAAGAAATGTGCCAAAAAGCAGAGATCAGCCTGGGAGACCCCCTGGGTGCCCCAAAGGACCACAGCTGGCTGGGGCTCCAGGGCCTCAGCCCAAGGTCACAGAATCCAACAACAGTTTGGGTTGGAAGGGACCTTAAAGATCATCTCGTACCTCCCCCTGCCATGGGCAGGGACACCTTCCACTGTCCCAGGTTGCTCCAAGCCCTGTCCAGCCTGGCCTTGGACACTGCCAGGGATCCAGGGGCAGCCACAGATGCTCTGGGCACCTGTGCCAGGGGCTGCCCACCCTCACAGGGAAGAACTTCTTCCTAACATCTAATCCAAACCTCCTCTCTTTCAGTTTAATGCCATTCCCCCTTGTCCCATCACTCCAAGCCCTTGCAGAGCATGTGGAGTATGATGTCCAATGCACTGGAGAGCATTTCTCCCAGTTATTCTGTATAACTACAAATACGGGATACAATTCTGCAACAAGATCCTTTCATTGCGGTTTGAAGGGTGTTCTCATGGCAGGAGGCTGGAACGAGATGATCTTTAAGGCCCCAACTCAAACCATTCTGTAATTCTATGATTTACAGAAAAGCTTTGTCCAATTCCTTCCAGGAATTTAAGTTTAACTTAAGTTTAGCGGCACACAAGCTCGTGCCTAAACCACCAGACCAACAGCTTTTTGAAACCCAGCAAAGACAAGAAAAAAGAAGTCACTGAGTTTCCCAGGAAGCACAAACATAACAGTCTTGCTCAGCAAAGATACAAACAGACAACATTGTGTGGTGGGGGCAGGTGCTGGCTGCTGGGATCTGGGAAAAGCCAGGCAGCCCACGATGGTGCAGGACTCACCACTAGTGCCAGGACGAGGGTCCGGACCTTCTCCCCGATCTCCGGTGAAATGTCATTCCCAAACTGCTGCAGGGTGGTGAGGAAGCGCTTCAGCTTGCTGAGCTGCCGGGCTCCACACGTGGCTGGGAGCTGCTGGTTGGTCAGCGAGGAGGAGGAGGATGAGGAAGGACCATTGCTGAACCTCTGGGGTGGGGATGGTGCCCCGTTCAGCGTTGGGGGGGAATGGTTTATCCCATTGGGCACTGCAAAGGGGAGACAGAAGCGACGCTGAGCACCAGATGGGCACATCCCTGTGGTCTGGTGCTGAAGGGGATCCATCCTCCAGCCAGGAGGCTGCTGCTGACGGGGGCAGCTCAGGTGGCTCCACCTCACCCCAGGAGGGCTGCCAGATCCTGCCCCGCGCCCGCCATCCCCCCCCTGGGGATTTACAGGCAGTTTCGCAAACACAGTTGTTTTTTCCAACCTGGTCCCATCTGCAGCTCTGCCTCCTGTAAGTGGTGAGCATGTCGAAACAGACTGAAGGGCTGGAAGTTTGGGAACTCGGCAAGGGATTAGAATAAATTGTTGACATCCCCGCGCCGCGGTTGCGCAATGTCGAGCCCTGTCTGATGAGCAGCTGTGCACTGGGGCCCCAACTCGGTATAAACCCAGAATTTCAGAGTGAACGGCACATTATTTAAATACAGTCATAGTTGATCCACTGGGTTTATCGTTAAAACCCAGCCCTGAATCCCTTATGGATTTAAGTGCTGATGAGGGGGCCACAGGGTATAAAACCCTTTCAAATGATGGTGTTCAGAGAAGCCCTGAAACCACCTGGCAGTGCTGCCCCTTGCCTGTGGGAGGAGCAGCAACCTGCAAAAAAAGGATGCCAAAATTTCTGCTGCAGCTTCACGAGGATCATATGAATCCTGATGAACCCAGTGAGGGGTTTTTCAGAGAAGACAGGAGGTACTTGAACAGTTAAACCACTCTGAGGCATGCCAGGGTCGGAGGCTGGAAAGGCTCCACACACCTGGACCTTCGTGGTGAGCACAGGAGGGAAACTGAACCAGAGTCAGTTAAGATGCAAGGAAAGATAAGGCTCCAGAGACCATCAAAGGTGGTTCCTGCTAACCAAAGGGTGACAGCCTCTCTGGGGGCTAACGGAGACATGGCCTTTCATAGACAAAGAGATGATGAGATGAAGGTGAAGGCCAGCACTGAGAGGATGGAGGTGCAAAGGCAATGTGAGCTCATGCCTCTTGTTCTGGAGCACAGCAACCTGGGAAACTGTCCACACTCCCAAAGCAGCAAAGCAACAGTTATGTCAGGATGCCCACAGGTACAGCTCCAGAGCACACCAGAGCTGTGTGAAAGGCAAGGCCTCTGGCAATTACTCATAAATGCATTTATTTCACTATAAAAGGGTTATAAATAGGGCTGAAGCTGCCAAGAGAAGCTCCTCTCAAACAGTGCAGCTCCGTGCTCTCCAGCGGCCACAACTGAGGCACTTTCCCCCTTCTCTATTTCACTTCCTCTTATTCTTTCAGATGAAAGTCTGGGGAGACCAACAGACTCTATTTATACCTTGGGAGAAAGAGGGGCTGTGAGACACCCCTGGGAGAGGTTGCCAAGGAGGGAGCAGAGGATGCTGGTGGATGGGGGGATGCCACGGAAGCAGAGCTGGGGGCCATCAGCCGTTAAACACAGCCCCATAACTGCTCTCGGTGTTTTTGGGCTCACCCCTCCTGACCCTCTGCCAACGGCACCACCGCAGGGCAGCTGGCAGTTATCTGATCCTGCACATCACCAGGATCTGCTCCACCACAGACCACAAGCTGGGCTGGCACCTCGACTTCCAGGTGAGAGCACAGCACTGGAGCAAGTGAGGCAGCCTAGTGAGACCAGAGAGATTGCTGGTTGGGGACAGCAGGGTGACAAAACACCTGGGAACAAAGTCATCATCTAGAGCTACTCTTAAATTCTGCCTGAGCTCCTTCATGGTCAAAGGTTTGGCTGCTTCTCCAACCCTGTGTTAGTGATCCATAGGCAGGCATGGCTTTGTTCCAACTGCTCCAGCTCACCTGCCCAAGCTGTGAGCATTGACAGGGCAGGTCACACACCCACAGAGTGACCAAGACCCTCTGGTGCAACTGAGAAAGGTAGAAGCAAGAACAAACTTCCCCACAGGTTGCATCTCTCATCTATCTTGAAAAGAGGCAATTAAGTCATCTGCAATCAGCAGATTCAGGCTTCTTGGCCCTTAACAGTGTGCCAAGCATCCTCATTGGAAAAATTAATTTCTGTCACTTTGCTAATGGTCTTTTTCTGCCTGAGCAAAAGGAGAGCCATTAAAAACGCCTGAGCACATAAAGATGGGGACAATGTGTCTGGCGGGATAACCCGGTGATTAGTGCTGCTGCCAGCACCACGCAGCACAGCAGAGTGTGTCCTCCAGGAGGCTGGGCTGGAAATCTCCGAATCCCACTGCCAGCATGGAACTGTGAGATAGCCCAGACACCCTCATGGACAGCACAGCAATGCAGAGCCAGCTAGGGAACACTCTGTGCAGGGAAAAGGGGTGAGGAGGGCATGGAAAATATGTACATGCCATGTGTGGGGGTCAGATAACTCCATGCCTGACAAAGTAAAGCAGCTTTGCTCCGGAACAATGCTTTAAAAAAGACGTTAAATGGCTTAAATGTTGGCTAAGGGAGGAAAAAAAGACTCTTTCTAGGCTGTAAGAAAAGGCTGAAGGTCCTTTCCATCCACGGAGTCACCTCGGAGCAACTCTGCTAGAAGTGGGTGCAAGGCTCTGCTACAGCTGGGTAGGATCAGGACCGACTGCGGCTTAATAGGAAAGATTATAAAGAGAAGATGGAGAAAAGGGACAGCAAGGAATTTTCAAGGCTGGGAAATTAAAAAAAAAAGAAAAACTTTCTAATCTCAGCTGCAGGAATGCTGTCTGCAAAGTGAGATACAGCAGAGTGGGAATTAACTCCTCCAAAAGATAGAGCAGAAAGCCTTGCTCTTGGCTTGCTTGAAGCTGACCTGATAAAAGATTCAATTTCTTAAGGAGTTTATGGTGGAAATCAAGGCTGCACCTGCAAAGAGAAGGACTGAAGGCAGCACCAGGAGCAAGGCAGGAAAAGGCAGGGGGGCAAAGGGGGACTACACACCCTGTTTCATGCCCGGCATGCATTACAGAACTGCAGGAAAGCCCCAGTCCCCCCTCCCTCACAGCCAGGCAGCACTGACTGCCCTGCCCTGGCTGATGGCTGAGGCATCCCTGGTGAGTTCCAGAAGCACAGCCTTCCCTCCTGGCTAGAGCTGTTCCCAGGAAAAGCAGCATTCCTGGGGCCTTACGTGCAGTCGGAGTGAAGGACACGGGCCGGGGGCCGCCGGGGTTGACGGGGGGCAGCGGCGGCATGTTGGGAGGAGAGGACCTGGACTGGATCTTCACTTCCACGGGCGATCCGGGCATCACTGGCACCCTCTTCTCACCAGCAACTGTACCAAGAGAAGGTGGCAAGGCTTAGTGACGGTCAGTGGCATGCATTTTCCCGCCCAGCACGCCAGGAACCGTTGCAAGGGTGAAGATAAGAGCTGGGGAAGGCATGCAAGGCTCCCACGCTGCTCCCTACGGCCCCAAGCTGGGGACAGGCACCCAGGGTCATGCTCATGGTATCCATCCCAGTCTCCCAACCGCATCTTCTCACCCCTCATGCCTTGAAGAGGCTTTTCATAGTATTTCTGTCCATTTGCTTTGCTTTGCCCCCATTGAAGATCTCTGATACTCCCCAGATGTGCCCACGCACAGCTTGCTGAGCCTTTCCAGAGGAATCACAGCCTCTGGGAGCCTGCAACAGGAGATCTGGATTTGTGCTGTGCCAGAAGTGACAGGAACGGGCCCGGGGTTGTAGAGATGAGCTGGAATCAGCTATTCACAGCCCCTCTCCTGTGTCTGATACAACACCAGCTCAAACTGCAGCTTCCTTTCCAGCCTCCGAGGGACATCCCAGCTCAGGGGAACTGTGTGACCACTCTAGCTCTAGTGGCTGGGATCAGCCTCACAAGACAAAAAAGAAGAAACATGCCAGTGTAATAGGGGGATGCTTTTTCTTTTTTGAGAGGGGTGTTCTGGGGTATTTTTGGTTTTTAAAATACCGACAACTCAGCAGACAAAGCCTAATGGTCTCCAAAATGCAGCTCCTCTGGGAGCCAACACCATTCCAGGAGTATTGGTCTCCAGTGTCTCCAGTGTCCATGACCCCAAACAAATCACCCCTCTGAGATGATGGTCCCCACTCCCTGCACCTCAAGCTGCCCCTCTCCTTGCTCAATTAACTCACTAACGAGATGTGACCAGCTTGTCCTGCCCAAGAACACATGGCCAGGTCTCCAGCACGTCCAGCTGCACCCCAGCTCAGGCTGTGAGGGAGCTCAGCTCAACTTCCAGCTCTCCAGTGATGCACGCTGGGTTTGGGACAATTACCATCGAATTTGTTATCCACCCTTCTTACCAGTATCTGTCAGCTGCAAGAAACTCAGCTTTTGAGCCAGGCAGAGCGGTTAAATGCTGTATTCCCACAAAGCACTGAATAGGTGGCAAACTTTGTGCTGAAATACAACACAAACCTGCTACTTCTCCACTCCCAACAACAAAAACGCTCCTTTCGAGAGCAGAGAAGACACAAACTGGCACCTGAGCCCTCGTGCTGCTGCCTGGGATCTGCTCTGGCAGCCCCAGCACCTGCTCTGCCACCAAGCTGCCTCATTTATTTTCCTTATGGCAAGTCATGGGGAATGCCAGAGAGGTAACAAATGAACTTCGTTATTCCTAGCAATTTCTTTCTGCTGTTTGCAGGAAGGGAAAGCAGGGATGATACACACTGAAAATCCGTGTTTTCCTGCCCTGTCAGCGCAGGTGGAATAACTGGGGCTGGAATCGCTACAAAACCCACGTCCCAGAACATTTGTGTCTTCATTTATCTAAGCCTGCTTTCAAGAAAAGGAAAAAATCCTCAGCTTTGCTTTCATGAAGTGGGGAGATATTGAAGCCATGGGAAAGCACTATTAATTTTAACATATAATAACTACATTAATTCCATATTGCAAACTACTATTCACATACATGTGGGTCCAACTTCCATACAATTGAACCCTGATGTGCAGACTCTCCCTGTCATCCCCATGCATAAATATGATATTCAGATGAATAAGCACGCATTGATGTAGGAATATGACATCATTTATACATGTAGGCACCTATTCTAGCGGGTGAGTTTATCAGCACGAGCAGAGAAAACCCCCTGACTTTCTTTTCTCTCTAAATAAATGCAGCAAAACAGTGAGAGAGCTGATTTTGCGCACAAAGTTAGGGGTATTTCTACCACAAAAAGTCTGAGTTCCCTCACCCAGGCAAGGAAGGGAAACATGGCCAAATGATCCAAAATTTTCAACCAAAACAGCACCAGTTGTGCCTATCCAGCACTTGGTGTCAGCTGCCTGATGACCATGCAGGGACCCACTGTGACCTATCTGCCTCCTCCCATGAAACCCCCTTTTCCCAGGTGTGCATGGCTGACCTGCCATTGCCATACTCCAGAGAGCATGAAATCCTTAAATTTTCTCCTATTCCTTCCTAAAACGTTCCTAGGGCACACTAAGAAAGCAGAACTAATTTGGTTAATTTACAGCGAGGGAGATAAATTTCACATGGAATTTATAACCCCAAAATAAAACCAGCTACTGTGTGAGACACCAAAACTGAAGCCCACAAGAAACCAACACCTTCTTTTCCAAGCCCACTCCAACAGACAAGAAGCAAACAGGATTGTTAAATTTAAAAGCTTCCTGCTAATGACCTAGGGCATCTATAAATGCAGATAAAAACCATCTTTCTGAAGCTCTTCATTTTTAGCCTAAACACGTCTGTTTAATGAGAATCATGTGAGCAAACCAGGCTGCAACCAAGGGTTTGAGTCAGCCTTGAGTTGACCTGGGGCTAAAACTGAGCCAGTGAGCTGCTCCCTGGAGAAATGCTGCCTTCCTGGTCTCATTCTTCCACTACTCAGAAATATTTACTGGCTCACCAAGAGCAACTTTTCAGCTCTGCCTCCAGATGCACAGGGAGGATGCAGAGATGCTCCTCAAAACGTGTGCAAGTCACTCCACCACATCCCTCACCTACAGAATCAAATGCTATCACAGATTTTGGATGATGCAAAGATGCTCCTCAAAACGTGTGCAAGTCACTCCACCATATCCCTCACCTACAGAATCAAATGCTATCATAGATTTTGGATGATGCTCTAACAAGAATAATTGTCAATGACTGAATGCTCTGAGTACCAGAGTGAGACATCTGCATAAACTGGAAACATTATATTGTTTTCCTTCAAAAACTCCTCCTTCCAAACCCCACCTGGATTAGGAAAACAAACGCTGTCTCTATTTCTCAAGCAGTGCCTGCAGGAGCAGATCAGACGTGTCTATGGCACAGCTTTGGCTGCCAAGCTGCCCAATGTCCAAACCTTGCAGTGACACTGCTCAGCTTTGCCTGTTAACCACGGGTTAACAGGAGAAAGAGACAGCTGTGATGTGGACACCTGGGTGGGAGAGATGCCTTCCCAGCCTCAAACACGCTGGAATTTCGCATGGGAAGACAACTCAGAGAAAACAAACCCCAATGAGATGCTGATTTAGTCTTGGCTGGATGCAGAATTCCATCTCCTCCCAACAGCAGCGGGTTGTGCAGCACAGATTTTGCAGTGCTGAGTTACAGATCTCAGATGCTCGAGCTGCCGGCTGGGCACAGGCAGCTGCAGGCACAGACCAGGCTGTGCTCCTGCCCTACATATTCATGTGTCCCATTTAAGCAGCCCAGGTGTGCAAGAGACTGGAAAGCCCCAGAGCTGTGCCTACACCTGGAGCCCTCCCTCCCCGACATGCTGCAAGGCCCTGGGTTCATCTGCCTCCGCTCTGGCTGGCGGTGTGCACCAGATTTCCTTCACTGCTCCAGTTCCCCTCCTGGCGTAACAAATTAAAAAGGAACATATGTCAAGATTAAGTGCAGCTGATGATTTTCCTTTCTGGAGAGGAGAAAGAGCAAAGTGAGACGATGGGACAAGACGCCAAGAGAAAATCTGGGGTCTCAACTGATCCCACTCCTGCATTCCCAGCTCTCCAACAGGGGCAGTTTCAACACCAATTCGAGACACATTACATCCTATTTATTTTCTTTAAAGAAGTCTTCCACCTGTGGTGTTTAGTACAAAGAGAGTGTTGCTGTGACAGGTAACCTCTGACGAATGGCCAGCATTTACTTGCACTATAAACTGTATAAAGAAGCTGCTTTATTCATCTCTTTATGCCTGTGGGCTTGAGGAAAGAAAAGGCACAAGAAAAAAAACAGCGACAAGTTTGGGAGTATCTCAAGTACACTGGAATTTAAATTAATCCTTAAATTCCTTTGGCAATTAAAGAATAAACTCAGTGATGAAGAAGAAATAAAAACACTGCCTGAGGAGAACTGAATGTTACCTTCCCCAAAAAAGCAAGATAAGGAACTGGAGAATAGCAACAGTGAAGCAGACAGACACAAATGGTCTCCTCATCCTCTTCCCAGAGTTCAAAATATAGTTCCAAGTCAGCAAGGCACTACCAGGAGGTGCTCCACTCTGCTCAAGAGAAAGCCTTGATCTACATTCCATGGATTTGCTGAGACCAAGGGAAGAGAGGAAGAGCCACTGCTACAGTGCAGAAAATGTGGATGCTTTATATGAATTTGCACTGTATTGTCTGCATGGGCACAATTTAATCCAGTTCCTGATTGAGCACATGGAGTACGTGCAGGTTTAAACCCTGCTATCAGCTCGAGACAGCAAAGCCTTTCCTCCTCTCTCACAGGACGTGGATCTAAAGCCTGTGGCTGGCAGTTTGGAGGGCTCCTACAGCAGGAACATGGGTATCTTCAACCATTCCTGATGCATGGGTAGGATTCCCCCTTGATTCCTTGGCTCTAGAGTTAAGGAGGGAGGATGAACCTGCCTGCCCTGGGAGTGATTTTGGAGCTCTCATTTGTAAATAAGCTGTAAAGAGTCGGAACTGCATCTCTCCAACTCAAGTGCCAAACTTGAGCTCTCCAGCTTTCTGTAGAAGTCAAACCATGAAATACCTTGGAAGAAATAGGAGATAACCACATGAAACACAAGACAGCCCCGCCCCACTAGCAGCTATGCCCAGGTAAGGGTTTGCTTTTCCCTTTGGCAGCTTGCAGGACAGAGAACAGGCTCAAAATCAGACCTTGTCACCAAAGTTTTGACCACTAAATGGTTACACTGAAAAACTGCATATTAACAAAGATATTTTTTGAGGAAAAGGCTGTATACAAAGGTTTGCCCTGTGGTTCAGTCTCAGGAGGGAAAGCATGTAAGAGTTTCAGACAAAAAGAAGTGTAATCAAAGCAGATGCTTTCAACTTTCATCTAGAATAGGCAGAACATATTCATAACCCCAAAAGCTACTCTGCACCTCAAAAAGTTCAAAGCTCCAAATTCATCCCAGCCTCTTGAGAGCAAGGGACTGGAGAACTGTCCCAGCAACAAGAGCCAAGGTTAGGTCCAGCAGGAGCAATTCTTTGGTCACCTACAAGCCAGGTCTGAATTTGTTCCAGGGCCGACGGACAGACAGACACCCCAAAAGCGATTCAGCCCATCCCAAAACATCCCTCAGAGCAAGGGAGATCAGCCACTCTCCAGCCACACCTCTCTTTCCACCGGCCCTGACATCTCAGGTGAGCACTCGGACTAGAGGCATGAATTCTAGACCACCTACAAGTCAGCAAAATGAACCTTTCCTACAAATAGTCCTTGGAACTTCTTTCCCCACCATTCACATGGTTCACAGTCCCTGGTTTAAGATGAAGCAATGCCAAACTTGGCTAAATGGAGAGAGAGGCCTTTGGAAATGGGAAAGAGAGGAGGGACAGACCTCGGTGCCCTCTCTGGTGGCTGGCATGACCCTGCCTACAGCCTAGGACATCTCTGCACAGGGCAGGGGGGTTGGACTAGATGACCTTTAAAAGTCCCTTCTGACCCAAACCATTCTATAATTCTACAATGTATCATCCTGGAGGCCAGGCCAGTGAAATGCCCAAGCCCACCCATGCCAGCCCCTCCATCCCCAGCGAGGAGGACGTGCTGCAGTTGGCTCATCACAGGGTCCCTGTTGATCGTCTGAATGCAGACGAGAGGCAGCATCAGTGTAACCTGACCTGATAATGTAAATAGGGTGAAATGAAATATGGTTCGCCACCTCCCCAGCTTTGGCGAATGTTTATTTTGAATAACATGCTTATCTGCTCCAACTGCTCACCATCTGTTTTCAGTCTCCACCAAGCTAATATTTTTCACATTTAGGAACTGAGAAATGGGAAGAATTACATTTAAATTTTATTAACATCTTTCCTCCGCTCCAAGGTTGCCTTTCCCTCCCCTTGATGGCTCTAAGCCATCTGTAGAGCACCTTTGCAGTTCTCCAAGGCATGCAGATGAGAGGTGATCTACATGCAAAGCAAGAGGATCATTACTTAGCCTTCCAGAAGATGCCATTTACTGTTTCTCCACCGCAATTCCCTCCCTCACCTGCTTCCAGACAGCTTCCCCCAAGCTCAAACTCAAATCACATCATCAAGGGAAAAGTAATATTTTATCTTTTTGCAGCACTGCTGCATCAAAAAGAGATGGAGGGGGAAGACTGAAGATAAGCATCAGGAACAAGGCAGCCAATATGGCAGCTTTTGGAAAAAAAGGATGCTTGGGTCTGTCCCAATTTGGAGGAGAGAGAGACATTGGGAGGTTTGTAGTCAAGATGACTTTTCTATACAAATATTGACATTTATTTGCATGTAGGGTGGTTTCTAGAGGTCTTTGCTCGAGGCAACAAAAGGTGATTTACAGCCAGAACTGGGTGACACAAGTGTGTGACATAACCAGGTCACCAGCAAGGGCTGGTCACACGAGGTCCTTTTCTCCATCCTCCTCCCCCCATGCCATGGGGTTGGCCAAGATGATACTACAGCATCTGTCGCAGTGGGTAACTCATGTCACTGTACAGATCCTTCCTCCACTCAATGTGATCAGCCTATTTTTACCCTGTTTAGCTTGGGTTTATGGCACATCCCAGCTCCTGAGCTCTAAGATGCTGTGGGAGTGGAGAGGGCTCGGCACCTCGCAGGAGAGCCTTGCATCACACAGGAGGGAGCTGCTGAGCCTGGGATAGGCATTTTATAAATCAAAAATAAACGCGTGTATCTCCATTGCCATCTAGTCCTCTCCCACACACAGCTGTTTCACTTTAAATCTCAATTCAATGTGAAACTCAGATAGAAGAACTTGAAAGAGCAAAGTATGTTATCGTTCGCAAGCAGTCCAGAAAGCAGTTAATAAGGGAAATAAGATTAATAATTTATTCCTGAAGGCAGACTGCAGATCTTTATCCGTCTTGCCCTTCAGTGATTTTTATAAAATCCTATTAATGTGCCTGGCTCTACAAACTCAGCGGTAGCACAGGTTGGATTTCGGAGCAGTTCCCACCCAGACAGGGCGGCTGCAGCTGCAGCTCTGCCTGTGCCATGGCCGTGTCAGACCCATCAGCACAAACCTGCCTGCATGGTGTTCTGGCCTCCTGAGCTCTGCTTTCCTCTGGGGCCATGGACACAGACCAGGACCAAACCCGTGGATGCAGGATTCACCCCACAAACCATCACATCCAACATGCCCCAGAATTGCTGAACACCAAGCCCCCAAATTCTGGTCATCTTGATTTTACAAGAACACAAACCACTCAGCTATGGAAACCCCCACTCTCCTGCTCCCTTTTCCACGAAGGAGGCAGGGAAGAGCTACTCACAGCATAAAAGCTTCCCTGACAGTCATTTCCACCCAGAAGCTGTTGCTGCTCTAACCACCACACCACAGCCATTCCCTTCCCACGCCACTAGCAACCCTACAAATAAGTTTTAGGGACCCAAGTTCATCCCTTGGCAGCAGCTTTTGCTCATCACTGTCTCAAAGGGATGCTGAGAGCTCTGCCAAGGAGCCCATGGAACCCTCCTCATCCTCACCAGCCGCTTGCTCTGCCTCCACCAGAGACAGCCACCCTGGAGGAAGGGATATGCTCCTGGAATACAGCCCAGGAGAATATATTCCTGGAAACCAAGGCCTGCATTGCAGTTTTAGGATAGGAAGCACTTTGGGGATCGAGGGGAGTGGTCCAGCCTCCCCAAACCACTCTTCTGGCTGGGTTATAACCTGGGACAGGGCACTCATTCAGCAAAACTAGAGGTGCTCACTAATTCATTTGCTTAGTTACTGCTAAGTATTTTGGTAATTTTTCATTAATTCATCATTCTATTTAACATTACAGAATCAAGACTATTTTTTTTTAATCACCCACTCCTATAACAATATTAAGAAATATTTCCTCCTCCACACTATTTACTCCTTGGGCTAAAGCACTCAGAATGAAAAATGAAAGCCGTTACAGATATCAAACAGGCAATTATCACAATCATGGCAAAAAATTAGTTCTTAAAAGTCTCAGCCTGCTGCACTGCTCTCCAAAGCCTCCGACTCTGAGCAAAACCACGGTGGCAGGAGCAAAGTTTCCAGATGGGAACATCTGCGTCTCATTTGCCGCAGGGAAGAAAACACCAGGAAGATTAACGGCTCCCAGGGCCGGTGGAGCCCAGACACAACACGTACAGAAGGGATACCACGGAGAAAGGCTTGAAGCAACAGCCTGCTATCAAAGATTTCTCTTTGTCATTTAATGATTATTTTGCGGGGCTTCTACACGTGGAGAAATGAGATGTCAGGGCAAACAAGAGCTGGAGTTTTACTTATTGTAAAACTGGATTTATTGAAAGCAAGAGTTGAGTTAATAATACTTTTATTAAAAAAATAAAATAAAAGCAGCACTTTTATTATCTCAGCTACTTTTTAGATAGAAAAATTAATTTTAAAAGTTGGCTTTAAGAAGTTACCTCAAAAGGTCAGAAATTGCTCCCTGCCCACAGCATCAAGGCCATGGATTCGCCTCTCTGGGCTCCACTGAACACCAAGTTTACATGGGAGAGTAAGAAGTGATCCAACAACTCATGGTTGAATGACCAAGTCTCCCCTGGCAATGGCAGCAAAAGCCCATTTCCTTTAGGAGCATTCCTTAAACTCTGCCATAGTTCAGGGACCACATTTCCGAAAGTGGGCAGGCACATAGTCCACAGGTTATACAGAAGAACAACCGAGCACTGTAATTTTGGGAGTGCAAATCTGTTTTTCATTCTCCTTAGGCTAAACACCATGGAGTAAATAAAGCTGGAACTTTTGTACCTGTAAAATTTTGGGAGGTCCAAAAGAGGGAAAACACAGTGAAACAAGCTCTAAGTTTAGAAAGCATTTTCCACCTTAACAGAGGCTTCGAGACAGCCTTTAGGACATGATTTTATCTAGCCCTCATAAATCCTTTTAAAACTTGGATTGCTGGCCATTTAACAAGCAGCTCCACCCTTCTCCTGCTCTCCAGATGAAACACATTCGCACTGGGCTCCATTTTGTCCCCTCCTTCTCCAACCCAGCAACACCACCAAAGCCTGGGGAACCGTGGTTAATTGGCATCCTCTAATTACTAATTAGCTCCGAGGGGCTCTCTGCAGCTCCAAACAGTCAATAGGAATGCATCCACTGATTTAAACAGGCTTGGGAAAAGCAGAGCTGCTGGAGCAGGCTCCTAGGAATGACCCAAGGAACCACTCAGGGAACCTACAGCTCCCCATGGAGGATCCAGCTCGGGGCCACCACCACTGCAGCCCTCGTTGGGCTTCTCGGGAATGGCTCTGGAGGCACCTCAAGGAGGCTTCTAGGGTTCTCTCATCCAAGGGAACATTCCCAGAGGGTTCTGGCTGCTCTGCAGCTTCACGTGGATGCTGTAAATTAGAGGTGTCTGAGCAGCATCTGGGGCTTAAAATCCATCAGAAGATATTTAAGCCACAAACTCATCCCACCACCACTCCACAAACTCCATTTAGAACCCTGAGCCTCCTCAGTGCCCAACTTTAACAAAAGAGCTGAGGAAAGGGCAATGCGCACAGAGCAGATCCCAGCAGGAGCTGACAGCCACCAGTGCTGCACACGCAGCGAGGCCACAGCTCTGCAGCACTGCCCTTCTCCCTGCTGAGCTGCTCCAGGAAATGCAGGGGAGCACTGCAGCTCTGGCATTCCCACGGCTTCCCCAGGAGAGACCCTTCCCTGGGCAATCCTGCAGCTTCCCCACTTTGAGTCTGGCTCATCCCAGAAGTGATGGTCACCACGTGAGCGACCTTCCGTTTTCACATCCTGGTGTTTTATCTCCCAGCTCTCAGTTTCAGCAGGAAAAATTGTGGAAGAGGAGGAAAAATTTCTAGCCAATTCCACAAGAAATTTAGGAGGTGATGAGAAGGATGCTGTTCCTGGGTCAGCACAGTGAGCCCTTTTGTTGAAGACTTCCCACCAGTGGTCCCACTCTGCTCAATGCAGGAAGAATCTATGTCCTCTCCTGGGAGTTTCCTCTGAGAAAAGCATCACATCAAAGAATGCAACTTCTTGGTGCATTTTTAAACCCAAGCAGCTGAGAGATGGTGTGACACCCCTTATCATAGTGCAGGTGAGCTGAGATCCCAACCCCACAGCTCCTGCCACTTCAGGTCCTGCCCACCCCTGTGTCTCTGCTCCCAGTTAGCTGCTGGGAATAGGTCTGGCCACATGCAGCACAATTTCCTACAGGGATGGGTATGGTCTATACAGAAGATCCCATAGATTGTTATGGGGACAGCAAGGTTAACTCAAGTTTTGTATCATCAGAGAACCCAGAAATCCTTCAGCCACATCAGCTCCTTTGGGAGAGACAGCCTTGTCTGTGCAAATGTGTCTTTTCCCTTGGGCGTCCCTGAGATCAGGTTGGACCTCCAGAGCGATCCTGCCTCGCTGGGTACAACAAACACAGGCATTGTCCATGACTTGGACAGGTCCCCATTCCCACACTGACACACCCCAGGGATCCGTACAGCAGGGCAGAGCCAGCCTGGAGCACCTCAGAAGTTTATACAACACAAGGAAAAAGGGGAACAGCCTGGAAATCATAAAATCTTTTCACATAAAAGGATGAATTCAAATCCACCTTAAAAGCACCCAGTAACTGAAGATTTGGGAGCTTTAAACCTGGTTACTAAAGACATACAGGAGGAGTTTTAAGTCAAGTTTTAAAACTATTTAAGAAGACATTCCTCTCTTAGTCCTCCGTCTTCCAAGTCCTGCTGTTTGATGGTTTGGTTCCCACCACTATAAATCAACCTTAAAACCAGCACTGACCTCAAAAAATACCCAGTACTGAGCAAATCTGGGTTTCTTAGAGCATCACAAATATCTCTGAGCACACGGGGATCTGGGCTAATGAGAACAGGAACAGCAGGTCTGGGGTTTAAGGGTGAGAGTATCCAGTGAGTAGAGAGTACTCACAGTGAGCAAAACAAACTGGGATAAAAAAGTCCCTGCATACCAGGCAGACCCAAAGCACCAGTGCCAGCAGCTCAAGCACGACTACCAATAACTGTAAATAACTGCAATTTAAAAAAAAGCAAGGTCACTTCTGAAAGAAGTGAGATTTCAAGGCAGAAAACCACATTTAATCCATAACAACCAACGTGACTGCAGAGAGGCACAAACAACACCAAGGACACCCAAAGCTATTACAAAAGTCTATATTAAACTAGAAAAAAATAACTAACAACAAACCTGTTTGTTAAGCAGAGACCAGGTACAAATCCTGACCATCTGGAGAAGGAAACAGTCCAGAAGCTCATAGTCAGACGGGCCAGTTTAGATGAAAACAATGGTCATTTTAGCAAAAACAAAACAGAAACCAAATCCAAGACAAAACAAACCACTAACCAAGTTCTACCACAAACCCAAAATGAAGCAATCAAGGAAGGATACAGAAAAACATCCCCCTTGGGACCCTGAAGTCATACTATTTCCAAATATAAAGCAGAGTCCAGCAGGGAGTCTCCCTTCTCTGGATGGAGGCTGAGGAGCAGGAGCTCACCACTGCCAGCCAGCTCCAGGGCTAGAGCTCCACCAGACTTTATCCAAAACTGGGCAAGATGTACACAAAATCAAGGAGGAACTTGGAAAAGATTTGGGAAGTCTCTTCCATCCTCATTATTTACAACCTGCTACAAGTGCCAGAGGGGACCCCATCCATGCCTGTCAGTGCCTGCAGGGAGGGCTCAGAGCAGGGACCGCGGGGACAAGAGGAACAGGCAGGAACTGATGCTCAGGATGTCCCACCTGAACACAAGGAAGAACTTCTTTATTGTGTGGGACTGTCAGTCTCCCTTACTGGAGATATTCCAGAACCACCTGGACACAACCCTGTGCCCTGGGATGACCCTGCTGGACCAGATGAGCCACTGTGGTCCCTTCCAGCCTGATCCTTGCTGCCATTCTGTGACCAGGAGTGTCCCTCACCCCGCAGGGTGGCTTTTCCACAGCAGCCCTGGCACGGTGCTGGCAGTGCTGCCCACACCAACACCCTTTTCGCTGCCCTGCTGATATTCCTGAGGTAGCCAAGCCTCACTAATGACTCTCCAGCTCCGTGGCTCTGCAGAAAGCTCGCTTCATTCACTTGGGCGCTAAGTGCATCCACTGCTGCCCAGCTAATAGTCCCTGCCATCGACGGCACACACGGGAGTCCTGCCAAGATGGCAATCCTGCCTCTTAAAAACACTCCTCACACCACCACACAAATTGCTCTTCCTCTTCGCCCTGAGCCTGACCAGCATGTGGAAACTTTCCACCGTCCCACGGAGCTGGAAGCACAGGAGTCACAAATTTTGGGGTGGTTTTGGAGGGGTGGAAGAGCCTGATGATGTGGAAGGGCCCCTACCCACCTGGAGCACCAAGAGCCAGCAGCTCCTGCAGAGTCCAGGCATGGAAAGGCTGGGAGGACAGGAAAACCATCAGAGTTCACTAATTAGAATCATGGAATGGTTTGGGGTGGAAGGGACCTTAAAAAATCACCCTGTTCCAACCCCTGGACACCTTCCACTATCCCGGGATGCTCCAAGCCCTGTCCAACCTGGCCATGAACACTTATAGGGATCCAAGGGCAGCCACAGCTTCTTGGTCTCTTCAGGGAGCAGCCCCAGCAGAGGTGTATGCACAGCAGTGACTGCTCCTGCTGTGCCTCCTTCCCCTCCCCCTCGGGGCAGCAGAGGTGGAGATTTTCCATGGATAACCTCTGGAGATGCAGTGATGCACAGAGGCTGGAGAGTGAAGGTTGGCTCAGCTGCTGCTGCACTCGCTTTCAAACCACGACACCACAACACAGCACAGACAAGAGTTTCCAACTCGTCATTCTTAGGGTTGATCTCAACTCACTACCAGCAACCTGCATTAATCTGCTCCCCACCAACTAGAGCATGGGGTAAGACAAAAATCCCAAAAAGATCAACCACTCAACTGCAAGACCAGGGCACAAAATAACCCAGCAAACCCCCAAGTTTGTTCTAAAGTGCCATTTTCCTCCCCTGGTCACAGCAAAGCCTGTGACACAGCGCCTATAAATTTCCTCTAATGATGCAGCAGCGAGGCAGAGCCCCATCTGTGCCTGGGCACAGGTGAGACTTTTCACTATCGTGTAAGTGCAGGCTGCCTTTCAATTACACTCACCAGCCCATTAGGCAAATTAGATTTGCATATGAGAGGATAACTAGAAAGTCAAGAAATAGGCCCTGAAGGAAAAATACATTCTATAAGCTACATATCCCTGGGAAGATGTGGACAGGGAGCTTGCTGTTCAACCCAGGGCTACTTTAGGTTTTCATGGTGCTCAGGTTTCTCTCAGCACTGGCATGGGTTTGAGGACAGCCTCTCCACCAGGCAGAACTGAAGCCAGACAAAGACATCTGTGCTCCCTGCATCCCCACCTCCCTAAAAAGATGCCCATTTCTGCAGGGCTTTGCATCATTTGCAGGTTCTGCCTTGCAGTATGCTGGAAAGGAGACTAAAATATTACTGGTGTGAGAGAATTTCAATTGATTCCACCTGGCTTTCAATAACATAGCACTAAACTACAGAATTATTTCCAGCACCCTAAAAACATCCCCAGGGACACGATACCCAGTGGTATGGCATTACACCGGTGTCCCATGTCACTGAGGACATTCATGGGGACTAAACAGGTCTGCTCAGGTGATTCTGAAGAATTCATCCGCCTGCACACCCTTTTTTTTTTTTTTCCTGGTGAGTGTATGCAAAACAGAGACAACCTAGCTCATCTCCCAGAATCCAGATGGCACTTGCAAACCTTGTCTGTGTATCAAATGTTGTTTTTTAGATCAAGTGTCCCTGGTTGACAACACAGAACTTCACGATGCTATCTTTAGAGAGGCTTCTCTGCAAAGAAACACCCTTGGAGCATACGTTGCAGGAATATGCTAATGTGGCAGGGTGTTTTCAGCGGCCGCAAATGGAGCTGTTCCTGGGAGCTCAGACACCCCACAACAAGCTGAGCCTGGCTGGAGATGAGGGGTCACCAAGCCCTTATGGAAAAGATGCGCCAACAAATTAAAAATCGCAGAGAAAGATTAAGTTACACCACTGGAGAGATGCAGGATGAGCTCCCGGCAAGTGCACTCACACACAAGAATGATTATTACCAAAAAACCCTGCTAAACAAGTGAGGGCAGCTCAAAACAGACAGCAAAATCTGAGATTTTCCATTCCTTGACTTCTCCTACAGGTTTAGAGATTCTTGCCCTATTTCCTGTTCAGTTAAGTGCAAGGGTTTAATAAAAAAACCAAAGATTTTCTTCCTCAAGGTCTTCACTTCCTCCTCCAGATTTCATGCAAAGATAAAAGCAGCACATGCAAAGTAAATTCTTTAAAACCAGCCCATTAATAAAAAACAAAACTCTACAAAACTTTCAGTTGCACATATTCCTGAGATGGTCATGTTACTCGCAATGAAATAGTTGTAACTGTTAAAAGAAAAAACCAGCACCCCCAAAACACCTACCCTGAGTTGTTTTCTATTCTCCTCAGCTCCAAGAACAAGAATCATCACCTGCATGTGAAAAAGCATGGAAAAAACCCTGACTTAAACACTCTCCCCATTAAGCAGCAAAATGGCTTAACAAAAGCCAAGAAAAAACAAAGAAAGCTGCAGAAACAGGTTATGATACAGCTCAACCCTGGGATCAGAAGGTGACACCAACAGCAGTGAGGTGGCAGAAATAACCCCTCGCGCCCGCTGCTGAAAAGAACATTTCAGAACAGTGACATCAGGTAAAGCAGCAGCTTTTGAAAAAAGAAAGTGATCCAGGAGGTAGCTCCTTCCATATTGCAGGCGCTCACAGTAAACACCATATGGCCTGTTAATTTAATTAGGGAGAAGAAACCCCCTAAGTTTGAGATTTGACTTTGAAGGGTTTAAAACAAGTCTGAGGAAAATCGCTCAAGATATTCCCTTAGCTTGACTCGTCTCCTTCATCCACCTTCTGACCTGCTGTACCTGGGGGCTCTCCCCAGGCTGCACAGCACCTCTAAGAGCTGGAATTTTTCCAGAAGTCCACTACCTTCACCACCACTGCACCTTCCCAGGAAGATCTGGGTGGTCCATGCCAGGCAGCCGAGCCAGGAGAGGTGTGGATCAGGATGGAGCTACGTGCAGTAAATAAACCAAGTAGTTCAGCTGAATACATCTTCCCAGAGAGCAAGCAGAATTTTTATTTGATATCCTCACAAGCTACACTGGCAGGTGCCACCTGTCACAGAGAGGATGGAGCTCATGGGGAAGGTCAACCTGAGGAGAAGCATCTCTGCTGAGACACAAAGTCTCAAGGCAAGTCCACTCCCCATCCATAAATAAGTTTGCATTTGTAATCTTTAGCTCAACCAACCAAACACCAGCCATCCCCAGACTTTCATATCTTAGCAAAGACTCACTGCAGCATCTACTTCCAGAGTACCCACGAGACTCTGCCCACAGGGGCTGTGTTTGCTGAATAAAAAGTCATTTTATGAGCATGTCTCTCATATCTTTGAGGAGAGAGGAGCATTTCTAGGATAATTTCTAGCTAGAGGTTTGCTTTTGTGTGTCCGTACCCTGATGGGACACTGCAGCACCACTGTCACACCACCCTGCCAGGTCTCAGCAGGCTGCTAAGCTGCCCAGCGCATCACCAGCAGGAACAAGACAGAAGTGGCTGCTGGGGCACCATCAAGAATGCAAAGACAAAACCTGCTGATTCCCCGTGGAATGGACTCCTGAGCTGTAAGAGCTTCAGCAGCCCCTGGAGGCCCAGGCAGCAGCAGGAGCACCTCAGCCATGGTGCTCCAAGGACCATCATCCCCTCACGAGCTGCTCTGTCAGGAGCCTCCAGCACGAACCTCACCAGCACAACCAAAGTCCTTTAGGGATGTCCAGTTGTGCAAGGGAAACCCAAGGTTTCTCCAGAGAGGTGTGACCGACTGACCTCGGGACAGGGACAGCGCTTTGGCACCCAGGTTGCTCAGAGGAGCACCAAGGGAAGCTCTGCCTGATGCCTCCAGCATGGGCACGAGCTGCCATCCTCCTCTTTTCCTGCCTGGCACAAAGTAGGTCAGGGCTGCGTGGGCTGATCCCACGTCACAGGACGTGACCCACCTGTGTGCCCCACTGGAGAGGCTCCATGCTCTGCAGAGCATTTCCAAAGCCTAGGTAGGGCAGCAAGTCATGGCTCCTCCCTCCCTCTCTCTCTCCTCTCGCCAACTGCAGCCCAGCTTGTCTCAATAGAAACCTCCATGCCACTCTGCCAGCACTACCCCAGGAGAGATTTTGGGAGGTTTGAGCTTTCATGGAACCTGCTGCCCTGTAGATAAATTGTACCAGGAGAAAATCACAACCTTCCTAGAAATTTGTAACCTCAGTTGGCATGGAGTTTCTGCTTGGCTCCCCTCAACAGCTGACTACACTCACAAATTAACAACCCACTTGTTCAATTAGTTTTTCCTTTTCTACTCAGACCCAGGTTGGGATCTGTGCATCCCTTTAATAGGTGTGTCACAGCAGTATGCCAGAGTTTCCCATTTTCTAGTAAAAAAAACCAAACAACCAAACACCAAAACCAAACCCAAATAACAAGACATCTAAAGCCCAGGAG
Source organism: Acanthornis magna (assembly GCA_036785705.1). Taxonomy (NCBI): domain Eukaryota; kingdom Metazoa; phylum Chordata; class Aves; order Passeriformes; family Acanthizidae; genus Acanthornis; species Acanthornis magna. The sequence goes on from JAWUZG010000015.1 coordinate 1,668,781, forward strand.
ACTTCTTCCTGCTGGCAAAGAAACCTCCTCTCAGGACACTGCAAAGATTTAATTTACTACCAATTGCCCTCTGGTTATTTTACATTTATGGGGTGGGGGCTGAAGAAAGGAAGAAAGCAGAGAGGGTGTAATTAGCTTTGCTTGTAAGATGTTCATCCCAGTTGTAACAGCAACTGGAGCCTATTGGGGGCTTAATAGATTTCAGGGTTTTGTTGAAGCTGAAGTGTCTGTGTGGGGTGGGGAAGAATAAGAAAAAAAAGGAAAAATTATTAAAAAAAAAAAATCAATAAGTGGATCCTACATCTTGCCACAGCCCCATATGGAAGTAATCAAGCACAAGGGTGGCAGCTGGGGCCAATAACAGTCACCTGCAGTTGAGGGACGTGGGGGTTTGGGATGGGTTTTTAATGCTAATTTCCTGGAGGAACAATGCGGGAGCGGGCGCGGAGCGGCAGCCGAGGGCGGCTGAATGGGGAGCAGCGGGAACAATGGCTGCACCTGGCGCTGGGAGCAGCGCACGGAGCCGGCACGCGGCGGCAGCGCCCGGCACATCTGTTCCGCACAATGCCCCGCTCCCCCCGCACATCCCCGGCAACACCGGCACTCACAGCTTGCCGGGCAGCAACAGGTCCGAGCTGGCTCCAGGCTGCAGGCCTCCTCCTCCTCCCCTCAGCAATACTTTTGGGGCTTTCTTAGGGTTTTTTGGTGAAAGGGATGGTTACGCAGCATCCCGCTGGCAGGTTGTGGCATCCTGTTGCCGCAGGAAGGCAAGGAAGGAAAACTGACTCCTGGCTTTGAAGATCTGCAAGTGTTGGTTCTTCTGAAGGATCTTCTGGCCACCTGCAACTGTCCTCCTTCAATACCCCAAGTCCTGCTGCAGCCACAAGAGATGGGAATCCCACAGCCGGGAGCGCGCCGAGGAAATTCAATACTCATTATTCTAAAACCTTAAGCTTGGCTTATAAAAATGCCACTGCCCAGCCCAATAAAAGGCATGATAGTTACACTTTAAAATGCTTTGAAACCTCTGAAATCGCTATTGTCCTGTCGGACATAAGCTGCTGACACACAAAGCGGTGCTAAGGTCAAGGTCCTGCCTCAGAAAATTGCTTGCAGACCCAGGAACTGAACCCAAGCCTCTCCGTGCTGCACTCTAACTGTGGGATCATCGCTCACCACTTCTTCCTGGCTGCTGCTGCCGCTCTAAACAAAGGTTTTTCCAGCCGTTCCCTGAACGTTGCATGTATTAAGGCAGTCTCCATCATAAAAATAAAAGTTGAACAGACTCCCAGAGACCTGCAGTGACGCTGCCCCCAGGGACTGCTCTGGAGTGTCTGTCGAAACACATTTCATACCTAGCTCCTAACAAGCAATCAGATATGGAAATAGTCACTAGATAAAGGCAAGCATACAATCCAGCCCAGAACAAGTATGGATAAGCCAGGTCTGATAATGGGAAAAAGCACAACAGGCAACAGATTACGACCATCTCCTGCTCAGATTTAAGAAGTAGCCAGCATTGCCTTAAATCTGCTGCATATGCCCGAGTCCTCAAATGACTGTTCAGCTCTCCAGCTATACTATAAACATCACATATACATGTCAAACAAATCTTGTTTTTTGTCCAAACCTTAAAAAAAAAAGAGCTGGAAAAAACAAGAGGCCACCTGGCTCCCCCATCCCATCCCATTACTGTGGGAAAGCGCTGCCTCCTGCTAAATGCTGCTGGTGGTTACTGCATTTATGGGTCAATTTGGGGACTGAAGGGCTGATTGCCTTGAAAACTCAGCTCCTGAAGTCAAACCACACAAACCTGTCAAACCAGTGATAACCTCTACAAGCCAAAATCCACTGTGGGTGACACAAGACAAAGCTCTGTAAAGCAGCAGTAAAATCATTTGGGACTCACACTCGATGCGACAGGAGAGGTGGCATTAAGAGAAACCCCGCTCTCTTGGGGACATCGGTCCTGTAAGACTGAGAAGAATAAACCAGAAGAAAAACCAAACCCAAGAGCCTGACCCAGGGCTCACGTGAGCAAAGCTCCCTTGGCTTTGGCGGGTTTCAACAAGCCTCTGCAACACCAGCAGATGCAAGTTGCAAAAATAGCAGCATCTTGGAAGTAAGCAGGGGCTGTGGCTCCAGTCCCTGGGCAGAGCAGAGCCCGGCTTGGCAGCACTGGTTTGGCCTTTTCACTATTAAATTGAGTTTCTGCTCTTTTCCTCGGGGCATTCCCTGTGTAATAGAGTTCTCAGATTAACGATTTATTCTCCCTGCCTTTAGCAATTCTGCTTCTTCCTCAAACCCTTCAAATCCTTCCCTTGGCTTAGCTGTACTTTCCTGTTGGCAGTATTCGCTCAAACTGCCTTTGCTTTCCTCCCTTTTTCTTGTTTCCCACACTGGAGTCCCTTAGTTTTGCATTATTTGTGTATTTATCTAACTGCTGGATGTGCTGGGGTACAGCTACCTGGCTGTGAAGGGCACACAGTCATTTAGGTGAAGCCTAGGTAGTTTCAAATATCAGACTAAACATCTTTTCCATATTAATAGTGAAAGTCACATCATCCAGCAGACAACTGTGGAAAAAAAAGTGTCTTCACTCGGATGTCCTACACCATTTCTATGAAATTATTAGGACTGGTAACAGAGTTTCAAGCCACCCTCTTCCCCAAAATACAACCACCTCTCTCTCATCTAAGCACTCCGCTCATCAGGCATCCTATATATCCTTTTAAAAAATAAAGGAACCTGAGGAAAAAAAAGAAAGTTTCCTGCACGGCTTGAGCAAGGCTCTACTAAATTAGTTGTTTAATGGCCAAACTGTGCTGCCCTGATGCTGGCAAAACTTCCGTTTGCTTAATCAGGGCTCGACCTGCAAGGAGACCACAGGAGCAGCTGCTCCAACACCCTGCACTGCCTTCACAAATTCAGGAAGTCTCCAGGAAAGCCGCAGCAGACAAGCACAGCTCTTTGCTCCTAGATATCCTCACACCCTGCATGGCTTTGCTGGACATTTTTGGGGTTCCAAGCTCCTTTGTGCTGGTGCACTTTGAGACATCGAAGCGCTCACAGTCCTCCTGCCTCCTCTCCAGGGACACATGTGTTTGATGCGTCTCTAGAAGCAGACTTATAATATATAATCTTTTTAAAAGCCTCTACTCAAATGCTTGCATGCAGCAAGAGAAAGAAAACCTTAAGGTGGCCCATGGAGTGGCCAAAGTGGCCAAGCACAGAGCTGCATCCTGCCAGGGAGCCCAGGCAGGCTCTCCCCCAGGAAACCCTGTCATTTGGCATGCTTAAAGCTAACCTGGACAAAGCAACACCAAAGGGAATCATCCTGCACCAGACAGCCCAGCAAATATTCCTCTCTTTTTCCAGCCTGACAGCAAGCGATGCTCAGCCACATTTGAGCTCCCCAAACTTTGAGTGCTGATTTTGGTCCATCTCCTGTGGCTGGGCAGGGTTGCTCCAGCACATAATATGGACTGTAGATATTATTGTACAGGTGCTGAGTGCTGCAGGGGGGAGAAAAAACTGGTAATATTTTGGGGAGCAGCTTAAACATGTAATAGAGGGATCTTTACAACAAGCTACACCAGAGGGTCAGAGGAGCAATTTCAACTGCTGAACCTTCCCAAAAGACAGGGAGTGGGGAAAAGAGCAGGTTTAAACTAAATATGCAAAATCCAGGGATTACAATAGAAAAAGAGAAAATACAGCAGTCTGCAGCCCCACAGTGAAAATATATACGGGAGGTGTGTTCTGGTATCACAAGATTGATCCGGGAGATTTAGATGCTGGGAGCATCAGTTGCTGCTCAAGGAGCGCAAAGACAAAAAGGGAGCAGCCTCTGCCACAATGCAGAGAAGCCCTGAAAACACAGGGAAAATTAAGGAAATTTGGGAGCCAATGGAAGAAATCCACCTCTGCAGTTTACCCCCCCTTCCCAGCTTCAATACCAGCATGCAGAAACCAGAGTAAGCCTAGGCACAGCAGAAAAACACGTTCTGCTAAAACACACAAAACCCTTCCTGCTTTGCCATTTCCCCAGAAAACACCAAATCCCAGCCCTCTGCTCATGGAGGGGGGGTGGGGGGGAAAGGGAAAAAAAAAAACCCAAAACCATTCCATAGCAACACAGAACGAGCTGTACCGCAGCTCTCCTCAGAGAGAGTTTAGTGTTTTTTCAGCTGCAGAATCCTCGCATGCAGCCGGCTGGGCTATTGAAGTTTTCCCCAGCACTGCAGAGGACCGAGGCAAGGCTGGCAAAGCGCTGCGGCCGCCGCCGCTCCCACCCTCTCCCTCTACCTGCTCCCGAGGTGGAGGCTCTCCCCGGCCCGCTGGAAAAACCCCCGGTGCTCTCCGAACCTTCCTGGGGCACCAGGGCTGAGCATCCCCCGAGCATCCGCCGCGGCCCCGGATACGCCGAGCGCTGTTTAAAAATAATCCCATGCCTTGCTTACCCTACCCAGCGAGGTTGCAAGGATCCAGCTGCTGTGGAATACACCTCGTTTCTTTGAAATAGAAAGAAAAGCGCTCTTCCTCCTCCTCCTCCGCCCGTGATCTTCGAGCGCAGCCGGAGCCCAGCCTGCCTTCTCCTTTCATTAGCTGGACATGTGTCAGGTCCCGCACATCTGCGATTTCTCACTGCCTGGAGCCGCCTGTCCGATTCCAGGGAAACACAGATGGATCCCAGATGGGAAGGTCCTGCCAAACAGACCAGCTCTCCACCTTGCCAGAATACCCAGCTTAGAGGCACACACCCTCGGCTCCCTGCCTGCTCCCTGCCTGCGCCGCGCTGCTGCCAGGCTGCTCGCCAGCTGATGTCACCAGGCACACACCTACCAGCGCCTCGCCGCCCGCCTGACATTAACTTGTTAAATACACGGAATTTGTTTATGGCCGGCAGGAACAGCGAGACAGCGGCGGCAGCAAAAGAGGCTTCGCCTGCCACCCTCCCCAAACCAGCCCTGCCTTGTGCGGCACCGGGGGCACAGCGGTCTCTGCCTCAGCCCTCGGTTTTGAAATCGGGATGAGCTGTTGGGTAAACCGGTGGATTAATTTTCCGAAGGTTTGCCCCCGCACGTAAATCTTCGCTGCAAACTCCCCCCTCCAAAGCCCAGCGCCAGAGTTTGCGGTGCTGGAAAACTGGCATGTGGTAGCAATTAGAAGCAACAACAAGATAACAAGATACTGATGTTGCAAGGGTACCAAACGCGGACTGGAAAATTCAAAGGAAGAGCAATTAAATGTGTAACATACTACCCGGCTCGAAGAGGAAGTGTTATAGGAAAATGTAAATCCGAAATGTTTTATACGGGGAGTAAACTCCACCAGAGATCTCAGAGCAGTGAGGGAGGCTCGGAGCACTGGGCAGGACCACATTTGACCATTTCCCCCCTCCCATTAATGCACAGACGTGGCGGCTCTGCCACCTACAAACCTCCTGGTAATCCTGACAAGCTGCTCCCCGAGGTGCGGCGTGAACAACAGATATTAACTGGAGGCCCCTGACTAATCCCATCAGCCCGGCACCATTCACCGCCAGCCGGGCGCTGGGCAAACACGGATTTACACAACAGCATTCCGGGCCACGCAGGCGGGCAGCCCTGGCTGGCGGGCACTGCCCCAAGCAGGGGCAACCACCCCTCCAGCACTGCCCAAACCACCCCATCCACACCATCCCACCCCCAGCTCCCCTAAAAGCACCCCAGGAGGAGCAGCAATGTTTGCATTTTGCTTGCAGACCATGCACAGGCACATTGGAAGACCTTCGGGAAGGATTCACCTCTCCAGTCCATACAGCTGAGCCAGGTTCAGGTCTTGATATCCTTTCCAAGTCTTTGCAGGCAAAACTACCTTTCCCTCCAGCTACTTTTTTTGAGAACCAGGGACCTCAGTACTTTCTCAGTTCAGCAAACTAAGAGCCTGCGACTGCCCAAGTCAGGGGATGCTGGTTTTTCACAAGTCCAGAAATCATACATGCCAAATTCTCCACAGTTGGTGTAGGCATGACAGGACTGTTACTTGTTCACAGGCAGCAAAATGCTCCTTTTTATGAAATTCCCAGTGCTCTGGTAGGCTATTTCTAACTGCCAAACCATGTCCATAAACCTTGTGGAGGTACTGCCCCCCGGCATCCCACCTAACCCTCCACCCCAGCTTCTCTGCTGCTTATTCCTAATTAGTTTAAGGTACCTCTGCTTCCTTTTGGGAGGGGAAAAGGCTGTAAAGGGAGAAAACTGCTTTAAAGGAAGCATTAAAAAGCATTCTATGAGCAGGCACGGCGTGAGTTCACGAACACAGGAGCCACAATCTCCTCCCGCAGAGGACAGGCCTCCCAGTATAGGCAGGATGCTGCATGAAAATGGGGGAGGAATTTGGGCAGGAGACTTTGGGCTGCTGTAGGAGCACATGCAGCTTCTGCTTCCTTGGCTGGGCAAACACATCACTCCAAGAAGGAGGATGCAGGCAAAGGGGGCACAGGTTTACAGACACTCTCCCTCCTTCAAACCTCACCCAAGAACAGCAATTCCACATTTCAGTTAAAAAAAAAAAGTGAATCACATTCAAGGCTCAGCACAGAAATACCTGGAGCATCCCGTGAGGTGCTGCTCAGGCAGCAAAGCAGGTTGGGAACAGGCAGATCCAACAGTGCCTCCCAGCACTCCACTCTTCCAGCATCCCAGTCCCCACTGGAGGGGCTGCTGGCAAGGCACATCAATAAAACATTTAAGTTCAGAAAGTTCAGCTCGCTGGGGCTTCTGACACTTCTGATGGAGGTTGCGCAAAATACTGAAGCTCTCAATATTTCATAAGCTGAGATGGAAAAACCATCTCTAAATTACACAGACAATGAAGGGAGACACAACCCAAGCAGCTCCACCAGCACCAGAACTAATAAAGTTATTTTCCTATGGACTTGCATCCCATGGTTGGCTCCCTGGCGCCTCACATTGTGAGGTCCCCAACAGGAGCCGTCCCTGGCCGGGTCTTGGTGACAGCGGTGGCTCTCATGTGGACTCTCTGATGTCTTATAAGAACTGAGCTCATGTTGCAGCTCTGTCCCCAATGGAGATGGCACCAGGCAGATGGATGCAGCCCTGTGCTCACAGCATGAAGTATCCAGCATCAGACTCCCTGTCCAGCCCTGTGTCAACATCCCCAAACCAGCCTGAAACCGGGCACTGAACTCAAAAGCTGGCTTTGGTCTGAGGGTGACAGAGAGGGGGATGCTGTATGATGAACAGCAGATGCTCAGGAGATGCAGCCTGGGATCTGTCAGGTCTTGGGGTCAAAGCTATCAGAGAAATACCCTCAGAAGGCACAGGGGCACCCTGGGGTTTGGGGGGCTTTATATGAAATAGGTAACCAGCACAAGTGTTCCCTCGCCTGCTTTTTTAATCATATTTCAGCTTAAGGACCTGACCAGCTTGTAACACTTCACACAAACAAAAGCTGTCTCCAGCTATGACAACTGGGTTCTAACTACCCTTTATCAAGCCATAGACAAATAAATCTCTTCAATGTTTTTACAGCCTAAAGCACTTTGAAATGTCAAGAACTCAGGTCACTGCAAGTATTTAAAGTATAATTACAACAACTTTATAAACCTTTATGAAAAGGCACACAACTCTTTGTCATGGTGCCCCACAGCTCATTGTCTACCAAAACCCCAACACCCTCAAGGCGGACATTCCCACTCCTGGCTAGAGAGGCAGGAATATGCTCAGCATCAGAGTGAGTTTTGGGTTCTCCAGGTATAAAAACTACACATGGGATCTCCTGGCTGCCTTGAGTAGAAGCCATTTCCAAAACTCCTCTGAAAAGCTCATGGATTGTATCTTACACATGATCCAGGTGTCTCAGCTCACCCAAATCATGACCTATCCCTAAGCTCTTCCCTGAGCTCACCACTGGCAGAGGCAGGTCCATGAGGTACAGAAGCACAGAATCCCAGACTGGGCTGGATTGGAAGGGACCTTAAAGCTCAGCTCATTCCACCCCCTGCCATGGGCAGGGACACCTTCCACTGTCCCAGGTTGCTCCAATCCCCATCCAACCTGGGATGGGGAGTCCATCCACATCATCTACTGACCCCCCCACTGTTCCCAAAAGGCTTTTTTGCTCCCAAATACGCATTAAAGCGGATTTTGTAGCCCAGCTATCTGCAGCACCGTGGAAGGAAGCAGGACCGCAGACAACATGGGGAGAACTGTTTTCCCCAGCTCACCATGCTAATCTGCTTCTGCTTTCTTCTCCTGGGAATGTTCCATGGAAAGAACGATGCAAGCAAAGTTTGAACACTGGGAGCTATTGATACCTGCTGCTCAGTGTGGTTTCTGAGGAAAGCGAGGAAATCTGAAGAATTTTTCCAGTTTCCAGTGGAATTTTTATGCCTATCACAGCCCATTGCCACAGCGAGCACAAGAGACCTGAACCGCTTCTGATTTTTCTGCTATTCCACAGATATTTCATGATGAGCCTCGGCTTTATTTCTTGCCTGCTGTGTTCTTACTTCAGAAAGAAGCTTCACTTGAATTCAAGGCAACCCTGGAAAGCCTTTGCCTTTTTAAGCTGACCACTTTCCATCGCACAGAAAAATAAATCCAAATGCACTGAGGCAGCCAAAGCCATTTATCAGGCTAAGTAGAAACCGTAAATTCATGCTAACTGGAATCTGATGGAAACCAATTGGGATCCTCCTCCTCCTCCAGGCTCAGGTCTGGCAGGAAAGTCAAACATTTTATTGCTTTCTTTATGCCTTACAAGACAGTGGAGCCAAGAAGGGACTGCTCCCTTTGAAGCCATGCTGGTGGGGTTGCAAGGGGGACTCAGTGACCTGAGTTCAAGCTCAACCCCCCCAAACCAGAGATTAGACCTCTGCATTCCTGGCAAATTTATCACATTTAACAAACATCCTCTATTCAATACATCCATTATTTGAATTAGCACATGGCAGATTATGTTAACAAGCTTAATTTGTCACAGAATCAGAGAAAGGGTTGGGTTGGAAGGGACCTTAAAGCTCATCCCATCCCATCCCACCCCACCCCTGCCATGGGCAGGGACACCTTCCACTATCCCAGGCTGCTCCAAGCCCTGTCCAGCCTGGCCTTGGACACTGCCACGGATCCAGGGGCAGCCACAGCTTCTCTGGGCACCTGTGCCACGGCCTGCCTACCCTCACAGGGAAGGATTTCTTCCCAATATCCATCTAACCCTGCCCTCTGGCAGTGGGAAGCCATTCCCCCTTATAACTCCAGACCCTTGTCCAAAGACCCTCTCCAGCTCTCTGGGAGCCCCTTTTGGCACTGGAAGGGGCTCCAAAGTCTCCCTGGAACTTTCTCTTCTCCAGGCTGGACAACCCCAGCATTCCCAGCCTCTCTCCAGAGCAGAAAAGCTCCAGCCCTCAAGGAAATCCAATCACATCGTCCCCTTCAGGAGTGAAAATGAGCAGTGCTTGGCTTTTGTGCCATTTCAATCCTGCCCAGAGAAGGGAAAACCATATTAAAAGTTGGTCTTAACTGAGCTGGCAGACTTTTACACCCAGAACATCCAGAATCAGACATCGCAAAAAATCCCCAAAGAAACAGGGGGGGCAAAGATGCAACAAGAAACTAAACACAACCTAAGGAAGTTACTGCAACTACATCTGGCCACACAACATTACCTAAGCAGATGCTGCCTTATTCCTGTGGCCACATATGTAAAGAAAAAACACGCAGGAACTGATGTCCTGCCCAAAAACCTCCTCTCCAAAACAACAAACCAATTCCTAAATCTAACACCCTTGCTCTGATTAGAAATCCAAGCTTCTGTAGCTGTCATGGGTATTTAAACCAAACACAGAAATATGGAAAAAATGAGTAATCCTATTTGGAGAGAGTAAAATCCAGCCTGCAGAGGATTAATTCTAGTCCAGCAGCTCTGCAGCTTGACAGTATTTTCCAGATCAATAGCAGTGCCATTTGATTACAGAGGTTTGTTCAAATACATACATCCATTCCTCCCCAACTGCCATTTTTGTGATGCTCAACTTTTAATCGCCCAACACCCCGATCAGGAGCATTCCTGGCATTGGAAGCTCTGCTGCAGCTCTCAGGCACCTCTCCACTACTTTAGAAAACCCAATTACCTGTCTAGATATGCCACTTTTGCCCCACTTTTTGCAGGACCATCCTCTTTAGCACCTGTTTATGGTGCAGAGAAGCTTTGAAAGCCAAAATCCTTCTTTCTGGAGGTGAGCTGGTGGCTTTGAGAGCTGTGTCCTGGATCAGGCACCCTACTCCAGGCTCCCAGTGCTCCTCACCACCAGATGTGGAAGACCTTTTACAATTCAGAAAGTACAGGTTAAAGCCTATCAAAGAGCTGAACTTGTGCTTTTTGCCTCATCCCAGAGGCCAAAGTGAGCAATAAAGAACACGTGATGGATCCCAGCCCCTTCCCTACAGCGGGGTCACCACATCCCAGTTTGCTTCCAGCACCTCCCTCCACTGGTGCCTTTCCTGCCACAGGCCCTGGCCCTTCCTTGAGAATGACTTTTCCTTCTTTATCTTGGGCTTTTTTAACAGAAACCTTTTCCCCAATTTCATCCTGAGCTTCCCTCTACTCCAGGCCCTGGGACTGCACACCTGTGAGGGCTGCTGGGGCTCTGCTCTGTGCCCAGTGCTTTGGGAGGAAGAAGTTGGTACCTTCCTACCACACAGCCACCCAAGGAGGGTGCTTTTCTCATTAATTAGTTGTCACTAACCTGGTAACCTTGATTTAAAAATATCCCAATTCCAGTCTCCATTTTATAAAAAAACAAACTCCTGAGTTGTTTTGTTCATTACACCCAGCAAAACCACCAGCTCAGGATTTTAAGGGAGGCATCCCAGTAGCATCTCAATTTGTTGGCTTTGCAGGTTTAGCACCGAGCAGGGCTCCCTTCCTTCCAGCTTCAACCAATCACAAAAACCACATTTCAAACTTGAGTTTTGTTAGTTTTCCCCGCATTTCTTTTTTTCCCCATTTTCCTTTGCCAGCTCCCTTCTCCCGCTTTCCGCTGACCCTTTGGACCTAACAAATGCTGGCTTTGGGGAGAGAAAAAAGAAGAAAGAGCCCAGCGCAGCCCTTTGCGCCTGGCCCGGCATTCCAGCGCCGCGCTCCCGGCTCCACAAAGTCTGATTTAGGAGCACTGCTGGGAGCTATTAGTTTACGAAAGGCCCAGCACGCCCACCCAGGCACAGGCGACGGCGAGAGGCTCCCCTTTCACCGCTGCCATGTGCCTCCCATCCCGCCCGGAGCGCTCGGGAAGGCTGTGGTCGGGCTCGGGGCAGGAAGCCAAGGGAAAACCAGCCCGGGCGGCGGGCGAGGAGAGCGCAGAGGTCAGCGGGAGAGGGCTGGAGATCGTCCACAGCCCTGCGCTGCCGCAGGAGAAGAGATTAATTAATGGGATGCTTATTAAGAGAGTTCAGCCTCCATCCAGACTTTGCTTTTATCCTGCTCCTTGCTCCTTGTTTCCACGTCCTGTAACCACTTCTTCCTTTTTGTATCCTTTTTCTGTTTCCATTACCACGCTTTTAGTATCTTTCTTAATCTTTTTTTTTGCCTTATTTTTGCTTCCCTTCTCCACTTTCTGCTTCCACCAGCTCCTCGCCTCCCTCCCTCCCTTCCCTGACAGCACAGAGAACCCCCAGCATCCCCAACAGCTGATCCTGAAAATCATCACTGTCATCCCAACCACTGGAAGCCCACAAAATCTGCTGAGCAAGCCCAGGTGTCTGCTACCTGCCCAGAAATAAAGCAGATATCAGACTCCCAAAAATGCATGGCGTGGGGAACTTCATGGTTTTCCAATAGCTGCCAGAATCTGGCCAGCTCACCAGACCCAAAATGCCTGGTGTGGATGTGAGACAGAGTTAACTCCCTGAAACTGAAGATCAGCTCAGTGGTGGGAGAGGCAGGGAGAAAGGAAAGGGGAAAACAAGCAATGAAACATCATTTTGGAGTCATCAGGGTTTTGACATTCTTCAACTGGCTTCTATTAACACTGCATCTGTATTGGGTGCCTGAAGGGGAAAAAAATAAAAGGAAAGATTCATTTCCAGAGGTACAGAGCAATCAGCAGGTTCTCTGTGCTTCCACTGCCTCTGGAGTGCTTGGATGCAGCTCAGGGAGGACCAGGCGCAGTGAACAAGGACCTAAAATTTTATTACCTTCCCCTCCTGCCGGAAGCAGAGCCCATTTGCAGATTTACAGCTCATGTCAACAGGAAGTTCATGTTTACAAGTTTCCTGGAAAAAAAGCCAGCATTCCTGTCCTCCCCAAGAGCCTGCTGGGGATGCTGCCTCATGGGGGAGTACTCAGATGGGTATGGGAGACAGGAATGAGTTTTAGCCATGTAAAACATCCAGACAAATAGATAAAGCTATGAGAAAAAAAATTGAAGACCAGAAGGAAAACAGTAATTCAACAACTTGGTGGAAAATGCACAGCAAGACAGCACAGCCGTGTCTGGAAAAATACTTTTGCAGCATCTGGGATTCACACTTCAAAGAAACAGAAGAATTTTAAGAGGATGAAATGCTATATTCAGGCTAACATGAATTTTTCTCTTCTGGCCCAGCTCTCTTGTCATTCCCATTACAGTGCTCCTCCAAGAGTCACAGCCAAGCTCAGTTGGTCATGCTGGGGTAGGCCCTTCTCTCCCAATAAATGCATGAATGGGACCAGAGTGGTGTCTGCTGGATCCACCAGGATCCATCCATCCCCTCGAGCTCAGGACATCATTACCTGCCTTCGGCAAACAGGAGCCCTGGGCCTAAACTGTCCTATCTTGAGAAACCTGAATTTAAAATCTCCCTCTTTCATATGATTATTTTTTAAAAAAACCAAACTGAAACCAAACAAAAAGAAACCCCAATATTTGCTCCAAAATGACACAAAACAGGAGGACATGAGGACAGCCAAAGGTCAAGCAGCCAGAGCTCTACCAGGAGGCCAAAGACTCAAATCAGTAAATATTTATTTAGGCCATGCTGTGCAGTTTAATAAAGACAGATACCGAGTGCCTAGGGTGGTATCTGATCTCCTGAGAACATACTGCTCCCAAGGAAAGTTTCTGTCTTGACAGAGGGACATTTTCCAACACAAGAATGATCCAATCACAAGGTCCCTCTGAAACAAACTCATTCAACAAAACACAACAGGTACAGAAAACCAAAAAACCACAGTTACCTTCTCCTTAGAGAAAGAGCTGGAGAAAACCAAGCTGGCAAAGCACTGGAACCACCCAGGCTTACCAACTTCCAGGATTTAACATGTAGAGGCTTGAAACAACCCAGCTGAAGAGGAAACTCAGAACTGGTGCAGGCATCAGGGCCTTCCAACACCACCACAGCTGTCCCCAGCACAGATTGGGGGTGACTCCCCTCACCCAGAGCTGCACATCTCCACTCCCTCCCTGGGTATTTGAGTTCTTCCCACATCAACCAGCAGCACTAACAACAGTAGTGTCAGAGATATGAGGAGAGAGTCACACAAAGATCCCAAAATTTCTCTTTCCTTCCTAAGTCCTTAGCAGGAAACCATTACTGAGGAGCTGCCTGCCCTGGATCCGAGCATTTCACATCCAGGTGTCACCATGCCTATGCAAGAGGATGGAAGTTCAAAAGAAAGATTTTGCAATAGGCCAAAAGAAGCATTTGCTGAAAGTATCACATCAAAGTAGGCAGGTGTCTTCTACCCCACACACTGGACATACGTGTTCAGACAACTTCAAGAGCCAGAAGAACCCAAACATCTGTATATTCAAGTTAATTAACATGCACAGAGAGGATAAAGGAAGAGAATAAAAACCACCTTCAATCCAAGCCTCAGATTTACTAAACTTGAAACTTCAGAAGTCATCAAAACTTTCATTTTCTACATCATGAGTTACATTAAAAAAGAAAACCTCAGGGGGAAGAATAGGAAAGAGACATCTTAATTTAAAAAAACAATAATAAAAACCTGGAGTAGGAGATAAAAAAGATAGATTCACCAGAAAAGCTCCTCCAAAAGGGGGTTTGGAGTTGATGGCAGAGGCAGTTAAATGGCAGCATTCTGGAAAGAGCTGATTTGATTTGGCTGTTACTACTAAGAAAAAAAAACCCAAACCAAACCAACACAACTAAAGCAGCTCAAACATACACTTACTTCCTCTTCATTTCACTAATCCTACCCAAGGCTGTTGGCTGAGGTGAAGCTGAGTTTTTTGCCCCTGACCCTGCTTTGGGGTGCACTCTGCCCAGGTGAGCCAGCACCTCCTGGGGCTGCTCTTAACTTCTCCCAGCTGTGTTTTCCTCCTGTCCCAAACGTCTCCACCTGGCTCTGCAGACGGAGCAGCTGCAGCTGAAGGCAAACACCTGGTGAGCCACAGCCCTGCCCTGCATTGCAGGGGGAGATCAGAGGTACAGCAGCTCCTGCCCTATTTAAGGTCATATCAGGGTTGTAAGCTGTGTTTGTGCTTAACAATCTGCCTCCTTTGAGCCCAGGGAACCTGAAAAGGTTCAGGTTTCAGGGTTCAGCTGGGCAGGTTTGCACCGAGCAGCCACCAACAAACTGCTGAAGATGTGGAAAGGGAATGCTAAATCCAGCACAGGTGCTACTGAGCAGACCACCACGGGTGCTCCAAGGACTGTACCCTTACAACCAGTTGCATTTCTCACACAGCTTCGGGCTGCACCAACCCAACCACCCCAGGAGCTGCAGATGTGCCCAGGCCCCCTGATGGGCTCCAGGCTGGCAGGAGACTCCCTTGGGATAGAGGAAGGAAGACCCTCGTGCTGTTCACTGCTGATGTCTGACCTGGTGCTCCAAGCCACAGCATGACTACTTGGAAATTCACTTCTCTAAAAAAACAGATGGCAAATACTCATCCTCTAGGGAATGTCATCATAAGCAGGGCAAGAGAAGTACTAAGATGGTTTATAAAGGGATTTTTACAGCAATCATGTCAAGTAACACCTCTCTTTGAGTTAATACTGCAGTCTGAGCAGGCTTTTAGCCCAACAGTTCATTCTTCTTGGAGACTCCTTACAACTGAGCAGCAGAGTCATACATCTACCTGGTTAGCAGGGCTGCTTCAGCATTTCCTGGCACCATTTTCCTGCAAGTTCTTGGTCAGGGACGGCAATATTTATATTAAAAACACAGGAGTATATAACTATGAGGCTACAAACTGGAAAGGTAGACATTCAGTGCACTAGAAAAACCTAAACCCACTTCCCAACAGCCTCCAGACATTTCTGGACACCACAGCATCAGTAAAAGAAGCTATTTATTACTTGGCCGTGATTCTCAGGTGACTTCAGCTGAATTCAGCATTGTAGTCACATGAGAAAAAAAAAATCCATGAGATGCTCAAGGCCAGGTTGGAATGGGATAGTGGAAGCTGTCCCTGCCCACAGCAGGGTGTTGGAACAGGATGATCTTTAAGGTCTCTTCCAACCCAAACCATTCTGGGATTCTATGTAAAAAAATTTTGGTTAAAAAAGGAGATAATTTAAGGGTTAAATTAAATCTTGCAAGGACATACTAACAGGAGTCAGTTCCAGAAAGCCTGCAGGGTCAGCTTGTATTGACTATAGAAGATCCTTGTGCAAATTAAAAGGTTTCCCTGCCTGTTTGTTTCGGCATATGGAAAAGCTGCAAATTCAGTCCCTGAGGTTCGCACCAAGGAGGCTGTTAAATGCCAGGACAAGTCTCGGGACTGGGAGGTTTGGATGGTAAGGAGTGCTGGAGGTGCAGCCTGCTGCAATTCTCCCATGTGTTCAGGAGTCAAGTCAAATCAAGCCGACATTTGTAAAAGCTCCTCTCGGGTCCCATTTCCAAACACCTGCATCCCTGCGTCTCCTGGGTGCTCTGGCTCTCCTGTTTCTCAGCACATCTCTGCAGGCAGGAGCAGTTCACTATGAAAATGGAGAGTGCCTGTCTTCCTCACCCATGCAGAACAGCTAATCCCAGCAGGATAATCCTGCTTTAATGAGAAAACTATAGGACCTTTGATAAAGCATATAAATCTTAAAAAAGCCCTACTACAACATTCCTTAGTCTCTGGGACTGGTTGACCGACCTCTAAAATGAATTTTGCATGTGGCTGTCTCAAGCTGTGGAAGGTAACATGTGGCAGGGAGAGCAAACTGCTCCCTCTTGTTTGCAAGACACCATAAAATCTGTAACATTTGCTGGAGGCAAATTTCCCATGCCTCTGGACATGTGTGCCACTCCATCAACAAAATGCCTCATCCTCTGCCTGCCTCAGGAGCCAGAGGACACCACCATCTCCAATTCCTTTTCTCCAGCTCACAGCACACTTCCCAAAATGGGAATGGCCATGATAAAGCTGACCTGCCCCCAAGACAGCGGCTCCAAAGGTCCAGTGGTTTCCTGAAGCCCAACAAAGAGCTGGGAGATGGCAGGAACTGCGTCAGAGCCAACCTGGGCAGCAGTGCAGCTGCTGAGCTCCAAGATAAACTTTCAAGCCTCTGCCAAACTGAGAATCTGTGTCAGGTTTTGTATGAAAAAAAGATTTGAAAACAATTCCTCATTACAACTTAGGTGTAGAAATCCACAGACACTTTCTTCTGACCTTACAAGACCTTCTTGCTGCACCAGGGAAGAACCCAGTAAATTGACATTTCAACACTTTCTTTTCCCCTCAAGTACAAACACACAACTGCTGAGAAAAAGCAGTGATGCTCTGACCTGACACGACCAGTCGTGTCGAGGGATAATTCCTGTGCTGTATCAGTGACTGGAATTACCAGAGCTTTGCCAACAGCTTAATGAGATGGAAACTCACGCTCCCACTGCCAGAATTTGTTTGTCGGGCTATAAACTATTTAGATGTCCTGAATATTTTGCTCCTGTGTTATAAAACAGGTGTGAAGAGGTGCATCTCCATTCACGGAGCTGCTGCTCTGGGCAGCACAGCCTTTTGGACAGATTGAAATTCCTGGTGTACTGCATTATACAGGGAGGTCTGTCCATTGGTTTGTCCTTACCAAAAGAGGCTCTCAGAGCCTGGGTCACACCTGCCCAGAGTCCTGGACCAGCTCTGCGTGGTGCTGCCAGCTTTGGCAGGGCTTCCTGAGCCACCTTAGACCAGCAAGGGCACCAGCAGGACAGTAAAAGTGCAGTGCTGGTAGAAACTGAGGGAATCCTTACACACGTATAAGGAAAAGCTGAGATCCTATGCCAACCAAACTATTTGTTTGCTACCTGTGAGACTGAAGGCAAGAATTCCTGCATGGATGAGATCCTTACACCATCAGGACAGTCCTCAGCACTGATGGGGCATCAAGGGGTAAGCAATGTTCGGGAGCAGTGACTGAGTCTACAAACATTTTTTCTGAGCATATTTTAACATAAAAATACAACAAATTTCATTCCATTAACTTTATCTGTAACTTAGCTTTCTTAATTAGAGGTACAGGGCTCGAGGGAAACTGCTGTAATTATTAAATGGGAAATAAAACCTGATGAACACAGTAGCTGCAGTGACTGAAGACTTAAATAAAACCGGTAGAGGGCAAATCAAGAAACATCTAAAAATCACCTGCTCAAGAGTTTGTGTGCTCTGATAGTTATTTACCCATTCACATGCACAAAGAGGTTTTATTTTCCCTCTTGTGAAAATCAATACTACACAGGAAAAATAAAAAAAGATTGTTCAATGAGACAAATATATACAAGAAGAAAACAGTCAGAGAAGTGCCTGGGAATGTTTCTGGAATACTGCAGTGCAAAGCCAAGACTCTCCCTCAAATTAACTTACATCAAATTAACTCCTAGGCACTCAGCATGCCTAGATAAAGAGGGAAGACCAAGAAAAAAACCATCCCCTCTGGGGAAAAAAGTGTATTCTGGAATGTGGAAACTCAGGTGGGCCAAGGGCAGCAACGTGGAGTCAGGTGTTTTGCAGCAGAGGGGTAAACAAACACCAGTAAATGGATGCACCCACAATTCCAGTGGGAGCTGATTTGCAGTCCCTGATATGGGAGTCATATGAACAAGCCACTGCCCGTGTGACACAGCTCCTGACCCGTGCTGGTTGAGGAGTGGGAATGCCTCACTGGAAGAACATTCCTGAGGACGACACGATTTCCCAGCACCACGTACTGTACAGCACGTCTCCTTACTCACCACGGAAGGTGATCCATCAGCATCTGTAGTGTGAAGAGGGAAGCAAACAGCAGAAGGAAAGCAAAGTGCTAGAAAGAATTCCTGGCTAGAATTTGCTGCTTTAAATCTTCCCATGAACACGGGCTGTGAGCTGCAGAATGACACACTCACACCGGGAAAGCAAAATGGGTACAAGGCTCCCATCCAACTCGGATTTAATGGCAGAGAAGATAGATCTGCTCTTTGAGAAAAATCCCAATTGTTGATTTCTATTTTGTCTGGCGATGGAGCACAGTATTCCTCCTTCCTTCCTGCCAAAAGTGGTGGAAGTACGATGTGCTTTAAAGTAATTACAGCAGCTCATCCCAGAAGTGGCTGCATTTCAAACGAGATGCACAAGTGGGGAGTGGCTGCTCCCAGCTGAATGTGGAACCTGCCTTCAGACCTGGGGATGAAAAGGCTCTTTCCAAAACCAACCACCACATTTGCTTCCAATACTTCTGTAGTTTGTCTCCCCTTGGTCTGCCTAACCCTGCTGCACCTCCATGTACGGCTGGAAAATCCAGGGCGGCATGGCCCAGTGTGGCACCCGGGGCAGGACTTATCTTCCTATAGAGACTTGGCTTGATCCAGGTTTTTTTGAACTGGTATTTCTCTGACTCCTCAGCAAAATTGGCAAACATTTGGCTGTGCCAACCCTGTATCCCCCTAAACATTGCAGTACGCCTGGAAGTGCCCACTATTTTCATTATTGGTAGAACAGCCATAATTATCCAAATAAAACTATTACTATACTGGGCCTTTGATCATAAATAGAACTTAATGGATTTTATTACATCCCAGGAAGCGAGAGCTACAGAAGGAAAAGTATTGCTAAATGTGCTTTGCTACTACCTATCAATTTCTTCTAAACACTCAGCACTTAAGAAATACCCAAAGAAACACACTGCTCCCACTGCATAACCATTGCAAACTCCCCTCTGAGCTCTTCCACTTTAGCCAGCCTGCAGGAGACGTTTCAGCAGCTGAAAATTAAAGGGTCACAATATTGAGCCTTCAGCTATCAAGTTCACAATGGAAATAGCAGCTGACACAGAAAGGGCTCCGCTGAGCACGGCAGTGATAATTCTGTTGCCTCAGAGCTGGAAGCAGCTCCCTTACACAAAGTTTGTTATTTAACTCAGCGAGGAATGAAAGAAAATGCCATAACCATGGATTTATTCCTTACACAGCCTCTTTCAAATCATACTCCACACCAGAGACGCACTAGTAGTGAGTTTTTAACTCTGGCTGCAGTGTCCTCTTAAATCCAAATAATTCCCTGTCAAGTGCCGAGGAAGGCAGTGACGGCCTCAGTGAGGGATGCTTGTCCTGCACACCTCTGCAAACTCTTCTCCAGAGCCCAACTTCCAGAAAACTTCACAGGAGCCAAATGCCACTAGATGCCACAGGTCCAAGAGCAGTTGAGAACAAAACCGGGATGTCCGACAGTCACCGGTCCAAGTGGCCTCATGGAGAAGGGCAGGAACAAGGAGGACTTCAGTGGGGCAGCCAGATATGCCCCTGCTCACATAATCCAGGAAAAGCCATCTTGCCACCCCCGGGACTCCCCACCTGGCCCCGCTCCGCGATGACAGCCCAGGCCTGCTGCTATCTCCCAAACAGATGCATTGATTCTCCTGAGAGCCTCCCACGTCTTATCTCACTGGCAGTTTCCGAATGTCGAGCGCCAAGTCCGGCTAAAACCACTTTAAGCTCTTTTAGGCAACAATTCCTGAAAGCGTTTTGGCAGGGGAGCGAGGGAGGCGGGGTCCCCCCACACTGTCCTGTGGGATGGGCATGGAAAGACCCCTGCACCCCACTCCGGAGATGCTGTAAACAGGACCTGGCACAGGAATGGATGTTCAGTTTACAGAGATGCCTTGCTTCAAGCAAATTTGCCTCTCAACACATGGCCAAACTCTCACGCAATAAATTAACTATTTGGCAGCCACTGAACCAGCGCTGGAGCCAAACCAATTAGGGTTTAATGTGATCCCAATTTCCTATTTCTGAGACGGGGGTCGGGGAGGCAGGGGGAGAAGGGGGAAGGGGAGGGAGGGAGAGCAAAGTAAATCCCCTCCTGGTTTATAAATCCTTGCCAATCATCCCAGATAAACCTGTCACCCACAGCTCTAAATCTGTATCTGCACTCGCGTGCTCTGAGGGACGTGATGGGAAAAGGCGCATCGGACGCAGTCAGCCTGACTCCCGACATGTGTTTTCCATACTTGGGAGATTCAATCATTTAAAAAATATTTACCAAGCTTTGTCTTTAATTAGAAAAACATGACGACGGATAAGGCGAGTTATTGTTTCTAAGCTAGAAATGTCAGAGATCCTCATGATGTCAGAAGATAAACCCCACCAGCGACCCGTGGACGCGCTGCCAGGGCCGCAAAATTTTCGAAGGATTTTTTTCATCTCCCCTCAAAGTTCAGCACTTTCCAGTCACAATTCAGCGGTGGCTTCCCCCCACCAAAGTTAATCAGAGAGGAGGAGGAGTGAAGGGTCCTGCAGCAGATCTGCCAGACGGGTGTTTTAATGCAAAAGAGCTCACACAACAGGGGAGGAACAGAGGAACATTTGACTTCTTTGTGTTTTAACATCCTGACTCTGGTACCTCCCCTGCACAAGTAATTACCTGCCCTCAACTCAGATAAGCAAATTAATCTCATCTGCACCTGGAAATGCCGCAGGCTGAGCTGTCCCTGTCCTTTAAAAAAGTGTTAAATTAAGTTTCTGCTTAGCCAGGATTCAGGGAAATGCTCGCTCTCGGGAATACAGCCACCAAATATTGCAGCCCACAATAATCACCTAAGAAAAGGAAGCGGCCTCCAAGCAGACAACCTGCCCAGGACTACATGTGACCCTACAGCTGTACCCCACATCACAGCCCCTCTTCCACGTCTGTTTGATCCAACACCTCCAGCCAGATCCGGAGAGGCTCCGCAGGCAGGATGCACAACTTAGAAGTATAAAGCAAATATTTGCTGGCTAACAAACAAAAGATAGCCGGGATGCAATGAGCTGTCAGGCCCATCTGTGTGCTCACCGCTCCTGTTAAGGCGACTGAAGAGTCTTTGCTGACCAGGTGGGGGTTAGGGAGGAGCCCTGCGCTGG
The DNA here is from genome assembly GCA_036785705.1 of Acanthornis magna. Lineage (NCBI taxonomy): Eukaryota > Metazoa > Chordata > Aves > Passeriformes > Acanthizidae > Acanthornis > Acanthornis magna. Next base: position 1,690,093 of record JAWUZG010000015.1, read on the forward strand.
CTCCTCAGCGCTGCCAGGCTGTTGTGTGCCACCAGATCAGTCCCACCCGTGCCAGTAACCGCTTGGCCCAAGCATCCCTGGCCGGCCCTGGCCAGACCAGCCCACTCCCACACACCCCAAACACGGACAGCCTCCCTGCTTTATTTCCTTTAGGGCTTTATACCTCCTTCTCCTCCTCCTCCTGTTGCCTCGTGGCAGAAAAGGCAGGATCAAGCACACACAAAGGCCAGGTGGGAGCGTGTCAGGTGAGGTATTTGGAGGAACTTCCTGCTACAGCAACCAGGTGCACTACTAGGAAGTGAAAGCCAACTCCCAAGAGATCACAAGGATTAAAAAGAATGGATAAGCAGGGAGAAGCTGGCATTGATGCAAACAAACTGGTGTGTCTACCTAGTCCACTCTTACAGCAATAAGTCTGCACGCATTCACTAAGTATTTGTCTGATTATTTTATATCCACAGGAAAAAAAAAGGCTAATCCTACATTTTCCATTCAAAACCATACCTGCAATAGGAGAATTCTGTAATATTTTTTAAACATTTTTTAACCAGCTTTGAAGTGTCACCTATGGCCCCAAAGCCAAGCCAAGAGTATGCTATTTATCTTGTGAAAATACCTTTGCAACCCAAGGCTGAGGGCTATTAGCAATGACTATCTTAAATACCAACATAAATCTACACTGGAGAAAATCCCTGCCTGAACTGTCTGATCCTTTAAATTATCCCAAGTCTGCAAAGCACACCATTGAGGAAAACATATGTGCAGATTTTGACCTCAAAGTCCGAGTGCCAGAAAAATTGCTACCTGTAGGAGCTAGCACTGCTCTCTCACGAAATGGAGTAAAGGACATTTTAATTGGGTTCTAAGGTCAGAGTTGATTAATTGGGAGTGCACAAATATAGCCAAAATGATGTCCAGGACACCTCTGTAGCTGAATCAAACACGGGTGTGCACAGGGATGTAGCAGGCAGAAATAGGAAGGTGGCAGGGACACAGGAGAAGTTTCATGCCCCAGACACTGGCTGGACAAGCGCCCTCAGGAAGGTGGTTTTCAGCCTGGAAGAGTTCCAGGCAAATAGCCTGTCTGGGTGGAAACCCTTCCCTTGGGACTTTTTACATCAGAGAGGGAGAGATGGATTCGCTTCTCACCTTTCTGAGTTTCACCTCCTTCTGAAGGGGAAGAGTTCACCTCTGATTCTTGCCAGCAAGAGGGAAACCTGAGCAGTTCCCCCCCTCCTCTCCAGTGGCTCATGGCAGCCTCTCAAGGTGCCTGTGAGTCCCTGGCAGCTCAGGCTGATGGAAAGCACTCAGCTCACTATTCCACTCCAGTCCTGCTTCCAACAGAGTCAACTCCAAGAGTTCTATCCCAAGAACAAGCTCTTTTCTATCCTCAGAGAAGCTGCAAATCAAAAAACTATTTTTCTTTTCTCTAACTGCTTTAAAATGTCAGTTTATTTCACCCACCTGAACAATGGCACAAGGGGAGGCCAACACCTTCAGTCTTTCATTTTACAGCATATAAAAATCAAAACTAGGTCCCTGAATGATCCATTTTAATTTCTGCCCATTGGAAGTATCCATGTAAGAAGAGTATATTCTCTTCTCTATAAGGCCAGTATGTGTCTTAACTTAACATGGAATATCCCAAAGTTTCAAAGCAGTCCTACATTTCTTTTTTTCCCCATCATTAGTTTCACACTGAGCACTGATCCACTTCCCTGTAACACACACCCAAAGAAAGCAAGCAACCTCCTGATATTGCCAGGATCCGTAAAACACAGCAGAAATCATCAGGCTGATAACTAAGGCAATGCAGATAATTAGAATTTATAAAAATTATGAGTCTACAGCTGATCATTCACTTTCTTGAGACCAAAGACAAACCCCAACAGTGTTCTTGGGCTGACACTGGGCCCAAGAACTAAGTGATGTCTTGTGCAAGTGTTCACACTGTTCAATAGCTGGCACTAACGGCATCTTTACCTGATCTGTCTACAAAGGTCCTGATAACTATAGCACATTATCTATGTGCTTATCTTTATAAAGCAGCTACATGGCTCACCAGGCTTATCCTTAACATTCCCCAATGGATATTGGGTCACAGACACATTAAAGCTGCATAAAAAACAACACTTCAGCTCCCACTGAGTTACCCCAAGCATTCCAGGTGCCCTCACTCTCTCCTGCCAGGGGCTATGGCCTTGCTGTCCCTGCTGCCATAGGGTCGGTGATTGCTTCCTCAGTTCTGTCAGCAGGACCCAGATGAAAAGCCGTAATTACAGAATAACAGATTGGTTTGGGCTGGGAGGGACCTTAAAGATCACCTTTTCCACCCCTCTGCCATGGGGTGGAACCTTCCACTATCCCAGGTTGCTCCAAGCCCCGTCCAACCTGGCCTTGGACACTGCCAGGGATCCAGGGGCAGCCACAGCTTCTCTGGGCACCTGTGCCAGGGCCTGCCCACCCTCACAGGGAATGATTCCTTCCTAATCTCAGACATGGCTTAATATTGCAAAGCTCAACAGCTACATGCACATCCGTATGTCCTGCCATGATGCAGTAACATATTCAAACACCTTGCCCCATGTTGCAGAAAGTGCCACAGCTGAGAGAGGAATCCGTTTCACATACCCACCCTGCAGCTATGATGGAGGGACAAGATCCCTGTCTCCCTTCAGTTATTTTCAGCAGGATTTCAAAGGTCTGTCTCTTCTCCCTGTGCTCAGCCTAGGGGAAACAGGGAATCAGGGAATCTGACCAGTCTCTGCACACACCACTGAGCTGCATCACAAGCAGACGCACCGGGTGGGATTTATCCAACTCCTCATTGCCAAAGCCTAAGCCAGCTCTCCTGGACTCCCCCTTGCAGTCAGTGAAAAAGCCCAGGCACCTCCAGTGTGGAATTGGTCTCATTTAGAGAGAGATGTCCAAGACTGGAGAGATGAATCACCCTCAGAAGTGCCTGTTTCTCCAACGTGACTTCAAAGGGAGCTTGGGGAAAGGAGCCTGGGCACAGAGGGCTGACTCTGGACAGTGGGGTTAAAGCACATGATCTCACCTGAGCTCCTTCCGTGGGGCCTTTTCTTCAGGGCTGACAAAACGAAGATTAGGAGCCAGGTGCCATGGCTCTCCAAAGCCACGTGCATGTGGACATGGCTCCCACCACAGAGCTCTCCAGGCACCTGGGACACCGGCAGGGTAAAGTCCACACGCCTTGACAGACTCATGCATTTCTAACTGCCTTAAAGGATGACAACCCAGCCCTGAATATCTCCACACATTCTGCACCAAGCAGCATGATAAAGTATAAAACCACCCTCTGCAACTTCTGCCACTTAGTAATTCCTTCTTCTGTATCGGGAATGCAGCTTTCAGAGTGGTTTCCACATTAGCATCAGCACCTATCTTTACACTGCTTCCCTATGAGCAATCACACTTCACTTTAAAATTCCTGAATTTCCTGAGCTTTGGGATGTGCTTTTAACTGCTCTTCTCCCTTCCCTGAGCTATGACTTATCCACAGAGTCACCTTGAGGCCATGATCCAGCCCAAGCGTAATGGACATTGATACGCACAGACATCCCGGCTCCATCCAGCACCTCACTCCTCATCCCGGGACGGCTCAGCCTCCACTCCCAGTTGTGGATAAACAAGCACAGACCACAAAAACGCTCGGGAGGCTGATAAATGGCGAGAGACACAGGCTGACCGTGTGCTCTCCTGCCGACCTCATGGCTTGCAGAGGGCACAACACTTCTGGCAACAAACCCAGGAGTTTTGGGAAATTAATGCAAATGGAGCTGAAGATATCCACCTTCCCTGCTCCAAGCGGGAGAGGATGCTGCAACAAACAGGATTTGCGTGCACAGGACTCACATGCACGCAGGTGCCAGGTCACTGCCCGTAGTCTGTAGGAGTGGAAACACTCGTGCCCAGCTCTGACGTGGGCATTTCACTGTGGCAGGACTCACTGGCATATTTCATGGACGTGTTTTAGCGGTGGGCTTGCAATGGGGGCAGTGCCAGAAGGGTGCAAACCCACTGTGGCTGCAGCACCTGAGGTCTGGCGCTGCCGGACCCACCCGCCCGGCAAGGGGCGAGCGGAGCGGGGGGGCTGCACCCCTCGGTCCCGGCCAGCAAAGCCCATCCGGGCTGGAAATTCACACAAACCGGGCACCGCCGGGCTGGGCTGCGGCCGAGGCCCACACTCGGGGGCGATGAACCCGCGTGCTGAGAAACGCACATTAACCCGACACACAATCACCGCCCGCGATCCGAAGCGCGTCCCCTCCCGCGCCCCGCTCCGGGCGCTCAGCCCCGCTCCCCCGGCCCGGCCCGGCCCGGCCCGGCCCCGCTCGGCCCCGGGCCCAGCGCTGCCCCCGCCCGTGCCCCGATCCCGGCTCTTACCCGGGCAGCTCGCCGGGATCCCCACCATGGCCCTGATCCGCGGCGCCTCCTGCCCGGCCCGGCCCTCGCCGTGACGAGCGGGGCGCGGCCTGGGCCGGCCCGCCCCGAGCCGGGCGGGAAGGGCCGTGTGGGGCGGGGTGGGGGTGCCGCTGTGGGGGAATTACTGCCGAATTCAGGGCTAGAGCCTTTAGTCACCCGGCTGGCTGCGTTCCGCACCTCCGGGAGGCCTCCCTGCTCCCCCTCAATGCTACCGTACCTGTACACCCCCAAAAGATGGTAAAATAGCTGTACACACCCCCAAAGTGTTACCATACCTGTACACCCCCAAAAGATGGTAAAATACCTGTACGCAACGCCAAAGGTGCTACAATACCTCCTGTACACCCCAAATGTGTTAAAGTACCTGCACACACCCCCAAAGGTGTTACAATACCTCCTGTACACCCCACATGTGTTAAAATACCTGCACACCCCCCTAAATGAGTTACAATACCTGTACACAACTCCCAAAGGTGTTACAATACGTGTACACCCCAAATGAGTTACAATACCTGTACACACACCCCCAAAGGTCTAACAACACTTGTAAACAACCCCCCAGAATGTTACACTTGTACACAGTCCCAAAGGTGCTACAATACCCGTACATCCCCCAAAGATGTCAAAATACCTGTACACAAACCCCAAAGGTGCTACAATAGCTGTACACACCGAATGTGTTACAATACCTGTACACACCCCCCAAAATGTGTTAAAATACCTGTACACCCCCTAAAAGTGCTACAATTCCTGTACCCCCCAAGTGTTAAATTACCTGTACACAACCCCAAATGTATTAAAATACTTGTATACCCCCAAAAGTGTTACAAGACCTGTACATACACCCCCAAAGGTGTTACAATACCTGCACCCCCAAAAGATGTTAAGATACCTGTACACAACCCCAAAGGTGTTACAATACCCGTACATCCCAAATGAGTTACAAAAAATACCTGTACACACATCCCCAAAGGCGTTACAATGCCTATACCCCCCAAAAGGTGTTAAAATACCCTCCAAAGTGTTACAATACCTGAGGATGAACAGGTTTGTCCCCAGGCCAGCCTCAGTGCCCCAGGTGCTGCAACCAAAGTTTGCTCCCTCCTGGCACTTCCCACATTCCAAGCCCACCCCTAAACCATGTCCACAGAATGTCCCAGGGAGTCCTGCCACAGTCGAGAATCCTTGGCAAAGGTGAGAGTGTTTCCACTCCTACAAGCTAAAGCTTCCACTGCATGGGTACCTCAGAACCTAGAAATGACAGAGTTTGGGATCACGAGAGCTGCGCTGAGAGCCTGAGATTCCTGTTCAGGGTTTGTCAAGGCTGTGACCTCAGAGAATCATGGAATACCCTGAACTGGGAGGGACCCACAGGGATCATCCAGCCCAGCTCCTGGCCCTGCCCAGACACCCCAACAATCCCACCCTGGGCATCCCTGAGAGCTCTGTCCAAACACTCCTGGAGCTGTGGCAGCCTCAGGCTGTGCCCATTCCCTGGGGAGCCTGGGCAGTGCCCAGCACCCTCTGGGGGAAGAACCTTTTCCTCATGCCGAAGACTAATTGGCATCTGAAAAGCAAGCACAACTTTGCTCCCATCCCGGATGGATTGCCATTGTAGGTGTTCTCTGGGAAGCTGAAAATATGCCAACCGGGTCAGGAATCTCCCAAAAGACTTTGAAGTAGCTGTAGGAGGAAGATATGTGCCTGCAAATTGGGTTATAGCCGGGATTTCTCTTTCCAGCAATAAAATATGTATGTGGTCCCGGAAGCAGGGCAAGGACCCAGTCTCCTGTCCTAGGTGGATGTTGTCACCATTTAGCAAGTCATGCTGTTGCCAGTGTGGCTCTTGATGCCCTGCTTCAGCCTAGGAAGGGCTCATCCCCAGTGAAAGAGAGATTTTGGGATGAGACAAGAGATCCAAACTGGCTGCCCTAAGACATTATCTATGCCCTCAAGCCACTGCTTGTGTAACAAAAACAGTGAGAGCTGTGAGCCCTGCTCAGGGAACAAGGGGCACACGGGTCAGGGCTGCTGTTTTCCAGTAGGGTCATGGACCCAGAAAACTGAGTTTGACCTGCCCCAGTTCTGGGCAGCCAGGAAATGAAAGCCCAGCCCTGCAGCTCAGCAGCGTTTCACTCCTGATGCTCAGGCTCTGTTGGAGTTTGTTGGCCAGGAACAGGCATCTCTTGGGCCCAGATGTCCCAGGATGGAGCAGATCCAAATTTGCACTGAAACAACAGGACCATCCGCCCAGTCCCATTGTCTTGGTTTTAACTTTGTGGCTTTGCCTCTTCCCCTGGCCCCTGTCTGCCAGAGCCTGCATCCCCCGCGCCGCTCTTATCTCGTGCCACGCTGGCTGCAGCTTGGCTCTGGCCTGTGTTTGCCACCACTCCATTTCTGTGTCATCTCCAGCCTCGCTGGAGCCAATTTGACACCAGTGAAGCAGAAAGGGCCATTGTGTGGGGTGCTGATAAGGGCTTTGCTTTTATTTAGCTGGTCCTCAAAACCTGTGAAGCCCCTTGGAGAGCAGCAGGCTGGGCTCCATCGGAGCCCAACGTGATGGGAGCAGCTTCCCGAGAGCCCTGAATGTGTCAGTCACAGCCTGGCATCTCCCTGAGGCTCACCCAGGCTGGAGCCCTCTGTGCACTGAGGGAAGAGGAGATGGAACTGCTGTGGTGACAGTGTGGGGCTCTTGCTGCCCTGCTCCATGCCCTATCCCTCCAGAGCATCACAACCTTGAGAGATGTGCTCTGCTGGGAAGTGTCACTGCTCAGACTGAGAAGAGGGTGATGAGGACTGGGAGAGCAAAGCAGAGCACTGGGATGTGCTGGTGGAAGCTTTGAAGGAGCAGCAAATGTATTTTCATCTTCCTTTCTCTTCAGCAGCTTTGATGTTGCCCAAAGTGAAGCCATGGTGGGCACAGGGCAGCTCCAGAACAGGGTCTTCTTTGCTGCTTGGTTTCTAAAGATGGAACAGCTGCTTTGGAAACCCCAAAGGGGAGAGGACTGTCTAAATGATACTCCTGGAATAGCAGGAAATGGTACATACAGGGCTTGATCTGGCAGGCCTTAACGCCATGAAAGGTATAGCTGCTCAGGACGGCAGTTTTGGGGACATTTCCATAGGTCTGTGTGACTTCCCTACAGAGGCAGGATCACATTTGAAATGTGGCCATCCTGCTGCTCCTCCAGCAAGTGTCCTCTAGAGAGAGGATGAGGTGTGTGCAGGGAATGGGGTCTCTGTGCTCTTTCTCAGATCTGAGACGAGTGGTGCCAGGGCTGTGGGTGAGATGTGGGTGAGATGTGGGCATGGCCTTGTAGGGAGGATGAGCTCCAGACCCTGATGTTCTGCAAGCAAGGGGAGCAAGTCACGTTGAGATACACTCTGCCATAGCCTGCCCTGCAGGGAGCTCTCCTTCCCCGCATCCAACCCCCAGATTTTAAGCCACACAGTGAGCTGAGCTTGTCTCGTGCTCTTTGGAACAACAGCCATCAAACGAAGGCGTCAGATGCAATTTTTCCTCTGCTGGTACATTGGTACACAGAGCAGGGTTTGTTTGCTCCAAGAGAAAAAAACCCACCCAGCCTTTATGAGTATGGATTTCTGTGCTGCGTCCAACCGAGCAACACCTGTTCACTCAGCTGATGCTGCTGCATGTCCTTGAAATAGGCTGGTGTATGAGAGAAGCAGCTCTCCAGGCATGTGGACTTGATTTGGATCCCTTTTCTTTTTATCACTGGAACACATAATGTATTTGGGACAAGAAAAAGACTTCTCAGCCCAGTGCAGTGTGTGGGGACACACATGCTGGAGAGGTAGATATATATGTCTAAATATTTATATACATACATCACACCCGACTGAGCAGCCACAATTTTGCAAACAGCATTTTTAGGACTATAAATACACAGCCACTGTACAGGGTATGCATCTATGGCCAGTGAAGCACCAAAATAGTCATACACACTCTCCAAAAGTCAAGAGATGCTCCCACCATCTTTGGAATAATTGGATATTGGGCAGTCGAGTCACAGACACTTTTTCCATGGTGAATTCTCTGTCAGGTGCACAGGGAATGGTGTTTGCTGTACAAGCAGGTACTTGGCCTCTGCTCTGGTTATTTGCTGCCATCCCACACCTCACCTCGTGCCATACTGGGCTCTGAAGATGGGTTATTTCAGTTCTGTTTGCTGAAATAAACATCTGACACATCCTCACTCCTGCCCCATGTGAAGCACCATTCTGGGGTTGATCCCCATCCTTAAGGAACTGTGCTCCTTCAGCTCATGCAAAAGTCCTACCAAAGGGAACAGGATGGACAGGAAGGACATGGAGCTGTTAGAAAGAGTCCAGAGGAGGTCACCAAGGTGATCAGAGGGATGGAGCAGCTCTGCTGTGAAGAAAGGCTGAGAGAATTGGGATTGTTCAGCCTGGAGAAGAGAGGCTTCAGAGTGACTTAACTGTGGCCTTTCAGAGCCTGAAGGGAACCTGCAAGAAAGATGAAGAGAGACTGTTTACGAGGGCATGGAGGGGAATGGCTTCACACTGACAGAGTAGGTTTAGAATGGGATATTGGGAAGAAATTCTTCCCTGTGAGGGTGGAGAGGCTTTGCAGAGAAGCTGTGGCTGCCCCATCCCTGGAAGTGTCCAAGGCCATGTTGGACAGGGCTTGAAGCAACTTGGGATAGTGGAAGGTGTCCTGCCCATGCTGAGAACTTAAATGATCTTTAAGGTCTCTCCAACCCAAACCCCAAATTCTATAATTCTATGAGAACACATGGCCCTGAGTCCTCCTCTGAATAAAACCAAGCAGACAAAGGTGGCTGCAGGATGCTGAGCTGGAGGGAGGGAAGGTCTCAGCTAATGACTGTGGCCCTGGGTGGAACGAAGTTTCTCATGCAAAGATGTATGGCCAATCTTGCTCCCCACAGCCTTGTCCTGCCTCTTCCTCACCCCTTTGCTGTCCTCCCATCTCCTCTACCGGGAAGGCAGATCTGGTGGTGAGGATTAATGGGTGTGATCAAAGAACAGCAAACACAAAAGCGAGAGGGGACATTGTTTGGAAATCTCTCATCTCCCAGGCATGTGTAGCTCTAAAAGTGCTGAAAAAAAAGATATTACTGTCATAGAAATGAGTGGGAAATGAGATAAAGGATTTCTATCACAGGGCAGAGTGCTCTGCCTGCTTCCTTCACTGGGAACTGGTTTTCCAAATGAGGCAAAATGGAAAGTTTAGTACAGGCATCATTAATAAGGGTAAGAGCTGAGTGAAAGGACAGTGAGGCAGATGGTGCCAGAAGGGAGGTCTGGAGCTTGGTGGAGTTTCACAAGGTCAGTCCTGATGTCCAGTGTTTCTCCTGGCACAAGGTGAGTGGTCAGCATTGCCCGGAGAGACAGCTGTGTCCAGGAGGAGGAGGATGGGATCTCATCAAGCAAAACCTGCTGGAGGAGAGGATGGGTGGGATGAGACCTGCTCAGCAGGTGGGAGGCAGAGCACACAGCGGCTGTCGAGCCCAAACAGGCAATAATTCTGTGATAAAATGTGGGGACATTATTTGTCATGCAGGTCCCTTTCTTCAAACATGAATGTTTGAGCATGAGGGTGTCCAGCCCAGCTTAGAAGCTGTAATCCTGTCCCTGAAACCATCTCAGATCTTCCCCGTTTGTATATTCAAGCTGATGGGTGCCTGCTACAGCTATAAAGAGGCTGATACAGTTTTGAATATCTTATTTGTTTTCCAGAGGCCATCTGGCTGCATTTCTTCATTGTTTGAGAAAGCAGTGACACTGACAGTGCTGCATTACCCAAAAAATGCCCTGTGCTGGGAGAGTGAGTGACTGGAGAGGAGGAAAAGAGACATGTGAGCACTCAACAGTCAGGGCTGGAGATCAGGGCTGTGCATCACTTTATGAGATCTCAGCCCCTCACTGAGATGAACAAACTCACTGTTTAGGACCCCAGGAGCCAGTGAGCAGCTCCTGTACCATGTCATCAGCTCCTGTGCCATGCCACCACCTCCTGTGCCATGTCATCATCTCCTCCAGGTCACTGGCTGGCCGGAACCCCCCAGCTTGTGCAGCTCAGGCTTTCACCTCTGGGTTTCCCACCCAGTGCATGCAAACTGGGGTGGCTGCTGGGATCCCTAGGGAACAATGAGGCAGCTCAGTGCCAGGCAGGATCAGGCCAAGGTGATCAGACTCCAGTGCCCTGAAAGAGCTGAGGAAAGCTCAGCCCTTGCGCTGCTTTGGGCTTGTCAGAGGATGATTCCCTGGTTGTCTTGCTTTTGGCTTCTGGGGGCAAAGGACACCACCCAGCCTCGGGGGAACAGAGCCACAGCGTGTTTTGGTGTCATTCAGGAACCTGCAGCCACAAAACTGCTCAAACTTTTAACTTTGCAGCCTCAACCCAGCCCCTTGTCACGCTTGGAGCAGCCCTGAGCTGAGCCCTGCCTGGCCGTGCAGGCTGCCTGCCATCTGGCACAAGCAGGACCAAGGAGAGTTAAATAAATGTTAAATACACACTAATGCCATGTGACACCAGCAAAAGGCAGTGAGTTCAAGCTCCAAGAGTCTGCTTATGTAAACAGCATCCTGAAATTAATATTTACCTTTTAAAACAAACAGATATTTGGGGTGTTTCACAGCCTTTCTGCCTAGCAGATGCCAAAAACAACAGCTTGGTACTGCAGGGAATTGGCTTGACAGCTCCGGGGACAGTAAACTCCCCACCAGTCTCCAGACTGTGAGGTCAGAGCCGGTCCCTCTCTTTTCAAGCAGATAAATTCGCACAAGTGCCAGATTAATCTTTGCTCAGGGGCTGCGACCTCTAATGAGGAGTGGGAGCCACCCCGACGTCAGCCGGGGAGCAGATTCGAGCGGCAGATGGGCTGAGGATGAAGGATTTGGGGATGCTCGGAGCGGTCCCTTGTCCAGAGGGGCCCTGGGGAGGCAGAAGGGCTGTCCCGTGGTGGCTCCTTGGGTGGCAGCATCGCCACCAGCCTGGCTGCTGTGCTCCACTTCCAGCCAGACCTGCACCTGTGGGGTAAATCCCATTGTTTCCCTAAGGAGTGATCGTTTTGCAAATCCCTGTCAGAGCACAGCCGAGCTCAGGGATGTTGCTCACACACCCCGGCTTCTGCTGCTCCTCCATGAACACATCCTGGCCATCCCCATGCTCATGTGAGCACCCTGCACTTTTTGGGGTTTGCTGTGTTATTTTAAAACATCTTTCATCATTTTCCAGCAATGGGACAGGTGCCTGCACAGACAGAAAGCAGAAGTCAGCTGCTGCCGGGGTTTGGCATCTCAGTGAATAGGGAAGGAGTAGAGGCTGGGGTAGGAGCACGATTTTAGTTTCAATAGGATATTTTTTTGCAATGTCTGAAGCAGAAGGAATTTTTGGTGTGTTTTGCCACTCACCACTTCTACCATTACCTTGCACTGGATTTTATTTCAGCCCTCTACTCCTAATGCACCTTCATTCCTGGCACTGTGCTTTTATCCTTATCCTTCCAGCTGGGAATAACTCCTCCCTCTTGGCTGTAATGTTCATCCCCTCACTATCCCACCCCTGGCTGTGGGTGCACTTGTCCCAGAGGGTTTTGGGCTGGCGTGGCTGTGCAGGGTCCATGCTCACAGCCACCACGTGCCCGTCCTGGTGCTCAGCTGGCTCCTACTTTGGATTTTCAACTCCCTTCAGCAGATCCTTGGTGATTTTTCAACCTCCCATGGATAGGGGGAAAGGGTACATGGGATGCTGATGGGCCAGGGATGCACCAGGGCTCTGAGCAAAGCTGGGAATCCCAAATCCATCCCTTCAGGACCACACCGATCCCACAAACATTGCACCCTGCGTGAGGGGACACGGGGCTGCCACCTGCGCCTTGCCCGCCGTGCAGCTGCCAGCTCGGGATGACAAAGTGACAGCACTTTAGGAGGCTGTTACCTGCCAGGCAGGGCAAAGCAAAGCCATTAACACCGGCACTGTGTGGGCGAGAGGATGTGGGCAGGCTCTATTACCCCTGTAAAACAAAAACCAACAACGACTCCAGCGTGGCTGCGTGGGGCCCCTCCACGGGCATGGGGCGTGATGGGGACTGATCAAACACCCCAAAAGGGATGGCAAGGCGAGCTGAGCTCACTAAACCACATGAAATATAAGATGCTCGGGCACCAGGGAAGGGCTGCACCCAGCCTGGGGTGCTCAGCGTTTCTAATGTGGCCGTGCCGGAAAAACGAGTGTGTTTGTGTACAGATTCGTGTTGAATACCTCTTTCTTTTGAAATCTAATCCTCTTTGCATTTAAACTGCTGACAGTGCTTGTCAGGGCTTGCAGTCACGGTGATTTAAAGGGTGATAGTGAGTGGTAAGAAACTCATCTGCCCTGCCAAAGTCACACGGGGAACTGCAGCTCAGTGCTGGGACAGGGGCTGGGTGATGCCCCCAGCACGCTCTGACAGCCATCAGCCTGTCAGGAAGGGCCTTTGGGCTGTTCCCCCACTTCCCTTCCTACAATTAATTCAGTTTGCTGATGAGGTCAGCCAAAGTTGAGCTGGAGAAAGAGGGGGAGATTTCCTATCAAGTGACAACTTCAGGCTAAAACTGGGAGGATGTGATTGGGTTGCTGGGAGCTCTGCGAGGACCCAGGGACATGGATCGGTCTGGGGAATGCCATCAGCTCTCCCACTTCCCAGGCCAGGTCCAGCTCCAGAGGGGGTGTCCAAAACACTCTCGTGTCTGCACCACACCTCAGCATCCCCTTACAAATAAATGAAAACCTAATGATGATGTTTGCTGCACGGTAATGGGATGCCAATTTTCCCTAAGTAGTGGTTGATATATATAAGACAGACCTGGAATCTCTGCTATTAAAATGAACGGCTAAGTTGCATTTTACATGAAAACCTAGAAGGCTGCGAATGAGCAGATTCAAATAATCCTCTCTGAACTGGAAAAAAGAAATACTGTAATTTTGAGGAAGAGCCATACCCCTGTATAAACAGGGATGTTTTCAGAACTGGGAGGGAGCAGGACTCCACGTTTCTTCAGGGAATTAATCACAGAGCTTGGTTAGGGGTGATGGATTAGAGCAAGGTTTCCTGCCTGCTGATTTCCACCATGGACTTCAGTCACTTTGCCCTGCCTGTTTCCAGCTTCACCAAGGGTTTTGTGTGAGGATTTGAACACCCTGGGGTTTCCAAGAAATATTTCTATACTACAGAAGAATAGCATAAAAGAAATCTTTATATATAAGAATATAAAACATTTAAATATTAATATATAATTTATGTAGAATATATGTATATGTATTATATGATAAATTTAATTTCTTATCCAAACCAAACCAGAGAGCAACAATTCTGTTACAGGTAGTGAGGGCAGGAAATGATGGAGCTGAGGGAGGGGTCCTGCTGAGGGGGATGAGTTGCATATGATCCCCCCAGGCTGTTCCCTTGCACCTCCAGCCCCTCTGCCCACCCTCCCCTGTGCCCCTGGGCACAGGAGGGCACAGGGCAGCTGCTGCCCTGGGTGGGGGTTCCCAGACCACCCCGCAGATCCCTGCTCACTCTGTGCAGCCAGAAGGAGTGGTGGGAGCGTTTCCAGGCTGTGGAGATGCCCTGCGGAGGGGCACGGCAGCTCGTGGATGCTCTGCCCGGCGCTTGGCACGTGCCGTGGCCACAGCTCCAGTCCTGGCCATGGCCACAGCTCCAGTCCTGGCTGCCGTCCCACGGAGATGGCTTTCCTAGAAAGCTCTGCCTGCTGCCGGCTGGCCGCTCCCGGAGCAGCCTGGCCCCCACACCAGAGATGCCATCAGCCTGAAGGAGAGCAGGAAGGAGGCCCAGCAGTGCCAGGGCTCCTTCCATCCCTGCCCCGGGGCTGACGATCCCGAAATAAGACCTGCTGGAGTGCCCAGCTGTGTTTGGGGTTGAGTGTGAAAGGACGCCTGGGTGTGCTCGTCCTGCCCTGCTCCAAAGCCAAAAGGCTTCAGGTGATGAGGGAACGTGCACAACCCAGTTTGGTTATCAGGTTTTTTTAACAGGTTTTAGGGTAAAAATCATCCACCACCACTAAGGAATTAGAAATAGTTGTGATACCTAAGCCTTGAATGCAGCCTTGTCTCCCAGCCACCTCCTGCCCTGGATCCTTGGGCTGGGGCTTGCTGCCCTGGGCTGCCCGGCCATGTGGCACAGGGTGGCTTCAGCTGGAGCACAGGGGACATTTCAGCTGGGCAATGTCCTGGGTTAATTTGGATGGAAGCTCATTTTGGAAAAGAGGAGTGAACAAGTGTGTGACATTTTCGTTCCAAACTCAGGCTTCGCTTTATGTGCTAAACCATGGAGTTGGAGATCAGCAGAAATTGAAATAATGAATTTCACTGTTACTGACTTTAAAAAAAAAAAAATCCATTAACTGGCAAATTCTGAAATGTCATGATTTTTCCGGCTGTTCAGCACAAGAACCAATCTGGAAGTGTCATTACTCGAGCCCCCAGCAGCCCTGTGATCCTGACTGGCTCCAGAGGCTCCCCTGGATCCCGGCCGGGTCCCTGTTTGCTTCAGCTTCCTCAGGGAGGCCCTTGGCTGCACCTCACACCTTTTGCAGAAGGACATCAGCCTTGCTGGCATCTCCCAGTGGCATCTGGGGCTCTGCCCATAGCACAAGGAGGCTGAAGGGGTTTTTTTGGGAAGTTCTTCTGGCTGGACAACCCTCCTGGATCCCCGATGCCGTGCCTGCCCCAGGATAGTGCCTTTCCCGGCCGGAGCCAGAGCCATGGGCAGCACGGGGTGCCCTGGGAGCAGCCAGCTCCACCCGGGAGTGGTGGGTAGCACAAAGCCCATATCAGCAATGATTTCCTGACAAACAGTGCGGCTCATTGTCTGTTCTCATTTATAAACTGCTCCACACCAGCCATCTGATATCCATTATTACAATTACAAACAACCCACAGTAACTCTCCAGCTGGTCAGCTCCATCCTAACAGCACTGCAGCCATTCAAGGATGCCATATGGTACCAGAGTTTCCAAAGCAGCATTGTCAATCAGCCTTATTAATTTCTGAGTTCATTTCTTTTCCTTTTAGGGATATATTTTTTTCCTTTCTTTCTATATAAGACAGAGACACTTCTCTGGCCTCAATTTGGAATATGCAGCTTGACAGAATAATTGAAACATCTACATCTCCGAGGCAGCTGGCAAGGAAAGGAAGAGTCTGAACTCTGTGAGCAGCCCCCCGAGTACTGGTGCTCATGCAAGACCTCCAAGTGTCTCTTCCCATCTATACCCCAGTGCGTGCCACGAGAATATTAAAAACCCATTAGATCCGGAGTGCCGGACATGGCTGGCTCTTTACTGCAGATGGAGGGCTGTTAATGGCCATTTCCCTTCGATCTCTGAGTCTCCTTTGAGCTGTATTTATTTTTTCCCAACATTTTGGAGCCTACGGTTGGTATCACTGCAGTCGGTTGGAGATGCTGTGATGCTGTCAGCTCTGCTCATGCCCATCCTGTGGTGTGCAAGAGCTTGGGAGCATCCCAAGGTGATTCCCAACCGGGTGGACTCTTCCTTTGGGGTGATTTCTGGTGATTTTGTGGCTGGCCGCTTCCGTGTGGCACCATTGCATGGTGTATCTGTCACAGTGTCATCGTGGATGGCGCTGAGGGAAAGGGCTGTGCTGGATGTGCCATTCCCAGCCCTGCAAACGCATCCAGCCACTGGCTGCCGGGGCTGCTGGGCCTTCACTTTTGCTTTGCTTTTTGTATTTTAAGCAAAATCAGCAATCACCAAGGGATGGTTTCTTTCCTCAGCTTGAGGATTTCGTGACTCTGAAATGCTCAGCTCCAGCTAAAGCTCAACACCAGAGCTCCAGCAGGACTTTCTTTCCCTGGGGATGGGATAGAGGTGATGCAGGAATGGAGATGGAGGTCTTTCAGGATGAGCCACAGGCATCGTGGCACCCTCCAAGTGTCCCTGTGAAAATGTCTCCACACCCTTTCACATTCAGTCTCTCCCCAGGTGACCGTGTGGTGTTCCCAGCTGGAACAAAAGCTTCCTGTGGGGATGTGGGTGCCTCCAGCAGCACCCCCAGACCTGCTGGGCTGTGGACACCCACGCCTGGGGGTCTGGCAGAGCTGCTCCACACAGGATTTCACTGCTGGCAGTGATCCATGGCCAGGGAATAGGAATCAAGCTGAGAACAGAGAGGAATACCAGTGGCTCTTTGCTCTGTGGCGGGTAAGAGCAGCAGGTTTTGGGGCTGTGCATTATGCAGATCATGTGGGATTATGTAAAACCTCTTTGTTCACCCTCTCTGTCAAGGGCAAAGAGCTCCGTGGGGCCAGGACACTTTGGGGGGGAAATCTGCAGCCGCACAGATGGTGACACTGGGGCTCCAGCCACCAGGGGAGGACATCCCCTGCCTCCCTGTCCCACAGCCCCTGTGGGCATTTCCTCATTGCTTTTAGCTCTTGGGAGCTCACAGATGAGCCAGCACCAAGCCACAGCCTAGCCCAGCTCTGCCAGGGGCTTTCCTCCTTCCCAAAACTGTGGCCAGTGTCCACCTCCGGAGGGAAATGCTGGGAATATGTCAGCTCTCTGGAGCAGCATCCTTTCAGTGACAGCTGTCACTGTGCAATGTCACCCCTGCTGTGCCTTCACCCATGGGAAATGCAGGTTATGGTGCTCCTACCTGTGCTTGTCCTTGGCATGGGCTGGGAGTCCCTTTGACACAGCCATTCCTTACTGCCATCATTTTTGTCTTATCCAGTGCACACGCTATGAAGGGTACGTTGAACTGGGTAGATCATTTAACTATGATAGCAAAAGAACTCATTTTTGTTGCTGTTTCACACCTGTTTGGCTCCCAGCACAGAGCCCCTGTGCCCACCTAGGTGTCTGCAGCCACACTTTGGTGCCCAGCTCACACTCCCATGGGGATCCTGCTGGGTACGGGTGCTCTCCCAGAGGGCAGGGGAGGCTGTGTCTACATGGATGGGTTCCCATCCCCAGCTGTGCCCTGATCTCAGCTGATGTAGCTCGTGGTGGTGCTGTGATGGGGCAGCAGCCCGAAGCCCTGCTGGTCCCTGTGGTACCCACGTGGGTTGAGTTTATGTTGTTTTCTGCAGCTTTTCCCTTCCCTCTGGCTCTCTCCGTTGTGCAGGGGAAGGTTTCACAGCCCTGTTTACATGGACAACAGGCAGAGTTCACTCTCCTGCCGTTTCACTGCTGCTTGGAGTTTGCCTCTGGAGTTTGCCTGCGTTTGCACCAGGACTGTACAACACCCCAACCTTTCTTTCCAGCTTCCCTCCTCGGCCACCTGTCCAGCCCTTTCCAGGAGGGCTGCAAGGCTGGGGTGGGTTGTGGTCCCCAGCAGCGATGGGCAGGATCCCTCTCCCCAATCCCACCATCCAGCATTGTCCCCTCTGAGCTCCTCTTCCCCTCTCAGCATCTCCCCACAGGACACACAGACCTCCTTTTCATTTGAGTTTTCTGAATTTGTGACCTTTTGCTTGATTTTCCCCTCTCATTCCCCTCTGGCTCTCAGTGAACCACCCCATCCCTTCTGCAGGAGGCTGCTCACTTGCTCTGCACCTCCCTGGCTGTGGCCCTGGGGATGTTGGAGCCTCCTGGCTCAGCCCTGTCCCTGTCCCTCCTGCTAAAGTGGCACAAATGGTTCTGTCCCTCACGATGTGACAGTGTGTGAGCCAGGCACTTTGCAGAGCCTGGCCTTGGGCAGCTCTATTGTTCCCCACATTCTCAGTGACACTTGTCCAGAGGAGTCCTCGTGCCTGTGACACTTACCACGGGTTGGGAGTGCACTGGGATCACTCTGGGATCTCATGTGTGTCCCTCCAGCCCATTGCTGTGGGGCCAGATGCTGCAGGGCCATGTGGTGCCCTGTGACTGTCCTGCAGCAGAAAGCCACTGCTCCAGGGTTGGTTGTCCTTTTTCCTGCCCCTGATGCAATCCTGAACTTATCCCTTTGCTCCCTGAACTGCGTCAAGTTGCTGAACCCCTTCTCTTTCATGACTGCCCAGCACTGAGACTTTGGGATCCACAGTTGCTTTTACTTGAAAGTTGTTTGGGATATTTTACCCCACTTTTTTTTTCCTTTTCTGTGGGATTTTGCTGTTTTCTCAGCATTCTTCAATTATGATTTCACATACCTCCCAGAGCTGACTCACTGCTGTCACCATCTTTTCTGCAGGATCTGAGGGGAAGCCAAGCCAACATGACTTTCTGGTCTTGTTCCTTGGTTCCTTTCTTCTCCTCTAGCCTTTCCTGACAGGCATGGCTCCCCGTGTGCCAGTGCTTCCTCAGGAACATCTCACCATGAGCATGGAGCACACCTTGCTTCACACAAGTGGCTGTGGTGCCCTGGGTCAGTGCTGGCATCACCTGTACCCATCTTCCCGAAGGGCCCAGAGCACAGGCTGGGCAGGGGAAGCTCCACATGAACACCTCTCCTGATACTGTGATGGTAATTTATGCTCAGATCAACAGAGGAGAGAATGTTTCCCTTTTTCTCCCCAAGCTCTTGAGGGTGTTGGAGAAAAAAATCCGCTCTGCCAGCTGCTCCGCCTGGAGTTTCCTGCACCAGGGAAGGGGAGACAAGTGGGCAAGGGCGCGATGCCAAGGTCAGCCTTTCCTCCAGTGCCTGCCCCACACCAGCTTTCCAAGAAACTTTGCAGCAGAGAAAAAAAAAAAAGAAAAAACAAACTAATTTTTTCATTTGCAGCTGGAGTGAGGCCAGATTTTGCAGCAGAACATTTTTTGGTGAAAATGGAGCTGTTGTCTTCTGGCCAGCACTTGTTGAATGGCCCCTGCCCTGACACCACTGTGGAATGGCAGAGCCAGGGCTGGGACATTGAGCTGAGGGGCACCAGCCACTGCCTGCTGGGTTTTGGGGCCAAGCCTGGACCCCAGAGGGTCCCCTGGAGGTGTCACCGGAGGGGACCGGCTGCCTCTGCTGCGGGCTGCCATCACAACTCCGCTTTGAAAACTCTCCAGTGCTTTGTTCTCCCCCAGATAGAATCCATTTGGAGCAAATGCAGTCTCGGAGCATCTTGCCAAGCCCGCAAGCTTTGGGGAGGGAGGTTGCTGTGAAGCATTAGCGGCAGATAAGGCCTCCTCGGGGATGGCTGGCTGGGGAAGGAGGGGCGGTGATGGAGTTTTGCCTCTCCTAGTCCCGGCCCGGGCACTCCGCTGACCTGGCAGCCAGGGAATGCCAGCCTGTGCCTCGGCTCCTTCACCTGATTAATCCTGTCACCATCCTGTTCCTTCACCTAAAGCGCTCCAGGCCTGGCCCTGCTGCTCCTCATGCCATCACTGATGGTCCCCTGCTTGCCGGGCACCCCAGGGTGCCCCAGCATCCCCCAGCTCCCATGGGAGCTCAGTGCTGACCAAACAAGGGGCAAAGGGATGTGGTTCAGTGGCTGGGGTTGGGATGGAGCCCCAGCACTGCGGGAGCCAGGGCTGGACTCACCCCACCTGCAGTCACAGGTGTTTGGGAATTTTTTAAGCCCCTGGAGGCAAATTCCTCCTCCTGCCTTGTCCTGCCTGATCCCTGCAGCCAGAGGAGGTTGGAGGTGCAGGAAGGGATGCCCGGGATGCCCTCGGGCAGGGTCAGAGGTGCACCAGGGATCTCTGGGTCCCAGTGAGGTACCAGCGGTGGGTGAGGGGTGTGGGAAGTCCCTGTGGGATGCAGTCTGTCCCAGCCTGGGGACCTGGGGCGCTCGGTGACAGTTGAGGGGGTGGGAGCGGGGCAGGGGGAGGTTAATGCCGTTACGAGCGGGGCAGGGGTCTCCAACAGACGAGGCCTCGCCGGCCAGATGGGGAGACTCGTCTGCCGCTCGCCGGGGCCACAAAGGAGGGTCCCCTGGCAGCAGCTGGCCCCAAGGAAGAGGTTAAGGTGACACGTGTCAGGGCAAAGCCCAAGGGTGGCAGACGCGGCCCGGCCTTTGTGGGGGTCACCTCCCATCTGACGGGGAGCAGGTGGGGTGGGAGCCGCAGGGACCCGGGGCCGGAGGGCGGCGGGATGGCTCCATCGTGGTCCTGCTGGGCAGTGGCATCGCCAGCGACAGCCATTCACCGTCTGCCTTTGTGCTTTGGCAGATAATGAACCTTTTCCCCCCCTTTTTTTTTCTCCCAGAATGAATGGGAATGGCCCCATGGCAGGAGATGCTGATGGGGGTCACTGGATGTCCTGGCCCCGAGCAGGGGACAAGACAGGGGATAACAGCAGTGTCACTGGCTTGAGAGCTGGGGCAGGGCCTGCCGGGTGTCCTCCCAGCCTGATGGACACCGGGATGGGTGTCCATGTGCTTCCCAGTTTCGTACCATTGGACAAACCACAGGCAATGCTTCAGCCCTGTGGGCACTGCTGGCCCCAGCACCCACTCTGGAGGCCTGGATCCAGCTGGGGGCCAGGGCTCACCCCCTGGCACAGCCCTGGCCCCTCGGCTCCCCCTCGCCGCCGGCACGGGGCTAATTTCAATTATCTTCTGCAGGCCATATGAATTCTATTAATATCAAAGTAATGAGGTAGTTACTGCGATTCGGAGGAACGGCTGGGGAATTGCTCGGGGTAGGGTTTCGCCAGCCAAGAGGGTAAATTAAAACCTCCCTTTGGAGAGGAGCAAAGGGCTGCAGCAGAGGTGAGCGGGGGCCAGCCTGGGCCAGTGGGGGATGGTCACAGTGTCCTTCCCCTGGGGGGGCACTGCTGCCATCCCTGCCACCCCCTCATGCTGGGGGGTTCCTTTGGAGATGCCATGAGCTGGATGGGGAGCTCACAGCAGGGGTGATGACCTCCATTCCCTTTCTGCAGCCCCCCCAGCCCCCACACAAGCCCCCTAAGGATCGTGCCTGGAGCATCCACCCTGGAATACAGCAGGATCCTCCTGCTCAGCCTTCCTGGAGCTCTGTGGGTTCAAGCTGCTGCCTGACATTTGGCTCAGGGAGCCCTTCAAAGCAGCACTGAATGGGCAGAGTGTGTCCCATGGCCAGCAGCACCCAGGGCTGGGACTGTGCTGGGTTCCCTCGAGGCACATGGGGTCCAGGAGCCTGGGAGAGGATGGGGTGTGATCACAGACCCTTCCTGGCCAGACCTGAATCCAAGGAACTGAGGCTTTTCCAGGTCCAGCACTCTTCCCTGATCATCAAAAAGACCTGGCAAAGCTGCCAGCACTGCTCCCCTGGGCAGCCCTGAGCTCGCTTGAGAGACCTGAAAAGACCATGGATAAGGAGCAAATAATAGGGGGGAAAGGGGAAATAGCAGGAACCACATATATATGTATACATCCTCCTATAAAACAAGTTCCAGCTACTTGTCAGACTGGAAAAAGAGCTTTTTATGGGGCAGTGGATGGGCTCCTCCATCCCCCCCCACCGGCTACGGGGTGCTTGGGGACACAAGCAGAGCCTGATCCCAGCTGCAGCAGGGACCCAGCCAGGAACTCGGGACAGTGCTGGGCACGGGGAGTGCACGAGGCTGAGCCGGGGCAGCATGAATGTATTCAGGGTAAAAATAGCTCTTGTTGTGGAGCAGGGGTGTCACACACGCCTGCCAAACTGGGAGGGAGCGGGATGTGCCTCCCAAGCCATCAGGAGAGGAATTGGGTGAGGAAGGGGAGGGTGGCTTAAGGGAGGGTGGGGTTGGGTTTGTGCCCAGGGTGCTGAGCAGAAAGTCAGGGCATGTGAGAGGATCCTCTTGGACACCGTCCCCCAAAAACCTGGGGCCAGCCCAGAGCCCAGAATAACTGAGCGGGAAGAAGAGGGGAGGATCGCTCTGCAGTGCCCTCTTAGCCCAGATAAAGAAGGAATTTTTTTACAATGAGGGCAGTGAGACACAGGACGGGGTTTCCCAGAGACGATGTGGATTCCCCAATGCTGGATGCGGTTCCAGCAGCCTGGTTTAGCGGGAGCTGTCCCTACCCATGGCACGGGGGTTGGACTGGACGGTTTTTAAAGTCCCTTCCAAGCAAAACCACTCTGTGACTGTGATAACCAACAGGCTGAGCAGGCAGAGGCGGCGTGTCCCCTGTCCCCCGCGGGGGCTGGCCCGGGCTCGGTGGCACACAGCCATGCCGGTGAGATGGGCCAGAGGGTCACCCCGTCCCGACTCTCTGCTTGGTGCCACCAGTTCTGCAGCAGCTGCAGACCCTACAATTTGCGAGCTGAGCGCGGGGGTTCTCAGCTGGTGGCAAAGCCCCACGGCGCTCCGCGGGTCCCCGCAGGGCTCTGTCCCCAGGCCGGGTGGTGGGGTGGGGCAGGAGGTGCCCCAGCGCCCAGGGTGGGGGTCCCCGGCCACCACCAGCCCGCGGCAGCGCCGGTGGCTGCAGAGCGGCTCTTTGCTGGCATCTGCTGACAGCGAGAGATCCTGCAGCTCTTCCAGGGAGCGACACCGAAACTCGGCCCGGAGATGGCCCTCGGCCCGGAGATGGCCCTCGGCCCGCTCCTGGGAAGGAGAAGGTCCCTGGGAAGATGGGTCTGTCAGCCAAGCATCTGCCGGGAGTGCCCCGCAGGGATGTGGCGCCTGAATCCCCACAAAAGGATGCACTGAACTCAAAAACCTGATGCTGAAGGTGGCTTTCCAGGTAGAAATGGGAAAACGTCCCTCAGGGCTTCAAACCCAGCCTTTCCCTGGGATGCAAGGCTCTTCCATGCCTCCTGCACCTCTGTGCTGTGCCTGGGATAGGAAGTTCTTCCTGCAGCATCCCCTGATCCAGGGGATGAAATCACATCCATCAGGGTCTCCTTGTGCTCTAGACAACCTCTTGGAATCATACATCACAGAATGGTTGAGGTTGGAAGGGACCTTAAAAGTCACTCAGTTTCAACCCCCCTGCCCTGGGCAGGGACACCTTCCACCAGACCAAGTTGCTCCAAGTCCCATCCAACCTGGCCTTGGACATTTCTAGGGATGAGAAGTCCACAGCCTTGATGGTGTCACATTGACAGGCCATTGGAGAGAGGTGACAGCAGCGGACAGAGATGACATTTATCAAAGCTCTACCTGCTGAGTTATAAAAACCCCAGGAGAGCTGCAGAATCCAGAATCATGGGCAGTATATCCCACCAGCTCTGCAGTCCAAGACACGCTTATTCCCAGTGCCAGGTAGGAAGGAAACAGCACTTTCATTTGCAAGCTGCAAATTAACCAAAACACAGCCCAGTCAAATGGCAAACATGACAGTAGATTTTACAATCTGCAGCTCA
Organism: Acanthornis magna; assembly: GCA_036785705.1. Classification (NCBI taxonomy): domain Eukaryota; kingdom Metazoa; phylum Chordata; class Aves; order Passeriformes; family Acanthizidae; genus Acanthornis; species Acanthornis magna. The sequence continues at coordinate 1,713,751 of JAWUZG010000015.1, forward strand.
TGTGCTGATTTTATTATTAATTTATGCCCATTAATGATTGACACCCCTGCCAATGATGCCACTCGGTCTTAGAGCACAGAGAGCCAAAGCTGCAGCAGGCACTGACTACTAGGCTTTAACATGTGACAACTTTTGCCTTTCCAAAATTATTTTAGCTTCTGGGCGCTGCTTTTTCCCATCCAGTCTCTTGTTCCTTGATAAAATGATCCTGACCCAATAACATGTGAGATAATGCAGTAGCATAAGCATTTTCTCACTATGAGAGCCCAGCTGATTGAGGTTATCCTACAGGGATCCATACGAGAAGAACCTGCATGAGATGGAAGAAACTTTGTAGGAACTAATTATGTCCCACAGCAGACAGAAAGCACTCTCAAGTTAAAAGATTTGGAGATCCCAGTGATTTTAAAGTTAGATTATGTAATTTTGCTCATATCCTGCACAGTGAAGGATGAATCCATCTGTTAAGTACATATTGCATATCTAAATCTGTTAATATCTAGATCAAAATATATCTAGATTAATATCCACCTAGATAATAAAAGCTATTTTATTTCCCTTCCATCCCTTGCAGGGTTTCATGAGACTCAATCCTGCAGGGAAGGGTTGGTGCCACCCCCTTCCGTGAATTCCTCGGGGACACTGAAAAGAGCAGCCCTTCCCTGGTGCTGAGGGCTAAGGATTGTCAGGGCATTCAGCGGCCTGAGATACTACCTGGATCCCCACAGCTAGGGAATGTTGTCCCAGGGACTGAACTTGAGCTCTTCAAGTCTTTTCTTTTCTTCAGAAGGGATTAATTCAATTAACACAAGTAACAAAACAGCTCAGAGCACTCTATAAATAGACTGGTGGGCTCTGACACAGCTCCTGGCTATGCCAAGAAATGGGACTAATAATAGCTGCTTAACGACAGAGTTCAGGGGGCTGGAGAGATTAGGCAGAGAAAATGCCAGGATGGCTCAAACCTGCCATGAAAATCAGCTGGGGAAGCGTGGAATCCCAGAATCCCAGAATGGTTTGGGTTGGAAGGGACCTTAAAGCTCAGCTCATCCCCCCCCTGCCATGGGCAGGGACACCTCCCACTGTCCCAGGCTGCTCCAAGCCCTGTCCAACCTGGCCTTGGACACTGCCAGGGATCCAGGGGCAGCCACAGCTTCTCTGCGCACCTGTGCCAGGGCCTGCCCACCGTCTACAGCATCCCAACAGTCACCGAGGAAGCTCTGCTGGAGGGGATGGCTCAGAGTGGGGGGCACAGAGCCCATTGCTGCCACACTGCCAGGTCCTGCTCCTGGGGGCCGTTTGGAGGATGATGGAGCCAAGCAATGCTTTTTCCAGCTACAAATCAGCAATTTCCCCCAGAGCTGAGGTCAGGGCCCTGGCAGCAGCCCCAGTCCTGCACCTCAGCCTCCTGCACTGCCCAGCCCCTTCCCCTCCCACTGTTCCTGCTGCCAGGAGAAATTCCCAGCTGGGCTTTTGTCACCGACGCACGCGTGTTTCTGCGGGAAGTTTCTATTTCTGTGAATAGCAATTTTTCGAGCAACTCCTCCCCCGCCTGCTCCCCTCCACAGGAGCCCTGACGAACGCCGCTGGCACGCCTGGAAGCTGCGGCTCACTCCTGCGTGCCAGCCCCGGCCGGAGCCTCCGCCCCCCGCCCTCCATCCCGCAGCCTGTCCTGCAGCTCCACGGCTCGGGAATTGCACTCATGGTGTCTTGTGAGGATCAAATCGAGCTGCACCACTCCCTATGCTGGCTCCCGGTGCTCACCGTGTGCCCTGGGAAGGCTAAAAAGAAGAAGAACCCGGGGGAGCCAAGCCTGCGGGAAAACTCCAAAACAGCAGCACCACTGCTTGGGGGGCACTGAGATCTCCAAGAATGTCCTGGCATGTCCCAGTTCCTCAGTCTTGCCGGACCCAGCCGTGCAGAGGAGCCAGCAAATGGTTTTTGTCTTTGATTAAACCTGGAGTCAAGCCCCCAGTACTCCACCAGTCTGCCAGCCCTGTTTGTCCCCTCCTGATGGACCCCCTGCTCAGGGTGAGCCTTCCAGTTTGGGACCAGGGTCTCATGGGCTCCCAGTTTCCATGAGAAGACAGCACCTGCAATACTTGCCTTGGGTCTCCATCCCACATAAGTGATGGATGCAGTTGTCATAGGAATATTAATTGCTGCAGAAGGGGAGAGCAGGGGGTCCCACGGCCAGGCAGGAGTGGTGGCTGTGGGATGTGCTCTCTGCTGGGGTCACTGAGCATTGCCCTTGCTGCACTCACAGGGTGGGGCTGTTTCCCCAAAAGAGGTCAAGTCAGAGTGCTGTGACCTGGATCTAAGGACCACAGTCCTTTCTCCATCCCAGCAGCAGGACAGGGACAGGCGTTGGCACCATCTGGATTTCTTCCATGCATCCAGGCCGTGCCTCTCAGCATCCATGCCTCGGGGCACAGAGCTGAGAAACGAAAAGGAACAACTTCGCGGTGCTGTTCTGCTGCACTGAGAGCTGTATTTAGCATTCCCACTGCTGGTTCAGATGGGAATGGGCCCTTAGGGGCTGGAATTATCAAAAGCAGCTCTTGGGAATGAAAAAAAAGCAGGACAAACTGCTGATTGCAGCTGCCCGGCTGGCAAATAGAGTGAGTGCTCCCAGAGTGGGTGGCACAGGAGGAATGAGCCCTGTCTCCAACTCAAGGACCAAAGGACCAAATTCCCCTTGCTGTTTCCAAACTGAGTGGCACTGGCAGCCAGAGTGGGGCTGGACCAGGGATGGGGTCATAGGGGAATATCCTTGGGGTGGTGTAGAAGTGCTTGCCACAGTGAGCAGCACCGTGCTGCAAAGCCAAAGTGTCATTAAAACGCCGGACATTTTAGCGAAAAGTAAATCAGGAATATGTAAACCGTCTGTTTTGTAAAGAAATAACCTTCAGGGTTTCCTCTGCTGCAACCTCAAGAAATTCCACAGCTGCTGCTGCGTGGGAGGGAGCCCAGGGAGCATTTTTCTGCTCTGCGTGAGACTGATGCTCAGGGCTGGCTGCAGCCCCTGGCCGGGAAGGGCTGTGCTGAGCAGCACATACTGCAGCCCCCCTGCCCTGTGTGCCCAGAGCCTCTCTCCATCCCCTTCCCAGCCTGCCAGAAACGTTACTGCATTCTTATAAATCCTTGCCTTTTCCAGAGGGGCTGAGACCTCAATAGTTCCATCCCAGAGGCTTCTGGAGTTGCTTGAAGAGCTCTGCAAGGGGCAGAGGGGATGTGCCAAGAGCGATTTGCTACTCCTGGAGGTATTTTCTACTCCTAATTAATGCAGAAAAAATGGGTGTCTGCCAAGGAAGTCAAACTATTCCTGTCTTCAAGATCCAGGGCAAGCAAGGAAAAAGCAATGCAGACTCTTCTGAATGTCTGCAGACACCATCAACGTCAGCCTGGCTCCTCTTTGACACCCATTGGGACTGTTGGGAGGCTCCTGCCCTGGCTGCGGCTGCTGGGTTGAGCCACAGCTCTGTGCCCAGCTCCCACTGCTCCTCCTGTGACTGCCCAGCACAGGGATTCCCAGAATGTCCAGGGCCAGCCCTAGGACAAGCAACAGAACCCTGGGGGCCTGTGTCCCTCCCCATGTGGTCCCAGGATGGAGGGGAGAACACTGGGAAGCACCAGTTCCTCCTGGTGCCCTGTGTCAGGCCAGAACAAGGAGCACTGGGGAGCAGTGCCCCTCCCAGTACCTCGTCCCACTCTGGAGTGAGGAGAACCAGGCTCTTCCAGTGTCCCATCCCAGGCCATGGTGTCCTGGTCTCTCCCTGTGCCCCATCCAGGCCAGAGCAGGGCACTGGAAAGCCACGTCTCTCCTGTTGCCCCATCCCAGGCTGGAATGGGAAGCACTGGGGAGCACTGGATCCCTCCCAGTGCCACATCACAGGATGGAGGGGGAGCACTGGGGAATCGTGTCCCTCGTGGGCAGGAATGGGGAGCACTGGGGAGCATCATGTTCCTCTGGTGCCCCTCCATCCAGAAGGGTGGAGAAGGGAGCTCTGGGGAGCACCGTGTCCTTCTGGTGCCTATCCCAGCCGTGCCCCTTCCCAGTGCCCCATCCAGGGTCGGTGCAGGGACCACTGGGGAGCACTGGAGAGGACTGGGGAGCATCCCGGTGCGCCGTCCGGGGAGGGAATGGGGTGGGGCCGGGGTCCCGATCCCTCCCAGTGCTCCGTCCCGCTCCGGCGGGGCAATGCGGGGGCTGTGCGCGGCGGTGCGGGACGGGGACGGGCGGTGCGAGGGGCGGTGCGCTGAGGGGCGGTGTGGGATGGGGACGGGGACAGGCGGTGCGGGGCCGTGTGGGACGGGGACAGGCGGTGCTGGGCGGTGCGCTGAGGGGCGGTGCGGGATGGGGACAGGCGGTGCGCTGAGGGGCGGTTCGCAGCCGTGTGGGACGGGGACAGGCGGTGCGCTGAGGGGCGGTGCGGGATGGGGACAGGCGGTGGGCTGAGGGGCGGTTCGCAGCCGTGTGGGACGGGGACAGGCGGTGCGCTGAGGGGCGGTTCGGGGCGGTGTGGGACGGGGACAGGCGGTGCGCTGAGGGGCGGTTCGGGGCGGTGTGGGACGGGGACAGGCGGTGCGCTGAGGGGCGGTTCGGGGCGGTGTGGGACGGGGACAGGCGGTGCGCTGAGGGGCGGTTCGCAGCCGTGTGGGACGGGGACAGGCGGTGCGCTGAGGGGCGGTTCGGGGCGGTGTGGGACGGGGACAGGCGGTGCGCTGAGGGGCGGTTCGGGGCCGTGTGGGACGGGGACAGGCGGTGCGCTGAGGGGCGGTTCGGGGCGGTGTGGGACGGGGACAGGCGGTGCGCGGGGCGGTGCGCGGGGCGGTGCGGGCGGCGGAGCGCGCGAAGATGGCGGCGGGCAGGCGCGCCCCGCGCACCGGGCTGCTGGAGCTGCGCGGCCCCGGCGGGCAGTGGCTCCGCGTCCTGCTCACCCTGGCCGAGGATGTGCTGGGGGTCAGCCCGGCAGACGGCCCCGGGCCCGGCCCCGAGGCCCCGGCGGCGCAGCTGAACGGCGGCGAGCCGGGCTCCGCCGCGCCCGAGGCGCTCGCCAACATCAGGCGCACCGTGCGCGTCGTCAAGCAGGACGTAGGGGGGCTCGGCATCAGCATCAAAGGTGAGCCGGGCCGCGGGGGGTCTCGGGGCGGCGGGGGGACAGGGACACCGGCACCGGGACCTGTTGCTGCCGCCGTCCCGCGGCTCGCTCGGAGCGAACCCCGCGGGGAGCGGGGCTGGGGTCGGGGTCCTCACACGGGCCCAGCCTCAGCGCAGGACAGGGAAGGGACACGTGGCAGTGACGGGACCCGAAACATTCCCAGCCCACGGAAAGAGCGATGACTCGGGGTGCAGGGACCGGCCAGTGCCTGCCCGCTGTGCCCCGGCCCGAGTGAGGGTCCCCAGCATTTGGGAGCCGGAGGGGGCTCCCTCTGTCCCCCGCACCCGCGGGTAGCGTGGGGTGCAGGGAACTCCCGGTTACACTAAAGTTGCCCTTTTACAGCCAAAGGGAGGGCTGGGCCGGCGTGTCCTTGTTCCCCCGTGTTCCTGAGCTGGGAAATGCCCCTTTAAAACGATCAGTAAAGCGAAGGGAGCGATGTAAAGCCCCTGGAGATCTCCAGGCGCTGGGTGCTGTGTGCTCCCGGGAAGCCGAGCAGCGGAAAGCCTCCCTGTTATAATGCCTGTCTTCCCTCCCAGGCTGCTCCGCTCCTTGCTGACTCGCCTGAACTTCAGGCTGGAAACTTCTTGGGGCAGGGATGGCGTCCCTGCCTTTCTGCCTGGCTTTGCTTTTCACGCGGCTCCGAGCGTGTTGGAAGCTGTGAAAGCAGCATGGAAAGGGCAGCGCAGAGGCAGGGACAGGGCTGTCACGGAACGTGGCCGTGAGAGGCAGCGGGCTCGGCAGCCCGGGGACAGTGACAGGGCAGCTCTCGCCTCCTGACGTGGCTTCTCCTCCCAGCTCAGAGGGGACAGGGACTCAGCCTCCGGCTCCCTCTGGAAGTGGGGAGGTTTTGCAACGTGAATGTGCGGGTACTGGAATGGATCAACACTCCTGGCCGTGTCTGCAGGATGTCCCAGCCGGCCAGCCCTTTTTTTGGGAAGCATAAGCCCTCCTTCGGACCCACCCCTTGGCCGCCAAGTTATTGCTTGCTCTGTAGCTCTCCCAGGACAGGAGAAACTTCCCTTGGTCCTGTTAAAACGTTATTTTTGCAGTGACTTACGGGGAAAAGAAGTAGCTGCCATCAAAACCGGGCAGTGGAAGCTGTTGTGGAGGGTGGGGCAGCCGTGGTAGGGCAGGACATCACTCCTCACCGAGCTGGTGGCATGTCACTGTTCATGTGCCGGCTGTGCTTCACGAAGGGACACTGGGTGCCACCCGGGGGGTGGATGTCCTGCCACGGGACGTGGCGAGGGGCTGGCAGGACAGCGGGGAGCCGAGCGAGAGCCGGGCTGGCGGAGGTTCTGAGCCCTGGCAGGGCTCTGGGCGCTGACAGCCGGGCGAGGAGGCGCTGCCGCAAGGACGGAACGGCCCCCGCCAGGGCCTCTGACAGCTGATAACCGGAGCCCTCGCAGGGCTTGGCAGGCGGCTGAGCGAGGAAATGCCTGTGGCACTGGCTGGGAGCAGCCCGGGGCGGGCAGTGACAACAGGCTGGGCTCAGCATCTCCCTCTGGGATGAGGATCATCTCGTGGAGGCTCCTCGGGACAGGCTGTCCCGGGGCTCGGGGCACGTCGGGCACTGCTGATCCCGGCTGCGATGGGCAGTGGCTGCTGCATCCCTGCTGCCTGCCACGGAGGCGGCTCGGATCTCCCTGCGGGTTCAAAAGTCAATGTGCAAATTGATCTCCTGAAGCCGCTGGGAGTTTGAATAGCATTCTTTTAGTCGGGAGAGCAGGGAGCAGCAGGTAAACAGGGCTGCTGTGTGGAGAGGAACATGCAGCCAGGTTGGTTCACCTCTCCCTGGCTCTTTGGCCTCTCCAAAAACATTCAGCTGTCTTAATCTGTTGAGATCATGAAGTCCTGGGAGCCAGGATAGTTGCTCAGCACACATGATTAATAATGCAAATAAAGACAGACATGCTTTCCTGCCAAAACTGATGGGGAGATGGCCAGGGTACATGTTCTCTCTGTGAATAATCTGTGACCAATCTGAGTGGTTTTGGAGCAATCACTTCATCTGCTGCAAAGCCTCGTGTTACTTTGGCTGCTCTGGTTGGTACAGGTGTCCTGTGGGTAGCTGGGGGAATGGGCAGTGGGCTGACCTGGCAGAGTGCATTGAGTGCCAGGAGAAAGGCTCATCCTTGCTGAGACCATCTGGTTACCAGAGCATCCCCCTCGCCACCCACTCCTCTGAGTTCTCCAACAGCCACAACCGCTCCCTGTCTCTTCTGTTTCAAGGTGGCCGAGAGAATAAAATGCCCATCTTGATCTCCAAGATCTTTAAGGGGCTGGCAGCAGATCAGACCGAGGCGCTCTACGTGGGGGATGCCATCCTCGCCGTCAATGGCACCGACCTGTCCGAGGCCACGCACGATGAGGCCGTGCAGGCCTTGAAGAAGACGGGCAAGGAAGTGATCTTGGAAGGTAGGAGACAAGGATGTGATGGGGGGAAGGGTCCTCCTGTACTGGGATGACACAGGGATGCCATATCATCTGCAGCTGCGTTTGCATACTCTTTCAAATGGAAAATTACGTATGCAGAGTAATTTGTCTGCTCATCTAGAGAGCTGGAGGTAACTGCTGGGATCTCCCTACCAAGAGGGAGGGATGTGTGTGCCAGTGCTCCATGCCCAGAGGCTCTGTCTCCCCCCGTGGGACTGCAGGCAGGCAGCAGTGGGAGGTGTGGGACAAGTTTCTGGGGTTTGGAATTCTTCCATTGCACAGCATCACCCCAATGTCTGCAGTTCCTGGGGCAATAGAAAACATGTTTTGCTTTTCCCATGGCTTTAATATAAACCCACATCCCTGGCTGGTATAGGTTTATGCCAATGGGGAGGAGGTGCAGTGGCCCCCCACTCCTGCTGAGCACCCAGGGGTGCAGCTGCAGGAGCTGCCCACCCAGGGGATCCCTGGCAGCTGAACCCCACCAGATGTGGCAGCTGAGGCCACAAACACCCCAGGGATGAAGCCTCCATTCTGGAGCAGACTTTCCTGGGAGCAGGCTTTCTTGGCACACTGCAGGAGCCCCCCGATCCCCCCTTGAGGACTGGGTGAGGGTTGGTGGGTTGGGACTGTGGGAGCCCTAAGGGAGACACACCACTCTTCTCTGGCTACCCTTCACATCACATCTCTCTGTGTTTGCCCACCCTCTGCCAGCTTGGCCAGGCTGGGATGAGCATCCCAGATCTGTCCCTCAGGACAGGACCCTTCCCCTCCCCTCGCTTCCAACCAGCCCCTGGGGTCTCCCTGCTTCACAGAGAGGGTCTTGGCACCAGAGACCCTTCCCAGTGCAGGTCCCAAAGGAAGGAGTGATTTGGGGGCAGTGCTCTGGGCTGTCCCTAGGCAAAGCAGAGTTCTGTGTGCTGTGCTGCCAGTGACCACCGTGGCTTCGGCTTTCCTGTGTCTTCCCCAGATTGTCTCAGCTCCAGATTTTCATTTTTAGCTTTGCTCAGCCCTTTCTGCTGTGGGTTCCTCCTCTCCTGGGAGCCTCAGGACCACAGTTCAGCTGGAGGAATGTGCTGCTCTGCACAGCTGCTGGGAGCAGATAGGGTTGGTGGTGGGGTGGTTTTGTTGTTTTTTTCTGACCAAAGAGAAATACAAGAGCTTCTTTCTTTGTGAGTCTGCGGAATTCCTGCCTGGAGCCGCTGCTCTCAGACCACCCTCCCTCTGTTATTTTCTCTTCATCCTTTGGTGTAGGTTTCCTTTCTGCCAGAGGTCCTGCCAGGGGTGGAGAGGAGCTGCCCTTTCTGGAGAGAACAATTTCTCTCCCTGAACCCCTCCTCCATCCCCTGGGAGCCAGGTCCCCCTCCTGGGAGGCAGCTGCAGGCAGGGCCTTTGCTGTAGCTTGCTGAGCTCAGGTATGACCTGCTGGGCTTTTTAATTAATTAAAATTCCCAGCAGGTACCCTTGGGAGGAGAGCAGGGCTGGACTGGCTCTCACCACAGCTCTCTGGAGGCTCTGGGATGAGTTTGTAGCTGATGTTGTTGGGGTCCAGACAGAGCAGAGAAGGTCTCTGCTGCTCATCTGATCACTGATGCCACTGATAAACGTGGTGCATCTCTATCCCCTCCTTGGTTTGGGTTTGCTGGCACTCCATGGTCCCTGTCAGGCTGTCACTGCCCTGTGGAGGTGGTGGCCCTGCCTCAGGACAGGGTGTCCCCTTCCTTGTACCTGCCACCCCCGTGGCTCTCCAGGAGCTAGCTGGCCAAACACCCTGCCCCAGGGAGGGCTGGCAGGGCTGGGGGACAGGGGGTGACCTAAAGGGTGTTAAATGGGGGTTTGCCTGCTCCCTTCTCCTGCTTGGAGAAGGCAGAGCTTAAAAAAGAGCACCTTAACATTGCTTAGACACTTTCTGGTCCCTGCATGGTGCCAGGTGTGACTCCAGCTTTCCTTACAGTGCTGTAAGTGCTAAAACAGAGTAGTTTGGCACAGCCAGTGTCTGTTCACTCCTTGCTGCTCCTGGCTGCAGTCATTCCCGGGATTAGGAGTTTTTAGGGTGGTTTGCCTGTGGGATTACAGCAGGTAACAAAACTGGGAGAGCTGGCACTCCTCACAGGGCAGTGAGCTCGGGTGAGACTCCCCAAAGCAGCAGAGCTGGGAGGTGATGCGTTTTAATGTGGGTATCAGCAGTGGCTCCATGTGCCAGATTTCACCCTGGGCTGCTCAGCTTGGCTTCAGGCTCCTGGGTGTCATTGCTGCCCAGGCGTGAGGACATGCAGATACCTCTCTGTGTGTCCTGCCAAGATTTTTTTTTGAATGTGCCAAACTACTCTCTTGGTATTTGCAGGAGGAGCTGGACTGTATTTATATTACATTGTTATTTCGGGGAGAGTTGCTCTCCCTTGCCTTATTTTTCCCTTGTTGGTTTTTTTCCCCCCCCCTTATTTTCATTGCTTGGAATCCAGACACTCTCCATGGCAGGGGAAAGGCTGATAAACATCCTTCCAGCTGCCCTGGAAAGGGTGCTAGGGACAGGAATGGTTTTCTTGGTGAGGCCCCTGTGCTGTACTGTCACGGGGGGAGAACTGGGAGCAGTGGGGAGGAGGAGTGGGTATCTCGTGTCCTTGGCAGCCTGGGCCTTGTTGGCCACAGGGATGCTCCTGGGGCTGTCCTGCTCTTCACAACTTGCTTGGCCACATAACAGCTTGGAAGGTTGAATTTCAGACAAATGGGTGCTGGGAGAGAGTGGGGCTGGGGATGTACCAGAGTGCTGGTTGCCATAACTGCGGGAAGGAAGGCTTTGGATCTGCCCCAAGGATGATGCAGAGGTGATGAGGGAACACATCTGCCTCCTCCACACCTCGCTGCTCTGAAGCTTTGCTTTCCCTGGAAAGTTTCCTGGGTTTGTTTCTTCTCCCCTGGAAACACAGAGGGCTGTCCCATGATCTCCCTGCTGACGGTGCAGCACAGGGGAATGTTTAACAAAGAGCTGGGGCAGGGAGTGTGGCACTGAGCGCTGGGACAGGGTCCTGGGGCAGGAGGGACAGCAGTGGCACCTCACCCTGCAGCATCCCATGACATCTTCCTCGACTTGAGCTGAGGCTGCCGGGACAGCAGCTGCTGTTGTGTTGCTGTTTGGAGCCAGGGACACACATCCTGTCCTGGGTGGGATGCTGGGGGACTGTGTTGACCATTTTGGAAGCACATTAGAGCATCAGCTTGGAGTTAGCAGGTCATTTCAGGGTCTCTTGGGGATGTGTTTTTGCTGAGACCCCCAGTTTAATGTGCTAATTTTGCATCATTAATCCTGAGGCAGAGGGACCATCTGGACATGGGATTAGCATCTCTGTAGGGCCAGTGCTGGGTCTCCAGGTCCTCTCTGGAAGATTTCCCGATGTGATAGCCTCACTGAGATGTGTAGATGCTGCTGGGAAGATTTTGGCAGGAGAAGCAGCTGAACCCATCCTACCCCTGACCAGGAGAGCAGTCTGGAACTTTTGAATCCATGCTGTGATCTCTGGGCTGAAGAAGAGCGTGCTGGTGACCGCAGCAGCGGGAGGGTGTTCTTGAACCTGCTCTGGGTGTCCACGTGTGTGTTTTCCTGCCTGGAGGAAGCAATATGGCTCCTCAGAGGAGCTCTGCCTGGTCAGGCTTGGCTGTGAGCAGTGCTGAGCTGTGGGGATATGTGTGGGGCAGCTTGTGCTGACTCAGGATCCAGGGTGCCAGGAGTGCTTGCTTGGTGCTTGTTCTCCATCCTTGTGAGGGATGGGCTGATGGAGAGGGAGAATTCCTACCTGAGGAGTAAAACCAAGGAATTTTGATGGGTCTTCCCCTTTCTGGCATGGTGAGGAGAAAAAAACAGGTGCGACACAGAGGCAGACCCAGGGCCTTTGGTTAAACATGTCCCTGTTGCAGCTCACTCCAGGGCTCAGGGCACATGGGATGCTCCAGTGACTGGGAGCCCCTGTGGCACCACCGCCCTGCAGAGGCACTGTCCAGGCATGGGATGGGTGGCCACAAGCCCAGAGACTTCTGCTGTTCCCCAAAACCCTAAAATATAGTGTTCCTCAGTGCAAAGCCCTGAGCAGTTAAAGGTCCTATTTGTCCCATCCTCAGTCCTGGAGAGGATCAGTGCGATAGGCTCTTTCCCTGGAGAGCCCAGGTGCTTTTGGGGACCATGTGGGTTAGCCCAGCAGCCACCAGGGGCTGTGTGCCTGCTGTAGGTGCCTTTAAGTCAACAGCAGCCCGGCAGTGTTCCTGCCCAGTGGTTTTTGGAGGGTGCAGGCTGCCAGGGAGCAGGCAGGAGCCCCAGCACTGCCAGGTGCTAATTAGGAGGAAAAAACAATTCAAGAATTACAGTTACCAGTAGGTGATGCATGATATAGTGTGATTTGTTTGCTTTAATGAGATGGAGTTAATTAATCCATTCAATACCAGCTGCAGGGAAGGGACTTGCAGAAGTCAGCCTGCTGTGAAGCCAGTGCTGGGGTCCCTGGAGGGGACAGCAGCTCCCATGGAATGGTGGCCTGGCCTTGGCCAGGGAGCATCGCAGCCTCCAGCACATCCTAGCTCCATCCCTAGCTGGCTCAGGACCCCCCCCGTGCTCTGTGACCAGCCTGAAATTCTCCTTAAATCCACGTCCCAGGGACACACACACTGCCTGTTGCCCAATCCTCTGTGCCCTGTCCCGGGCTGGGCACTGCTCCTGCCCTCCACGGCTCCCTCGGGACGTGACCCCGCCACCGCCCAGCCCATGCCGGTGACGTCCCCCGCGTGCCCGGGGAGCCAGGGGCTGGCGCAGGGACACTCTCGGGTTTCAGCAGCTCAATGGCATCTTTCTGAACTCCAATTAGTTCCCAGGCACCGGGATAATGGCAGGGTCCCGCTGCCAAGATTAATGGCTCGGGTCAAGCCCAGCGCGGCTCAGATGCCTGCGGGAACGTGGCTATTTTTGTAAGGGGAGGCGCAGGGCACGAGGCTGGTGGCCCCCTGCCGCCGCCTTGGCCCCGGGGCCACCGCGGGCTGACCCGGCCCACGTGTCACAGCATCGTGGCCATTTATAGCCGTGTCCTGCAGGGCACCCACGGGGCTCTGGCTCCCTGCAGCTCCTGCCGGGCTGTCAGGATTTAGAGGCTTTAGGGAGCTCACTGGGATAGGAATGAAGGGGGAGAGCACAGAATAGGCTGAGATGGAAGGGAGCCACAAGGATCATCAACAGGGCACCCCAGCAATCCCATCCCTGTGCCCGACAGTGTTGTCCTGGAGCTCTGGCAGCCTTGGGGCCGTGACCACTGGGGGAGATGGGTGGGAAATGGCCAGGTGAAGTTTGGGATTGGGTGGCTCTGCGTGCAGACTCTTTCCTGGTGGGAAAAGGGCTCCTTTCTGGCAGCACATCAGGCTGCTGAGGCTTGGCTGCAGCGATGGAGCTGGGCCCATCCAGCCACCTACAAGTGTTGGCTGCAAAGCCAAGCTCGTGGCCCCCATCCTGCCACCCACACTGCTGACTTGGGTCTGGAGTGGAACCAGCCAGCACGGCTGGGGACGTGGCTGCAGGCACATGTCTGTCCCGTGGTGTTTTCCTAAGAGCCTCCAAAGGGAAGCCTTTCCCTGGAGTCAGTAGCTGGTCCCACGTTGCCCCAGGGCAGGTCCAGGACTGGCATCTCGCCTGCTCAGCCAGAGTTTTTATCCAACATTGCCAAACTCATTTTCAGGATGTGGCTGTGGGGCCCCATCAATTTGTGGTGCCTTTCATCTCTCCCTTCCCCTAAACCTCCGGACCCGGCTGCCATCCCAGCGTGGCTCTGAGGGCTCTGGCTCTGGAGCCCGGCTCGCTGGGGACTGATTTCTTGTCCCTGGTTTGAGGCTCACGGGGCAGGGCTGTGCAAGCGGAGAGCACGCTCTCCAGGGCTTTTCCTGGGGCCAGGCCAGGGTATTTGAGAGCTGTTCCTCAGCTGGCAGCGGGACTGGCTGTACCAGCACAGTTTGGACTGTGTAATTTTGGTCTGGGACTCTTTCCCATTCCCCACCCCTGGCTGTGTGTGCTGCCCCAGGGAGCTGCTCAGGCCTGGATCTGTGAACTGATCTGGGTTAAGGGGAAGGAAAAAGGGGGGAAAGGCTGTTTTTATTCCTCGTGGGGAGCTTCCTAGGCTGGGATGGTGGGGCTGAGGTACTGGGAGGGTCCAGGGTGTCATGTGAGGGTGGGCAGGCCCTGGCACAGGTGCGCAGAGAAGCTGTGGCTGCCCCTGGATCCCTGAAAGTGTCCAAGGCCAGGCTGGACAGGGCTTGGAGCAACCTGGGACAGTGGGAGGTGTCCCTGCCCATGGCAGGGGTGGATGAGCTGAGCTTTAAGGTTCCTTCCAACCCAAACCATTCTGTGGTTCTGTATCACTCCCTGTGTGACCTTGCGCACCAGTGCCATCCCTGCTCCTACAGGGGCAGAGAACCCATGGCACCTACGGTGGCAGCTCTGATGCAGGAAGGGTGAAGGAGGTTTCAGTGGGGCAGGATGAGGCTGCCCTGGCCTGTGCCATGCCCTCAGCCTGGTGCTGCCTCTCTTCCAGTGAAGTACATGAAGGAGATCTCGCCCTACTTCAAGAACTCCTCAGCAGGGGCGACGGTCAGCTGGGACCCCTCTCCCGCCGCCCAGCAGAAGCGATCATCCCCCCTGCTGCCCTCTCGGGAGCTCCGGGAGAGCCGGAGTGTCCCTCTGAAGATGTGCTACGTGTCCCGCAAGTGCCTCCCCACCGACCCGGAGCACAGGTCAGTGCACGGCGCCAGGGCTGGCGATGCCACCGCGGTGTCCCAGGGACCGAGGGCCGGCGGGGACCCATCGGGCCGTGTCCCTGCAGGTACCTGGAGGTGTGCTCGGCGGACGGGCGCGTTGCCCTCTTCCTGCGGGCGAAGGATGAGGCCACGGCGCAGTCGTGGCTCGGCGCCATCCAGGCCAACGCGGCCGCGCTGCTGCCGCGGGTGAAGGAGGAGCTGCGGGCGCAGCTGGCGGGGGCTGGCACGGTGGCTGGACGGGACATCAAGCACGTGGGCTGGCTGACCGAGCAGGTACCCCCTGGCCCCCCGCCACCCCGTGCCACCACGCTGCCGGTGGCCCTGACCTAGTCCCTTTGCAGCTCCCCAGCGCCGGCACCAGGAACCTCCTGGCCGTGCTCACGGAGAAGGAGCTGCTGCTGTACGGGAGCCTGCCGCAGAGCCGGGACGCCCTGGGCAAGCCCACGCACAGCTACCCCCTCATCGCCACCAGGTAGGGGCCGCCAGCCCAGAGCGCTCCTGCCCTGCGCGGGGACAGGGTGGTGGCAGTGGCTGGGGCAGTGGCAGGGTCTGGGAGTCACGGCAGAACCCCAGGGATGGTGGCAGAGTCCCGGGCATGGTGGGGGGATTTAGGGCATAGGGGTGGTGACAGGGTCTAGGGGTGGTGTCAGGGCAGTGGGGACAGTGGTGCTGAGTCCCGGGGGTGGTGCGGAGGTTCGGGCCGGGGTTGGGGCAGGGTTTCGGGCGGGGATTCGGGGCGCGGTTTTGGGGCGGGGTTGGGGCAGGGTTTCAGGGTGGAGGGCGGGGCCTCGGGGCGCGGTTTTGGGGCGGTCCTGGGGCGGGTTTTGGGGCGGGGTTCGGGCGGGTTTTGGGGTGGGTCCGGCGCGGGCCCTGCGGGGCCTCATTCGCGGGGCTGCAGCGCCCCCTGGCGGTTCCGCCGCGCAGCCACCGCGGAGCGGAGCGGAATGAGCGCTGGGGCCGTGCGGGGTGCGGGACTGGGCCGTGCGGGATGAGCGCTGGGGCTGTGCGGGGTGCGGGACTGGGGCCGTGCGGGGTGAGCGCTGGGGCTGTGCGGGGTGCGGGACTGGGGCCGTGCGGGGTGAGCCCTGGGGCTGTGCGGGGTGCGGGACTGGGGCCGTGCGGGGTGAGCCCTGGGGCTGTGCGGGGTGCGGGACTGGGGCCGTGCGGGGTGCGGGACTGGGCCATGCGGAATGAGCACTGGGGCCGTGCGGGATGAGCGCTGGGGCCGTGCGGGATGAGCGCTGGGGCCGTGCGGGGTGCGGGACTGGGCCGTGCGGGATGCAGGGCGGAGCTGGGGCTGTGCTGGAGCAGTGCGGGATGCGGGGCAGTTCTGGGGCTGTGCTGGGTCCGTGTGAGATGCAGGGCGGAGCTGGGGCTGTGCTGGGGCGGTGCGGGATGCAGGGCAGTGCTGGAGCAAAGCGGGGCAAGGCTTGGGCTGTGCTGGTGCGGTGCGGGATGTGAGGCGGTGCTGGTGCGGTGCTGAGGAGCTGTGCGAGGTGCTGGGATGTTGTGCTGTGCGGTGCTGGGGAGCGGGCCAGTGCTGGGGTGGTGCAGAAGTGCAGCTCTTGGGCAGTCCAGCGCTTGGGGTGCGGTGTGAAATGCAGGATGCGGTGCTGAGGCGGTGCTGGGGCAGTGCTGGGGCGATGTCACAGTGATGCTGAGCGGTGGCCGTGCCGCAGGCTGGTGCACTCGGGGCCGGCCAAGGGCTCGGCGCTGTACGAGGCCGAGCGCTCCTTCGCGCTGCGCGCCGGCGGCCGCCTGGGCGTGCAGACCCATCTCTTCAGCCTGGAGAGCCCCCGAGAGCTCGCCCTGTGGACGCGGCTGCTGGTGGACGGCACCCACGGCGCCGCCGAGCTGGCCCAGGAGGTCTCGGCAGGTCAGCGGGGGGCCGGGGGGGCCGGGGCGTGCGGCGGGACCCTCGGCTCACCCCTGTCCCGTCCCCGTCCCCAGCCTGCACGTGGAAGGGACAGGACTGCACCCTGACTGTCCACATCGACAAGGGCTTCACCATCTCCACCAGCGAGCCCGGGCTCAGCAGGACCATCCTGCTCCAGCAGCCCTTCGAGAAGCTGCAGATGTCCTCGGATGACGGCACCAAGATGCTCTACCTGGACTTCGGAGGCCCAGAGGGAGAGATTGTGAGTTGGCTTTGCCTTCAGCATCCCTACCCACACTCCCAGGAGAGAGGCAGAGCAGAGCACTCCCACCCTGCTCACAGCACCCATCCTGCCCGCCATGGGGGTGACACATGGCCTGTCTGCCCCCCCAGCCAGGGTGCACAGCCCTTCCCAGGGCCCCAGTGAAGCTGTGGTGGGTTTGGGGAGCTCTGGGTGGTCCCTAGCTGAAAGCTGGCTGCTGCAGGAACAGCCCTCCCCCTTGCAAACATCCCTCCTTTCCTTTTTTGCAGCAATTGGACCTTCACTCCTGCCCCAAAACCATCGTCTTCATCATCCACTCCTTCCTGTCGGCCAAGGTGACCCGGCTGGGGCTGCTGGCATGACAAGGGAGTGCAGCACAGGATGGAGCAGCCCAAGCCCCCGGCCCATCTATGCATCTCCCTCCTGGCCGAACCCAGCCCTGAACCATCCCAAGGAGACTGCAGCCCCCATGGGATCACACCACCTCCACCAAGGAAAAGCACCGTCCAGCTGGGAAAAACTCCTCCCAGGGCGTTTGGGGGCAGTGCTGGGGTGAAACCCCCCTTGGATGGCAACACCAGGACTTCTCCGCTCTCTTCTTCCCCTCCTTCCTTGGCGGCTGGAGAAGCCTGTTGGGAGCCCATGAGTGGACACGTGGCCATCACCCCAGTGCCTTGAGAGATGATATTTTCTGTACAAAGAACCCGTTTGTATCCATGTTTTATATTTATATTGCCCACTTAAAACGCTGATGCAGCAGCTCTTCCCCACCTGGTTTGGACCCCTCGGAGAGTCCCCAGGTCCTGCAGCACAAGGACCTGTGTCTGTTTTCCAGACAGGCAACCCAAGGGCTGGAAGCCAAAGCCAGCTCTAAGGTGCTTAAGGGACAGGAACTGCAAGATCAGCTGTACTTGCCAAATTTTTCCATATTGTATGGAATGGTAGGAACCACTTTTCTCTGTTGGAGTTGGACGGTTCGTTTGGTTTTGCGCACTCTGGGGTCACTTTATTTCTCAGTTTGGGGGGGAGGGTTGTCAGGTGGCTGCTGCGGAATAACTTCTTTTATGAGTCAAAAGATTCTGCATGAAAATGCCTTTTTTTGGGGTTAAATAAACTTTGCAGCTCACAACCCGCAGGAGCCAAGATCTGTCTCTTGGTTTCACTTGGTAAAGTAGAAAATCAATTTGTGGGTGGTGCCTGTGCTGAGCCTTGGGGTGTTTTCCACCAGGGGAAGGAAGGGGTTTGCCTGGAGACTGCTCTGAGTTGGTGGTGCTGCTCTGGGGTTGCTGGGGACACTGCAAGAGGCTTCAGGTGGGCACAGAAAGTCTTTTACAGTGCCCAGAGTGACAGAGAGGGGCATGCTGATGCCAGCACCAGCTTTGGTGGTATCAGATGGGTTTGGATTCCCTGCACTTCAGGATGCTCAATGAAGGGTGGGTATCATTTCCAAACTCAAAAAGTTGTTTTGCTTTTTATATTTTCCTTTTTCCAGTAAAAGCAGGTGTCTGGCTGAGCAGCCGCAGAGGCTTGGAAAGTTGTTGGGACAACAAGAAAGGGCTCTGTTTGCATGACTGCAGTGCCAAGTTCTGGGCTAACCTCCTTTTGTCTTGGCCCTGCCCATGGGGGAGCCTGGAGTCTCCCGGGAAAGCAGGGAATAAAAACACTCAGGGAATAAAACACTCAGGCTGCAGGCAGAGCAATAGCAACTAATTAGCAGCAAAATAATGTCAGAGAAGCTGTGACTACCCCTGGATCCCTGGAAGTGTCCCAGGCCAGGTTGGGCAGGGCTTGGAGCCACCTGGGATAGTGGGAGGTGTCCTTGCCCACGGCCAGGGTGGAATGGGATGAGCTTTAAGGTCTCTTCCAACCCTGAGCCTCTGATTCTGTAATTTTTAATGATGGCAGGCATCCTGCTGCCCTGTCAAGGGAGGAGTCTTGACGGAGGTGTTGGAGTTACACATGTTGGTTTGCAATGAGCGGAGCTCCTCCATATTCTGGGGGAGTTCTGTTCAGGGACCCTGATGCTGTGGCGGCCTGTGGGGCACTGCGGCAGAAGTTGCAAAAAAAGGATTAAAATCCATAGAAATTGAGAGGAACAAAGGTTGAGGTGGGTGTGGTCTGAGCAGGGAGGAACCATAGAATTACAGATCTGGGTTGAAAGGGACCTTAAAGCTCATCCCACCCCTTCCCTGGGCAGGGACACCTCCCACTAGCCCAGGTTGCTCCAAGCCCTGTCCAGCCTGGCCTTGGACACTGCCAGGGATCCAGGGGCAGCCACAGCTTCTCTGGGCACCTGTGCCAGGGCCTGCCCACCCTCACAGGGAAGAAGGAGGCCAGGCAGAGTTTATTTGGTGTAAGAAAGAATCCCTATGGGGTGCATCAGCACTTGGCTGCACAGCTCCTGGCAGGACAGGGTGATGGAGAGGAAGGGGATGTCCCATTCCTCCCAGCACAGCCCCATGGCTGGCAGCAGGAATCTTTTATGATGAACAGGCCCTTACTTTTTATTGCACATAACTGTCAGATTTCCAGGAGACCTTGCAAAATGGATTTGCAAAAGAAAAAAAAAGAGATCCCCCCTGCCCCTGTTCCTAACTGTTAAATCAATACAACAAGTAATTTAGAAACAGATGGTGTATTTTTCTATGATCAAAAGCATGTCAGCACAAGGAAACACATTATTACTGCAATTTACCTTCCTCTTCTTGCCCTGCAGCCATTACTCTTTGGGGTTCATTGCAATAAAAGAGGGAATCGCTCCCAATCCAGAGCAGATTTCCTATTAATCTTACGGAGCACAAACTGCTTTGACTTTCCCAGCGCTGCTGCTCCATGCCTGAGCTGGGAAGGAAAGAGCTCAGTTTGGGATGGGTATTTATTTGCTTGGGTTTCTTTGTGTTTGGTGATGATGTGCAGATTTTTCCCCCTCCTATATTTTGTGGTGGTTTCTCAGCCTCTTCACCCTTCTGGCACCATCCTTTGCTTAAAAGGATCCTTTTTCCAGGGGTGCTCCCACAAAGGGGCCTGTGAAGAAGACAGCTGCCTCTTATAATGAGGGTCTGGAGCCCCAGGAGGTGCTGAGGGAGCTGGGGGGCTCAGCCTGGAGAAAAAGGAGGTTCAGGTAGCTGGAGATCTTCCCCTAAGTCTAGCAGTATCTTTGATTCCTGGGAAGATGTCTGGAGAGGTGCTGTGAGCATCCTGGAGATGCTGGGTGTTTTCCAGGCTGGTACCAAAGAATTGAGGCCAGTGCTCATCACAGACCCCCGAGTCTTGGGGAGAAAACATTACAATTATTCTCTAAAACCCATAGTTTTCCTAAACTTCCCAATTCTCATTGATGTAAATGTCCAGAAACATTCAGACATCTGGAACCACTGAATTTCTCCGCCCAGGGAAGATTTCGGGGCTGGCAGCAGGGAGTTGATCCTGGTGCAGGGTGGCATCTGTATGGAGTGATGAACATTCCTGCTTGGGACCACCACATTATTCCCTGGAGAGAAGCTCCTAAGGGCTTTATTCTGTCAGGCACAAGGGCTAATATTTTTAAAACCAGCTTTAAAATAAATATAATGAATTCTGCTTATGGAGCTGGGATGATGGGAATGGGCTCAGGTTAAAAGCAGATTTCCTCAGCTTGGTGACTTTGAGGCAGCTGCAGTTTTATTTGGTCACCACGACTGGAACAGCTCTGGGAAAGGGGAATTTAAAGGTGTGTGAGTGGTGGGGAATGGGAAGGGAGGAGGGAAAGTAGTCCTGTTCTCACTACATGGAGCTTTTGGGATGCTGGTTGCCAGAGCAGAGCCAAAATTGGGATGGAAGTGGAGGCACAGAGGCTTTGGCATCAAACCACTTTGATGCCAACCTGAGCCGTGCACAGAGAGAGTTGGGTGACGCCAGTGGGGGTGGCAGCAGCCCAGTTCTGGTGCAATCCTTTCCCCTTTGGAAGCAAATCCACCCAGGCCACGGTGAGGTGAGCTGTGATTCCTCCACGGAGAAACCCAGTGCTGTTGGCATCCCCGGCAGCAACGTCACACGAGCGGGAATTTCCCCCAGAAAAGGCTTTTCCAGCTTGCAAGACCTGAAAAACAGCCCCGACTGAAGGAGCTGGAGAGGGAAGAGAGAGATGCAGCGGGAAGAGTGATTAGGTTGTCCCCAGGTGTTTGCTCAGCCCCAGCAGAACACAGTTTCCCTCCCGACACCGCTTGTACTTTCCATTAGTCAGCTCTGACCTTTCAGTGCCGTAATCAAACAAGACAACCCAACACTTAAATCTGAGCGTTTAGCGCTGACATTTACAATTGGTTCTCGAGCTGGAGAGACCAAATGAAAATTTCCTGGCAGACAGCATGCTGCAGGGCAGGGGAATCAAATAATTCCTCTGCTGGATCGCTGGCGTGCTGGCCCCCTTCGGCTGCCCGGTGCAGCGGGAGGTATTTGGGCTGGAACAGTGTCATTGAAAGTCAATATTCGCCTGGAGTTTGTGTGAGCCCATGGACATCTCCCCGTCAGGGCACGAGGAAACTGGATTTGGCATTTGATGGATGAAAACAGGAGAGATCTTAGCCAGCAGGGAAGCTGTGTTAAATGTTAGGGATCCGAAGTGGTAATGAGGATGTTTTCTCTCATTCAGCCTCGGCTGAATCCTGGCCTGGAAAGTGAGCACTTGGTGCATCCTGTGGGGCATTCGTCATCCCAGAAATAGGCTTAAACAGTCCAAAATCAGGACCCTTTTCTTCCTTTGATAATACAGTATTTGAATAAGTTAATAAATTTTTTTTTTTTAATTCCAGAAAACAGAACTTGAGTTATCCAAAACACTCTTGCTGTATTTTCCCACCATTGCTCCCTGTGCTGCTTTTCTGAAGCTCCAATATTCTCCTGTGCAGGGACATCCCATCAGCATTTGACAGGAGAACTGGGATCAGCATTTGTGTCTACGGCTACAGATTGTTGAGGTGTCCTGTGCCATGAGTTGGACTCAATGATTCTTGTGGGTCCCTTCCAATTCAGGATATTCCATGGTTCTATGAAAAGCAATATTAATTTTTTTAAAAGGCTTATTTCTCACTTATCAAACTGCACCTAAAAATTGCACTTTAAATGTGGTCAGCTCTCAAATGTGGGTTGGTGTTGGGGCATCCCAACACCCCATCCTGCTCCATGGGTGCTGCTGGAAATCAGGGATTGGAGGCAGGGATGTGCCCCCAACCTGATAGTTGATAATTTCCCTTGTGCCTGCTGGGCTGCTGCTTTCTCCCATGTTCCTCTACCTCTTATGGAAAACACTTGTTCCTCCTTTCCTGCCTCCCTGGTGTCCTTCCAGGTGGCTCATGTGACATCTCCATGGGAACAGAACATGATGTGGAATCTCACGGATGGCAGGAGAATTGAGTCACAGATGACTCTCTTCTCCCGTTGGAATTACAGGTAAAGCAAACTGTGGAGGGGGAAGTTTTTAACTTGAAAACAAAGTTTTCATCCGTGGGGGAAGTTTTCATGCATGTCTTTGGGTGGGAATTTGCTTGTCTGGGGGACGCAGGTTGGGATGGTGCAGGCAGGAAGATGCTCTGCCCAGGTGGGACCTCTCTGTTCAGCTGGAGCTTTCCTCAGCCTCTCTGAGCAGCGCTGGCACATCCCTTGGCCTCTCCGTGTCTCTGTTTCTGGCAGCTCTGGCATCTCCACCAGGCTTAGGTGGGGATAGAAACACCTTTTACCTGGTTTCCCATTGCCAGGTGAGGACATTCCCATTTCTTTGTGGGGCAGGGCATTATTTCCCTTTCCCAGCTGCTGTTTTCGTGCCATCACAGAATCTCCAGGAGCTTGACCTCCCCTCCCAGGACTCTCCTGTGTGCTCCAGCCACATCCACTCAGTATCCCACTTCATCTGCTTCCTTTTAAGACTTCAGTAAGAAAACTTTTGCCTTATTGTAGACAAATAAAAAGTTTCTGGAGTATTTACTCTCTCAGGAGTTTTTACGTGATGTTAGTCTGCTTTCACTCATTTCTACTATTTTTAGTTAAAAATAAAATAACAATAAAAGCTGAGAGTACAGAGGGAGGGAAGCAAATGTGTCTCGTGCAGCATCCCTGATCCTGATGAAACAGAAAGAACCCACAGGTGACACCTGGATCATCCTCCTCACCGTGAAACAAGGAGGCAGTGGTTTGGATGCTGTTACTAAAAGCATTGGGGAAAAATTCAGCATAAAATCAGATATTTTCACTGCAGCTCTGCCACTCATCTGCTTTGGGAGCAGGGATGGTTTGATTGTGCCTCAGTTTCCCTTTCTGTATGGGCACATCCCTGCTCCCTCCCAGTGTGTGTTGACAGCAGAAGCAGAGCACAATCCTGCACCATTAAGTATCCCAAGGGATGAAAACCTTTGGGAAAGTCTCTGTAATGTCCCTGTCCATGTGTGATCCCTTTCCAAACATAAATATTATGGCACTTGTCTGTAAGGAAACATTGGAGTAAAAAACTGAATAGTTTTATCTGTCTATCTATCTATCTATCTATCTATCTATCTATCTATCTATCTATCTGTCTATCTATCTGTCTGTCTATCTATCTATCTATCTATCTATCTATCTATCAACTTATTCATCCATCTGTGTCTCAATTTAAAATATCCATTTGATTTCCCTCTGTGTGTTCTTAAATAGATGAGGTTTCAAGGGCTCACGATTGGAGTGGGGCTCAACTGACAAGCAGAAGACAAAGGTTTGTTTTACAGCAATGGGGTGAAAAGCACAGAAAATAGGACTTGGTTTTATAACACTCATTCGGGAGTCCAGAAATGGGATTTAATGTGTGATGTGGTGAGATACAGATGAGACCTACTCAGAGTTTCTGTGTTTTTGTTATATTATATATTATCAGTGCTGCATGGGAGATTTTTTCCTCCCTCAAAAAATTCTTTCTGAAAGCAGAAGGTTGTTTCTGAAGGCTTTGCTGAACTGGTGACACATCCATATGCAATATCAATGACCTGTTGTATCAGCAGATGATAATGGGAATAAATATCAAATTAAAATAAAATAAAATCAAACCATGTAGATCAGGAAAAATTGTGGAATTTCCAATACCCAGAAAGCTCCTGCTCCAGCAAAGGGCATGTAGCCATGGCAACAGGAGCCCTCACTGTCACGATAATAAAAAAATATATTGTTCTGGGAGAGCTCTTAAAAGGGAAATATACATTTCACTGAGGTGGATGATGAAATATTGTGCAGCAAAGTGAAGAATGAGCCAGAGGAGCCCAGAAAGTGATCCCAGCAGTTCCGCAGGTAGGGATGGGGATGCAGCCCCAGCAGGAGGATGGGGAGAAATCCCACGGCTGCATCCAGGAGCTGGACATTGCTGACCCTCGTGGGTCCCTTGCAGCTCAGGGAATTCTGTGATCCAGGACTCGTCTGCCTCCACCTCCTCCCTGTTCCCATGCTCCTGACTGGGTGATCGCCATGGACGAGCTGAGCCCTGATGTGCAGCTGGAGTGGTTCAGATCCACTGGAACAGGCTGGGATGGAGGGGCTGTGCTGGTGCAGGGCAGGGGGGCTGCAGGGGAGCCCTGCTGGGGCTGGTGGCAGCAGCCAAAGCCCTGGTGTCAGTAGGGACACCCTCATGGCATCACATCCCCCAGGGACACCTGCAGTCCCAAAGCTGGTTTTGAGCTTCAGCAGCTTTTGGGGAGGCTTTGAGATTTTGGCAAAGAGAAAATTGTGGAGAGCAAGCACATTGGCTGAACTTTTCCTGGGTTTGAATTTTGTAAACAGGCTAAAAACTGGTGCTGGCAGGTCAGCATTTCCCCCAGAGGTGAAAAAGGGATGTGTTTCCAGAAAACTTTGGGAAAAGGGTGAGGAGAAAAAAGCTGTATGTCCCCTCTTAGGATATCTGGGATTTTCTACTCAGCTAGAGGCAAGGGGTGACCTCCTCAGTGGAAAAGTCCAGTCCTGCCTGGGGAGGGAGGCAGGGTTAGGATACCCTGGGAAAACCACTCTGCTCCAAGTGTGGAGCACTGGGCTGGACACCCATGTCCCCAGGCCCTGGCATCCCCAGACAAGGGACATCTTGTGTCCTGGTGGCTGCAGGACCTCCATGGAGGAGCAGATCTGAAGCACCGGGGAGGGAGAGAGGTCCTGGCAGGCACAGGAGCCTGTGAGTGCTGGCAATGCTCAGCACTTTGGGGCTGTTGCACAGCTCTCTCTCTGTTTTGGGGTCGGTCTGGGGCATCTCAGGGTCCTGCCTGCTGACAGCACTGAGGTGTGGGGTAAAAACACCCCCTTGGGGCACCCCAGCCTGAACCTTTCCTGTGGGTGCTCTCTGCAGTGTGGACCAGGGAATCTGACCCTGGAATGGAGAGAAAGGAAAAAACGTGACCCAAAAATATAGGCTGCATCATCCCTGCTGTGACCTCTCTGCTGCTGGGATGCTTTATTGGGTCATAGGGTGGGATCCTTGGAATTGTCTTGTGCAGGGCCAGGAGCTGGACTTCCATAATCCTTGTGGGTCCCTTCCACCCCAGGACATTCCATGACTCTGGGAATCTATGAACAGTTATTTCTTCCTCCTGCTGCTGCACACTGGCTGTGGTGACCCTTCCACGCTCACACCCACCCAGGGCAGATGGGCAGCACTGTCCCAGGGAACTCTCCTTGCAAAACACTTGGAAGTATCCCTGGATCCTCCTGAGTTGAGGGAAGGGGGATGGCATTGCTGGATGCTGCTGTCACTCTGTGTCCCTCTCAGGGCTCCCTCTCCAGGGGAGGGCACAGACCTGGGACTGAATCTGCTGCCCAGAGAAAACCCTCTGTGGGAATCCTTGCAGCAGGGAGAGGTCATCCCATGGATATCTCAGAGGAAATATTCTGGATCTCTTGAGAGCCAGAGGTGGCACAGGACTTGGGCACTGCAGCTTGGTTCCACCACCCCACAGACATCCCCACCCCAGGGGTGTTAGCTGAGGGCAGTGAGAGTGGGGTGATGGTAATTCCCATAACCTCTCTGTTTGGAGGGAAGCAAGAGCAGCACAATGCCTGCAGACCCCTGGCAATGCCACCATGGCCAGTGGCATGTCCAGCATCCCCTGTGCTGCTGTGGCTTTGCTCATATTCCCACCAAATACTGGGACCAGGGAGCTGAGGAGTCCCAGCCCTATAACCTGGGCTCAAGCCCCACCACCATATCCTGCAGTCAAGGGGGAATTTCCTCTGGGTCCCACTGGACATGATTTTCAACCTCCTCAGCCTCCCCTTTTCTCCCGTGGGGTGGCACTGATATCCATGCTATTGTAGCCTAAAGCAGGAGCTGAGGTTCTTGGCTCCAGGATGGTGTTAATGCCCAGCACAGCCCCGCAGAGCTATAAAGATATAAATACCTCCCTTCTCCATCAGAGAGCAAATCCCAAATTGCATCCAAAGCCACCAGCAGCAGGCCAGAGTGTGTCTCTCCAGCCAAAATGATCCCAGGGCTCTGGAAATTTAGGAAACATCTGTGTCAGGCATCCCAAAATATCAGTGGTGTTTTTTTCTTCCATTAGACCTATAAGCACATCTTATAGGATGTGCAACTGCAAAACTGCAAAATTAGTGCAGTTTATAAAAATATTCCTGAAACTTGGCCAGAGCAGAAAGGTGTGAGGTGGATGCTGGAGCTGGTGGCAGCAGGGGGATGTGGGGGCTCGGTCTGTCCCCTGTCACTCCCTCTGAAGGGACCCCCAGGTCTGGATGATGCTCTCCTTTGGGAGCTGCTGGAAAAGGGGCACGGGAAATGGGATGGAGAGGGCGAGGAGGGATTAAAGACCCTCCGAGCCTCTCCAGGGGTCACCCGTGCTCGGGCTTGGCACCATGCCGATGGCGAGGGGGAGTTTTTTTGGCTCCAAAGAGGCGATTTTGGCTGAAGTTGATGGCTTTGAGGCGCAGCCGCTGTGCGCAGGGCGCTGCAGGGGGAGCTCGTGCCGTGCGGCAGCTCCAGCGCTCCGCATCCTCCGGGATCCGCATCCTCCGGGATCCGCACCCTCGGGGATCCGCACCCTCCGGGGTCCGCACCCTCCGGGATCCGCATCCTCCGGGATCCGCATCCTCCGGGATCCGCACCCTCCGGGATCCGCACCCTCGGGGATCCGCACCCTCCGGGGTCCGCACCCTCCGGGATCCGCATCCTCGGGGATCCGCACCCTCCGGGGTCCGCACCCTCCGGGGTCCGCACCCTCCGGGATCCGCACCCTCGGGGATCCGCACCCTCCGGGGTCCGCACCCTCGGGGATCCGCACCCTCGGGGATCCGCACCCTCCGGGATCCGCACCCTCGGGGATCCGCACCCTCCGGGGTCCGCACCCTCCGGGGTCCGCACCCTCCGGGATCCGCACCCTCGGGGATCCGCACCCTCGGGGATCCGCATCCTCGGGGATCCGCACCCTCCGGGATCCGCACCCTCGGGGATCCGCACCCTCGGGGATCCGCACCCTCCGGGATCCGCATCCTCGGGGATCCGCACCCTCGGGGATCCGCACCCTCCGGGGTCCGCACCCTCCGGGATCCGCACCCTCGGGGATCCGCATCCTCCGGGATCCGCATCCTCGGGGATCCGCATCCTCCGGGATCCGCATCCTCGGAGATCCGCATCCTCCGGGATCCGCACCCTCGGGGATCCGCACCCTCCGGGGTCCGCACCCTCGGGGATCCGCATCCTCCGGGATCCGCACCCTCCGGGATCCGCACCCTCGGGGATCCGCACCCTCCGGGGTCCGCATCCTCCGGGATCCGCATCCTCCGGGATCCGCGTCCTGCGAGCAGGAGATCCTGTCAGCTGAGCCCAAGTTTGGGATCTCGCAGCCAGCGGAGGAGAAATTGGGGCTGGTGGCGTCCCGCTCCCCGTGATGTCGCTGGTGGCTGGGAGAGCCTGGAGAAGAGGAGGCTCCAGGGAGAGCTCAGAGCCCCTGCCAGTGCCTAAAGGGCTCCAGGAGAGCTGGAGAGGGGACTGGGGACAAGGGATGCAGGGACAGGACACAGGGAATGGCTTCCCACTGCCAGAGGGCAGGGATGGATGGGATATTGGGAAGGAATCGTTCCCTGTGAGGGTGGGCAGGCCCTGGCACAGGTGCCCAGAGAAGCTGTGGCTGCCCCTGGATCCCTGGCAGTGTCCCAGGCCAGGCTGGACAGGGCTTGGAGCAGCCTGGGACAGTGGGAGGTGTCCCTGCCCATGGCAGGTGTGGAATGAGATGATCTGTAAGGTCTTTCCCATGCCAAATCATTCTGGGATGATTCTGTGATACCTCCAGAGCTTCAGCTTGGCTGGAGCACTGTTCAATCCTGAAAGGAGCCAGAATGAGCTGCAGTTTTTGCACTCAGGGCGCTCAGGCATCATCTGAGCTGATCCCTCTGGTTTTCTGGGTTCTTGTGCCCATTTCCTGGGCACACTGACACTCACAAAACACCCCAGACCTTGGGCTGCCATTGATGGGAGCAGCTTTCCTCCTTGGCCCAGCAAAAACCCCACAGGAGATGGGCAGAGGGTGGAGAGGGCAGCAGAGGCTGTGGTGAGTCCAAGACTCCCTTTGGGACACAGTCTGGATCTCAGGGCACCACTGGGCAATCTCAGGATCTTTAACAAGGAGGAAGAATTTTCTCCTCTGCTTTACTTTCCTTCCAGCCAGAGAAGGTTCAGCATTAACTGCGTGCAGAGGGAAAGGGGAAGGTCCCAGGATGCTGCAGTGGGGTTGGAGTCAGTGGGACATCTCTGCACACAGGTGAGAGGAGTGAGCCTCCCGTCCTCCTGTGCCCAAGGAAAACTCAGCTCGAGGAAAACCCAGCTCAAGATCTCCCTGGGATGTTTTAATTCCTCTTAGCCTTTACCTTGTCTGGTGCATCTTTATTTTCCTGCTCATCATTCCAAGATTTGTTCAATGTTTTGATTCCTCACAGCCTTTACCTTGTCTGGTGTATCCTTATTTTCCTGCTCCTATTTCCAAGGTTTTCTCTGGATCAGGACCAAAACAGCTCCTGGGAGAGCCACTCACTCCTCTTGGCATCAGCGCAGGTATCTTGGATACAAACCCCATGAAAACTGGCTAAACAAGGAGGTTAAATAAATATGTGCAGACTTATTTATGTATCTTCCACTGCTTGCTCTGGGGAACAAGCAGAAAGAAATTAAGGAATTAGGAGTGACTTATCCACCAGGAAGACTCTTTAGTCTTTTATCTGTATTCCTCATAGGTGCTGTTTTCATATTAATATGAAGACTGTATGTACATAGGAACTTAAAGCACATAGGAGATGGAAAGGGCATTGGATAAATTGGAGATAATTTAGCTTTCCTATGTACACAAATATAGATACACACATCATTACCGTTTTATTTATGCGGGTGTGTTTACACATACAGATCTTATATTTACATATTTATAGAAATGCTGGATGTATTGGGTCCTGTCAGAGGCAGCTTTCAGATAAAAGAAACCCAGTGAGCTAAATGGATGTAAAAAAGGAGCAAACAAATAGAAAATAATGATAAATCAATAGCCTCACCTTTTTCCTCTGTTACTAAAAGTAAATTACATTGCTGAACAAATACACTTTTTACCCCACAGGCTACAGTGGAAGGTGGTCACAAACAGCCTTCCCTCTTCATCAGCTTGATGGGTTCCTATTTTTCAAACAAAAAAACCCCAAAAAATCCCCCAAAACCAAAAAAAACCCCACCCCCAAAAACCCCAAACAAACAAAAAAAATCACAACTTTCCTTGGAAACCAAGCCACAAGTATCACTTTGCCCCAAAATCCACTTTTCCACCTCATTATCCCCCTTGGAGCTGTGGTTTGAGGCCGTGGAGGCAGAGGGACAGCCCAGGGCCTGCCCTGCTGTGGGGCATGGTGGGGCTGTGATGGGAATTGAAGGTGGGATACGGTGGGATTGTGACTGGAGTCAGAGCAGCTTTCACCAAGTGCTGCTTCCCAGTGGAACCAGATGGTTTTGCCCAGGAAACTACACCCGGACCAGACATCACACACTGCTCTTCCTCTCAGTGTGCTCATGGAAGAGGCTGGAGAATTGGAAAGAGGAATTTTTAGCGCTGAAGTGGAATTTCACACCTTTTCTAAGATGATATTTTGGTTCTTGCTTCTTCCCTGCCACCCCCCCCCCCCCCCCCCCCCTTTTTCCTGCTAATGGTTCTTGGTGTTTCTAGACTGAATCAAACATGAGCTTTGAACCCTGGATGGTGTGCTGAAGGGCAGGGTCTGGCCTGGACCTCCACCCCAAAGATCTTGCAAAATAAACCTGAAATCACTTAGACTGTGCAGGTGAAACTCTCCCAAGTGTTGTTCAGACAGTGTTTTTTTGGAGTGGCTTCTCTTCTCCAGACAAGACAATGCGAGATGATGTTTGGAGACAAAAATATCATGAGAAGAGCAAAACCCAGCCCTCGTCGGGGCTGCTCATGCCCTCTCTGCAGCAGATGGTGCCTCTCGGCTCCCTTTGAATTGCTCTCAGTGCATTACTTGGTTTTCAATTTCATTCCCTTTCCTAGGAGCAAGCTCAGCTTTATGTTTCCCTTTTAAGCTGATTGAAATAAAGTATTTGAACAAATGTCATGGGCACTTAGAAATCTCTCCTCTGTTTACTCTCCTTTGCTTTCATTCTGTCCACCCTCTGCAGCACTGGCTCTTAAAGCCTTGAGTGCTGTCTATCGAAATTAATGTATCTTGCAGGCAGGATACCGGACAAATTCATTAATTTTTTTGTATATTGGAAATATGCCTTTATGAAGTCTCTGCTCATGTTTTTCTGGTGGTTGAATAGCTGAGCTTTATGAGCCATCAGCAAAGAGATGGTGGCTCCTCGAGAGCCATTAGGTCCATACCTCCGGGAGCGTGGTCTCCATCCAACAAACACTTAGAGTCAGTATGGAAAACAAGCCCCAAAAAGGAAGTTTTGTGTTCTTCCCAACTCCCTTCAAACCTCCATCATTGCCTGCATAACTCCTGGGGAGCCAGGAGGGCAAATCCAGGGGTGATTTCCACCTCAGGGAGGTGCTCTTGCTGTTCCAGCTCCCCTGGTGCCTGCACGGTCTCTGGGCAGCCCATCCCGGGGGCTGATGCACCTTCTTTCAGGCCATGCTGTCACCATGGCCACCCAAATCATCCTTTGCCCTGCCTTTGCTCCCTTCACCCTCGGGGGCTGCCTGATCAGGGGCACAGAGCGCTGGCTTTGCTCTGTGGCCGTGAGGCTGCACCCACTGGACAGTGGCATTGTGTTTCTCCAAGCAGAAAAGTCCACAGGCCCTTGGTTGGAAGCTTTGGTGGAAATCCTGGATTCCCCAGGGTAATGGGAGCAGTTCCAGGCATTACCCTGTTCCAAGAGGACTGTGAGGGCTCTGAGGACACTCATAAGCCCTGTCCAATCTGGCCTTGGACACTTCCAGGGATCCAGGGACAGCCACAGCTTCTCTGGGCACCTGTGCCAGGGCCTCAGCACCCTCTGAGCAAAGAATTTCTTCCTAACATCCAGTCTAAACCTGCTCTCTGTCCATTTGAAGCCATTCCCCCCTGTCCTGCCACTCCAGGCCCTTGTAAACAATCTCTCTCCATCTTTCTTGTGCGCTCCCTTCAGGCACTGCCACAATGAGGTTGCTCCAAAACCTTCTTTTTTCCAGGCTGAGCAACCCCAATTCTCTCAGCCCTTCTGCATAGCAATCCCTCTAATCAACTTTGGGCCCCCTTAGCCTTGCTCCAACATTTCCATGTCCATGCTCTGGGGGCCCCAGGCTGGAGGCAGCCCTGCAGGTGGGGTCTCACCAGAGTGAATCCCACCCCTGGAGGTGATTAGAGGTTAGGATCACCACATCCTCTGGGTGTGATATCCTCCAGCCCTTCCATAGCTGGCAGCTCTGTTCCTCACTCTGCAAACCCCTCTGGCTTCCCCAGGGAGTCGCCCACTCTGTATTTCCAGGGCTCTGAGCACAGATGTGTTTATTTAACTGATTTTCATAGGTTCCTTCCAGTGATGCAGAGAGAGGGAGAGAGAGCTGTGTACATCAAATGAAGGCAGTGTAAAAAAATCAATTTAACTCCCATCTGAGCTGCACGGAGAAGGGAATAAATTGGAAATTATTTTTAAAATGACAATTTGGATTGTTCCCATTGCCAGCTGGACTGGTTCTTTCTGCTGCATGAACTGCAGCCCTGGAGAGGAGTACTGGAGGCTCAAGCAGCCTCAGAGAGCACCAAGACCAGCAAAAATAGTTGGAAAGTGTACCCAGGAATGGTGGTTTCAGGCAGGAATGAGGATCACTGTCTGTCCAAGGCCTTGCCTTGCAGGGGTGGATGTAGTTCCACATCAATCCTTACCTTTGCTTGGGATGTGCCCATGGAGGGGAGGTTGTGTTCAGCTGATGCCACTTTCCAGTCCTTGGTCTGCTTTAATATGAACTTTCTTGGTTTCAAAAGCTCTTGAATGTGCTTTTTTCCCCCCTCCCCCTGCTGCTTAAAAGTTCAATGAAAACACCATTCTTTCATTTGAAAGAAATGGCTCATTTCAACAGAAGGTTTTGAATTCTTTTCTTTGCAATTTCTCGCAAAATGTCACGTGTGGTTATTTGTAAGGGAAACAGGCTGGTGGCTAAAATAGATGCAGAGATCAGACTGGTAGGAGCTGGATGTGGCACCTGGCCAGATTTGTGCTCTTGGACTACCAGGGGTGGCAAGGAAGCCACTGTCCCTGTCCCTGTCACTGTGGCGTCCCAAGGAGGAGCTGCTCACCAGGAGCACATGGCAAGGAAGGAATGGGTGAAAGGTTCTTCTTATGGAAATTTGGGACTGAACAGAAGAATGTGGGGGCTGTCGAGGACTTGTGGGGTGCTTAGAGGAAGGGCCAAAGGAGGTGAAAAGGTCAGGATAGAACATGGGGAAAGGAGGACCCCACCAACTGGTGTTGAGCGAGGTGATCTCAGCATCCTGTCCTGTGGAGTGGGACAGAGGTCCAACAGGACAGTGGCACAGGGAGAGCAGATTTTAGCTATAGATGTGCACCCTGGAGCCCATCCTGCCTACTCCAGCCACACTGCATCCCACAATCATGGAGTCACCGAGGTGGGAAAAGCCTTCCAAGGTCATCCAGCCCAACCATTAACCCAGCAAAACTGTGTTCACCAGTAACCCGTGTCCCCAAGGGCCACATCCGCACATCTTCTCAACACCTCCAGGGATGGTGACTTCACCTCTGTCCTGGGCCTGTTCCAGTGCCTGACCACCCTTTCAGTGAAGAAATTTTCCCTAATATCCAATTTAAACTTCCCCTGGAACAGCTTGAGGCTGTTCCCTCTCCTCCTGTCCCTGTTCCCTGGGAGCAGAGCCTGACCCCTCCAGCTGTCCCCTCCTGTCAGGAGTTGTGCAGGGCCACAGGGTCCCCCCTGAGCCTCCTTTTCTCCAGGCTGAGCCCTTTCCCAGCTCCCTCAGCCTCTCCTGGTGCTCCAGCCCTTCCCCAGCTCCGTTCCCTTCCCTGGATATGCTCCAGCCCCTCAATGTCTTTCTTGTAGCCAAGGGAAGCCCAGCTGTAGCCAGGTCAGCCCCACTCCGTGGGCACATCCCTGGGCCCAGTTTCCCCCTGCTCAGTGACCTGGGCAGCCCTCCAGGCCCTGGAACCAGCAGCTTGAGCAGCTTGGTAACCTGGAATTGATTCAGAAATCCTCATTTGTGACACCCCTTGTGTGAATGACTGGAGAAACCTGAATTTACAGTCACACACCTTGAGTTCTGGGCGCTTGGTTTTGCCTTCTGAGCATGCAGCTTTTCCATTTTCAGCCTTCTCTTTAAAACCAAAGTCTTTGGTTGCCTCACACAAGTAAGTGGCCACTGGCCAGAGGAGGGACTCTGCAGCTGCATGGAAAAAGAAAGTGCCGAGCAGTAAGGCAGAGGGACCAGCAACCAGCTCAGGGATGGGCTCAGCCTTTCCAGCAGGAGTGGGGCAGGTCCAGCTCAGCCCTTCTTCCTTGCAGGGCTCAGCTCTGCAGCCTCTGGGCACCTTTTTCCCCCGTAGGTGCTGATTTTGGGGTACCAACTGCTGACTGGCTTCCCCAGCTGTGACATGATCCTGTCCCCATGCCAGGGAGGCTGCAGTGAGACAGGGGTGACAGGTGGATTTCCCTGAGGTGATGCCAGAGTCTGGACTTCCCTCCAGACCTGGGATGCCTTTGGTGCCAAAACGTCTCAGCCCCAAGCTGAGGGTTAACTCTGGTGGTTGGGAGGGGGGAAGGGTTAAGCCTTCAAAACCAGAACATTTTATTTTTGCAAGCAAAAATTCACACTCTCCACCCAAACCAACATTGAAGACCAGGGTATATTTGAGCCTGTCAGCTCTGCTTTGCTCTGTTGTTAAAAAACCCCGCTGCTCCCCGCCTGAAAAAATGTCAGAGGGAAATTGAAAAATAACATTTTCCCTTTTCCTGCTGCCACACCTGCTTTCCTTCGACAGCAACTGGCATTGCTCCAGCATCTTGGCAATCTCTGAGCTGGAGCTGGGGACAAGTGTTTGGGGGGCTCCTGTGTGCTGCATCTGCCCAGGGACCCCAGCTCCACGAGTTCTTCCTCTGTAAGCAGAGGGGATAAGGAAAAGGAAGGGACGAGTATGGCGCAGGTGTTATAAAGATTGAAAGGCTCAGATAAGAACCGCAAGTCCCCAAAAGCGCTGGAATCACATCCCTGTGGCACGGACAGCAGCAGCACAAAGGCTGCCTGGGTGCAGCGGCAGTTGCAGTGGCTTCGCCTACTCAGCAGCTTAAAAGCATGGAAAGAAGCTCAGAGCTGAGCCACCCGCACTTTTTATCACCTCGTTGTCAGCTGTGCCACAGGTGCTGCCAGCTCCCTGCTGCCTGCAGGGACAGCAGCCCCAGGTTTTGTCAGATGGCTGAAAAATCAGGGACGCAGAACGCCCCTGAAAGTGCCCAGGGATAGAGCTGGGGCGAGGCATGGCCAACCTGAGCACCTAAACCTTGCTGGGTTCAGCCCAGCCCACCTGGCCCTCCTATCACCTCACAGCCACAATAACAGCACAGAGTCACAGAATGGTTTGGGTGGGAACAGTACTTAAAACTCAGCTCATTCCAACCCCAGCCAAGGGTAGGGACACTTTCCACTATCCCAGGGTGCTCCAAGCCCTGTCCAGCCTGGCCTTGGACACTGCCAGGGATCCAGGGGCAGCCACAGCTTCTCTGGGCAGACAGCATCCAGGCTGGAAACCCTCCGAGCCATTTTGCTGGTCCTCGTGGCCCGTGTGTTCCCCAACAGAGTTCCCTTTCCTGTGGGGACCAGCACCAGGCCCAGCCAAAGCTCTTCCTCCCGTCCTGGGGCTGAGGAAGGGCTTTGCCAGCCCAGGGACACAAAATCACCCCGACACCAGGGAAAGCGAAGGCATCTTGGCAATTACTTCAGCACTGAGCCTGCAAGTCTGCTGGTTTTGTTCATGCTCATCTCAAAGCCTTTGACACATTCGAGCTGCATGTTTCTTTTATGAATATGCAAATCAAAGCAGTGAAATTACAGATAATGATATGTAGTCAAAACTTTTCAGAAGTTAATGCATATTCCTTATTTTGCAGATTTCTATCACATTTGTATTTGCAAAATAGATGAGATAACACCGCTCAAGAGAACAGCTTTCCTGTCACCGAGCAGTGATACACCTTTCAGATCCCACTCGGGATTGCTGCCAGCTCCCCTACCGGTGCCAGGGGCCCCCAGGAGCATCCCGGGGTGCTGAGGCAGAGCTCAGCTGCCCCCTGGTTTCAAGGGCTGTGTATTGGCCCCAGGCACCATCCCATGGCTCTAGTCTGGTGCTGTGATCCTGCTGTGGAATTGGGACCAAACCCCATGCAGAAAACCATACTGATTTCAGCTTTCCCAGGCAGGGGGGCACAGGGGGTGCCTGCATGGAGTGCCTGGCACTTTGGAGTGGCCTGTGCAGCCCAGAAGAGTTTCCTTGAAAAAAAAATTACTCTTTTGCTCATTTGTTTCTGCCTTGCTACAAGCCCAACTTTAGACATGACAATAACATAATGCCAGTGCCATAAAATACTTTGAAAAGGGGAGTGTCTTTCCACAAAGCAATTCGGTACTTTTCCAAAGTGAAGTTTTCAAAATAACGCTGGCCTGGAGCGGTTTCTTGTTAGGGGGAAATGTTGTACACAAAATATACAACCCCAAATATTTGGTTTTATTCTTGCTGTGGTTTAACCCCAGCTGGTAACTCAGCACCACACAGCTGCTCCGTGGGTTGGGGAGGGGAACCAGAAAAATAAAACACCCAGGGGTTGAGAGAAAAAGAGTTTAATAATTAAGTAAATATAATAAAATAATAAGATAACAAAAAACCCTCCAGCAATTAAAAAACAAATAACAAAAAGAGAGACAAGAATAAACCCCATGAATGACAAGTGATGCCAAATAGAGTCACTCACCCCCCACTGACCGATGCCCAGCCCATTCCCCAGCAGTGATAGCCCTTCTTGGCCAGTCCCTCCCCAGTTTCTAAACTGGACATGATGGTCTATGGCATGGAATATCCCTCTGGCCCCTTGGGATCGGCTGTCCTGGCCATGCTCCCTCCTGGTTTCTCCTGCTGGCTGACAGAGCATGAGGCACTGCAAAGTCCTTGGTTTAGGGTAAGCACTGCTTAGCAACAGCTCAAACATCGGTGTGTTATCACATTTTTCTCACACTGAGCCCCAAACACAGCGCTGACCAGCTACTGAGAAGGAATTAACTCTGTCCCAGATGAAAGCAGGACAGTTCTGCTTTAGGGGGAATGTCAGAACTCCACCATGTGTGGGAAACACAGGGTTTGACCAGAACGCTCCTGGTTCAGCCCCATTTGCTGCTGCTCCTGTGATGTTCCCAGTTACCAGGTGAGATGCACTCACCTCTGTCTGCTCCTCACTCTCTTGGCTCCCACCGCAGTGCCCAGTGTGGGGCAGGCACAGTTCCCTGGGAGCTCTGTGGGCTGCACGAGCCAGCTCCATCCCTCTGGCTGGCAAATATTCCATGGCAAATACCTGCAGCACCTGGGCTCCTGCCAGCCTCTCGCCCAGGCTCTCTGCACACTGCTGGGCCTCCCAAAACCCTTGGGCTGTGGGCTGCCTGCACCTCAGCCTGCTCCCAGCTATTTAAATAGAGAACCATCCTCAATTTCTGCTGCATTCCCGGTTCATCCCCACCAGCAGGGCTGCCATGAGGACACCCATCACCCGTGGAGAGCTGAGGGGCATCCCTGCCCCTCCCGTGTCAGCTCTGGTGGGAACCTGACCCTTTCCTGCCCTGTTGTGCCCCGAATTAATGTCACCACCTTTAATGGAGTGTGTGGGTGAGCAGCTCTGAGCAGGCGACGCTGGCGGAGCAGCCCGGCCCTGGAGCCTCCCTCCCTTTCCCCTCCTCCCTCTCTTTCTTCTTGCAAACACCTACATCCTTCCTGTATTGTTTCAAACCGCAAGATCATCAAGTGAGCAGCGAGGCTGGCAGTGCAAAGGTCTGCGGGGGGAGGTGGACCCTGCACTCCGCCTCCCCTGCAAATATCACCGGAAACCTCTGTCCTGCCGCTTGCATAACCGGGGCTGGGCTGCTCACCCCACAGGGCAGCGCTGGCCTCAGCCCCTGGCCCCGTCCAGCCTTTCTTGGTCACCGTGTCCCTCGCTGTGGGACCTGTGGTGTGCGGCTCCTCTGCTTCTGGGAGCTCCCCGTGGGGTTCTCACAGCACTTATTTTAGCAAAGGGATTTTTGGTTTTGAGTTTCTGAAAGTCTCTTCTCTCCTCCAGCTGTTGATGGGCCACCTCCGGAATGGTCTGGGTTGAAAGGAACTTAAAAGATCATCCAGTTCCACCCCCTGCCATGGGCAGGGACACCTTTCACTGTCCCAGGTTGCTCCAAGCCCTGTCCAGCCTGACCTTGGACACTGCCAGGGATGGTGCATCCACAGTTTTCATAAGTGTCCTCCTGCCAAAGCATTTTGTCTCTGTGCTCCTCTTGTCCCTCTCCACCTTGAGTGGAAGGAAGAGCACTCACAGGTGCCTTGCAAACTCCTCGGGGTTTTCAGAGACAAGGCCAAAGAGAAAGAGCACAGTGCATCTCCCAGGCTTTGTCCTGAGACTGCTGCAGCTGTGTTCTGTACAGATGTGGCTCAGCACAGCTGCTCCTGCTCTACTCTCCCAGCCCCAAAACACTCTGTGGCCTGGACTGCCACCAGACAGGGATGGCCACTCTTGTGCTGGACAGGGCTTGGAGCAACCTGGTTCCATGGAAGGTGTCCCTGCCCATGGCAGGGGTGGAGCAAGGTGATCTTTAAGGTCCCTTCCAACCCAAACCATGCTGGGACTGTGACAGGATTCTATAAATACACAGCAACCCCCGCTGTGGTGACACCAGGTGCTCTGAGTCTCTCACATGCACTGCTGGGGCTGTGAAATGCTCCCTCTGCCCAGCCATGAGCAGGGAAGAGCTGTGGGGATAGAACACCTGGTGACCATGTGGGCTGTGCCCCAAAGCTCCTGGGGGGGGGGTGACAGCCCTGGCCCCTGTGTCCCTCTGCTGAGCCTGCTGTGCATTCAAAGCCGTGCTGGCAGTAGATGAAACTCACTGCTGCTTCAAACCCCAGAGCAGATTTCATGCCTAAAACATCATAATTAGGAGGAATGGTGAAAAGCTGCAGGAACAGAAGGCTCCTGTGGCTCTCCAGGAACTGCCAGCTGAGCTCTGTATCACCCAGCTCCGAGGAAAACCTGCTCTCAGGTTGGTTTTTCTCAGCCAAACTCTCCCCTTGCACCTCTGCAATGGAGGCACTGGGGAAGGTCAAGCCAGTTCCCAGACAGGCAGCACTTAATGGGATTTGGTCCTTGGAGGTTATCCTAGGGCAAATACTTAGGTCTTGGTAAGACAAGGCAGGGCTCCCGAGGAGCTTGGAGTGCCACTGGAGGTCTCTGCAGCTGATACCCTGCACAGGGTCAGGGAGATGGGTGATGCTATTTTGGGAGAGCCTGGGGCACAGCTGAGTCCTGCAGTCCATTCCCCATGCAGCAGTGCCAAGCATGGATGTGGGAATGGCTCTGTCTTCGTTTGATAGACAGGTGTCTGTTTAGGAAGGTGGGAACCTTCCTTAGAACAGAGAATGTGAATCCCCTTCCCTCCGAATTATTATAACTTTAGAATCAAGGGCTCTCAGGCAAAGGTATGGGAAAAGGAATAAGAGTTTTTTTACTAGTATCTATACTGAGGTAAACAATCAGTAACAAAAAACAGTAAACAAGGTAAAGAAAAACAGTAAACAAAACCAAAAAAACTCGGTGGCAAATGTCCCTGGACTGTCAGGCACGTTCTCGGTTGGTGCAGTCACGGTCACGGCCAGCAGGGGCGCTGTTGGGCTCCTAGACCAGCAGGGCAGGTGCGATGACTCCCGGGAAGCTGCAGATGGCGCTGTGCCGCGAGGTTGGATCTGTGTCGCGCGTAATGGCCGACGGGCTGGAGCAGGGTGGAGCGCAGATGGACGGGGGGCGCAGCAGAGAGCCCAGAGCCGGGAGATGGAGCGGCCGGGTCAGCCCACCCGGGCCAGCCAGCAGAGGAGGCGGCAGGAAACTCCGCAGTTGGGGCAGGCAGGGTGCGGGGCAGCAGGCAGGGCGCGGGGTGGTGGCAGGCGGGGGTCCCGTTCCGCTGCAGTGCAGCTGGGAGATGCACCCTCCCGGAGGGGAAGAGATGATTGGAGTCCCGTGCCCCGAGAACTCACCCACCAGGTAGAGAAAAACTAGTGCAAAGCCGGGCTTTTCTTTTCCTGCAGTCGCAGCCAAAAAAACGGAGAGCCGTTCCTTCCACT
This sequence comes from Acanthornis magna, assembly GCA_036785705.1. Lineage (NCBI taxonomy): Eukaryota > Metazoa > Chordata > Aves > Passeriformes > Acanthizidae > Acanthornis > Acanthornis magna. The sequence continues at coordinate 1,753,110 of JAWUZG010000015.1, forward strand.
GCTGTCTCCTCCGAGACTTGTGAGCGAGTCCCTGTGTCGTTATCAAGTCTTGCTATCTCTTGTTCCCGTGCCCGCCCAGCCAAAAAGTCTTTGTCTCTTTTGTGAGAGTAAAATGTCCTCTAAGTACCGATCGTTACTTGCCTAGCAACAGAATGGGAAAAATTCCACTTCCCCCCCCCAACCTCCAACATTATCCACCCCGAATTTTTTCCATTCCAACATATTACATTGAACTTAAGCCTTTAAACTATATACATACAAGCATTACTCTGAATATACACATACAGATATGCATACAGGCACCGTGTTATGGGCAGTTCAACCCCAACTGAGGTCTCCCTGAGGTATGCATCGTGTCTCTCCATCCTCTTGCATCACCCACCAGGTACACCCTGGTCCTTGAGCAAAGACAACCCCACGGGTGGGTCTATCTTTGCTCAAGGCAGAATTAATCCAAACAGTTTTCCCCAGCATGCCTCTCATTTGCACTACTGGAACCTTATCCCCGTCTGCTGTTTGCAAGGGTTCAGATTGGGCAGGGCCAGCCCTGTTGGTGGAGCCTCGGGTGTTAACTAGCCAGGTGGCCTTGGCTAAATGCTGTTCCCAATTTTTGAAAGTCCCCCCACCTAAAGCCTTCAAGGTGGTTTTTAGCAGGCCGTTGCATCGCTCTACTTTACCAGCAGCAGGTGCATGATAAGGAATGTGGTACACCCACTCAATGCCATGTTCCTTAGCCCAGGTGTTTATGAGGCTATTTTTGAAGTGAGTCCCGTTGTCCGACTCAATTCTCTCAGGGGTACCATGCCTCCAAAGGACTTGCCTTTCAAGGCCCAGGATGGTGTTGCGGGCAGTGGCATGAGGTACAGAGTAGGTCTCCAGCCACCCAGTGGTGGCCTCTACCATTGTGAGCACGTAGCGCTTGCCGTGGCGGGTTTGAGGCAGTGTGATGTAATCGATCTGCCAGGCCTCCCCATACTTGTATTTGGTCCACCTTCCCCCATACCACAGGGGTTTCACCCGCTTGGCTTGCTTGATGGCAGCGCATGTCTCACAGTTATGGATCACCTGGGAGATACAGTCCATGGTTAGATCCACCCCTCGGTCTCGTGCCCACTTATAGGTGGCATCTCTGCCCTGATGGCCTGAGGCATCATGGGCCCATCGGGCTAGGAACAACTCTCCTTTGTGCTGCCAATCTAAATCTACCTGTGACACCTGTATTTTTGCAGCCTGATCTACCTGTTCATTGTTTCGGTGTTCCTCATTAGCTCGGCTCTTGGGGACATGGGCATCCACATGACGGACTTTCACAGGTAGCTTCTCTACCCGACTGGCAATGTCTCGCCATTCGTCAGCAGCCCAGATTGGTCTTCCTCTACGTTGCCAGTTGGCCTTTTTCCACCTTTCCAACCAACCCCACAGAGCATTGGCTACCATCCATGAATCAGTGTACAGGTACAGCTTTGGCCACTTCTCTCTTTCAGCAATGTCCAGGGCCAGCTGAACGGCTTTGAGTTCGGCAAGTTGGCTTGATCCACCTTCTCCTTCTGTAGCCTCTGCGACCTGCCGTGTGGGGCTCCATACAGCTGCTTTCCATTTTCGGTTTGCCCCCACAATGCGACAGGAACCATCAGTGAAGAGAGCGTAGCATGTTTCATCTTGCGGCAGTTGGTTGTATGGTGGAGCTTCCTCTGCGCGAGTCACCTGTTCCTGCTCCTCTTCATCGGTGAGACCAAAGTTTTCACCTTCGGGCCAATTTGTAATTATTTCCAAGATCCCAGGGCGATTCGGGCTTCCAATACGGGCGCGCTGCGTGATGAGGGCAATCCATTTACTCCACGTGGCATCGGTGGCGTGGTGGGTAGAGGGAACCTTTCCCTTGAACATCCACCCCAGCACCGGTAGTCGGGGTGCAAGAAGAAGTTGTGCTTCCGTGCCAATAACTTCTGAGGCGGCTTGGACGCCTTCATAGGCTGCCAGAATTTCCTTCTCTGTGGGAGTGTAGTTGGCTTCGGACCCTCTGTAGCTTCGGCTCCAGAATCCCAGTGGACGACCTCGAGTCTCACCAGGCACCTTCTGCCAAAGGCTCCAGGACAGACCGTTGCCCCCGGCTGCAGAGTAGAGCACATTCTTCACTTCTGGTCCTGTCCTGACTGGGCCAAGGGCTACCGCATGAGCGATCTCTTGCTTGATCTGGGCGAAGGCTTGTTGTTGTTCAGGGCCCCAGCGGAAATCATTCTTCTTGCGTGTCACCAGGTAGAGAGGGCTCACAATCTGGCTGTACTCAGGGATGTGCATCCTCCAGAAGCCTATGGCACCTAGGAAAGCTTGTGTCTCCTTCTTGTTGGTTGGTGGGGACATCGCTGTGATTTTATTGATGACTTCGGTGGGAATCTGACGCCGTCCATCTTGCCACTTCACTCCCAGGAACTGGATCTCTTTGGCAGGCCCCTTGACTTTGCTCCTTTTGATGGCGAGACCGGCTTCCAGAAGAATCTGGATGATTTTCTCTCCTTTCTCAAACACTTCTTCTGCTGTGTCCCCCCACACAATGATGTCATCGATGTACTGCAGATGTTCTGGAGCCTCACCCTTTTCCAGTGCAGCCTGGATCAGTCCGTGGCAGATGGTGGGACTGTGTTTCCACCCCTGGGGCAGTCGGTTCCAGGTGTACTGCACGCCCCTCCAGGTGAAAGCAAACTGAGGCCTGCACTCTGCTGCCAGAGGAATGGAGAAAAATGCATTTGCAATGTCAATAGTGGCGTACCACTTTGCTGCTTTGGACTCCAGTTCATACTGGAGCTCCAGCATGTCTGGCACGGCAGCGCTCAGCGGTGGAGTCACCTCGTTCAAGGCACGATAGTCCACAGTCAATCTCCAGTCTCCATCAGATCGGCGCACAGGCCAGATGGGGCTGTTGAAGGGTGAGTGGGCCTTGCTGACCACCCCTTGGCTCTCCAGCTCACGGATCAGCTTGTGGATGGGAATCACAGCATCTCGATTCGTTCGGTACTGCCGGCGGTGCACTGTCGAGGTGGCAATTGGTACATGTTGTTCCTCCTCCTTCAAGAGTCCAACTGCAGAAGGGTTCTCTGATAGTCCAGGCAAGGTGTTCAATTGCCTAACGCCCTCTGCCTCAACAGCAGCTATTCCAAAAGCCCACCTGAGTCCTTTCGGGTCTTTGAAATAGCCATTCCGGAGGAAGTCTATGCCCAGAATACACGGGGCCTTTGGACCAGTCACAATGGGATGTTTCTGCCACTCCTTCCCAGTCAGGCTCACCTCGGCTTCCACCAGCGTCAACTCTTGTGATCCCCCTGTCACCCCAGCAATAGAAATGGGTTCAGCCCCAACATGTCCCGATGGCATTAAGGTACACTGCGCACCTGTATCAACTAATGCTTCATATTTTTGTGGCTCTGATGTACCAGGCCATCGAATCCACACAGTCCAAAAGACACGGTTTTCCCATGCCTCTACCTGGCTAGAGGCAGGGCCCCTCTAGCCCTGGTTATCATTCCCTTCCTGAGCATGCATTCCACCGTCAAGGGAATCTGACACAACATTTTCCCTTCTGTTGTACTCAGCAGGTTGGCTACAGGAAGCTGAGGCTACCTTGGCTCTGGCAGAACCCCCTCGGCTAGCGTTGCCCTCCTTAAGCTGACGCACCCGTTCTGCCAGGACAGAGGTGGGCTTCCCATCCCACCTTTTCATGTCTTCCCCATGGTCATGCAGAAAGAACCACAACTCAGCTCGTGGGGTGTACCCTCTTTCTCTAGCTGGAGGACGTCGGGCTCCAGTGTTGGGGCCTGTGACTCTCACTGGTGCCACACTGTTTTTCCTCACCTCCTCCCTGATCTCCCTCATCTCTTCCTTCAACTCCTTAACCACAGCAGAGATCTGAGCCTGCAAGGGGCCATTGATCACACTTGCATAATGCCTGAGCTTGTCAGCTACAGAGCCCACTGTCTCACGGTTGTCATCGGCATTAAACATTGCAATGTAGGTGGCATATTGGGTTGGCCCTAGACTTGCCAGGTTCCACAACATTTGCCCTGTGCATCTGACCTTGTCAGGATCATTTTCGTGCTGTCCATCCCTCCCAAAAAGCACCTCCTGTACTGCCACTTCTCTCAGCCGTTGGATCGCTTCCTCAACGGTCTTCCAGGGCAATCTACGGTAGTTCTCCTGCATTCTGTCTTTGTGAACAAACCTCTCTCTTACACTCATTAAAAGCCTCTCCCAGAGAGAAATGGGTCCCGCCTCCCTCACGAACACCTTTTCAACACCCGCGTCCAGGGCCACGGAACCCAAATTCCTGGCCTCATTACCATCCAGCTGCACGCCTGGGCCCATGCGGTCCCAAACCCGAAGTAACCAGGTTGAGAAAGCCTCGCCCTTCCGCCGCACAATGTCATCGTGCAGATTACGGATAGTGTCGTATGGCAGGGACTCGGTGATGATTATAGGCCCAGGCTCCCCTGCGGGTTGTGAAGGCCCTGGTTCCCCATCATCATCAACTGGGCGTACCGATTTGGTCTTATACTTCCTCCGCTGTACAGGGGCAACTGCTGCTGACTGTGACTGCCCTTGAGGTTCAGCTGGAACCTGGACGGTTGTAATGTCCGTGGGTTCCGCTGCTGCACCATCTAACTCTTCCCCTGTTGGGCAAGGAGAGGGCTTCCCACCAGCTGAGGAAGTATATTCTTTCAACACCTGATGTATCTTTTCCCCTCTCACTTGGAATGCAAAGTTGAACAGGCCTATCAGCAACACCAGCCACAGTACGACATCATTGGTATTTAGAGAGTATATGAACCCTCTGAGCCCTGGTAGGGTAGGCCCAAAGAGATGGGTGAAGGGTTGAGAAAAATCTTCCCCTAGTGTCGTCTCGTCACAAAAGGTACCATTACCAAACAGACTCCAAAAACATGTACTCACGGTGTTAAAGCCCTGTAACCAAGTGACCGCCGTCCAAAGGAAATGGAAAATCCATAGATTCCTCACCTTATTGACCCATTGTGAGAACTGGATAACAGCCACTATAGCCTTAGTTATAGGACCCATGTTTAGATAGGGAGCTGCAAATGGGAAAACCGTGGCCACGAGAATGTGCCAGCCAGACCAAGGTATGCTAGACCACATGGTGTCACTTAGTGAGGTTTCTATGTTCAGCACACTAAAAATGGGTCTCCCAGAAACTGTTATTCCTTTTGCACCCCCTTTTTTTTTTTTTTCCCTCAATGCCCTCGAGCCCCACGTTGGGCGCCAAAATCTGTCTTCGTTTGATAGACAGGTGTCTGTTTAGGAAGGTGGGAACCTTCCTTAGAACAGAGAATGTGAATCCCCTTCCCTCCGAATTATTATAACTTTAGAATCAAGGGCTCTCAGGCAAAGGTATGGGAAAAGGAATAAGAGTTTTTTTACTAGTATCTATACTGAGGTAAACAATCAGTAACAAAAAACAGTAAACAAGGTAAAGAAAAACAGTAAACAAAACCAAAAAAACTCGGTGGCAAATGTCCCTGGACTGTCAGGCACGTTCTCGGTTGGTGCAGTCACGGTCACGGCCAGCAGGGGCGCTGTTGGGCTCCTAGACCAGCAGGGCAGGTGCGATGACTCCCGGGAAGCTGCAGATGGCGCTGTGCCGCGAGGTTGGATCTGTGTCGCGCGTAATGGCCGACGGGCTGGAGCAGGGTGGAGCGCAGATGGACGGGGGGCGCAGCAGAGAGCCCAGAGCCGGGAGATGGAGCGGCCGGGTCAGCCCACCCGGGCCAGCCAGCAGAGGAGGCGGCAGGAAACTCCGCAGTTGGGGCAGGCAGGGTGCGGGGCAGCAGGCAGGGCGCGGGGTGGTGGCAGGCAGGGGTCCCGTTCCGCTGCAGTGCAGCTGGGAGATGCACCCTCCCGGAGGGGAAGAGATGATTGGAGTCCCGTGCCCCGAGAACTCACCCACCAGGTAGAGAAAAACTAGTGCAAAGCCGGGCTTTTCTTTTCCTGCAGTCGCAGCCAAAAAAACGGAGAGCCGTTCCTTCCACTGCTGTCTCCTCCGAGACTTGTGAGCGAGTCCCTGTGTCGTTATCAAGTCTTGCTATCTCTTGTTCCCGTGCCCGCCCAGCCAAAAAGTCTTTGTCTCTTTTGTGAGAGTAAAATGTCCTCTAAGTACCGATCGTTACTTGCCTAGCAACAGAATGGGAAAAATTCCACTTCCCCCCCCCAACCTCCAACAGGCTCCATTCCCTGAGCATGGATGTGGGAATGACTCCATTCCCTGAACATGGATGGGGGAATGGCTCCATTCCCCGAGCATGGATGGGGGAATGGCTCCATTCCTTTCAGCATGGATGTGGGAATGGCTCCATTCCTTTCAGCATGGATGTGGGAATGGCTTCATTACCTGAGCATGGATGTGGGAATGGCTCCATTCCCCTGAACATGGATGTGGGAATGCCTCCATTCCCTGAGCATGGATGTGGGAATGGCTCCATTCCTCTCAGCCTGGATTATGGGGCTGCTGTCCATGAAATGTCTTTAAGCCCTTTTTAACCCTCAAATGGCACCATCATCACAGCAGCCCCTCCTGGGGACACAGAACTGGGGGGAGCTGCCAGCCCAGCTGCCAGTTTGCCAAGACAAGACAAACGCCTTCTATTCCCCAGACAAGCTGGTTTTCCTAAAATGTTGTGCAGAAGTGCCAAGGGGAGCTGCAGAGCTCAGTTGTGGCCATCCAGGCCAAACAGTATCTGATGCCGTGCCCTGCCCTGCGTGCTGGGATGAGCTGATGCTGAGCAGTGCTCAGCTCCAGGACCCAGAACTGCCATGAAACCCAGCCCAGACACCCTCTAACACCCGTGCACTTTGGTGGGCTGGCTGTGGGTTGATCACGAGTTGACCCACTCCATGACCAGGTGAATAAACCTGCCTGCTGGTTTAAAAAACAGAGCTAAAAAACATCATGCTACAACACAAAGCTGGCTTGATTTAAGCCCTCCAAAAGGAGCAGCTGTTCCTTGTAGGGCACTTTGATAAAACCCTCACCTGCTTTTATCGACTGTCCTACAAAGACAGGCTCAGAGGGATGGTGGTACTCAGCATGGAGTGGAGAAGACTCTGGGGAAACCTTCTCGCAACCTTGAAGAGGGCTTATGGACAGGAGGGAGAGCAGCTTTACTCCAGCAGACAGGGACAGGACGAGGGAGAGGAGTTTTAAACTAAAGGAGGGAGATTTAGGTGTTAGGAGGAAGTTCTTTCCTCAGAGGGTGTTCCCTGGCACAGGATGGGTGTCCCAGCCCTGACAGTGTCCAAGGCCAGGCTGGACAGGGCTCGGCGCAGCCTGAGATAGTGGGAGGTGTTCGTGCCCATGGCAGGGCTGGAATGGGATGAGATCTAAGGTTTCCTCCAACCCAAACCATTGTCTGTGCCAAACCCTTCAGGAACACATCTTTCAGCTCTGCCATCCAGCAGAATCTGGCTATTTCCACCTCCAAAAGGAAATACTGCACACAGTTCACTCTAAAGCAGCAAAGTGTCCCCGAGGAGAACATCCAAGCATGGAAGAAATGACCCATTTTGTGCTCACTCCACCCTCGAAGAGCTGGACTGATTATTTGCATGGCTGCCCTACCTGGAGCATCCTGCAGAGCCCAGATCTCCAGGGTGCTGATGTCTTTGCAAATCCAGATCAACACCCCCCTCAAAGGGTTCTGGTTGCTCCCCAGGGAGGCTCAATATTCCCCTGCCTTCCTGCCAGGGGTTTGTGTGTCAGAGGAGCTGAAAAGAAGGATGCAGTGGAGGTGCGTTATTATCTTTTCATGGGAAATTCGTAGATGAAAGAAAAAAATTTAAAGTTTATGTCTCATTCTGTATTCCTTTCATTTTGGGTTTTGAAAAAGAAGAAATTATTCATGTCTCCAGTTCCTGCCTTCGCTCTCTCTCGTTTCTCTCTTTCTCTTCCTCTGTGCCAAAAATGAGAATACAAAGGGATGGATGGCAAATGTTTATAGGGAAGAGGAGACGTACTCTCTTCAGGTTTTTGAGTCTTTTCAACTCTATAGCTCTAAATAATGCCTGAAACTGTGTAAAAATGGCAACTTGAAAGGGAAAAAGTGAAGTGTTGAGACATTTCAGTGCAGAGGAAAGAAAAGAAATCAATTCTTGGGCATTTCTTGATTTAATGCATTCAGTGTTATGAAGGGGTCAAAGGAAGAAAAAAAAACAACATAAAACCATAAAACTTTTGATTGAGAGTTTGAATTTCTGGGAGGGGTGGTCAAGAAATCAAATTATTCTAATCTGTAAAATGGGATTTGTTTCACCACGTGACTTTAGATTGCTTTCCAATTATTCAAAATAAAGTATTTAGCTATTTTTTTCCTCTTGATATTTGGAGCCCAGACCTGATGTAGATTTTGTGAATGATTCCAGTGCAATTACTGAGTACTGAGAAAGGCCCTGAGTGCCTGTGGTGTTTTGACAGAAACAACTTCCAAAAATTTAGGGGTTTTTTGTGGCTGGGTTTTTCTCCCCCCTGATTTCCAGGGAAGGGCCAATCCCTGTGGGCACTGCTGCAGCCCCAGGAGGGAAGCTGGGACTTGCCCACCTGGGAGACAGCAGCAAGGGGGACAATTTATGGGCTGAAAATCACTGTGCCCACTGTCAGGGCAATTAGAGTGACTTGCTTAATTAATCAATTTTTTTGCAGGCTGGCTCTCCCTAGAGAGAGCAAAGCCGTGGTCCTTCACAAGTCTCAGTGAGAGAGATGATGCGAGGAACTCCCAGGAAATGCAATTTGAGGGTGGAAAAGGCCTTCAGATCCCTCCTGTCCCACCTTGTCCCTTGGATAATTTTAGGATCTGAAGAAACCTCCCCATGGGCCAATTCCAGAGCATTGATAGGAAAACTGGGGGAGTGCCCGTGGCCTTTTTCCCTCTGTATCTCACATTCACTGAGGTGAGTGGCAGACAGGATGAGCTTCCTAAAGGGTAGGACTACTCAAAAGACCAGCCACAATTAAAGCACTCAAATAAAGCTCTAATTATAAAAACTCCCCTGCGTAACTACAGAAATATTTTGTGTAAATTCCTGGAGAAAAAATTTAGTATAAACTGTGCTGCAAGCCAATAAATCTCCTTGCAGTGTAGTGCTTCTGGAGATGGTATCTCCTGTTCTGACAGTCTGTGCACTCCAGAAAGAGAAAAAAAAAGTTCAATATGTTCTGAAATGCCTTTATCCTGTTTCTCTGCTAACTTCCCCCAAGCCGGTCTGTCTCCTGGAGAAATCCCAAATCCCTGGGACTTCTTCCAGGCCTCCTTTTGATGGTGGGAGTTACAAGCTCCTATTCAGGAAGCAGAAATGATTATATGCTCAGTGTGCCTGGGGGGATGGAGAGAGGCAGTGGGACTTTTGACATCCCAAATTCCTTCTGCACAGAGCCCCGAGGGTGTTGGATGAAGCTGGGTGCCCTGAGGTGGGTCTGAAAGCCCATGTGGGTCCCTCAAATCTCCCTTCATTGCTCTCTCTTGCTCCCATCACATGTAGGGTGCATCCACTGGTCCTGCTGGGGCTGAAGGGCAGGTTGGGATCAAGGATGGAGGGAGCCACATGCCCCAGATGTGAGCTCTGACCAGCCTGTGGGTGCTCAGGAGGGAATCCAGAGGGGAATTGCTGGTTTTACCCTGGAATTTCTCAGAAACCAACAGGTTGGATGGATTTTCTGCTTGTTTGTCGCTAATAAGTGTCATTTTTAACTTCCCACCGGGTCAGGAGCCCCAGGATGGGCCAAGGGGCTGAAAGAACCTGGTGTGGAACAGCTGCTTGGCTGAAGGGTGTCCCACAGGCAGTGTAGGCAAGGGTGCTCAGCCATGGCACAGGGGGGTGTAGGGGGAGGATGAGGACACATCAAGCTCCACAAGACCCTCTAGGACAGATGGATCCACGTTTTCCATCTGCCTTCCCTTCACAAGCAGCAGCTCCGTGGGAGATGGACGGCCCAGGGCACGCACGGCTCTCTCGGCTTTGCACAAGACACTGACCTTTGGTCTGTATCCCATCTAAAATAAGTGTCATTTTATAGTCACAGCTACCTCCCGTGACCAGAAATTCATCTGGGAAGCAATGAAATGTGCATTAATTACATATTGAAGAGCAGTAAAAGTGTTACTCTCTCCCACAGACTCGCAGAGCAAGAGGCTTCATTCATCATAAAATTTTAATGGGATCACAGGCTGAGGAATTGCATTTTGCCCCTGTGACTGAGTGCTGGCAGTGACTGCAGGCAGCTGCAGGTGCCCCATCTGGCTGAGCTTAAAGGCCAAGAGGAGCGACAGCACTGCAGCCTCTCCTGGTCCTTTCTCCTGTCTCTGGGTGAGGCTTCCTGTGCGTTCCCAGATTTTGGGATGGGAGCAAACACACAGGGAGAAGAGCAAAGCAGGTGTTGGCAGGAGCCATGGAGGTGCAGAGGGGGAGAGGCTGAGCACTGCTGAAGGCCCCAAGCTGCACAAACATCTGAAATGAACTCACCACTATCATCTGCAGGAACACCACCTAAGTCCTGCTTTATTTGACCTCTGTCCCCACGATAATAATGGCAGAGCAACAGAAAGCTCTCTAATGTGCTTGTGGTGTAATAAAGTAACCCCACCAGGAATAAAATATCCAGCAATTACTGTGCCAGGTATTATGCTGATTTATCAAATTGCAGTTGAAAGTCAAGAAGAGTTGAGGGTACAATGATAAAACATCTGAGCTCAACTCTGACTCTAAATTACCCTTCTGGTCAGCACGGTATTTTATCCAGAGGAAATGTTATTCCTCTCATCTTCTTCAAAAATCATTGTTCAAACCAATAATTTTCCACTCCTTGTGTGCTGGAGGACACACTTTGCCTGCACTGTGATGAGCTGCCAAGGGGATGCTGAGTTTTTGGGACTCAGGCTGACAGACAAGGCTCTTCTTTGGGCTCCTCAGTCTGCAGAAAGAGGGCAAAGGTGCCTCATGTCGTGTTTGTGGGGTGGGCAGAGCCTCTGCACCCTCTGGGGACAGCAGGGGACAGAGGGCAGGTGAAGCTCAGCTGGTCCTGCTGAGGACAGTCACATCCCAACCCTTGGGCCGTGCAGCAAGGAGCTCACCTGGAGCACTGGGTACAGCTCTGGTGCCTGCAATGGAAGGAGGACATGGAACTCTTGGAGCAAGTTCAGAGGAGGACTGGAGCACCTTCCCTGTGGAGACAGGCTGGGAAAGTTGAGTCTGTTGAGGCTGGAAAGGAGAAGGTTGTGTGGAGACCTCAGAGCACCTTTCCAGGGTGGGAAGGGGCTACAGGGAAGTGGGAGAGTGACTCCTCCTCAGGAACTGTAGTGGTAGGATGAGGGGGAATGGGATCAAACTTAAAGAGGTGAATTTAGATTATATGTAAGGAAGGAATTTTTCCCAGTGAGGGTGCTGAGGCCCTGGCACAGGTGCCCAGAGAAGCTTGGTTGCCCCTGGATCCCTGGCAGTGTCCAAGGCCAGGCTGGACAGGGCTTGGAGCAACCTGGGACAGTGGGAGGTGTCCCTGCCCATGGCAGGGGTGAAAGGAGATGAGCCTTAAGGTCCCTTCCCACTCAAACCATTCTGTGATCCCACACCTGCACCGATGGCTGGGCCATGCCACAGGTGGAAGTGTGGATGCTCTGGTGGCCTCCACCTTGGTGAAGCACAGGCATGTCTGGGAAGAGGAGCTGGAGGTGTTGTGCAGCCATTCCTGACTCTGATATCCAATCCCAGCCTGGCTGCTGGCACTGCCCAGCCTGAGGGTCCTGGTACTGTGTGTGGGGACCGTCCCAGAGCCAGGTCCCAGGGTCACAACTCATTTCCTTCACCATGGACTCGCTCTCCATCTGAACTCCAAGACCTTTGGGAACAGGGACACTTGCAAGGTTCAGGTCTGCCCTTGGTGGGGACCAGGACCTCCCCAAGGCTGGCACAGGCTTCAGCTCCCAGCACGTGCTGCGTTGTCAGGGACCTGGGATTTGTCAAACGAAGTCCTTTCCTTTGATCCTCCTTGCGTAAAACTCTCACTATTGCTTGTCAGGGCTGTTTTCCCTTCCATTCCATCATCTTAATAATGGTAACACAGATGTAACAGAGACAAAGCGTTCTCCCAGCGCTGCCGGGGCATTCCTGGCCCTGTGCCACGGGCACAGCTCAGGGTGCTGCCACAGGAGAATCCCCAGGTCGGGAGCAGACCCTTTCCACACACTCTGGCCATGCAGGAGGCTCTGTCCTGGTGGATATTCCCATTTCTGTAGGAGCCAGGCATGGCTGTCCAGGGGCACCCACCTCACCCACCCGGGCTGTGCTCGAAGGGTTAAAACCATCCTGCTGATGACGTTTGTTAAACCCCCCCATTACATCCTGCAGCACTCCTAGTTACATCTTCATAAAGCAAAGTCAATTAGCCAGGGCTCTCCCTGCTCCTGCCTCTTCCCATCCTGCTCCATCATTAGCCCCAAGTCTGCCTTGGTCCTGTTTAGAAATCTTTCTCTTCTTTCTCAGGGAGAATAGAGATAAGCTGCATTTTTGTACTTTCTTAATCTCTGTGTTTGGTACTAGGTGTTGTATAGCTGTGACCAATGGTTTTAGGAGGTGGATTCTCTGCTGACCAATAGTTGCCAGATTATTAATGGATATATAAAGAAGTTTCTGTAAATAAAGTTTCTCTTTTCGCCATCTTGGGTCCATCTGCCTGCTTCCTCTGCGAGCTTCTGCGAATCTCAGGAAATCTAAACCAACAGTCCTGCGCCCCTGCCCTGTCAGCCCCCACCCCAAAGCTGTTCCAGGGCCTTCTGAGGATCCACCTGGAGCTCTTTGACTGAAACTGTGAGCTCCACAGCTCATCCTGCTCCAGAACATTGCCTCTGTCTCCCTTTGCCACTGCTGGGGCAGGTGGAGAGGAGGTGGAGGGGGAGCCAATATCCTTCTTCAAATATGGAAAAAATTACCGCAACAAGGAAAGCAATAAATTCTTCCCTGTGTTCAAAAGCAAGGGATTTGCTTTGTAGGGAGAGAGATTTAGGTTATCTGCCTGGAATTTAAAGGTTTTTAAAGGGAGGTTAGGCACACAGGCAGGGTTTAGGAAGAGCTGACCTTGCCCTGAGGCTTCTTGAGATCGGCAACCGCATTTTCCACTAGTGTTAATAACAGACCAAGGGTTCAGAGCAGGGGGAGGCTGCCCCAGCCATGCCATCCTTGCCTGACCCTCGGGGCTGGGGCTGAAGCCCTGTGTTGAACTGGATGCATCCTTTCAGCACTTAAAGAGGCTGATAAAGATGGAGAACAGTGAATTGCAAAGGCAGATAGTGACAGCGCAAGGGGGAATGGATTTAAACTGGAAGAGAAGAAATTTAGGTTAGATATTGGGAAGGAATCCTTCCCTGTGAGGGTGGGCAGGGCCTGGCACAGGTGCCCAGAGAAGCTGTAGCTGCCCCTGGATCCCTGGCAGTGTCCAAGGCCAGGCTGGACAGGGCTTGGAGCAGCCTGGGACAGTGGGAGGTGTCCCTGCCCGTGGCAGGGGTGGAATGGGATGGACCTTAAGGTCCCTTTCCCCAAACCATTCTGTGATTCTGTGATTTTGTGAGCCAGCTGTGATGGTGGATGGGAGGCTCAGCTCCCAGTTGCTTCCCTGGAGCAATTCCAGGCCCATGACAATTAGCCAACAGCTGGAATACCATTTAAGCACAGCTGCCATCGTGCAAATTTAGAGATTAGTAGGGATTAAAGTGGTCAGGAAAGCCTCACAATTTCTCATTAATGCTCCAGGCTCTCTAATAGCCAACTGCCCTTCATTCCCGAGATGGCTCCACATCCCCAGGGCAGCGGATGGGTCACTGTGCCCTCTGTGGTGCCCCACAGCAGCCATGGCCCTTTGAGAGAAGCAGGGGCAGCAGGGCAGCCCTGCAGGAAAGCAGGGAGGTGGCCAGAAAGTTGTTAAAATGTGCTTATTCTTTTGCAGAGTTGCTCCTAAGTCGGCAAGGTCACCTTTCAGTGGCTCCCTGCACTGCTGTCCCACAAACCTTCTCAGTGGGGGCCTCCAAATGCCCTGTCCCAGTGACCCCAAGGTGACACAGCTGGGACATCATGGATGGCACCTTCCTTCAGAGAGGACAAACCACAGGGACCTGGTGTCACCAAAACCCCAGTGATGATCCCGTCCAGACCTTCTCCCAGGGCTGCTGCTCCCTGGGATTTCAGGGTCTCGAGGCCACTTACCTGCCACACACACAAAGAATTCACATTGCAGAAGCTCTCCCTGGAGGAAATCCTACCTCCTTGCTGTGATGACTCAAAGGAAGGTTTTCATAATGTTCCCTTTCCCCCTCTTATTTTAATAATTGGATATGTAGGAGAAATCTGGCTCTGATATTGCAGAGTGGGAAGAGGATCCATAGGGCTGGGGAGCTGAGAATGTGATGGGAGAGGAGGGAGGGATGGAAAGCTGAGGGGGACAAGGCAGGGAACACTTCCAGGGTGTCCCCCAGATTAAGGAGAGACTGCTTCAGCTCTACTTTTCATACATTTTATTATAAAGAAAGGTAAGATAAGCATTGTGAACCGAATGTGCCAGGTGCTGCCAAAGCAGCACCCTCAAACAAAATAAAAAATAAAAAAAACCCCAAAAATGCACCTTATGAGAAACTGTAATTATGCTCTCTAATTTTTCATAAATAGACAAAAAATCATTGTCAGCAATTTTTTAAATAGATGGACATATGGCCAAAAAAAAATAATAATGCCATACAACATGGATATAAATTGTCCATTTCTTGCTGTACAAATAATAGAAACAAGTTTGGCAGGCTTTTTTTGTTGGTTTTTTATACACATCTCCCTTCTATGTATAACTAAAAAATGTGCTACAATTAATATAAAATGCTTTTACTATAAAGTAAACTACTAATTTCTTTCACAAAAAAATCTTAAAGATGTCTTTAGCACAGCTCTAAAACACTTAGTAAACTACTTACAACTATCCAACAAATTATATTTTCATGATCTCTTTCACATTTGTCCTCTCGTAGTTTGCCTTCTGCTCTCTCCCCCACCTATCTAGCAATAGTTTTTATTTATTTTTGTAATTTTTTTTTTCGCCAGACCATCCAAGGCCTTTGCATGTACAATATTCACACAAACTTCACATTTTCTTGCACAAAGTTTAGTGCTGTTAGCAAGTCAAAAGAGTGCATCCTCCTACTGAGCTGGCCTAATGCTGCAGGACACCAGACCTGGGTTTATGCTGCGTCTAAAAGCAGTTCACTAGGAAAATAGTCTGTAGCTAAGCTGATGGCAAGCAGAAAAACGGTGTCCTTAGTTTAATTCCATTATTTTTTTTTGTTGCTTTTGCGCTTGTTTTATTTATTTTTTTTTTAGCATTTGAATTTTCTCTCTTTATTTATTTTTTTGTTCTTTGCGATTTACGAGGTGGGGTGTTTTTTTTTGGGGGGGGTCTTCCACGGAAAGTAGACTTTTTTTTTTTTTTAGAGTTCAAAAATAAAGGAACAAACAAAAAAAAAAACAAAAAGAAAACTGCTCTTAGAGCCTGGAAACGAAGCCAGTGCCGAGGTGCGGTGGCAGCCGCGCCGCCCGTCCGACCCGCTCGTGCCTCCCCACGTGGGCTGTAGGATTGACCCTCTCAAGTGTCCTTCGTCTGAGCCTCCTCCCGAAGGATGCTGAGCCTTAGGTGAGGTAGAGTGCCTTGTCCCTTGGCAGCATGCTGTAAGAGAAAGGCGCCAGGTGAGACGGGCAGGGAAGGGGCTGGGGGGAGCTGGGGCAGTGCTGGTGATGCCTTAGGATTTTAGCTTCTGTGTTTTCGTGTATCTGGAATTTTAGTGTATAACTCTGGACTCCATACGGAGTGCTAAAGCTCCTGTTTGCAGCGTTTTTAGGCAAAACAATTCCTCTCAGTTGGAAACTCAAGATCACTTTGCTGCCTCAGGGCCCCAAGATATGTAACCAACAGTGAATTGGGGGAGCAAACGTGGGGTAATTGCCATCAGCACCTGAAGGTGTAATTGGAGGATTGAACCTCGATATACAAATGGACAGAACTTACAAAGTATGAAAACCTCATGACCTGATGTCCATTTTGGGTGCAGACTCTCGAGCAAGCTCTGTCTGCCCTAAATGCACCTTGAAGGTCCTTCAATAAATCTAACTGCTTTTTATTCTCCTAACTTTGTGTAGCCCCTCTCTTAGGTAAGCCCGTCAGGCATCACTGGCACAGCTGGCACATGGTTTGTGCCGCACCATGGCTTTTAGGGCACAAAACACAGGATGTCTGAGCACAGAGGGACCAGGTAGAGGCACAGCAGGATTATTTAGGTTGGAAAAGCCCTCTAAGATCAACTCCAACCACTCTCTCAGCACTGCTAAACCATGTCCCCAAGTGTCACATCCACGTGGCTTTTAAACCCCCCCCCAGGCCTCCACTACTGCCCTGGGCAGCTCCTCCAATGCTTGACCACTCCTTCCATGATGAATTTTTTTCCGAATCCCCAATCTAAACCTCTCCTGGTGCAACTTGGGGCTATTCCCTCTTTCCCTTGTTAGCTGGGAGCAGAGCCTGAGCCTCCCCCCCCACAGCTACACCCTCTTTCAGGGGGTAGCCCTGACCTAACCCTAACCCTAGAGGATAACCCTATCCTTACCATGTCTTTCAGGCTGTAGTTGTAGAGAGTGAGAAATTCCCCCTAAAAGTAAGAGATGAGTGCAATTTTATTTCTTCCTCAGTCTCAACTCGAAGGGCTACAACACAAATTCCTTCCTGTGGCTTAATTGTTGAATTGTTGTTCATTTGCTGAGCTTACAGGGCAGGGCCAGCTCTGGTTGTCTCTGCAGATCCCACCTGGAGAATGCTGGAATGCTCTGCCTGGGATCAGCCCCAGGACCACCATCCCCTGCTTCACCTCACTCTGTCCTGAGGCTGAGCTATGGAGGTTTAGAGTTGCATTTGGATAAAATGTGCTCATTCTGACACTGCATAAGGAGAGCCCAAAGAGGGATCCTAAATGCTCTTTTTTCCCCGGATGTAGTAGGGGGAGAAGTGACTGAAGTCCCTCTCCCCTGGCTGATGATCTATGGAGTTTTTGCTCTGAAATCCAGGACTTTTAATGGGGTTTATCACCTGCACAGACATGATGGAAACATCACCAGCTCCATAAATACATCTTGGCCTTAAAAAGTGGCGAAGAACCTTACAAAGTCTTGAGAGGTTGTGGCGTGGGTGTGTTTGTGAGTGGAATACCAGGGAAGGGGCAGACAGCAAGGCAGGGCTGCTGTTGATAGAGCTGTCTTCTGATAGAGCCAAAGCCCACCCTTTGCTGATTTCCACATTTTATAATCTGCATTTAAAATGCAGAGTCTTCCCTCCTGCACTCAGAGAAGATTTAATGCCACTGAGCAGCAGCGAGGTATTCCAGTCCTAAAACTTCATTAATTTTACACAACACGCTACAGAACATTTCCCAGTTCATTACGAAGTATTACCATAAATAATTGAATCCAAACTAAGTGCAGTTGTGATAGGTTATCTTTGCCTTTTTATAGTGTTTGCTCATTTAGCTCCTGATTTGGAACATTCCCCCCTTTGGAGAGGATCACTTAATTGCTGGAAGGAATTAGGGAAGTTAGAAATGTCTGGATCTAGTGGCTGTACTTGGTTTTTTGTGCCTGGACAGGGTGCAATGGACAGTGTCCCATCTTTTAGCCCAAAGGAGGGCAGGAAGAGGAGAGAAACATTGCTGAAGGATGATACCTAAAAAGAACCTAATCCATGTCTTGCAAATGAGAGGAAGGACATGGAAAGATGAATCCAGGTCAGTGTTATCCCCCAAACACATAAATGTGAGGGGACAAAGGTAAATCATAGAATGTCTTAGGATGGAAAGGACACAACCCCTGAAGAAGGTGTGGGAAGAGATGTAATCAGAAAACGAGGCAGAAAAAACAAGTGAGGTGCTTTGAGGAGTTAAGATTTAATTAAGGAATTAAGAAAGATTTGCATGTGATTGTAAACCTAGCTGCACCTCTGACAGAGGTGAGGCAGCTCCCTTTGAGAAAGTCACTGTGAAACAGAGGAATTCAGTGCCTGGGAAAGAGCAAGTGCCAGAACCAGGCTGTCAGGTGAGGGAGACAGGGGACTAGGAAAGGAGTTTGTGATGTGGTGGCAAAAAAGCAATGAAATTGTGTGCTGCAGTCGCTGTGGGAAGTGATAGTCAAACACCAAGCAGGAGCTGAGAAATGCTCCCCATGTCTTTGCTCACAATCTAGGACAGCTTGGGCTTCAGCCCAGAAAGAGCCAAGGAAAATTGGATGGAAGTCAGTAAGCAAAAAGTCATTAAGAACAGGGAGAGCAGGAGCTAAGAAACATTCTAAACTCTCTCTCCAGCATGGCTGAGTTATGAATTAAGGAGTGTCACCTTGCAAGATCCCAGAATTTGCGGGGCATGAGGAAAGAAGTGTCATTTGATGGCATTTTAACTAGAATGGATAGGCTGGGAAACAAAAATCCCTACAGCAGTTCCCTTATTAGATAGAGAAGGACAGAGAGAAAGACAACCTTGTCAGTTTTTCAGAAGTTATCTGGAGGACAAACACAAAGGAAAACAAGGCTTGGGAGGATTTACCCCAGCTAACCCAGTGCCAACACATGTTGGAAGATAAAGAAATATCAGGGTTGGACACGAAATAAAAATCATAATCCAACAGGGCTGTCTGTGGGCTGGGAAGGTTGGGACGATCCTCTCTTCCAGGAATCTGTGACTCCACAGCTGAGTCACATCCCATCAAGGAATAATCCCTTCTCTTTACAGCCAGGTTTTGGTCCTCAGAGTGCTGCTTTAATTGCAATTAAGCCAAATGCACTTCTGAGGTTGAAATGGGCCATTACATCATCCAGAGACTTCCAAATACACCTAGGACAGCACAGATGAATCAAACCCTACAAGAGATCCCTTTAGCACTGCTGTGCCCAAGTTCTGCTGATGGTTGGACCTGCCCAGCTGATGGCAGGGTGCTGCTGAGGAGCCCAAAGACAACTTTGAATGTCACTTGGAAATTAGTACAAAGTGCATTGGGGAAAGCAGCAGAGTCAAGAAAATCACGGAATCATAGAGAGGTTTGGGTAGGAATGGGCCTTAAAGCTCATTTTGTTCCCATGGGCATCTTCCACTATCCCAGGTTGCTCCAAGCCCTGTCCAGCCTGTCCTTGGACACTGCCAGGGATCCAGGGGCAGCCACAGCTTCTCTGGGCACCTGTGCCAGGGCCTCCCACCCTCACAGGGAACAATTCCTTCCCAATATCCCATCTAGCCCTGCCCTCTGGCCGTGGGAAGTCATTCCCCCTTGTCCCACCATTCCCTGCCCTCGATGAAGAGATCCAGACCATCTCTTCTCCTGCCTTGTGAGCAGCCTTCAGACACAGGGGCTGCAGCCCTACAGCTGTGTGCGATGCTCCAGGTGATGCAGAGGGGAAAATGAGGCTGCAAATCCCAGGGCAGCAGGAGCAGGAGGTGATGGCACTGCTGGCACACCAGGCTTTTCAATAAATGAGAACAATCCAGCTTTGGGCACTGGCTGCCAGCAGCTCCCAGGTCTTCAGTCACAGGAGATGGGCTCCTGCCTCAGCAGACACTAGGATATTTTTCAGTGCACTAAGCACTCTCTGCAGGACTGATCTCTATCCATCTGAGTTCCTTGCTATAATCTACTCTAATAATTATCTGGAAGTCTCTGCATAATCTGTCTGGTTTTAGAATGACTTTTTTTTTCCAGGAAGCTGCGATAAACCCATGAAATTTGATATTTCTGCTGTGACAAAGGCATGAAATGCATGAGCTTTGATCATGAATTGCATGGGCCCTCTGCTTCCAGTGTGGCACCCCAGCCAGATGTCACAGAGCTTGTTTTAGCAACACAGACCTCACTCCTCACTGCTATGGGAATGTTTCACCTGTGTCTGCAGTGCCCTGGGCTTTCCACATGGGACCCAGGCAGTGGGATTTGCAGGTGGAATCAAGTGTTTTCCCAGCTGATCCTTTAAGAAGGGATGCTTATTTCTAGGGGAGTTAATTTCTGAGATGTGCCCAGCTCCTCTGGAAATTGGAATCTGTGTGCCACTGCCCTCCAAACACCTTTAACATTTTGCCCACAACACATGAAGTGACTTTCAAGATCAGGTCCCAATCCTTCTTTCAGGTGGTCTGCAGAGACTTGAGGAAGGAGCATGCAAAGCTCAGACCTATCCATGTCCCTGAGCCTGTTGGGCAGGCAGACAGCAGGGATAGTCTAATGGATCTGCCGATTATTTATTTCCCTGGGAGAAATAAATGTCTGTACAGTCTGTGCCCAGCCCAGCAGTTATAAGTGCTCTGAAAAGGCTGAGGGCTGGATATTACCTCTGGTGAAAGCTCCATGTTCCAGCACTTGAAGGAAATCAATACTTCGATGGTATCCAGCCTCCTTCCCAGCCTGCTCTCACAGAGAACCCTGGGGCTGTTCCAGGGAGCACAAAACCTCCAAACTGTTACAGCTGAGCCAGGAGTGGTGGGGTAGGCAGAGGCTGGAAATGGCTTCCACACCCTGCCCATTCCCCAGCTTTTAGACTGTCCTGATGTTTTCATTTATTGTCTCCAAGCCCTGTACCTCGGACACTTCCAGGGATCCAGGAGCAGCCACAGCTTCTCTGGGCACCTGTGCCAGGGCCTCAGCACCCTCACAGGGAAGGATTTTTTCCTCACATATAATCTAAATTTCTTCTCTTTCAGTTTAAATCCATCCCCCCTTGTCCTATCACTATGTGCCTTTGCAATTCATTCTTCTCCACCTTTTTTTTAAAGACTTTTTAAGTACTGGAAGGCCACATTGAGGCCTGGCCTTATGGACACAGCTGCTTTCAAACCTCCAGGGACTCTACTCTGGGGACTGCTCCAGAAGGAAATATGACTAACCCTTCCATGGAATGGAAATAAAAAAATTTTAAAAAAAGATATCTCTTCATGTCCAATGAAGAATTTATCCATGATTTTTAAACTGCCTGCTTCCATAGCATCACTTCAGTGAGCCTATGGAGACAAGGAAGCCTTGAACTTCCCTGACTGTAACTGGCTGTACATTTTTAGGGCATTTTAGGGCTGTTATTCAGTGTCACAGCTCAGCAATGAGCTGTTTTGTCTACTGGCCTGCAGTGGTTGACCCCACACTCCCTGCTGGGGTAGTCGCTGTCCCACTCAGTGCTTCCTGGAGGGTTTGATGCACCAGGCGAACGGGGTCCAACACTGTTCTGAAACTCAGACGAAATATGGGAGAAGTCCTGCGGGGAGGAGAGGAAAGGGAGGCTTAGAGGAGCATACAAAGCAGGACAACAGATTTAATAATCATGCATAATTACATTTATATGTATTGTCCCCAAAACCTGTCAGGAGGAGCCCCAGGGACAGAGCGGGGTCCAAGCCCTGACCATGGTGTCAATGCAGCAGCACATTTTTTTACATCCCTTTTCCCTGCTCTTTTTGTCAGGACCTCCCTCCTCGGGGGTGGGAATGGCTGTGGAGGGCACACAGCCACAAAAGCCTTTGGGATTTTTGCAGCCTGGCCACCAAAGCCACTGTCCCACTGTCAGTGCAGTTCGGCTCCCTGCGCAGTGCTGGGTTACCCAGCCCAGGGCTCAGGAACAAGGGACATCCACACAGTCAGCTGTCCCCACGAGCTGCCACCACTGGCAATTCAACATGGACACTGTGGGGCTGCTTCAGCTGAAAGCTGATCAGCTTTCCCCACTTTTTGGGATGGGTTTAATGATATTTGTATACATTATGCCATGCATATAAACCAGAGTCATGGTAGTTACCTGACCAAGAACACGATTTTTTCCAAAATAGCCAAATTAGGGCAATGTGGGGTATCTTTTTTATTTTTATATTTTATTCACAGATTTATGTGGAACGAAGTTTCACAAAATGCTGCCCTCAGCAACAGCTCCTACCCCAATGAAAGTGACTGTGAGGATGCCCTATAATGCTCTTTTCTGGACACAAGCTATCACCAAATTACAGAGGCCACTTCTGGTTGTGCAGAGCGAAAGCCCAGTCCCTGTGCTGGAGAAGTCATAGAATCATTGAGGTTGGAAAAGACTTCCAAGATCATCGAGTCCCACCATTCTCCCAGCACTGCCAAGCCCACCACTAACCCATGTCCTCAGGTGCCACATCCACCCATTTTTTGAACACTTCCAGGGATGGTGACTCCCCACTTCCCTGGGCAGCTGTTCCGGTGCCTGATCACACTTTTGATGAAGAAATTCTCCCTAATCTCCAATCTAAACATCCTCTGGCACAGCTTGAGGCCATTTCTTCTTGTGCTGTCCCTTTTCCCTGGGAACAGAACCTGACCCTCCCGGCTGTCCCCTCCTGTCAGGAGCTGTGCAGAACCACAAGGTCCCCCTGAGCCTCCTTTTCTCCAGGCTGAGCCCCCCCAGCTCCTTCAACCACTCCTGGTGCTCCAGCCCTTCCCTGGGAAGACTCCCCTGGGGACACCACCACCACCCCCAAACCCAAGAGACCCCGGAGCACGCACCTGCTGTCCGGGAGGCGAGGCGTTCATGGGGGGCTGTACCTGTAGTGCCATGGGGGGCGACAGGAGGGGCTGCTGGGGGACCTGCTGCATGCTGAGGGGCTGGCTGAGGAGCGAGCTCTGCGGGTGGTGCAAGGACAGCTGCTGGTGGAGCGGGGGGCTGATCTGGAAGGAGGGTGGGGGGGAGGCACTGATGCTGGGCAGCAGGGGCTTGGAGGGCAGGGTCCGGGACAGCCCGGCGTGGGGGTGGCCGCGGTAGCTCTGCAGCTCCGACGGCGACAGGAAGGAGCCCAGGCCGGGGTAGGGCGAGGAGGCCTGCGGGGGCATGGGGTACATGGGCTGCTTGGGGGGGATCAGCTTGGAAGGGGCGTTGCTCTGGGTGCTTTTCGTCTCCCCCTGGTCAGCAGAGCTCTGTGGGGAAACAGAGGGAAAGGTAAGAGGAAACATTGACTGTGATACTATCCTGACATTGTCATTATGATGAAAACATCAGTATGATGTCCAGCTGAGCTCCCCAGACCCCATGGATCCTGCTCCTCTCCCTCGTGCCAGCACATGAGCTCCCAGCTGGGTGGCCACAGCATCCAGATGTGGAAAACTGAAGCCCAACAACTCAACCGTGCCTTTGGCAGAGCCTGGAGCACCAGAGGGAATGAACCAGGGCAGAGGCAAACCGCCCACCAGGTGGGTGACAAATCCCTCCTGCTTCCAGCAGAGAACAAATGGATTTGAGACCCTCTGCTTTCCCCATCCTGTGCATTCCTGCAGCCCCGTAAGGCATGGGACAATGGTGGCATCATTTTGGCAGGAAGAAGAGAGGCCCAAGGAGTAATTTTCCGGGTTGTACAATGAAGGTTTTGTCCTGTGATGGGCTCTGTAATACTCCTGATCCTTTCAGCCAGGACCACACTGTGCTGCTTTACTCAAAACAAAGTTTTGTGGAAGTGCAACTGGAGAAATTGGGAAAAAACCAAAGCCACGGAGCACACGCCTCCATGACTTCCATGACTCCTGCCCCACACCTGTGAGGCACATTCAAGGCAAGACCCTCAAAGACTTCCAGAGGGACCAACATGAGTTTTAAATCCCCAACCAATCCTTCCCATTCCCTTTTTCTGTCCTTGCTGCTGTTCTCTTGAGAAGTTGGCCGCTCCTGGTCTGCACGGGGCTTTGAGCCTTCCCAGCTCCCCACCACCACACGGATCCTGCAGGGGATGGCTGATTTGACACCACATTATTTCCCAAGGCAGCTGAATGTGATGATTAAGCCCTGAGGATGTGGTGTAGTACACCAAGGAGAAACTTGGAAGGGACACCACTCACTACCCAAGGGCATCACTACCCCTGAACCAGCAAGATTTTGAGTCATCCCAAATTCACAGGCAGCAAATGTCTGTGTCCTCCTCTCTGGAGGAGGCGAAGCTGTGAGGTCTCCTGGGATAGGCATCCACTTCTGAAGAGTGGGCCCATCATTGCTCCCCAGTGTGGTATTGCTGCACTGGGAGTTCCTGTATGAGCCTGAACTGCCCTGAAATTTCCCTGTTGGGCACTGGAATGGGCTCTCTGAGTTCGGCTCGGCTGTGGTGTGTTAAGAACATACGTGCTCACATCTCATCAACCCACAGTTACGGGTCTTACTCCTTAAAACTCCCCAAAAACTTCAAAAAACTCTCTAAAAATCTGCTCCAGGCTGAGCATGCACAGGAGAAGCCACAGCCAGGGTCCTGAGCAGCTGGGACAGCCCAAGGGCATGCAGTAGGGTGCTGGTACCAGTGTAGCCAGGGAGCCCAGAACTGGGGTGTCACCTTCCCCTGGGCCAGTCCCTGCTGTCCCCTTGTCCTCCTGCCCCTGTTTGCTGCACTCACACTCCAAGAGCAGGTGAGGAACAGCCCCTGGCAGAGGGGACAGGCAGCAGGGACGCCTTCACCCCACCCAGGAGCACTGATGGGCCCTCCCCTGCTGCTGAACCCACCCAAAGGGGTCTCATTGCAGGGCACTAAAGGCAGACAGCGCAGCTCCCACCCTAACCGTGCTGCAGAGCCCTCCTTCAGCTCCCTGGGGAGGTGTTAATGCTGATATCAGCTCTGATATCACAATTACGCAGCATTTCTCACAAACTGGCCCCTCCCAGGACGCTCCTGTGAGCTGTAACCCATCCGTGAGCGCGGCTGTACCTTGGAGACGAGGCTGGCCCGGTACGCGGCCAGGGCCTTCAGGTACTCCTTCTTGGCAGCTTCTGTTTTCCTCTTGTATGCCTGAAAGGACCAAGGAATGGATAATCATTCATAGAGTGGAACAGGGGGCTGCTGGGCTTGGCATGAAAAACTAATTTCTGCCGCAGAGGAATTTATCCCAAACCAAGAAAATAAAGCCTGTGGATTGGACCATGCTGGGCTTTTTGGAGGAATCTCTAGTCAGAGTGATCTGTGAGTTTAGACAGGTATTTGTAAGAGACACAGCCTGATTTTATAAGGTGAACATGGTGAAATCCCTTCCCAACAGGAACCAGAGTAAAGAGGGATCCAGGCTTCTTGGAACAGCAAGACAAAAGCCAAAATCCTCAAGTGACAGGACTGTCTTTGAAGTCCCTTCCAACTCAATCCATTCTATGATTCTGTGGTGATGACTAGCTTAAAAACAGGTGAGATGTTCAGAATTCCTAAACCAACCATTTGTTTTCTTGTCTTTCCCATTATTAAACCTTTGGAGCTCAAAACTCCAGCTCTTCTCTGCAGTCTGGACAGCTGAGAACTGCTTTCTCATCGTATAAAAGCTGAGATTTTTGCCTTGTCTTATGACTTGGAGAGCTGGAGCTTGCAGGGAAGCAGCAAGTGCCAGGAGAGTTTGATTCCCTAAGAATATAATAAAACTTTGCAAGAGTGACTTATGGCTTATTCCTCCATCTCTCCCCATAATGAGAAATGTCTCTTGATCATGTCAGTGCTGGTCCCCTCCCTCCCTGGATCCTGGTCCTCCCCAAGGAGGTGCTTCCCAAGCCTGGAGAATGATGGGAAGAACTCAAACTCTCCCCAAAATAATCAAGGGGTGCACTGGTGAAGACAAAATAATGGTGTGACCTCATCCTGTCCCCAGCAGTGAGTCTCTGTAGGGTTACACAGATTAAACCGGGTACGCGAGAGGAGTATTTTAAAATGGAATAAAAATTTCAGGATAAAGGCAGAAACTCCCAGGAAAAATACCCACCAACCCTCTTCTCCACTGGAAACTCAAAGCCTTCCTCAAGCGATGCATTGAAAGTGGATTTCAATCAGAGCAGATTTGCATATATTTAATTAATCTTTAAAACCAACGACAGTGTCAGCAATTGAAATGCTGAAGTGTTGTGGCACATTCTCTGTCCAGGATGATTTAGATTGGATATCGGGAAAAATTTCTTCATGGGAAGGGTTGTCCAGCCCTGGAACAGGTTGCCAGGGAAGTGGTGGAGTCACCATTCCTGGAGGTGTTTAAAAGAGGTGTGGATGTGGCACTTGGGGACACGCTGACCTTGGGATAACAGTTGGACTGGATGATCCTAAAGGTCTTTTCCAATCAAAACAATTCTATAAATCTGTGATTTAGCTCATTCCCCCTGCAAATTTCCACAGCCATGGCTGTGCCCCAGACTCCCAACATTGACCTCTGAAGGGAAA
The DNA here is from genome assembly GCA_036785705.1 of Acanthornis magna. NCBI lineage: Eukaryota > Metazoa > Chordata > Aves > Passeriformes > Acanthizidae > Acanthornis > Acanthornis magna. The sequence goes on from JAWUZG010000015.1 coordinate 1,779,359, forward strand.
GTGACCTTCCAGCAGTTAAACTGAATGTGAGTTCAAAATCAGTACAGATAAATTCTATTAAAAATGGATTGAAAACCTTATTTTCATCGCTAAATCACAGTGAGTCCTGTAATGAAACGTTTTGACTCAACACACTGGAGGTCTCAGACAGCAATTTTCTGAAATGGAGCATTTCCCTAAGTTTGTCTTTGGCTTTATGGTATTCAGGAAATATTATATTTGCTCCATTCAGAACAGAATTACTTTTCAAAATGTCAGCCTGAAGAAGAGTTTGCCTGTGAAAAGCAACTATTTCTTCAAACTGTATCAGTTCCCTTAATAAAAGCTATTACCTTTCTCTACAATCTCCACATCTTTTATTACAAAGAATCAAAGAACGGTTTGGGTTGGAAGGGACCTTAAAGCTCTTCCATTTCCATCCCCGTGCCATGGGCAGGGACACTTTCCACTGGACCAGGTTTGTGACCATCATAGCACCAGAGAATTTACTGTATCCACCTGCTGGATGCTCTTTTTTTTTTTTTTTCCTTTTCTTTTTTTCTTTTTTAAAATTTTAAAAAAAATTTTTTTGATCTGGGATGGTGGGAAAACAAAGTATTCAGAGCTATGCAGAGACAAATTTGATTATTAGCAAGACTTGCCTGGAGAAAAACCTGCCATTTCTGGACAGTGAGATGGCAGCTAAATGAGACTTCCTAAGCCTAAATGCAAATAAATGGATAATCAATAAAGTCTGAGCCTACCTTCATCCCCATCACTTGCTTTTCCTGCTAAATCCTTTTTTTGTGCCACCGTTCATCTGTCCTTGTCTTTTTTAGAGCACGAGTGGGCACCAGGTCTCTCCCATATTGGGATGTGCTGCCAGGTGGGGTCTGGTGAGCAGGACTGGGAAGGGGCAGCCCAGAGGCACATTCTGCTGCAGGAGAGGGGCATTGCTCCCAGCAGGAGCCTCTGTGCTCCTTGGGCCAGCCCTGGCTCCAGCCTGGCCACCAGCAGGGCTACCAAGCAGGGTGAGCCCAGGTGTGCGTTTTGATGTTCCTCTGGTGAGCTGGAGGCTCTGGAAGATTCCTGGTGGATTATCTGGGCTTTAGTCTTGAAATCAGAGAATGGTTTGGGTTGGAGGGACCTTAAAGCTCATCCAGTGCCACCCCTGCCATGGGCAGGGACACCTTCCACTGTCCCAAGTTGCTCCAAGCCCTGTCCAGCCTGGCCTTGGACACTGCCAGGGATCCAGGGGCAGCCACAGCTTCTCTGGGCACCTGTGCCAGGGCCTCAGCAATCTCATGGTATGGAATCATTCCTAAGGGTCTCCCGTTGGGAATTTTGCAGTCCTGCCCCGTGCACAGGGCCTTTCTGCACCCACACAGTTCTCCATGAAGGACACTGAGCTGCCTGTCCCTCGGGAGTCACCATGCTGACGTGGGATCCGAACAAAACTTCTCACAAATCCTCTGTGTAAAGGCAGCCCTAATGCAGCATTTATAACCTTTAAAATTTTAATTTAAACATTGACAAAACCACGTTACTTTCTAATTAAATCCCATTTTCTCCCAGGGTTTTTAATTTTGAAGTAATTTATCAGATTTAAGGATCCTCAAAATATTTTGCATGTTTTTCTTCCTAACCTGCCGTGCCCACTGATTTATTTTCCTTATTCATTAGCGGGAGGATTCATTAGTCATTAAGTGAGTGGGTGGGTTGGGGGGAAGGGGGGAGGGCGGAAACAAAAACGGTTAGTGATTATGAAAACAAAAAATCCATGCTGTAAGAAGCATATGTTGGGATCGTAATCCTGACACCTCTGTGCCTCAGCAAAGCAGCCAGTAATTGTACCGTAATGAAATGTTCTTGTTTGATAACCAGTTAATTAGAGAAGACAATTACTGCAAACCCCACTGACGCCCACGAGCGGCTCCGTGTCGCGCAGGCACTGAGTGACAGCCGGAGCTGTTATCCGTAACCTCTGCATCCCAACCCTCCCTCTCCGCCAGGAACGCTGCTTCCCAAGCCTGGGGAACGATGGGAAGAACTCAAACTCTCCCCAAAATCATCAAGGGGTGCACTGATCCCAAGTGGGGCGATCTCTGCTGCAATCCCAGGTGGAGTTTGGGGCGTTTTGCTTCAAAAGAGAGGAAGAGCATCAGGAGAGGAGAAATGGAAAGGGCAGGAAAGGTCTCCAGGAGGAAAGCTGGGAGGGAGCACCAAGAGGAGCCACAGTGATGCAGCACAGGAGGCACGGAGTGATCCTCTGCTTGTAGGAAAAGAGGCAAAATAGGCTTAAATTGTACCAAGGGAAATGTTGGGTAAGCACTGGGAAGCCTTGGGAACAGTAAGGATAATTAAGCATGGGAAGACATTGCCTGGGGAGAAGTGTAATCTCCACCACTGAGGGTTTAAGAACAGATTAGGAACACATCCATCAGGAATGGCTTAAGTAGAGATGATCCTGACTTCAGGCAGCAGTATGGTCTGGTTGACCTCTTAAGTCCCTCCTTGCCCTCTTTTCTATGATTCCATGACTGGTTTTCTTCTTCTCCCAAACGTGTAAATTTGGGTTTTATTCTGCTTGTAAATCTGCAGGGTTTTTCTTGTAACTATTATACACTTTTCTGCAAGGTATGTCTTGAGATCACCATAACTTATGGCTTATCCACAAGAAGACTCAAAGCATGTCCTCCCTGCCACAGTCACCCTTCTCTCCACACATCCTTCACACAGCCATTGGAAAAGCAAAGAGGAAACATGGACACTTTATCCTTATTCCTTCCCAGCTGCTCCTCACCGCCTTGTGCCCTCCTCTGCATCCTCCTCCTGGGCAAGACTTATTCTGTCCCTCCCAGCATTAGAACCAACTAACCCAAGCTACACCTTCACAATGAAACCTGTGGTCTGGATTGTAGGTCTTGAGGTCAGCATCCCTGGGGGTACCTACAGGATGGACCCTGGCTATGGCAACTGTGTGCCTGGTTTCAGGAGACTTCTGCTTTATCCTGGTGGAGACACAGAACTGTGAAGTGATTCCTCTGGAGAAGGAATGGAAGAGCCTGGAAAGAAGTAGGAATTACCATTGGTTAAAGCATCCTGAGAGATTCCTGCTCTCCACTGCCTCCACTTCATGGTGTGTGGGTCATCCACCGCTCCATGTGAGGGCACAAGAGTGTTCCCAGGACAACCCACTGAAGATTCCAAAGGGAACAGGAGGGTGACAAATCCAAACCCTAAACTCCAATGAAAACCACACAACATTCACCTTCCAAACCTCTGGTCTTGCTCTCCAAGAAGAAAAGGAACACTCGTGGAGCTGCTGTCAAGAGCAGATCTAACCCTTCACATCCTCCCCGTCATTACCCTGCTCTCCACCAGACCTCTCTTGAAACCTTTTCTGGATCAGTGCTTTGATCCCTCTCCGGTGCATGGCTTTCCTCGATGCCCAGAAGGTGCTGAAACCTCCTTCCAGGCCAGGACAACTGCTTGGACCCTTCCAGCCCCTCCCTGCCAGGGCTTTGGGGCTGCAGGAGGAAACTTCATCGCGTGGTGGTTCCAGCGCTGACAGCTCAGTACAAAGCTGGAATTGGACAGTTTGTAGCACAGCTGTTCCCATGGGATCTCTCCCCTGTGATGTCTCTTCCATAAAACAACTTTACAGCTGGCCTGAGATGCCTCTGTCCCACCACAGATCCTGCAGTGTCCTGTCACCAGCTGATGTATCAGGTTCAGTGAGCAGATGGATCTGATTAAATGGGTGATCTATTACTTTCTGCTGAGCAGGCAATTTTTCTGCTGGGTAATTTACCCCTGGAGTGTGACTTTATCCCTGGAGCTGTGCTGTTCTCCAGGCTGTGCATTTGTGTGGGAAAATCCCACTTGAATTTGGCCATGGAATCACTCAGCATTACTGAATTGGTCCTGGTGAAGCAACAGCAAAAACTCATCTCTGGTACCTTTGTGTCCCCAGACTCAAAAACTCAACTGAAAATGCTGGTTTTGCCCAATCTCTGCTCATTTTGGATGGGAAGCTCTGGGTTAGCCTGCGGTTCACTCAGCAGACTGCTCAGGAGCTCCTTGATTCCTCTGCTCTTGGTTCCCAGAGTCTAAGGAAACAGCAGCCCAGTGCTTTGACTTTGTGGCTGGGTTTGCTGATGAAAAGAAGCTGCTTCCAGAGGCTTCTGCAGCTGCCACCTCGGCACTGATCTCTCTCTGTGCTCTCCATTGTTGTCTGGCTCCAATCCAACCTCCTCTTCACCAAAACACAGCAGGGAACAGGGAGGTGCTCAGAGAGGGAATAATAAAAAATGGCAGAGGAGAGCGAATCCCACCAATGACTTCTCTGGAGTCTCCAGGCTTATCACCCCCAGGAAATCCCCCTGAGGGAGGACAGCCACCAGGGCTGGTGTCACCTGCTCCTGAGCAGATCTGGCCCATGGTGGCCCTGAGGAAAGAGAGGAGGGGGCTGTGGGTGGCACAGAGTGGGACCAGGCTGCCAGCACTCGGGCCGGGCCAGGGGAAAACCCTCCCAGGAAATTAGCAGAGTTTGCTCCAATCTAGTGCTCAGATTCTTCTAATTTCTCTCAAATCAGGCAGCCCTCTTCAACCTTGCTGGGGAATGCTGCTTGAGATCTGCTAATGGAAAAAGCTCCCACCGAGGCACGGGATTCTAGAGCTGGGACCTGGAGCTGCAGGCTCATTCCTGTGACAGGTACCCCATTGGATGCTAATGGCTGAATTAGCATTTCACTCTGCAGCAAACTCGAAGCTATCTCTACAGGAACAGCTGCTAAACTATTTTCAAAGTTCAAAGAGGATGTATTAATATTTTTTTTTCCTCGAGTCACATTCTTCAGATTCCCATGTAAGCTCCTTAAGAAGGGCCACGCCAGCTGTTGAAGAATGAAGATTACAACGTCCTGCTAATGCAGCGCTGGGGATATTTAAGGTATTGTTATTTATTACTATTCTACAGCCACACTGGAAGGGGTTAAAATGGGGAAGAAAACGGTGCTTTGCCGAACAGGTGTCCTTGAGCAGTACCCAAGGACACGGAGATTGCTAATCCTGTATTCCACAGCATGATCAAATCACCAGGCAACAGATATAAATAAAAAAAGGCAGGAAATAAGGAAATTTAGATACAAGTGTGTCAGAGGGAAAATGAAGATTCATTGTGAAGAGGCTGAGAAGAGAAGAAGAAGAAGGAACAAAATGACAAAGCCACAAATGATAAACCAGTAAGAACAAAAGAAAGGGGGGAGAAAAAAGCCTCTCTGTGAAATGCATGTCTGTGACAGCAGCAGCCAAATCAAAGATGCTCCTAGATTATATGGTTTCTTGCATAATATGCATTCTGGTTCCCTCTCTGTGTTTGTCTTTCAGCTGGTGCACAGGGGAAAAAAAAAAACATATCTGAAATGGGACGTGAGCAACCTTTATTTTCCTTGTTTCATCAGGAGGAGAAAGCAAATTTGCTTTGTGGGAGCAGCAGCACCTGCTCAATGGCAAATAAATAGCTACAGCTTTGATATTACAGTGCATATAATCATTAGCAGCACAAATGGCAGAGGATTAACCCTCTGTGTGCTGGCTGGGGCTACCTGGCAAAGGGGTGGCATCTCACTGCTGCTGGCAGAAATGCTCTGTGAGGTGACTCTGGGGAGGGGCTGAGGCTCTGGAGGGGGCACAGGACCACCCTCCCCAGCTCTTTGGCACTGGCACGGGGGCCGCCCCAGCTCTGTGCACCCCCTGTGTGCAGGATGGAGATGGCAGGGATGGATGGACACGGGGCAGGCACAGCAGGAATGTGTCAGGGGCTGTGCTGAGGAGTCACAAAATGCCCTGGGTTCATGGACCAGCTTCCCCTGAATGCCCTCCCTGGCTGCTCCCTGCCTGCTTGCTTTCCCACAAGGTGGGAACCAAAACACAGCCAGGACTGGGGGAACCCTGGGCCTATTGGAGGGCACAGAGTAAGGTTTGCAAATCTCACCTGAAGCAGAAACTCCAGGGAAACCCTGGGCCCATTGGAGGGCACAGAGTAAGGTTTGCAAATCTCATCTGAAGCAGAAACTCCAGGGATGTAAACACCTGCTCAATAACTGTGGTGGGGCTGGGGTCTGCACCTCTGGAGAGCCAAGTGTGGGACCAGCCCCAGAGCAGATCCTAACAGCCTCAAACCCAGCCTTTCTTAAGCCAAGAAGAAGGAAAGCATTCTTTGACTAAAACTTTGGTCATAATTGAGCCAAAACATCCAGATTTGGCTCTTGCTTGCCTGCTGCACCATGTCAGTGCTGGCTTTTCCCCAGGTTGCCCTCTGCACTGCTTTCCGTGGCGAGGACATGAAGCCACTGTGTCCCTGATGAAACACTTCCCTTTTCCAGCCTTCCACCCCTTCCCAGAGCACAGTACTCCTGCTGCTGATGGGCTGACCCACACTCTGGTCCCCCATGAAGGCCTCCCAGGTCCTGGCAGGATTTTGGCCAGTGATGCCTGGCTGTGCTGCTCGGTCACCATCCCCTCTCCAGATGTGCCAGGAGAGCACTTGGAATGCCTGCTTGCCTTCATGGGGAATGTGTGTGCCATATCCTGCAGCCCTGGGCAGGAAACATCTACAGGACAGCCCAGCACAGACTTGTTTTCGCTTATTAAAGGTGTTTTGTTCAGGCTTTTTAAAATTTTCTTTTCCTTTTTCCTTTTCCATCGCATTGCCTCATGAATCTAAAAAAAAACCTTCACCAGGGATGCTGGCAGAGGAAAACAAACAGGGGCTAAATAAACTCTCCTCCAGCCAGACACTTCCAGAGTGAACGTGCCACATCACACAAACCAGCCACAGCGTCCCAGAGCCAAAGAGAAACCGTGTCCCTCCAGTCAGAGTCCCAGGCAGGGAGGGAACTGTTGTGGGAGACAAGTATCCAGCTGGAGACAAAGCCAGGAAGTTAATATTTAAGCATTCAGACAAGGAACAAATGACTTAATTAAATCAATTACAGAGGGAGAAATGGAGCCACTTAGAAAGCGTGTGTAAAGAGACGGCGAGGCTGCTGCGAGCTCATAAAAGAGAGGGAGGAGGGAGAGTTAGCAGGGAAGATAAACGGGGCTGCTTTAATCCCTGCTGTTAATTAAGAGCTGAGCGTTTGCACTGCGCTGAGTCAGGGTCGCTGCCACGCTCTGAGCCGCGCTCAGTGCCCAAACTGGAGTGATGTTTGTAACCAGGTGGAGTCAAGGAGCTGCTGGGAGGGATGAAAGCAGGAGAAAGAGGTGACATGAAGCTGTTCCATGCTCCCAAACCTCCCACAGCCTGCTCCAAGGGCACAAACCCAGCCCCTATCCCGCAGCTTCCCAGGGCTGGCTCACCCTCCTGCAAAAGGAGGGGACCTTCCTCCCCTCTTCAGATGAGGAATCCCTGCCTTCATGATCCTCCAGCGATCCACCCGAAGAGAAGGAAAGGGAGCAGCAAAAGGGCTTTCATCCCTGAAGATGCCCTGCTCTTGTTCCTGACCCAGTGTGGGGTGGAAATCAAGGTTTTTTCCTAGCGTAACTTCCAGTGAAATGACTTTCCCCCTCCCTGCTACTCCCTCCCCAGATGAAGCTGCTTCCAGTGCTGGCCATGGACACCCAACTGGAGCTGGGGCCAGGCTCCAGGAGAAGGGCTCCCAGCTGAAGCCTGTTTGGGTCCAGGACACATCACACACAGTGTCAGATCTCACTCTGCCTGATAAAAAACCATCCTTGCTCTGGGAAGTGTTCCCTGGGGTTCTCTCAACAGGCAACGAGCAATTACAGGCTTTTGTAACTGACTCAGCAGCAGCCAAACAGGGAAAGCAGGACCTGGGATTCTCCACGTGAAGTAGATGGAAAGTGGCTGACAGCTTTGGGGCAGGAAGGTTTCCTCTGTGAGGCCACTTCAGACATCTCCTTCTGAAGCTTTTAAAGCCTGAATGTTGGATTTGAAGCCAGCAGTGCAGGGAGTTAACAGTGTTTAGCCTGTTGGCTGTCACTCCTTGTAAGCAAATAAGCAAATACAAACCCATCTCCCATCTCAGGCTGTAAAACCCCACGTCAGGGAAAGGCCACTGCTGGCTTTGCGGAGTATGAGCTTATCAAGAATAATTAGTTGTCATAAAGATTTGCTCTTCCCCTGGCAGCAACAGCAATTTTGCACAGTGGGCACTCCAGCACTGCTCCTGAGAACAGCCTCTGCTCCTGCACTTCAGCCTGTGGGAGCCCCTGGCCGTGCCCTGAACACGCCTGGGGAGACGCTGTGCACCACAGAAAAACACATTTCTGAGGAATGAAAAGCTGAAAAAAAAAAAAATCAGTAACTCACTTGCTTCTGTTCTTCTCCCAAGCTGTCCCACATCGATGCCACGATTTTGGACACGTCCCCGAAGGTGGCGTTGGGGTTTTGCCCTTTGATGGCTGCCTGTGTGTCTCTGAAAAACAGGGCGTAGGCTGACACAGGCTTCTGCGGCTCATTGGGGTCCTTCTTTTTCTTCTTCTTTTGGCTTTTAGGCTTTTTGCCCAGGTCTGTTGAGGGTCTTTTCTCTCCAGTGGCCTGTAAAACCAAGAGAGGAGCCTTAGCAGTCAGTTGGGAGTGGTCTGATAAAAGTCCCTGCTACAGCCACTGAGCCACAGAGATGAGAGAAGGACTGGGAAGTGGAGAGGGGGGCAGCAGCTCTGGGGGTCTCTTTGTCCCCCAGGAGCCTCTTGGGTCAGTGCACAAACTGCTGGTGCAGCCTGAGCCTTGGGGCCTCCTCCCAGAGCAGCTTGAGTTTGTCCCCTTGTCCCTGCTCCAAATCTGGGACTTTCCTGACACTCATCCTCCACCACTCTCCTTCCCCATCCTCTTCCCCAGCACCACAAGCTCCCTCACTCCTGATCCTCTTCTGGGACCTCTCCAAAAGCCTTGCTTCCCAGCTAGATTGCTTTAGCAGCCCATGAATTTTCCAAACTTGGCTTTCACACAGTTTTTGATTTCCACCCCAATAACTCCCTTCGCAAGCTGCTCCTGACCTCCCTCACCTCCCCTTTCCCAGGAGGGTTGTGAGCACTGACCAAGCAACACCAACATCACTTTAACCACACCAGGGCCATCCAAAATTTGCTCCACCCTGCTAACAATATGTATCCCTATCCAGGAAAAACATCCAGGAACTGAACTGTTTTAATCACACTAATAATACTACTTTGCACATGCTGTTCACTCTTTATGACCAACCCGGGTACAGCTGGATAGCCAGAAATGGCTGTGTCCACACTCAGTGCCCAGTGGTGCTGGAACTGAGGGGAGCAGGACACAAGGAACAGGAGCTGGACTTTGTGGCTGCTCAGCACGAGGCACTGCCACTGGGCTGGGCAGTAAAATGGCAAGGCTGGAAACAGGGATGCTTCCAGTGAAGGCAGTGTGGGAAGAAGATCCTGTATCAGCCTCCCTTGGGATGCCCTGTGCAGTGTGTTAGGAGAAAGTTCTTCCCCCAGAGGGTGCTGGGCATTGCCCAGGCTCCCCAGGGAATGGGCACAGCCTGAGGTTGCCAGAGCTCCAGGAGTGTTTGGACAGAGCTCTCAGGGATGCCCAGGGTGGGATTGTTGGGGTGTCTGTGCAGAGCCAGGAGCTGGGCTGGATGATCCTGGGGGTCCAGCTCATGATATTCTATGTTTCTATGAATACAGGGGACTGCAGAATCCTCCACAAGAGGATGTGCAAAGGAAAAGACCCCTGGAAATCACTTGGATACCCATCAAAGATCTCAGTGCAAAGCTGGCACTACAGGAAAGCACCATTATCATTATTTTGCAGTGAAGGAAAACCTAAATACACCAGATGGCAGAGAATAAAAGCACTGGCTGGATCTCTGCATCCTTGAGGGCAAACAGGACACCAGCCCCTCCACCTGCTGACCCCGAGCTCAAGGCACTACCACCAGCTGCACAGGTTGTTGAATGACTTGAAAAGACACAGATCTAAACATCAAGATCTTGTGAAAACTGTGTCTCCAGCCATGCTGGGGACAAACAGCCTCTTCTCCTGATGGATTTGTCAGTTTGAGCATGTGCTTGGCAGTGCCAGGATTTAAGAGGCTTCCCTTCAGCTGGCACAGGCCAGACTTGGGGAGGAAAGGGCAGCAGCGTTCCTGTTCTCTGCTCTGCAGCTCTTGACTGGTCATTAATTTCAGTATAAGCGCAGTGACATTTGTCAAACAGACAGTGACCATTAGTGAATGAGCAGAGAGACCAAAAAAAAATTGCATTTAATTTAAAATTGCCCAATTGGGCTTGAAAGGGAGGCCTGGAGGTGAAAGGCCAGCTTATTAGGAGGAAAAAAAATGCATGACAGGGCTTCAGCCCATTAGGAAGTGAGATGGTATTTTAACTAACTGTGATCCTGTTTGATTCACTGGAGTGCCATGGGGGACCTGCTCCCACACAGCCACTGACCAAGCCGAGGAGCTGGAACAGCAGCAACGCATCCCCAGCTGGATTTACAGCTCAGGCAGCACCAAAGAGCACGTGGGATTCATGGAAAACAGATGCTGCAAGGCTGCCCGGAGCCATCATCCCCAGGAGGGAGCAGAGCAGATCAGGATTTGGTATTCATGGGGTTTTCCAGGTGTGACACAGCTGGGATGAGACAACAGCCTGGGCCTGGAGCTCAGAACTACCTGAGCTATGCTCATGGCTAAAGCCAACCCCCAGTGAGCCAATTCCTCACTGTCCCTGGGCATCTGCACCCCGAGGGTCATCCCATGGTCAAAGGGACCAGGGAGGCTCAGGCAATGGGATGAAGAGCATGGCCACCTGCCCATGGTGGCCACTGGCATGGACCTGCCCTGGAGAGGCAGCACAAGGTCCATTTGACACCAGATGTGGACAGGGGCAATGATGTGATCCCAGAAACTTGGTGCCTTCTTAGATGTCGAACCCATGAAGAGCTGAAACCTCATGGACACCATGATTTTAGTAAGTATGGAGAGTGACCACTAATCCAGCTGGAATTTGGGCTGTACCCACCTCTCCCCTACACTATGAAGCAGGTAAATGCACCAGTGGGGCTCAGAGAGCTCTGAAATTCATAAGCTGCCTGGCTCAGAGGACCAGCTGGGCCTGGAGGACCTGCTGGAATCAGACCCATTTCTTTAACGTGTGACCTTGCTCACACAATTAATTTCTGCTTGTTAGACATTGCTTTGATGACATGTTGCAGAAAAGCCCTTAATGGCCACGTGAAAAATGACTGATGGGTGAAGGCAGCAGCTGTGCAGACAGAGAAAGCAAACAGATACCCACAACGTGGGTCTGCTGCTTTCCTTACACTCAGGGTCTCCTCCTCCATCAAACACATCAGTCCCACCTGTCTGGAGGGTTTACAGGGCACAAAAATGAGGGGATTGCCTTAAGGATTACAAAAAATTCTAATCTCTACAAGCTGTCTTCATTTGGACATCTCCAAACTCTTCCTGCCCCATGGGCTCAAGAGAACAGAAGATCCAACCCCAAAGCTGTGTCCTCCTCACGGACTCCTGGCTGGCTGGGAGGAAAGATGGGTGATGCTGGTGGAGGCACAGAGAGGGAACCTGCTGTGTCACTAAACTGAAACTCATTTTCCCCTGACATGAAAGATTTCAGCTCCCAGGTCATTGCCTGGAGCTTTGTGACACAGGTTTTGGGAGATGGCAGACCATGGGATCCAATAGCACAACATATCCCACACTGTAACCCAAGCACAGAATTACAGAGTTTGAAACATTCCATCTATTTTTAACCTTGTGTATCTGTTCTTTTTACAGTTTTACTTCACTGAAGCTGTTTTTGCACCCACATGTGCACTCTACTATGAAATCTAAAGTGAAATCTGCCAATGGATGAAAAACTACAGCATTGATGGGAATCTGTTTTTCTTGATTTCCATGAAGAGGGAAAGGTTTTTGCTCAGTCCTAGCATTTTCCTGGTTTTCCAGCCCCTGCACTGTTTGCTGCTCTGGTTATATGATCAAATCCTGTCACAGAAGTCTATTTTGGTGGGAAAAGGTTACAATACCAGTGCCTTGGGTCAGCACCTTCCAGGAGAAGGGTTTCCATGAAAGGCTTTAATCAAAGTCCCCAGGGAGCCCAGCAATTCACCTGCAGGCACGGAAACACTGTGATTGCTGCAGTTTGCCTTCAATAAACAACAGCCACAGACTCCTGGAACACAGCATGCATTGCTTGGCTTTGCTGGTGCATTTGGAGAGAGATGGACAACAACCAAGACGTGCCCAAAGCCCTAGGAATTCCTTGGGTTTGTTGATGCCACACTCAGTAGCAGTTGTATTGGCTCTAGACACCATTTGGGACATCGCTGACTACTCAGAACACCACCTGGCTGAACTAAAATGCAGAAGACTCTTCCTCTTTTAATTCCTGTTTATTTTCCTTAGCAAGCCATGTCCAGTGAGTTCAGTTAAATACCATCATGTGAAATTTTCCTTCCCTGTTTCAGTCCCCTCTACCCACCACCAGAAATCTAATTTAGCTTCAAGCATTTGCAGCCCCTTAGTCCTGAACTTGCTTTGCTCATCATAATCATCATTCCAGGAAATCTTCTAGCCTGATGGACCTGGTAAAACATGGGGGCAGAAGAACAGCTCTGCTCTCCAAACCTGCCATGCTGGACCTCACCCTAGGCCAGGAACAGTGCCCTCATCCTTGGGAAAATCTCCCATGATAAATATAAAAATAAGACCAGAAGTCTATGGTTTTTGCTGGGGAGGATGAAATAGGAAAGCCTTATAAATATTATTACCTGGCAAAAGATGCTGAGAATATAGAAATTATAAGAGAGATTGAAATGAAGACAAGCTTTGAGATACCAAACCCCAGTTACTGAATAACTGGAAAACAATGGTATGGACAACTGAAGGTAATCCCTCTTTTGATTAAACAATCCCCTCTGCTTGCAGACAGGTCCAAGGGTCAGAGCAGACCCTACCAACTTGGCAGAGGGTCCAAAAAGCAGTTTTAAGGGTATAAAATATAACACCATATGGTAATGCAATGACTCTCATAAGCTGTATGTAAATGTTGTAGGATTTGTAGCTTGTTCTAGATTGGTTAGTGAAAATTAAGAATATTCAGCACAGAAGATGATTTATTGTATTGTAAACGGCAACCACGGTATTCCGTATTCTGTATTCTGTACTTCTCTCTCTCTCTCTTACCTCTCTGCCCTGCTCTGAGCTGTGTCTGGCGGCTCTCAGCAGGTCTCCTACACTCACACCTTTCGCAATAAACTTCATGCTCTGAGACCAAACTCCAGAGGTCTCTCATCTCCGTTCCGACCATCTGAAGCAAACTGCACCTACACCTCAGACGGCAAATCCTACAGGTTTTATTTAGCACAATTTATCCCTCACCGAAAAACGCCATTTCCGCGGCGCGAGCACACGTACCTTATAGTGCGACTCGGTCTCCTCTTCCTGAGTGGAGCTGGAGGGAGATGGGGTGGCAGACTTGCTTCCCGGGGGTGAGGGGGAGCCGTGGGTGACCCCGCTGCGGATGCCCATCTGGGAGATGAGCTGGGACTGGCTGAGGGCGCCCATGGGGCCACCGAGCATCCCGGGGCGGTTCAGCAGCGGCACTTGGCGGTTGGACTCGTAGGATGCGGCGTCCGAGTGCACCATCTCCTGGATCTGAGTGAGGAGGAGATCACCTTGTCACCACAAAATGTATTTATTGATTCATTTGCCATATTGTCAAAGTCCTGGAAGACTGATTTATTAAATTGTTCTGCACAGCTGGGGAAGTGTTCCTTGCGCTCCTTTCCAAACAGGGCAGGAGCTGAGCACAGTGCACCCATGGCCCTGCCCATGAGCACTACAGAGAGCTGATAAATCAGCTTTGTTTGTCTGGTTCTGGGTGTCCAGGAGCTGCCCCTGCCTGCCTCAGGGACCACTGGAGGCTGGCACCTACCAGGGGTCTAGAAAAAGAGTTCATAAATGAGCAATTTTTGGCCATATCACCAGAAGAAGGGAAGGTCTTCTAAGCCCCAGTGTCCAACCCAGCCTTGGACACTTCCAGGGATCCAGGGGCAGCCACAGCTTCTCTGGGCACCTGTGCCAGGGCCTGCCCACCCTCACAGGGAAGAATTCCTTCCCAATATCCCATCTAACCCTACTGTCCTAGAACTTAAAACCATTCCCCCTTGTCCTGTCACTCCATCCCTTGTCCCCAGTCCCTCTCCAGCTCTCCTGGAGCCCTTTAGGCCCTGCCAGGGGCTCTGAGGTCTCCCTGGAGTCTTCTCTTCCCCAGATGAGCACCCGCAGCTCTCCCAGCCTGCCTCCAGAGCAGAGGGGCTCCAGCCCTTGGAGCATCTCTATGGCCTCCTCTGGACTCATTCCGGCAGGAGGAATACCACCAAGAAGCAAACACGAGATGAGGTGGGGACAAAGCCTGCTGGTTTCTGCACCAAGGCCCCATTTCCAGTTTGTACCACTTTCCCCCAAGATCCATCCTTGCTGATCTGGTAGAGCCTGGCTCCTGCACAGCCTCATCCAGCCACGGGATGTGAGGGAGGCAAACCCTGTCTGGAACACCTTCCAGACTTCTTCCCTTTTATATTAATCCGAAAAATGCTAACATGGGTTTCAAGACCCATGCTTTATTTATTGACAATCTTCACTCTCACTCAGCTCACTGAGGTGCAATCTCTCATTACTAGGAGAGCTTTGCCAGCTCCACCAGGAAGGAAACCCTAGGAGGACCTCTGAGGTCTCCATAGGCTTCAGAGGAAATAAATCCAAATGCAAACACAGATTTACTGCTGCAGGTCAGGAACCAAGAGCTTTACACCACTTCCAACAGAATATTCTGGTTTCCTTTGGACTCTCCATCACCAGAGGAGTGGTGTCAGGGGAACAGGTTTTCCTGGATCTGCCCTTTTTCTGTATTAACTGTGAAGTGAAGGGATTTAACTCACAGGAATTAAATATATTCTTGCATTTCAGCAGCACGAGTGTGACTGAGGCTGACTTAGGGGCCACACTGAATTGCTGCCCTGGGCTTTGGTGGTGTCAAGGAGACAGCAGGGTTGGCTTTGCTGTGGCATGGAGCTTAACCATGGCAAGTTTTGTGTGCCCTGAAAACCTTATTGTGAGCCCCAAAAACCTTATTATGTGCCCTTAAAGCCTTATTATGTGCCTTATTGCAGAGCTCTGGCCTCTCCTGGTCATGGCAAGGGAAATCCAGGTCATAAGACATTGAGGATGACGCGGCCATGGCGATGGTCACCAGACTTGGGCAGCACAGGAGGCAATTTTTGCATTTACAGTTGAATTTGCAAAAGTCATGGGAATGGCCAGGATGAAACAGGCAGGGACAGTGCATGTCCCCATGCAAGATGGGGACACAGCACCCATCTGCTGAGCAGCCAGCCCCTTCCCAAATTCCAGAAAAAAAAAAATACATTTGTCTTGGGTTTTGTCAGTTTAATCCAGATCTTTCATGTTGGAGAAGATCTGCCAGCTGCTAAGGAAAAGAATAATTTATTGTCCTTATTTTAAATTTAAATGAAGGGAAAGTTTAGAAGACGGGTGTTGGAGAAATGGGGAAGGCTATGAGATGTGGCTTAAAAAAATTCTAAAATTTAAAATAGCCTGCTCACGTTTCAGCCATGGCAGCCTCCTGAGGAAATACTGTATTAAGACAATTTCTTTTGAAACTTTTATTATGTGGCCAATAGACCACAACGGCTCCGTTTATCCATTAAATAGGTAATCACACACTTTTTCTTTACAGTGCATGTTATTTATGCATCGGAGCAGAACACGTCCAGGAGTGCAATTATGGATATGGGCCACGTGCTGCAAATGCTTCTGAAAATTTGTAGAAAAAACTCAGGAACCTGAGCCTGGCTCAGAAAACCCCTCCAGAATCCTCCTGCTCACAACCAGCCCATCACAGAGCCCTCTTAAGTAGCAGAGACCCTGCATTTTTCTTGGGACATCCCTCTCCAAGGATATCTTAGCCCAGACGAAAGGACCCCATAAGAAAGATGGGGACAGACTTTGGTCCTGTGGTGACAGCACAAGGGGGAATGGTTTTAAACCGAGAGGGTTGGTTTAGGTTAGACGTAAGGTAGAAATTATTTACAATGAAGGTGGTAAAACACTGGCACAGATTCCCAGAGCAGCTGTGGCTGCCCCTGGATCCCTGGCAGTGTCCAAGGCCAGGCTGGACAGGACCTGGAGCAGCCTGGGACAGTGGAAGGTGTCCCTGCCCATGGCAGGGGGTGGCAATGGATAGGCTTTAAAGGTTCCTTCCAACCCAAACCATTCAACAATTCTATGACAAAAAACTGGTTTTAGTTGAATATTGTTGGTTCTTCTCTCCCTCTCCCACACCTCCATCTCTTCTGCCCCCATCCAGGAGGTTCTGCAAAGGGCACGTCCAGCTCCTCACATGCACACTGCTCACCAGTGTCTGCAGAGGCAGGAACTGCCCCCTCTCTGCCACTCACTACATTTCTCTCCACTTCCCTTTTAAAATTTTTTAATGCAATTTTGGAAGCAACACACCAGGCTGCCGCCTCACCAGCACTCCTGCTGATGGCCCCTGGTGTCCCCAGGAGTGGCAGAAAAGCCACTTGTATTTTCCAGATGTAAAAAGTTTGGGGTGAAAATGAAGGTGAGCGGTTTGTGTGCAGCACTGGAGCTCCTTAAATAGGATTAAAGGTGAGGATGGGCCTCATTTAATCCAGGGAAAGGGTTATTCCTGCTTCCCACTGTGGGATCTTGCAGTCACTGAGCCACTTCAGGGGGCACCCAAATGCCCCCCCAGGAAAGATCCAAGGAAAGAGACACCAGAAGCAGCATTTTGGGATGCTCCCCTGCAGCAAATGGCCTAATTAGGCAAGTCAATGATGAATGAAATTGTGATCATGTCAAACCACAGTGAAAGGAGGTAATGAATGCAACGTTCCCCGTGTGAAAGGAAACAACCTGCTCCTGTGGGATGCAGTCCCAGCCCTGGGCTCAGTGGGGCTGTCCCATGCCTTTCCCCTCCCCAAAGCACTCAGCATCCCCAAGAGCCCGATGGAAGCACACATGGAATTAAATAACAACCCTACAGCTGTGATCAGCTCCTTCCCCAGGAGCAGGGGCTGTGAGAGCCAGGTCAGATCCTGTCTCCATCCCGGGAATTTAGCACAAGAAGCTCACCACGAGGTGCTGCAAAAGGCTCAGGATGGGTTTGCAGCCTGTGCTGAAAAGATGTTTTGCATCTCAGAGGAAACCCAGAGTGCAATGTGATGTAGTCATAGCTGAAGTAATTAAGTGCATCTTACTTTGCAGATTCCCAAAGGCTGTGCTAACTCAAAGACAGCTTCTTTTTTCCACAATATTTCAATTCTTTTAATGAATATGCATATCAGGCCCATAAACGCTCCAGCTAATCCGAAGAAGGAGAGAAAACCAGGCTGACAAACAGCACATGGTCCACGTTCTCTGTTTCTGGGGAGAAGGGGAATTCAGGGAGTGACAAATGCCCAATGAGGAAGAGCCCAGTCAGGGACTGGGGTGCTCTGCTAACACAGATAATGTTTCAAATGTGTCGAGCCCAGCCTCAACTTCACCGTTCCCCAAAAATTCTAAATTCTATTTTATATTCTCATGTAAAAAGCAGCTCTTTCCAGCAGTATGTGGTACAGCACCAGGCAGCAGACCTGGGGCTCAGGTCCCAGGATCTGGCAGGGATGGCTGTGTCGTGGAATGGCCTCTCCTGCTAAATCCTAGCTCCCAACTGAAGCCTTGAGGCAGGTCCCACCCCTAAAACCACCTTCTGCCTTGCTTTTCATGGGATTATTCTCCTCCTCCTCCTCCTCCTCTCACCTTCCTTGGTCATGGCCACACCCTAAACAAACAGTGTTCTGGTGGCAGAAGCACAAACTCGGAGGTTCTGTGTTGCTCCCCATGGTGCTCTCTTGTCCTCGGAGCAGTGATGCTCCACGTGCTCCAGCCCTGCTGCCTGCCTGGCTGGGCTGCAATGCCGTGTGGGATCCATGCCAAACCACTTGCTGATGTTCCCCAGCAGGAAAAGGAGATGTTTGGCTGGAGTTTGCCGTAAAACACTGTCTGACCCCACCGCACTGCATCCCCCCGAGCTAAAGTGGGGTGTGCAAAAGACAGTGACCAAGAAGAGCAGGAGTGGGCAGGTGGGACAACCCCACAGAGGGGCATCACCCCATGTGCCAGGGAGACCAGCACATTGGGACCACCAGGATTCCATCTGGACAAGGATCTGGTGGATGAGAGGCTGGGCATGACCTGGGAATGTGCACTGGCAGCCCAGATATCCAACCATGTCCTGGGCTCACCCCACGGCAAGGGCAGAGGGGAGGGGGGGATTCTGCCCCTCTGCCCTGCTCAGGTGAGACCGCACCTGTAGAGCTGCCCCAGCCCTGGGGGCTCAGCATTAAAGGATGTGGAGCTGCTGGAATGAGTCCAGAGGAGGCCAAGGAGATGCTCCAAGGGCTGGAGCACCTCTGTTATTGAGCCAGGCTGGGAGAGCTGGGAGTGCTCACCTGAAGAAGAGAAGGCTCTGGGGCGACCTTAGAGCCCCTGCCAGTGCCTAAATGGGTTTATCAGAAAGATGGGGACAGACTTTTTAGCAGGGCCTGTTGTGACAGGACAAAGGGTGATGGTTTTAAACTAAAAGAGGATTGATTTAAATTAGGTATAGGGAAGAAATTTTTTATGATGAGGGTGGTGAGGCCCTGGCACAGGTGCCCAGAGAAGCTGTGGCTGCCCCTGGATCCCTGGCAGTGTCCCAGGCCAGGCTGGGCAGGGCTTGGAGCAGCCTGGGACAGTGGAAGGTGTCCCTGCCATGACAGGGGGTGGATGGGATGAGCTTTAAGATCCCTTCCAAGCCAAACCATTCCATGATTCTGTGACTCCCACCCCTCCCAAGGTGAGCCAACACAGGTGGGCTGAGCTGAGCTGCCAGAGCCTTTCTCCTGCAGGGTCTTCCTCCCTGGTCGAGGCAAGCAGCTACTCCAGGGGCAGCCACCAGGCTCATTGGCAGCACAGCTTCCCTCTCCTTGGGTTTGTTCCCAAGAACAAGCCATTATAATCACAATCAACCAGGGAGAGGAATTATCTGCTGAACAGCTTTGAAGCAAAGTTTTCCCAGCAGGCTTTTTCTGTATTGAAGTTTCAATGTAAACGCATCACCATAGCTGAAATGCTTAAAGATGATTTACTTAAAAAAGAGAGAGAGCAGGAGAGAGAGGAGCTGATAAGAAAATATATCCCCAATTACCACCCCTCCTCTTCCCGATTTGTAACTGCTCCTAATAAACTTTCATGGTCTATGTAAAACGCTTTAGTGCAGTGACAAATTTCTGCTGGAATTTGAGATGTCTTGTTCAGAGTAATAGCTGTCTCACACAGGTGCCCAGCTGCTATTGTAAAATCAGTAAGCATTTAATTGAAACAAATGACTATAATAATAGTACATTATCCCTGCAGGCTCATAGCCATAACAGTTTTAATTATTGAGTTAAGAGTCAAACTAATTTATCCTTTAAAGTAACAGCCACATCTTTGGTTCCACCGATCATCCTATTACGAACATGAGGGGAACAGTTGGAAAGGATTTAAAAAGGAAGTAATTTATTTTAGTAGAGGTGGTGGGGGGGCATTTATCATATGGCAGAGGATTTCTCTGTGCACTAGCGTTCCCAGCTGGGGTTGTCACTTCCCTCCTGGATGCATCCAGCTCCCCGGGGCACCAAGCACGCCTCTGCCAGCCCCTGGGGATCTGTCCCCCCACCAGGATGCCATGGGGGGCTTTCCTGGCCCAGCAGCAGCACAGGAGCCCACGGGGACTGATGGTGCCAGCTTTGGGGGTTGGGGTACGTGGAAATTTTTTGGATCTGTATTGAAATTACAATTTCTCTTCATCGAACACAGTGGAAAAGAAAAGGTTGTACAAACTCGAGTTTGCAAACATGATCTGAAGGAGCATCTCTGAACTCAGAGCCAGGCAGCACAGAGGAAGAATCCACATTCATGATTTTAAAAAAGCGTTTCTGAGACACAGACATGCCCTGGGGCAGGTTGGAAGGCACAGCTTTCCTCAGCCCTCGGTTTCATGAGCCTTCCTGCTTTTATTATGGTGGCTGTGACACAGGGGATCGGAAGCATCTCTGCGAGCCCCTGGGGCACGGCACGGGCTGGGGATGGAGAGAGGATGGCTGCAAGGGGTGGAGACCCCCCTGCCAGGTGGGGCTCAGAAGATCTCAGAGGATGGATTCACCTGTCACATCACCCCTGGGTGACCCCTGGAGCAAGCCTGGAGTGCAGCCTGCATGGCCCTGGAGCTCACAGCCCAGCACTGGAGGCCTCTCACCAACCTGTCCTGCACCAAAATCCATCAACCCTGTCCTGCTCTGGCCACAGACACAGAGCTCTGCACTGTCTCCATGTTCCCCACCCTGCTCAGTGCTTTTTGGACTTCTCCACCAGCAGCGCCCACCCAAAGCATCTCACACCCCTTTTCCAAAGCCACCATCTCTAGGGAGAGGAGTCCTCACCTTGAAGACCTTTTTTGCCCCTGCAAGGGGGACAATTCTGGTTCTCCAAACACATATTCATTACTGGGGATCAGCTTACCAGGCCGTGCCAAAAGCTCTGTATCTCTGCCTCTGCCACTTTCCTGCTCACTGCGTCATCTGCCAACTCCACTGGCAATTATTTAATGCTTCCTTTGGCAGGAGCATGACAAACTGCAGGAAGACAGAGTGACAATCCAGCCCACCAAACCTGTGCCACGCCGGGTTTGTATTGTTCAACTTTCTCAATAGACTTTGTGCTTCCAAGTCAAATGTCTTGCAGATGTCTAAGTATGTTATGTTAACACTGTTACCTCTATCACCCAAACCTGTAATCTCATCAAAAAAGATATCAAGCTAGTTTGACAAGATTTGTTTTCCATCAGCCCATGTTGATTGGCATTAATTATATTACCTTTCCTTAATTCTTTATTAATTGAGGCCTGGATCTGCCACTCCATTACTTTGCTGAGGATTGATGACAGACTGACAGGTCTGTAATTACCTGGGCTGTTCTGTTTCCCTTTTTAAATATTTGCACATTAGCTCTTTTTTAGTCCCCCAGAGCTTCCCCAATATTCCAAGAATTATTAAATACCAGCATTAGCAGAGCTCCCTCACTCTGATATCTGAAGCCACGTACAGACAAGCTCAGCCTGATGGCTTAGAGGGAAGACAAATATGAGAACAGAAACTTGTAAGGTTTAAGTGTTTTAAATGAAACCCTGACCTTTCCAAATAATGTTGGCAGCTTCAAATGCAATACTTTCAAACATGAAGCTTCACCCCAAAGCCACAGAATGTCCCCAGACAAGGTTCCCAGGGCTTCTCCCAGTTGTGTTTTTGTGTGAATGGACTCAGCAGCTCTGAGGAGGACTTGGGTGGATGAGAAGCTGAACATGACCTGGCCACATGCACTGGCAGCCCAGAAACCCAACAGTGTGCTGGGGGGATCCTGTCCCTCTGCTCTGGTGAGACCCCACCTGCAGAGCTGCCCCCAAAGTAAGAAGAATGTGGAGCCTGGAGTGATCCAGAGGAGGCCATGAATTTGCTCTGAGGACTGGAGCCCCTCTGCTCTGGGACAGGCTGGGAGAGCTGGGGGTGTTCACCTGGAGAAGAGAAGGCTCCAGGGAGAGCTCAGAGCCCTTCCAGTGTCTAAAGGGCTCCAGGAGAGCTGGAGAGGGACTGGGGACAAGGCATGGAGGGACAGGACACAGGGAATGGCTTCCCACTGCCAGAGAGCAGGGGTGGATGGGATATTGGGAAGGAATCCTTCCCTGTGAGGGTGGGCAGGCCCTGGCACAGGTGCCCAGAGAAGCTGTGGCTGCCCCTGGATCCCTGGCAGTGTCTAAGGCCAGGTTGGACAGGGCTTGGAGCAGCCTGGGACAGTGGGAGGTGTCCCTGCCCATGGCAGGGAGGTTGAAACAAGATGGTTTATAAGGTCCCTGACTCCCTCTCCTCATCTCTGGGGATTTTTCTGATCTGCTTCTGTTACTGTGTAAATCGCTCCATGCCTTTTCCAGCCTTGATCCCCTCTGCATGTTTTATCTCCCCTGAAAGAGAAGTTCCCTGCAGCAGCAGCCCCAGGCCCTGAGGGCTGGTGTTGGGAAGCACCTCCCGACAGGCTGAGTTCAGCCCCTGATGCTGTGCTATGATATCCTGCTGTTACAGGGGGAGGAATCCTCCAAACGCAATTAGCACTTCATCAGAGGATAAGGAACTGTAACTGCGGGGTGAGAACGGTGCTGTTAAAGAGGATAGAGACTCTGCTTGGCAGAGGGGGAATGTTTGTCATTAATATTGTCATCGCTCCCTGGGAGGGCATGGCCAGAAGGAGCCAACTCAGCACGGCATGAATGGAATGCTGTTATTTCTCATGAGCACAGCCCCCACTACGGTCACCTGCCAACAAGAGCATTATTGTGGACTGGCACGGCCCACAAGGGTCCCAAATCCAGCTATTCCCACCCCCATGGAGTGGCAGGGAGACAGGAATTCTGCTTCAGTGTGTGCTTCCCTTTCCTCTTGTTCCCGTGGCGTTATTATACAGATTGCGAGAGGTTATGGTTTCCAAGCACCTTGAGATGTCCATGACACATCTGGCCTTGCCGGAGCTCCAGAGCTCTCCTCCATCCCAGCCCTGCTGCAGACCTGAGCCCTTAGCTGGGATGCTCCTTCTTCAGGACAGGACCAAAGTGTTCTAAGGGCTTGGCCCACCCTGAATCCCAAATCCCATCAGCGGTGTGATGATGGAGAAACCCAACCCAACCCTGAGATGGGAACCTGGACTGCAGAGAATGATGGAATCCCTAAGGCTGGAAAAGCCCTCTGAGACCACTGAGTCCAGCCCTCAGCCCAGCACTGCCAGGCTCACCACTAAACCATGTCCCCAAGTGTCACATCTACATGCTTTTGAGCACTTCCAGGCATGGTGACCCCACCACTGCCCCGGGCAGCTGTTCCAGTGCTTGACCACCCTTTCAGTGAAGAAATTTTCCTGATATCCAACCTGAAGCTCCCCTGGTGTGACTTGAGGCTGTTTTCTACAGCTGAGCTCCTGCATTCCAGCAACCCCATCTTGCCTGCACTATGGAAATCCCAAGGCTGAACTTCCAGGAGCATCTTCCACCAGACCAGGGTGCTCAGAACCTTCCACTGACTTTTTTTCAGGTGTTTTGCCTCTTCACCATTGATTCTTAGGGGAAATACCTGAAGGAAAGGAACTGCTGTGACTATTCCCATGGGGACTGGGAGAGGGATAGCACGTGTCCTTTGTCAAACTCACTCTCCCAAGGTCAAGCCCAACAGCCCAGCAAAATGCAGGCAAAATTCTGATTTTAGTGGAAAAATCCCTGGTCTAGTGGAAGGTGTCCCTGCCCATGGCATGGGGCTGGAAGTGGATGGTCTTTAAGGTGCCTTCTAACCCAAATCATTCAGGATTCGGTGATGTGTCTGGAGCAGGAGGGATGCCCCTGGCCCTGGAAAAGCAGCTGGGCTGTGCATGTGCTCCATCAGTGCTCCCGCGGCTCTCAGCTGGAGAACTGTCTGTAAATAACATCTTCAATAAACTCCGGGTTTTTTTTTAAGTACATTATTTTACGGATAAAGAACAAGCCTGATAATTCAGTGAACATGTTTGCAAATAATCTATCCCATTAATTTCCAGCCTGTTTTCTGAATGCATTATTTAGCGATTTTGCAAAACCCATTTGTAGAGGAAGGGAACTGACGCTCATCCAGGCATAACACCATCACTACAAGTGGGGCCAGAATTCCCTGGAATGGGCACTGGGAGGTAATTAAACAGCAGCAGACCCTGAGCCCCCCTCTTTTATACCCCGTGGGGGAGATAAAACTTAATAAAATTGTCACACCCCCCTCAGGTGTATTGGAAAGACAGGGAGAGCCAGCTATGGAGGGGGAAAGAGGCAAAGGGGGCAGGTGATAAAACCTTCAGGGTGCAGGGGAGGGACTGAGGGGGCCGAGATGCTGCTGGGAGCTGGGAAGGGTCTGCAGCAGCCCCCGAGCCCACCCAGAACAATTTCTTAGTCTGGATTCCTGTCTCCACTCTCGAGGTGGATGGAGGAGCACACAAAGTGTCCCATGGAGAATTTTTGTTGCATTATGGGAGTGTAATAGTGAGGCAAAGCCATCCCAAGCAAGGGGAAAATAGCTTTCAGCATCAGACCTGTTTATGCATCTGATTTTCTTTAATTTTTGTCTTTCTCTTTTTAATCCCAAAGACACATCTGGGGAGATGGATTCAGAGGACAGTGTTAAAACCTTCTCTAAAGAAGGAACTTGCTGCTTCCCAGGCCTGGGGTGAGCCACCACATGTTGTGTGGGGCTAGAGGTGGTCCCTGGCCACAAAAGGTGCCCTTTTGTTCAGGAATGGGAATTTAGGATCTTGTTAACTGTGCACTCCATGGGACTATCACCTGCCCAGCAAAGCCATCCCACAGGTCAAGGACAGGATCTGAGATACAAATAAATTCCTGAGAAGCAGAGATCTGGTGTCGTGTAAATAACCTTAGGCATTAAAAGAAAAAGGGAAGGCAGGAAAACACTAGAGACAGAAAATTTTTCCCATCTTCAGCTTGACAGAGATTCCTTGGGGAATTTGCTTTTCCTGGTGGGTTACCACATCCTTGGTATTATTAACTGTTTAACATCCTGTGTTCCAGCTCAGCCTCCTTTTAACAAGGCTTTGAACTGCTGGGATGGACAGCAGTCCTGCTTTCCAGGTGGGTTAGAGGCCAATAATTGAATTTTTGTGCAACAGCAGCATGGGCAGGGCCAAAGTGTGCTCTGCTGTGTGTCCTTGCCAAGGCAGGGTCACATCCTGTCCTTCCCCGGGGAGGGTAGCCTGGGCATCACCTGGTGACAGCCATGGACTGTGCCCATCGCCAGCCTGGCAGCAGGGCAAGGAGCATCACTGCTGATGGAGAAGAGGCTGGACTGTGTAAATCCAGGTGTTTTGCTTCTCAGAGGGATAAAAACTAACCTTTGCACGAGCACCTCCAGCTCCCACGGGAATTCCCACACCCAGCTCACCCACGGCTGCCCAAACACTCCCCCATGCCAACCTTGGCTCCTCATCTCCCACAGCATTCACTGCCCCCTCCCTGTGCTCCTGCAGCTGATTGAAGCCTTGCTGCACTCCCAGCTTCCCTCTGCTCCATGTCTCTCCTGGCTCCTCTCACACATTTTAGATATTGCATTCACATAAAGCAATAGACTCACAGGTAATGAGAGACCTCCACGTTTTATTGCGTGGAGCATTAAAAAAAAGAAGAAGGAGAAGAAGGCAAAAAGAAGCAATTTTAGAGCACAACAGGAAACTGGGAAGACTAGATAGAAAACTCATCCCAGTGGGATTAAACTCTGTGAATGAATTTTAATAGGTTTTTTCTTTTTTTGATTGCCAAGTCTAACAGCCCACTTTTCAAGCACCATAAGAAACGCTGCAGCACTAGAAAGAGTTGGGTCCCCAGTGCTCATCTCACATCTGCACACAAACCACAGCTCTTCTACACATCTGCCATGAGCTGCCCCCTTTTTGCCCCCACTCAGCTTCCCTCTGCAGCCAGATATTGCTGGGATTATTGTGTTAGTTTGTAATAAGTGTTTCATGAGAGTCTCCTGTTTCCAAGAATACAAGCATCCAGGGGAGGAGGACGGTTCTGTGGCTGAATATGTGTTGGGAAATTATAGGATTTTCAAAGCCCAGCTCTGCTGGAGCAATTGGAGACAAAACTGAACCTCCAGCAGCACAATGCTGATCCTGCTCTGCAGAGGGGAACCTCCGGGAGCTGCAGGAGGTGCCACGACCTTGCTGCGTCACACAGACTGTGACCAGAAGGCACAGTCTGTTATCTTTAATTATAGCAAATGCTGAACGCTCTTAAAATAGGTGTGAAAAGCCCACATGACTCTGTATGTACAAAATTAATTGCAGGAGGGAACAGGGAAGGGAAACCCGAGCGGCAGCTCCCGCCACGAGAGCCACATGCCGAAACTCCTGTTCTGACTCCTGACAATGGCAAACCCTTCTCATTTCTTAGCCAGCCAGCATAACTGCAGCTGCTATTCCAAGTTACAGACAGGCCAAAATCTACAGAAATGCAGAATTGAAGCCATGCAGATGTAGGAAGTGCTCACTTAGGTTCCAGCAGCAACATTAACCTGAGCTGCTGCCCTGCCTGCACTGTGCAATGCAGTTTATTAGATTAAATGTAGTGTATTAAGGGGGACCAGGGAAAGGATATTCAGCCCAGCAGCACCTTTGCGCTCTTGGGCTTCCTCATGATGGATAACAAACACCTCAGAGATTCATTTATTTCCTTCTAACCCCCAGGCTCAGCTCCTGGAGGTGAGATATGCCATATTAAATGAGGCTCGGGTCTGCCCAGGACTGGGTTGCCACAATAACAAGTGTTCTTACTGCCAGTCTTCATTTAATCCAGGTAACAGCAGGGATTCAGGCCATCACAAACATTTCCTTCCCTCCCAAACCATATAACCCCAAGTGGTAAACCAAGAGTAAAGCATAACCCCATTAAAGGCTTGATTTTTCCCCCTGGGATTACACGCCGGCACTGGGGAGCTTGATCAATTGAGTCTTGAGGTTTAATCAATAAGTGCCAACAACAACATTACTGCATTCCAGCCATGCTCTCCATTCATCAACTTAAGTAACTCCAGTCACCCAGAAGACAGAGGCACTAAAGCAGCAATTAAGGTCTTTGGGGAAGTCTGAACACGGGCGGTGGCTCCTGGGACAGCCCTGGGTGTTCCACGATCCCGAAGGAGCTCCCACCTCTGGCTCAGACACAGCCCCCTCGGTGTCAGGCTGTTGATTTGATGGATATGGCAGGACTCAAATGCAACAGAAAACATTTCAATTAAAAAAGTGATCGTTATTTTGTCTTGCACGTTGTGCCACCAAAACATTTTGGATGGTGCGCCACGCTCGGTGCAGCATTTGCATTTCCATCTGATCAGACACCAAGAACACATGCCAGGCTCGTGTTTACATTCCAGATCAAGTCACATATCCCAGCCATCTCATTAACCTGCTGCCCTGGAATTAAACAAAACCACCTGCAAAGGAAGCGCTTTCCTCCCCGATGTGCACCGCAAGGCACCTTCAGAGCTTCCCAGACAAGCTTTGAGCATGGGCGGCTTCACGGAGGTGTAAGGATTTACTTTCCTTGGAATACTTCCCAGGTTTTTTCTGGCCACTGAGTTTCAGCACAAGTGCTGGGGTTCTGCAAGAGCTACAACTGTGTCTGTACATAGGAATGGCTTTGGGGACGAGCAGCAAGGTGAAGGGATGACTTAGGGGGAGCAGGTGGAGGGGAAAGTACAAAGAATATTCACACTTTCTAAGGGCTGAGCATCAACTGATGAGGAGCTCAGGTGTCCCTGCTGTTGAGGACATTGCTGTTCCCTTGTCACCCAAGGTCACAGCCACATGGTCAGTGCAGCCCCTGGCCCCTCACAGGCACAGGGCTGGTGCCCTCCTCGCCCTGGATATGGACAAAGAGCAGGGTCTCTACAGCCCCTGTCCCTATGGGCAAAAGGGCCAATCCCCCTCAGAAAAAGACCTTTATAAACTTGCCAAATAGAGACAAAACCATCCCTGTTCTGCTCTGAAGAATGCAGCAATCTCAGCCTGAACTCTGGGGTTTACACTTGTTATCTGCACACATCCTCGTTTCTGAAACAAAACCCTAAAGCTGCTTACAGGAGACGACTGCCAAAAACTTTTATCACTTTCACAGACTTGTTTGCCGGGAACAGACAATATTGCCCAAGTAGCCACGAGTGTATCAAAGAGGATGTGCAGCAGCACACAGGTCTGGGAGAAGCTCCAGCAGGATTCTGGGATCCAGCTTGTAGGAAGGGATTTCATCTCATTGGTCTCAGCTTCCCCAGCTGGAAATGGAAAAAAGGAATTGCTCCAGAGACGGGCAGGTACAAATGCTGTGTCATGATGGATGAGATTTGCAAAAATTAAGCCATCCCACACTTGCAATTCCCTGTTCTTGAGATGCACAAGATGAGGAAGAGCCAAATATATTATCTGGGAAGAAAGGGTTACTTTTCAATCGAAAATTAATGCACTGAATTCTGAATTAACATGTGGGATAATTAAAACCATCTTTCCAATGAATTTATTATAGGATATACAAAGCTAATTATAAATTCTCTGTTGCTTAATCCCTTGCAGTTTGCTAATGCAGCGTTGAAATCTCTTTGGCCACACTTGTTTAAATTATTCATTAGACACAGCAACAGTTGTGAACTGTAATTTAAATTGGCATCTCATGAATATTCAATCAATACAATAAACACTGGAATGTTTTACTGCACACTGCTCGATAGTTTGTGCTGGAGCTTGTGTTGACACATTTTTATTAACTCTTTTTAAAGGTGTTACCTATTTATGTCACTGATTACAATAAGAATAAAAAGTCCCACTCATAAATATTTGTCTCGTTGTCTTAAGAGAGACAATGTAATTAGGCAAAGCTTCAGAAGTCATAATTAATATTGGGCAGATCTCCTTTCCCTCCTGGTTGCCTTGAGCACGTGGACTGGCAGGATTTCAAAGCCTGGCACGTGTGGCCACGTCACAGCTTTGGCACCGCGGCTTTGCCAACTGCCCAGGCCAAATCCCAGGGTGACACCTGTGGGGTGGCCCTGGGTCTGAGCTGGATCCCAGCAGCCGTGCTGTGCCCTGCTCCCTCTGCACAGGAGAGAGAAATACGGACAAAACTGGAGGTGCTGCGAATATTTGCTCTTTGGCGCACCAAAATGAGGAAATGAAATGCAGCCAGCAATAAAACCCCTGCGTGTGGCAGCCTGATGGCCCTGCAGCACCTCAGAGTCTCTTAATGGGGCATTTTTAGCAGCAGCCCTAAAAAGCCATTCTCCAGTGGCTGCATAATTCCGTGTGGGTTTCTATTTTAAGCCTGAACGTTTTCATTTCAAAGCGAGATCCCGCTCTGACCAGAGTCTGTAAAAATGACATCGTGGGACTCAGTGGCTGCGGCTTTTCAGCAGCACCACATAACACACAAGTTTACTTCAGAAATTAAAATATCCCCCCCTGCCAACGGTGGGGGAAACATTCCCTCCCTTGTAGCAGGGTTGGTGACATGAGACTGAAGGTATCAGAGGTTCAGCCTCTCCCAGGGCTGCAGTGTTCCCAGCAGTGTGGTGAGGTGCAGGAAAACCCCCGGGCTGAAATGTACCCTCCTGTGCACTGACTTTCACCCCCACAGATCAGAGCTGCCAGGTGGGAAATAACAGCTGCTGGTGCTCGATTTCCAGAAAAAACAGGATTTTTTTTGAGTGAAAACACAGCCAGGACTTTCTCCCGCACACAACAAACCCCGCTGGCTTGCTTGGGGGATAATATCGCTGTCCCTGTGCCATGTGGGGTAATCCCATTAGCACGTGGGTGAACGAGAAGACCAAAGGCCAAGCAGTTTATCCCAGCAGGAGATTTGGCTGATTGCTCTGCGGCTCCCATGTCCCGAGGTGAGCGCCAGGAGAGCCCACCGAGGGTGCCCAGCAGCTCCCAGCTCCCCCGAGAGACATCCCCACCAAGGGCTCTGACCCCCCACCCCTCCTGGGTGCCAGGAGTGACTTTCCTCTGCCAGGAGGGCTGGCAAAGCTAATGAATATTCACAGAGTGTTTAAATGCTCAGCTGAGCGAACAACTTCAAAAACGCAGAAGTCTCATGGAACAATGTTTTGTAAAGTTGTTTCTGCGCAGACACATTTTTGTGGTTTGGGATCATTTGAAGGATTTTAGAGTCAGTTTCAAGGAAAGCAATATCCACACGAGCTTCTCTTACAGCACTGTATTTAGGGGTTCCTACCCCTGAAATGGATCCATGGTACCTCCTGCAGACACCTACAAGTATTTTACACACAGTTTTACCTCCACCAGTGGACAGAGGATTGCTGCTGACCACCCACGGCTCCACTGGCAATATTCTCACTGCCAAACATAACACTCGGCCATCAATCCTCCTGAAAGATTTCAGGCATTATGGCAATTTTGTACCTGCTCCTTTTCCCATCATATGCCTCCACCACAGGACTCAACATTCTGTGCAGCATTTGCTTGTTGGAATCTGAATGTGGCTTCTCATGGGGAAGATTATTCCCTCCTCTATTCCCCTGTGTGCACGACAGGAACCTACATCTCCTCTGTGATCCTTGCATTCTTTTTTTTCCCCCCTCTGTAGGAGAAAAAGCAGTTTTGGCATCTCTTAATTATGGCTTTGCGGCTGGCAGATCATCTGTTCACCCCAACCTTTATTTCCAGCGACAGAAAGCATCCGACTGTTCCGCTCCTGTGTTGTGATCCCTCTCGCTGCAGATCACCCGCCTGTGAGTCAGCTCAGGGCTCGGCACCCGCTGCACTTCCCCATAAATTAGTAAGTGATACCTTGGCTTCAATTGCAAGGGTCTTTCAAGACTAATCTGTGCATTTTTGTTGGTGTTTCTTCCAGCTATTTCTCGTGCACCACAGCTGGCATCTCGTTTCAGCCTCGCGGTGGAACACAGACAATCCTGACACTTTGTACAGCTAATGCCTTTCTTTTTTTTGATCCATGAATAATTTTCCCTGCCACTGTAGCAGCTCTCCCAGAATACTAAAAGCCACGCGCTCTCCTGTAACCATATCAATCCAGCTCTGACGTGAGTCGGAGAGCTGCAGCGCTGTCGGTGATGTCAATGCATGATTCAGACATGTTTTCCTTTATGCTCCCAGATCCAGGGCTCGTTCTGCTTCCCTGAGGAAGGGGGAGTTGGCTGAGCTCCTACAGACTCTGCCACAATTCACCCAGCCTTGCAATTTGCACTCACACACACTGGGAAAAGCCACTCTGCTCATCCTGAAGCTCTGAGGATTGGCAGTGGGTAAATCCTTGTATCTTGCACCCTAAATGGGGTAGGTCATTCCTGGTGTTCCTTTTGGATCTCCTCATCTTGTGGCCCAAGGGAGACCGATGGTTCCAAGTGCTGCCTCCACCCCAGCAGCAGAATCTGCATAGCCTGCCTATGGACAGACGGTCCACTGAAAGTAAAATCCGGCAGGTTTTAAATGCAGGAGAAAGTGGGAAGGAAACTCCTGACCTGTGAAGGAATTTTGTTGTTGAAATTTGAGCAAACACCAGTGTCAATGTTTCTGTTTAAAATTCTCCCTCAGCCGGACGGGATTGGTGCAAAGCTCCAGGCACACCTGGAGCACGCAGCTCACCCAGCCAGGGCTGGGCTGCAGCACCAGGGTACAGACAGGGCTCTCGGGTGTCCCAACCCTCCAGAAACACGAGGTGAAGACAGGAAACCTCCCCTGCTGCACTACTGCAGTCGTGTCCTGGTGCTTTGCCATCGCAGTCGATGTCGCAGGGAATGATGCACCAAAGAATGTCCCTTCCCGTGACACCAGCAGGAATGCTGTCACGTTTTTTCAAATGTATTAATGGCAAAAGGCAGGGTAGAAATAGCACTGGTGAATTCCAGGGTGAGGATGATGATGTCCCCTCGCAAACAGGGCGAGAAACAAGCCAAAGGTGTTTCATGCATTCTTTGCCTCTCTTCAACATGAATGATGGACCAAGGGGGTCTCCTGGAGCTGGAGGGTCAGGACTGTGAGAATGATAACTCCCAGTTGGTCCTGAACCTGTGCAGGATCTGCTGCTCCAGCTTGATCCCTACAAATCCATGGGCCCTGGCAAAATTCGTGGGAGAATCCTCAAAGAGCCACTGATGTCGTCACAAAACTTCTCAATGATTTTTGAGCAGTCTCGGGAATCCAGAGAGGTCCCAGCTGACTGGAAGCTGGCAAACCTTGTCCTGCTTTTCCCTGATTCCATGGAGTTCCTTTCTCGCGTATGAGGTGAAGAGGCTGTAAATCGCAGCTCTCCTCTGTCCCTTCAGTCCCTTCCCTCCTGCACCTCAGGTTCTGCTTTCCCACCCCATCCCTGCCTTGCCCTCTGAGGACCAAGACTGGGTGCCCACAGCAGGATTTCACTCCCAGCTTCAGCTGCTCTTGACATGTTCATGTCCACTCTTGTCTCTTCAGCGTGTTGCAAAGACAGAATGTGTTTTATTTTATTAACCTTCACTTCCAACATGAAACTGTTCCTGGAAAAATTACCATCCATGCAAAGACAGACACCCAAAATGTGGGTTAGTGCATCTGAGCTGGGGGTCTGGTCCTCCTCGAATCCCTGCAGAGCCATTTGCTTCATCCCAGGGAAGGTATTTCAGACAGTTCAATGAATCACACTCCAGAAGAGCTTTTCAATGTGAAAGAAACCTCGGTGACTCACCCAGGCCCACCCCGGGGATCACTCCACAAAATTGCCTTATTAATGTGGTGTTTTACACCTTTGTAATGTTTCTAACAAAATACCCAGGCTCGGCACTTAGTATTTTTATAGTCCACACTCAACACTGACACTGCCTTGCACTTGGGAATCTTATTTTTGGTTTTGGCTGAAAAACCTGTTCTTTTCATAGAGATTTCTTTTCTAAGGACTCTGTAAGCTGCTCTCTTTTAAAGACTTCTCATAACTCAAGAAGGGCCCTGACTGTACTCAGTGCCCGTGGCCCAGTCTCCATCAGAGCAGGGGATTTCTCCTTCTTTCCTCTATCTCTACATTCTTAGTTTTTTCGGCATCGAAGAAGTCGTCTAAATATCTCTACTGCAACCAGGTGGCCTCAGTTTCCCCATGGTGAAGGAACATCTTCAAGCACCAGGGGAGGTACAGGTTCGATATTAAGAAAATTGTCTTCACTGAAAAGGTGGTCAAGCACCAGGATAAGCTGTCCAGGGAAATGCTGGAATCACCATCCTGGGAAGTGTTCAAAACCCAGGCAGATGTGGTGCCTTGGGGCACGTGTTGGTGGAGGGCATGGCAGTGTCAGGTTAATGGTTGGACTTGATGATCTTGGAGGTCTTTTCCAGCCTAGATGATTCTAGATTATATGAAATACTTGCATGCCTATTCAGTGATAAACACAGGGAAGAAGTGAACTAGGAAAAGGTTTCTTAGAGGAAATAGTAAGTCCAGCCTTCCCTGAGCTAATTCTGCGTCCTGTAACTTTGGCTCCCAGCTGTGACAAGACTGACACATTTGTGTGAGGGAGAATCAAGCTCCTAAGGTTTGGTTGCAATATGTATTGATTTTAATGATCCACGTTTTTAAATCACTGTACATGATGGACTCCAAAGAAGCCATCGTGCTACAGCCATAATTGCAGTTATCCCTCTGCTTTGTCCCCAGTGAACCTTCAATGGGAGCTATAACTGAGGTCCAGTTATAATTATTCATGGTGTACATGGCATCAGAGCGTGCCAAGCGATCGATTGGGTGCTAAAAATGTTACTGGTTGTTTCTTCACACCTATTTATAGTGATCATGTGGCAGTAACAACACAAGCACTGCAGGAATGTAAATACAATGGAACATGATTTAAAATCATTGCAAGAACCCCACTCCCAACCTTGCAGCAAGATCCACTTCCACCCATTCACCCTCCAGGGACAGCTGGAGAACTGAGTTCAGCATCACCCAGGGAACACAGCAGCAAAAAATTTGGTTGTAATAACGAAAACCTTTGACCACTCACGGGCAACAGTAAAAATCAACATGAAATTCACGGGCACCAGCACTTCCAGAGCAGGGCAGGACTTCTCGGTGAATGGCTCAAATAAATCAGCATGGCTGAATTGCTGCTGACTGCACTAAAGTCATTGTACTGTATATGACTTTTCTACTTCAGTGAGAAAGCAAAGCAAAAGGGAATGAAGCAAACTGTCACTCAGGAGAATTCCAGCTCCCATCAACCATTATGGATCAGGAAATCCAAATCGTCAAAGGGGCCTCAATTTAGTCCTGGATTTTTGAGGCGTGAGATGCAAAGCATAAAATCAAAAGGCAGGATTGGCACAGAGAAGTTCTCTGTGCAGACCTGAAATCAGTGCACAACAGCCATGAGTGCAGACAGGCACATACAAACCATCCCTTGCATGTGCAAGGAGCTTGGGGATGCAGCTTTTTGTGATCCTAACAGATCCAGGCTCTTTTCCATCAAATTCTTTAGAAATCCACATCAGGGAGGCTCTATCAGGTCGCATTTCATCAATGCTTTGCAACTGTGAGGAGCCAGAGAAAAACCACATTTAAGAGAAGTGCCACTTGGTGGACTTGCTGGCAGGATTCCACACGGGAGCCCTTCCACAACCAGCTTAATGTTACAGCTCTGGACTGCAAAATGAATTATCCACAGGGTGAGCAGAGGAAATGTTCACCTCACGCTGTTTAGATACAGTGGAATTGCTCTTCCACTTGGCATCGATACAGTCTCCGCACCAGGGCAGAATATTAGGTGTTGAACTTCGGCTCCCAGCCCTCCAGGAGCTGGATTTCTGCCTTGTAAACCAGCATGGCCGTGGCAGAACTATGTATGCTCGGTTAGAAAAGGAGGACTTTCAAAATCAGCCACATGCCAGGTGGGATAGGGATGTCTAATCCATCTTGTAATACTCTTGGAATAGGCTGTAGGGATTCCTGGCACATCCAGGACTCCACCAGTTCAGTATTTGCTTTTGCTGAAGGATTTAACCCCCTTTTTTTGTATCTTGGTCTCTACTGTTTGGGTTTAGTTATTAGGACAACTCTCAGATTCTCTGTAGATGCTCCTGGCCACCATGAGGGGGCTGGAATTGTGCTGGGAGAGGAAGATGATGAAGAAGAAATGACTCCCCTGAGGAGGACAAAGTTGAGCGAGAAGTGCTGGGTCCTCTCAGCGAGCTGACGGGATGGAGGCAATAGGAGACCCCATAAGTAAAGATCTTTCTGGCCTTCAATCTGCAGTGAGGAGGCATTAAAATTAACCTGCTCCTTCAGTTACAGCTGCCTGGCATCTAAGACACCCCAGAGAGGGCCCTGTGGTAACTTCTTGGGCCATGAAGACAATTCTATCACCAGCAAATATCTGCTCAATGTCCACAGAAGCCCTGAGCTCCAGAAAGTGGTTCATTCCTGGCCCTTTCACCTCCCTCATCCTACACTGAGTCCTAATTGTGCCCTCAGCTCTGTTATACCATAAACAATCCCAAATGTGTTCTCTTGTGGGGCAGTTGCTGTGGAAGCCACAAATCCTATCACAGAATATCCTGAGCTGGGAGGGACCCACAAGGATCACAAAGTCCAACTCCTGTCCCTGCACAGGACAACCCCAAGAATTCCACCCTGTACCACCATGAAACATAAGCTTAAAAAGGAATGGATTCCCCAAAAGAGAGAATTTAGTCAATTCTACCAACCAAACCAAACCCAGTGGAGGCTGAGCAGTGACCTGGGGTGAGAAGGCAGGTTCCTCCTCATTGAGGTGCCAAGATACGGAAACCAAAGCAAAAACTCAACTTCAGCTGCTGATCCCAGCTTTGGGTTTTGCGGGGGGACAGCTGGGCAGGGACTGTGTCCCAGCTATCCCATTTTCTTCTCTCACCAGAACTGGATGTTCTCGGTTCTGCTCAACAGGAATACGAAAGTTGACAGGACTCATTTTGCAAGAGAAGTGATTTTCCTGCAGGTAAACGTGCCGCCCCCTCCCCCAGATTAATGCCAACCAGATGGCCAACAGTCTGCAGACTGCTGCTAAAAAACACAGGCTGAAATAATCAGAGAGTCTCTAGGACAGGCACGGAGAACTGATTTAGAACTGGAAATGTGCCACAAAAAAGCCCAACCAGCGTGAAACTTGGAGCTGTGTGCAGGATTGTCTCCAGCACTGGGCGCAGACCTTCTGTGGTGGAGCAGGTGGGGTTGGCAGGGGCAGAGGGAGGATCTGCACCAAGAGCACGAAACCTCTGGAAACCTCTGGAGCTCGGCTCTTCCCAAGGCCAGTCCTGCACTGGTGCCAACCAGGACCACGTAGGAAATATACCTTCAAAGAGGAGGTTTGCAAAGGCTGGTCTGTTCCACTGGTCTGTTCCAGTAGGAATTGGAAAAGGGCGCTGGGACAGACCTCTTTGTGTTAGGGAAGATGATGGTGATGAGAGACATTAAAAATGTTTTGAGTAATAAGGAGTTATTAATACTGTGAGGTTTAATTGGGAATGTGCTCAAATCTCCATCCCTGCCCTGTCAAAGAAAAGAGGATCCAGGGTTTGGATGCTTTTGGATGCTTTTGAAATGACACATGGCTCACAATTTCATGTAAAAGGACAGTGGAATCAGAATTGATTCAGTTACTGATTTTAACAATGTTTTCTGGCAAAATCAGCAGGTGGAAAGTGCTCCCAGGAGCCCAAAGCAGAGATGGTCCCCATTCTACCACACCTTTCCTGGAATGAGGTCTGATACAGGTGAGATGGGACCTGCTGCTTCCAGCCTCAGATTAATTCCAGCCAGAAATGAGCTCTGGATTTACTACATGTAACAACTACCTCCACCTCTCCACCACACATCATTTTAACATCTATTACAAAAACTCCACATGTTTTTGGTAGATCCCTAAGCATTTTAAAAATATCTTTTTGGCATTTCATTTTCACCCTCACTCTCAGCAAGTTGCAGAGTTTATCCTGGCCTGTGTGGACAAAAGCATTCCCTTTTACTGTTTTGGAATTCCAAATCTCAATTCCCGTGAAGTTTCCTGAGGTAGCTGTTCTCACTTGCGTATTCCATGCACTTTTATACTCCCAATTTTTCAAAATTTACTTCCCTCCTTCTTAAACTGAGCATCTGCCATCACAGAGGATCTTTTCAGACTCATGATAATTTCTGTTTTTATTCTTTAAGCCTCTTTTTTCCTCCCCATTGCCTGAGATGGATGATCAATACAGAACAGAGTGTCCAACTGTCTAAACCACCGCCCTCCATGAGTTTCTCCAGTCCTCTAACCCCTTATCCCTGCACAAGGTTTTTTGAGGTGCGTTCTGGCAGTCAATCCAGAGCACTGCGAGCTTTATGAATAGTGAATATTTTTCTCCTCAACATTCATTATTTCCACATTTATCGATGCTGAACAAACTGCCTTTGCAATCTTGCAGTCCTTTGTCCTGTCCCAAATATGTCCAATTTCTTCGTGTCACCCTCCAGTTTTATCCCTCACTGCCTGCATTCAGCATCGTTAATACAAAAAGCATAAACAACAGAGCATCCAGGGTAATGACAAAACCTTGAGAGACCCCCCCCAAATAATGAGGTGCATAAGCCTTTAATCACTGCTTTTTCTAGTGTTTGCCAAATAACATAAACAATGGGAAAGATTGGCAAAAATTGCTTCTCCTCTACAGAAAACATCCTGGGTCAGGGCAGCGACTCCCTGACTCTTTGATAATCCCTTTTTTGTGGCAATACCTCCACTTGCCCTGATTTCATCCACTTCTGCCTCTGTCAGCACAAGGAGAAGGAATGTTCCTCTCAGTTTGCCATTCCCACCTTGCCCTGCTGCCCATTTCCACAGGGTATCCATGGAGGGAGCCATGTCCAACAGATCCTGGCCGGGATGGGACTGCCCATGTCAGCCACTTTTGGCCTCTCTTAACTCCAAATCGATACTCAGACTTCAGACCGAAGGCCATCGGGGCCTGTCCTGGGAAGGGGAGCAGATCCCACTCCCTCCAGCAGCACCCTGGTACCCTACAGCTGCCTGCTGCAGGTTCCAGGACATGTGGACCCCGATGAGCGATGCCCACGGCAGCAGAGATAAGTGAGAAATACAAGGGCGCAATTCCCGCGGATGTTGAAGGATTGCAGCAATACTCGGCTCGCTCCCTCGCGCGGCCCTCGGCGGACACCAAACAATTTCCACGGTGTAAACGGACGGCTCCTAATGGGATTCTGCAGAGCTGGGAGACAAATGGAACAGCCAGGCAGAGCATTAAGGAATGCTTTCCAGCCAGCAGAGCCCGAGCGGAACACTCGGACATATAACATTACCAACTGGCTCGCTGCCATGCATCAGATGCAGAAACATTTTTCTCTTTCTGTGACAAGCTGCATCTGTAGCAATCATTATAATTTCTCTTGACATTGCATCCCACACCTCTTCACAGAGGCAGGACTCAAGTAGCACTCTTCATTTAAATGGTAACTTTGATTTCTCGGGGCTACGGGGATGTGAAGTGGTTCAGCCTGTACCACTCAGAAGCAGGGGCTGCTGGAGCTCTTTCCAGGGTGTGCTTCCCACATTCAGGGCTTTCAGTCTTCTGGGGTGGGGTCTGAATTCGGCAGCTGGACCTTCCCAGATCCACACCCAAAATGCAGGTAAAGATTGGGGGTGTTTGTTGAAGAAAGGGAAGCCTAACTTAGGATAGCTGTTTGTGTTCTCCCTTGCCCTGCACCATCACTCACACTCACAGCAAACCCACCGAGGCCACTGGCAGGGGAAAACTCCTCTGAAAGGGCTGGGATTACCATTTCTATTTACCAGCTGAGGAAATCTTACCTACCAATTAGGGCCCATTCCTGCTGTCGCTCCAGCGCTCAGCCGAGTGGCTGATGTGGCTCTTTGATCTCCTCATTGCATAACAAAGCCTGTTACAGCCCATTATTTTTATTGTAAGCACTTTCTGTTATTTGCCTCTAAAAAACGGCTCCCATTTAAATAATACAAAAGACTCACTCAACGTGCACACACCTACAGCACTGAACAGTCATCATAACTTCTACAGCTGAAACAAAAGCCGTGGAAATTTCCATCCTTTTGTGCTCTCCTGCCCCGGGCGGGACGGGAACAGCACCAACACCAGTCACTGCAAGGCCATTTGGGGCTGAAACTTCTGGAAAAGCAATGGAAAGCAAAGCACGTGTGCAATTGGGAATAAACCTCAAAGTTCCCCAGCCCTTCCTTGTCCGGGGCAGTGAGTAATTGCTGGAGCAGGTTAATGCACCTTGGTAACATGCAAAAGGGAGGCCAGTGACAGCTGGGAGATAAATATGATTGATCTAAGGGATAAGGGCAATTAAAGATGGGCTGCAACATTGATCAAAATGCCCAAGATGGATGGCAAAGAGCTGCCAGACATGCTACTTTGGTTTTTCTTGTATCAGAGGCGTGGCTGGTTAAAAAGTGGCAGAAAATTGTTCTATTTTCAGCTGCCTGATGCACTTCAAAGGAGACTTTATGTCACATTCTGATGTGGGGTGTGAACACACGTGGGAACACAAACACTTGATGGTGTGGCAGGTTTTGATGGAAATTAAAACCCTTCACTTGTCTTTTGGAGGCTCTTTGCATTGGCACTGACCCACGGCCACCACATCTCCCTGTTATTCCCACGGAAATGAGAATAAAGGGGAGAAGCACAGGGCAGAAGGGACTGCAAACAAGGTGGGCATACCAGCAGGATGGAGGGAGCCCCATCTCTTTGGCAAAACCACCTTCCTTCCTCTCCTCACATTTGGCCCTTGTTGTCAGCCAGAGGAGGCAATGAAAGCTCAGCTTTGTTTGCAGGGTCAGGGAGCAGGAATGGGATGCAGGAGAAGGAGCAGGGACACGTGCCTTGGGGATTATTCCTGCCTGGAAATGCCTCTGTTTTCCTGTGTGTGACCCAAACCAAAACAAGTCCTTGAATGACCTGCACCATTGGGTCACACGCACAAAATAAGGCACAAAGGCAGCATTTTGGGGAGGGTGAAGCAGCTTCTGGTTAATCAGCTGCGAGAGGGCTGAGTACATTCAGCAAGAGGCAAAGAAACCACAGAACGGTTTGGGTTTGAAAGGACCTTAAAGCTCATCTAGTTCCACTCTCCTGACATGGGCAGGGGACACCTTCCACTAGACCAGGCTGCTCTAATTCCTGTCCAACTCTCCAAGGAAGGAGGAAGATCCTTCCTGCAGCTCCTACATGAGCCTTTTGCAGTTCTGGCACACACACACAGAGCCCTGGCTGCTGGTGAAAGCATGTCCTGTCAGCACAGAGACCCTGGGAACACATCCCTGTTTCCTTTAGCTCCTGCTCCCAAGGGGACTGGATCCCTGAGGTTCAATCACACCTAAAACCATTGCACCAAAGACAACCAATCTTGAAGCAGAGATGATCTGGCATAATTTATCTCATGATGCAACTAAAGGCAAGACATCTCACAGTGCCCCAAATTAGTCAGCGTGGAGAAGAGTAACCCTAACACTCTCTGAATGTTATCTGTTCAATTTTTTAACCTTTTCTTATGTGAACTTTGGACTAATTCCCTGTGTTTTTACAAATTATGATAGGGAGGAAGAAGATGGCAGAGATGGTCCCACAGTACACCAGAGCCCAAGCAGCTGGGGAGAGCTCATCCACGCACCAACCCCAGCTCCTTGGGCCAAAGTGACATATCTTCCACCAGGAAATGAGGAATTGCCCACGCTGGGACAGTTTTTTTCCCAAAGCCACATCCCAGATTCCAAAGAAACTCTCTTCCAAATCTCTGGTTCATTTTCCAAAGCACATTCTCATTGGCAGGATTTTTTTTGATGGGGGCAAAATGGATTTTTAACCTTACCCAGGAAAATCGCTGAAGTGGGATTTTTTGCTCAGAAGGGGAAAAAATGTTGTCCTGCAGATGGACACAACCCAAATCTAAAGGGTTAAAACTGAGCTAAGAACAGGCATCCGCCTCCAGGTCTGTACGCCAGAGACAAACACATCTGAGATCAGAATCAGCTCTTAAAAAAGATTCATCCCATTCCTTGAACATATTTACCAGAGTTATTTGATATTGTTCTGAAAACTTCCTTCATGCTGCATTCGTCTCATCTGCTCCCGTAATTCAGAGATTTTATTTTCCACTATATTTTTAATTTATATCATGTTTTATTTATACCACTGTCTTTTATGAAACCCCAAATTTCAAAACTGACAACATAAAGTAGACTCCTTATTATCAACATGGCAGAGGAGACAAAAAATGACAGGAATAAATCTTTGGTTTTACGCCGGCGAGACGTTCTGCAAAGTAAGTGACATTTCTCAGAAATACAAATTGTACATTAAAAGATAATTTCCAGAACATGATACCGGCACAAAGCAATATCTCAGCCGCGCTTTAGCCAACGCGGGGTTCGCATTGTGTTTGGCACCGCGACTGCGTCAGGCCTTGCGAGGAGACTTTGGAGTGATTAAGTTTAGTGCACACGCGAGGCAGTTCTCTGGCACGCTGTCAACACGGCGTAATTGATATTTTAATTACCCCCCTAATACACACACGCTGCTCACAGCGAGCCTCCTCCTCCTTCTCCCCGTGTTACGCACACCGCGCTGATTACAGCTCACCAAGAGTTTGCTTAAGCGCGGCTTAAGTGCGGTCGGTGCTCTCTGAAAGTGCTGTAAAAGCAAAGCAAATTGTGTCACCAGAGCTTGGTGGCAGCTCAGGCAGGCACAGCACAAGGGAGAGGGATTGTCTCACTCGGCATCTGCTGCGGGATAACGCCGAGGGTTTTATGGCTGATCAGGAGACTTTCACTGCTGGGACTGTCCTGAAGGCACTGAATTATCAGAGTGTGACCAAGTGGAGGAGAAGAGATGGAGAGGAGGTGGAGAAGGAGGGAAGGGAAGGGAAGGGAAGGGAAGGGAAGGGAAGGGAAGGGAAGGGAAGGGAAGGGAAGGGAAGGGAAGGGAAGGGAAGGGAAGGGAAGGGAAGGGAAGGGAAGGGAAGGGAGGGAAGGGAAGGGAAGGGAAGGGAAGGGAAGGGAAGGGAAGGGAAGGGAAGGGAAGGGAAGGGAAGGGAAGGGAAGGGAAGGGAAGGGAAGGGAAGGGAAGGGAAGGGAAGGGAAGGGAAGGGAAGGGAAGGGAAGGGAAGGGAAGGGAAGGGAAGGGAAGGGAAGGGAAAGGGAAGGGAAGGGAAGGGAAGGGAAGGGAAGGGAAGGGAAGGGAAGGGAAAGGAAAAGGAAAGGGAAGGGAAGGGAAGGGAAGGGAAGGGAAGGGAAGGGAAGGGAAGGGAAGGGAAGGGAAGGGAAGGGAAGGGAAGGGAAGGGAAGCAAGGGAAGGGAAGGGAAGGGAAGGGAAGGAAGGGAAGGGAAGGGAAGGGAAGGGAAGGGAAGGGAAGGGAAGGGAAGGGAAGGGAAGGGAAGGGAAGGGAAGGGAAGGGAAGGGAAGGGAAGGGAAGGGAAGGGAAGGGAAAGGAAAGGAAAGGAAAGGAAAGGAAAGGAAAGGAAAGGAAAGGAAAGGAAAGGAAAGGAAAGGAAAGGAAAGGAAAGGAAAGGAAAGGAAAGGAAAGGAAAGGAAAGGAAAGGAAAGGAAAGGAAAGGAAAGGAAAGGAAAGGAAAGGAAAGGAAAGGAAAGGAAAGGAAAGGAAAGGAAAGGAAAGGAAAGGAAGATGAATTTCTATGGAATAACGAAAAGGCGGAATGCAAACAGTGACACAGAGATGCTGGTTCATCGCGAGCAGCAGTTGCACCACCTTGGGTGGGACCTGCTGGCTTCAGACCAAGAGATGAGCAGGGGGAAAAAAAGGACCCAGTTTGCAGCCTAAAATCAAGAGGCACAGGCAGCAGAGACAGTTCTGCAGCCAGACTTATACACACACACATTGGGTCACTGTGCAGGGCCCTCCCAGCATGGTAAGCTGTGGTGCTGTGGGTAATTCACATCTGAATGCTCTCCTGCATCTCCTTGCTCTGGGACATGGACTCCTGGAAGGGTCTGGGTTGGAAGGGATCTCCTGCTGAGAAGCAGTTCTCCTGCAGGGAGATGGCTCTGAGAGGTTTTCAGGAAAAAAGGCAG
The DNA here is from genome assembly GCA_036785705.1 of Acanthornis magna. Taxonomy (NCBI): domain Eukaryota; kingdom Metazoa; phylum Chordata; class Aves; order Passeriformes; family Acanthizidae; genus Acanthornis; species Acanthornis magna. The sequence goes on from JAWUZG010000015.1 coordinate 1,822,186, forward strand.
ACTCCCATGTGAGATTCCCACCTTGGCAGGTGACAGTCACCCTCTGCCAGTTCAAGTGACACCTTGTCTTCTTCCTTTCTCTTTTTCAGGGAGAAGTTCTTTCATTACCAACCAAAGCCCACATCTGCTTTGCTTCTCAGCTGTCACAACAGTTCCTTTGTGTCTTGTGCAACTTGTGAAAAGTGTGTCATGACACCCTGGTTACTCATATCTCAGAAATGGGATACCCATGGGGGAACCTGAACACCAACCACACGACCACACAGGTTCCTCAGGCTCACTGTTCTCCTGCACAGCCCAGTCCCCATGAGCTCTCTGGGCACTGTCAGAGCTGGGTCCTGACAGGACCCACATCACCCCAATTCTGTGCCAGCAGCACTCGGCAGGGAACCATGCAGAAGCTGCCTCAGCCACGTGAAAGGAGGGGCTGCTGCTCCACAGGGAGCTTGTGCTGGTGTTCAGGATGAGTGGGAAGGTCAGGAAGGACCTCTCCCACAGAAGAGGGCCTGTATACACAGAATGGTAGAATTATTTGGGTTGGAATGGACCTTTAAAGGCCATCTAGTCCAACCCCCTGCCGTCGGCAGGGACACCTCCCACTGTCCCAGGCTGCTCCAAGCCCTGTCCAGCCTGGCCTTGGACACTGCCAGGGATCCAGGGGCAGCCACAGCTTCCCTGGGCACCTGTGCCAGGGCCTGCCCACCCTCACTGTCAAAAACATCTTCCTTATATCTAATTTAAACCAACTCTCTTTCAGTTTAAAACCATTCCCCCTTGTCCTATTGCTACAAGCCCTGATAAAGTCTCTCCCCAACTTTCTTTTTGCCCTCTGGGCACTGATGGGCATAAAGTTTCCCCAGAGCCTTCTCTCATCCAGACGAGCACCCCCAGCTCTCCCAGCCTGGCTCCAGAGCAGAGGGGCTCCAGCCTTGGAGCATCCCTGTGTCCTCCTCTGGACTCTCTCCAGCAGCTCCAGGTCCTTGTGCTGCTGTTCCCCAGGGCTGGGGCAGCTCTGCAGGTGGGGTCTCACCTGAGTGGGGCAGAGGGGCAGAATCCCCCCTGCCCTGCTGCCCACGCTGGGGCTCAGCCCAGGGCTCGGGTGTTTCAGGGCACACATGGCCGGGCCATGCCAGCTCTCAGCCACCAGCACCCCAAGCCTTTCTCCCAGGGCAGGTTTTGGTGTGTCCATCCCACCCCAGGGGCTCCATGCACCAGGAGCTGCTCCTGCTCCCTCTGAGCACAGCCACGATGGCTCAAACTTCAGAAAACACCTCTCCATGTAAGCCCCTTCCCCTGAGAAAGCAAGGTTCGAACACACACAAGAACAATTTACTCTTTGATTGGGAATCTTGTCTCCCAAGTTCCGACCTGGAGCGGAATTTTATGCCCAAGCCCTCCAGCTCGGGGGGAGGTGCGGAGGGAAGGGTTTTCCAAGTGAAAATGCCAACAGACACTTAAAGGCAGAAGCGTGTGTGGGTGTTGCTAAATTAAGCTCGCAAGTAGGTGGGGCAAATGCATTAAACGAGTTTGTGAAGGTAAAATAATGTTCATTAAAAATAGAAAAACAACTGAAAAAATATCCTTTGTATTCAACTTCACACTCGTACATCATAATGTTCCAGTAAAAGCCCATTTTCCCTTGAGATAATAAAAGAATTGAATTTTTCCTTATCGGTCATCTATTTTTCTAGCTAAAGCTATTACTCCCTCTCTGTGGTTGCCAGGCAACAAGAAATATTAATAGCAGCTTTTATTAGCTTAGCTTTAGCAGTGGAGTACCAGAATGAGAAAATGGAAAACATAAATGTGTTACATAAATCTTTCAACCTTTCAGGGTTTGTGTTAGTCTCTGTTTTCATAATGATTTATTGAAGTGATGGTTCATTTATGAGAAAAAGGAGTGTGAAATAAGAAAACGGAACATTACCCTGAAGGACTGTTTGAAAATAAATAATTATAGGAGGTGAAGAAAAGCTGTTTAAAACCATTTTTCTGAGTTTTATAAAATTTAAAAAGACATATTTCTTTCATTTATTGCCTCTGAGAAAAACACTAGCAGGGAATTGCAAACAGGGCTCTGCTTAATACAAAGAACCCTTCATGTAGGGTTGTGTTATTACTATTTTCCACCTCATGTTTGCGAGTTTAGTTTTTAAATACTGAACCATTAATAAGCAGAAAGCTGAATTAGTCAAAACCTTAAAGCACACACCACAAAATTACCACTGAAAACTTCTCCAGGACTGAAACAAGGGGAACTCAGGGAAGTTTTTGCTGCTGGTGACCTGACCAGTGCTCTTGCTGGTTTGTTTATTTATTTATAAAGGCTCTTCTGAAGAGCATGAACTTGCTTTGAAGGGCACTGCTGCCTGTGCACTGCACTGGGATATGGATTATTTTAAATAACTTATTTTAACAGACAGTGATTCAAAATTACTGAAATATTGATGCATTGGAAGTATTTGCCCACAGCATGTAAACTGCTCTGCCTGCAGGGATCGTGGATTTCCTACGGCCTGCAGGAAAGACTGGCACATCTTACTTGGCCTCTGGGACAATATTTAATGGACATAAAGAAGTTTTTTATAATGATGGTGGTAAAAAATGCCCCAGGTTGGATGGGTTTGGAGCAATCTGGGTTCTGGCCTTGCAACCTGCCTGCAGGACAACCACTCGAGGTCTGGTGAGCACCAGGTGCTTGTCCTTGGAGCCCTACAGCATCCCAGGCATGCACATCCCAGCTCTGGGAAGGGCTTTTTCCCTTCCATTTCTCCCGTGGGACACAGGCATGTGGGTTACAGCTGATTTGTTGGACTGCTTTCCTCTCTGCTCCACACCAAAGCCCATCACACCGGGAAAGAGCTACTCAAAGTCAACTGAAAACTGCAGGAATTTCAGGGTGCCACTTGCCTCGCTACTGCAGTTCACCCCCATTTCCAGTTTTATTCCATAGCTCCCTGGAAATTTGATCTTTTACACCACTAATGTCCTTTTTTGCCGCTGAGGATTTAAAATATTTTCCAAATAATCTCGTTCCACTCAACAAACTGAAATGAAGACCTTCCAGGCCTTTTGCCCTTGTTGTGGGTGGAAAGAAGTCACCCCAGCCGGCAGAAGGAAATGTAAGTGGCTTTAAAGGAGTCCCAAAGATCTCTCGTGGTGAGAAGCAAGGGGAAGATGCAGACTCAGGGAGAGGTGTCAGTCTGTCCCACCATGTCTGTGCATCTCCAGAGCCTGCGCTGGCTCATAACAGCAGCCAAAATGAGGCATCCCCTGTGCAGAAATCCATGGCTATGCCCACGTTCCCATGGCCACAGCAGAGCAGGGTGGTTGATTTTTTGGAATGTGTACCTGCATCCTGTGACCTGTGACCAGGTTTGGGGTCCTGGGGCAGTGCTGGGGGGCTCTGGGCAGTGCTGGGGGGCTCAGGGCAGTGCTGGGGGGCTCTGGGCAGTGTTGGGGGGCTCAGGGCAGTGCTGCACCCCAGTCAGGGGCTCCTGGCTCTCCCCAGCCCAGCACTGTCCCACCTGGTAAGCAGAGGCACCCCCAGCCCTCTTGGCTGCTATCCAATATTTATGGAAATACCTTTGTGCTGCGTTGGAGATTCCTGGGCTCTGACCTTCATCGCCCTTTGTTTCTGTCAAAAATGTTCTGCCAAATCCACTCTGAAATCTCATTTTTTCCCAGCAGCTCTTTAACCCAGCGGGCACCCCCCTCACCACTGATCCACAGCATACCTCTGCTTTCCCCACATCCCCAAACCCCATCCCAGACTGATCCCAGCCCAGCAGGACTCCCTGTGCATCCCTGGAAGGCTCAGCTGCTGTTTGTCCACACTGTAACACTGCTGGGATGTTCACAGTGAGCAAAGTTATTCTCTTCCCAAGGAAAGATTCCTCTTTGATTACTTTTCCCTAATTACTTCCATTTCTCAGTGACAGTCACATCTTCTATTTTCCTTTCCTCCTGCCATCCCTCCTCCTTCCCTTCTCTTTCCTTCCTTTTTTCCCATAGGAAAAGAGAGATCAGTAGAGGAAAAAAAAATCCACTGTAGTAAGAATTTTCTGTTTGTTTCTTGTCACCAACACAAAAAATAACAAACTTTCCCCAAAATGAACCAGCCCTGCCTCCTCCCCACCTTTGCACAGCCCTTTCCTGCAGCACTCCACACATCACACCTTGTGCCATCTCTGCTCAGCAACCTGCACCTGGATTTTCTTTATTCACCTCTGAGATCTCAAAAAAATACCAATCCCATGGCTCTCAGTGAGTCCTGGCTCATGTCTTATCAGCACTAGAGATCTGTTAATTTTCTTTTTGATTTAATGAAATCCCAAGGCCCAAGTGACATTTTTAGAGCAAAAGTCTGACCAACGTCTAAACATTTTACCTCGAATTGTTTGTTGTTTGTCACTGTATTCAACCCTACAGACATGGCAACCAAGGCAGGAAATTGCTGTGTGTGCAGAAATCTGTAGGAAGTACAGCAAGAGCAGCAGGAGGACAGAGGCTCCAGCTCCAGCATTTGCATGAGCAGTGCTGCTCCTGGAACAAACCCAAAACCTCTGCACGCTGAGCCACCTCCTGTGTGCCCTGTGCAGGCAGGGCTCACTCCCAGACTGCCTGGGTGAGATAACCCTCTCCTTTCTGGAGGTGCTGGCAAGCAGGCCCCAGAATGGGTTGGGTTGGAAGGGACCTTCAAGATCATCTCATCCACCCCTGCCATGGGCAGGGACACCTTCCACTGTCCCAGGCTGCTCCAAGCCCTGTCCAGCCTGGCCTTGGACACTTCCAAGGGGCAGCCACAGCTTCTCTGGGCATCCTCCACTCTCACAGGGAAGGATTCCTTCCCAATATCCCATCTGTCCCTGCCCTCTGGCAGTGAGAAGCCATTCCCTGTGTCCTGTCCCTCCATCCCTTGTCCCCAGGCCCTCTCCAGCTCTCCTGGAGCCCCTTCAGGCACTGCAAGGTGTTATTAGGTATCAACCAGATGAGTTTAAGATGTCCTTTCTCTCCAGGACTATTCTGTGCCCTCACCTGCATGTGTTGCTGCTCTCAGCACTAACAGGAGCTCTGGGTGTGCTCTGGGACCAACGCTGCCATCGTGGGCTGGTGCTGGAGGAAAGGGAGACTCAATTCCCCACTGAAAGGGACAGAAGGTGTTCCTTTTCAGTGGAAAAAAGGCTGTGATGGCAGGATTTAATTCTGATCTAAAACTGCCCCACAGGTGCCTCCCTGATGCCTTTGCTGCCAGGACCTCTGAGGATGTATCACAGCTCCGAGGGCTTCCAAAACTCAACAGTTTCAATTCACTTTCAGCTGGGAAATTCAGTTTCTGGAAATTCTGGGAAATTCAGGGTTCACCGGACTTTTTTTATTTTTGTGGTAAGGGGCAAACAAATCTTAATCTCTCTATTCTATGTTTACAGCCCACTAAGTCCCCTTCTTATCTTCTCTGGCTCAGCCCTGATTTATCATCACCGCGCTGCATTTGTAAAACAGTGCCATAAAGTAAGAAAGAGAACATTTCCCAAGGACTACTCCAAAATAAATTATTTCAGACCCAGAGAAGCTGCTTAATAAATCCCCCTCTTCTTTTTTTCTTTAGGTGTTTTAGAAAGTGATTTATAAGTGCAATATCACCTCTCAAAAATGAGACAATCAACACAGGATAAAATTATCGTGTTATGAAAATAGGGGTCAGGCAAAGGGGCTGTGCTTTAAATTAAACCAGGGAAAAATATTTCATCTGAAATTGACTCTTTTTGTCTCAGAAATGAATGTTTTAATCACCTAAGAACCTAAAAGGTAACACAGAGCCCTAAGTAATATTTAATTCCATAGAAATATGCCTCTGTTCAATATTGATGGGCAGAACATGATATTTCTCTTCAACACACTAACAATGAAACTCAGAGACTCATCAGGACTTCAGAAAGCCTTGGGATTTTCCTAGACTAAGAGATAATATCCCATTTAAATATTTAAATATCACTACCTTTCAGACCCTTATCTAGTCAAGCAATCAACACCAAGCGTTCCCCAGCCAGGCAGGGCCAGGCTCCCAGCCATGCCCTTTAAGTAAAATTAACTCTGTTTGATATCAATGCCATTCAAAACCAATGATCACAGAGAGAAACAATGTTGAAAACCAACGATGGGACTGAATCTGCTAAAGAGGAAAATGGTATTAAACAGCAACAGTATTAATTCAATATCACTGTCAAAATCAAGCCATAACTCTTCCTTGGTGCTGCTGATGCAGGAGAATCATAAGGTCTAATTAGCCCTGGAGTTTCTTCACTTTCCTTCATTATCCCTGCCTTGTTTATCCCTGCACATCAGTAATTTGAAACTCCACGAGGTATCCCCTTCCCATGGTGTGAGCCAGGAGGCAATTTGAGTTTGTGAGTGCAAGGAGGGATCCTGTTCCCCCTGAAACCAATAGCACAGCTTTCCCTCCGGGGAGCATCCCTGCTCCTCCTGCTGGTGCCACCCTGGCGGTGGGACAGGGGTGACAGGGGGGAAGGGCAAGGACAGCACATGGGGCTTTGCCATGGGGATGGAGCACGGGCACTTTGCTTCGGGAAGGATGGAGGAAAAGACCCTTCCCCTGACCCTGAGAGGTTAATGGGGCTCAGGAGGACACCAAACTGAGCACAAAACTGCCACCATGAGCACAGTGACTGCCAGCACAGCCTGGCCTTGGCGGGCAGCACCAGCTCATCCCAATCCTCATAGCCAACAGCTCATCACCAACACCTTGTGCTCAGCTGCCTCCTGGCTGGAAATAATAATGCCTTCAAGTTGGAAATAATAATGCCTCCTGACTGGAAATAATAATGCCTTCTGACTGGAAATAATAATGCCTCCTAGCTGGAAATACAGAGCAGCTTTGATGCAAAGGAGAGAGAAGGGAAAGGCACTGACCGTGGGGAGCTGGCTGGAGAGGAGGTGTCCGTCCTGACTCAACATGTTGGAGACCATGATGGCCGGCAGGTCCATGTTCTGGTAGGGATAGGCTGGGATCAGGCTGTTCGGAGGGAGGCTGTGGCACAGGGAATGGTATCCAGTCTCGTGGTCCACCAAGTGCAGGAGGGACGGGTCGGGGAGGTTGGGAGGCGTGATGGGAGGGATCTCGTAGTCCTCGTTGTTCTCACTCTGGCTGCTGTACGTCTGAAATGTGAAAGAGACATTTTGCAACGTGTCAGTGCCTTGCTGCTTCAGCAAGGAAAAATGATGATTTCGCTGAGAAATACAGATTCCAGTGGAAATGGGTTTGTTGTAATAAAAAAGGTATCTCCAGTGCTGCACATCAGGCTGAGGTAGGAGCCACAGGGTGAGGGTGGCAGAACTGCTCTGTCCATCAGGGACACCACGGCTCCTCACACACCTTGGATCCACCTGGGGCATCCCCTCTCCCTCGCTGCATCCCTGCTCACCTTTAACTCCCCAAAACCTCAGCAGAAACTTCCACACCCGGACCCAGCCATGGAAGGGCACGGCTGCTTCCCAACCAGCTGCAGCCTTCCTGAGTCAAAATCTCTCTCTGGCCACCCAGATCAGCTCTCAACCTACAGTTGGCATTTTTAAGAGTTTTTGAGAGAATTATAGCTGTAGAAATAACAATTACTTGGGATCAAAATTCATAGAACTATGGAACAGTTTGGGTTGCAAGGAGCCTTAAAGTCCATCCACTTCCAACCTCCTGCCACGGGCAGAGACACCTTCCACTCATCCCAGGTTGCTCCAAGCCACATCCAACCTGGCCCAAGGGATGGAGCAGCCACAGCTTCTCTGGGCATCCTGTGCCAGGGCCTCCCCACCCTCACAGTAAAGCATTTTCCCCTAATATCTAATCTAACCCTGCTCTCTGTCAGGTTGAAGCCATTCCCTCTTATCCTAATTCCCTCTGAATCCTCAAAAACTCCAGCACAGAAGCTACAGCCAGGGATGGAGATTGGGAAACACAGCAATCACTTTCAAAAAATCCTTTAAGGAAAGCCTGCATGACTTCACCACACATGGAGATTTGTCCTTCCTTGTATCCTCTCCCAAATTTCCTCTGGAAAAGCGCTCCCTCACCTCCCTACCAAAGCTCCCTTGCAGTGACACGAGCAGGCAGAGATGTCGGTGCTCTGTCTGCTCCCCATGTTTTCTCATGCCTTGTTTACTTCTAAGCATTCCCATTTATATAAAAAATGTCGTTGCACCTGTGCAATCATTTTCACTTCAGACAAAACCATTTTTTCTTCATGATGTGTGAATCTATCCAAAATTATTAATTACCAACGCAGAATATAATGAGTCTCTGGCAGAGGAGGCTTATTCTAAACATCTACTGTTTCACATATTATTATAGCATATGAAATTCTGATTAGCCATAGTATTATACACATGCTAAAGCTAAATTTCCCAGATCACCTAGTTTCATGGTTGGATTTGGACTTAATACTTGATTTAAGAGCAAAACCCCAGATGTTAAAAAACCAGTTAAGCACTGTAGGCTTTAATAATCCATTGTCCCAGAGCTCACCCCTGGATTCATGCCCTTCATCACCGCAGACTGTGGGGAGAAAGTCCTTAATAAAATCAAATAAAGCCTGTATTTAACTGGAGTACAGGAGGCAGTGGGAGAGGCAGCAGGGAGCAAGGAGGGATCTGTGAAAGGGCACTGCCAGGGAGAGCCATGGCTCTGTGGGGTGGCAGAGCAGGGGTCACTCCTGCCTCACCCCAAAACTGGGGCTGGAAGAGACTCATCCTCTCCGCTAAGCTGAACCCTCACTCTCACCTTCCCTCACCCCACTGCAGAAAAAGACAAAGACAAAGAAAAGAGGAGCTGACACAACAGAAGGACAGGATGTCACCCAGGACAAGCTGGAGAAGCGGGGCCACAGGAACCTAATGAGGTTCTACCAGTCCAAGCTCAAGATGCTGCTCCTGTGTCAGAGCAATCCAGGCAGCAGCACAGATGGGAGAGGTAAGCACTGAGAACAGCCCTGTGAGAGGAGACCTGGGGTTTCTGGTGGAGGAAAGGCTGGGCACGACCCAGCCCTGTGCTCTGGCAGCGCAGACACCCCTCCTGTGCCGGCTCACCCCACAGCGTGGGCAGCGAGGGGATCCTGCCCCTCTGCTCCCCTCTCAGGACACCCCACCTGCAAGGCTGCCCCAGCTCTGGGGGCCCCAACGGCAGAAGGACATGGAAGTGTTGGAGCAGGTCCAGGAGGCCATGGGGATGCTCCAAGGGCTGGAGCCCCTCTGCTCTGAAGCCAGGCTGGGAGAACTGGGGGTGTTCAACCTGGAGAAGAGAAGGCTCCAGGGAGACCTCAGAGCCCCTGGCAGAGCCTAAAGGGCTCCAGGTGGGACTTTGGACAAGGTCTGGAGTGACAGGACAAGGGGAATGGATTCCCACTGCCAGAGAGCAGGGTTAGATGGGATATTGGGAAGGAATTGTTTCCTGGGAGGGTGGGGAGGGTGCCCAGAGAAGCTGTGGCTGCCCCTGGATCCCTGGCAGTGTCCAAGGCCAGGTTGGACAGGGCTTGGAGCAGCCTGGGATAGTGGGAGGTGTCCCTGCCATGGCAGGGGTGGGATGGGATGAGCTTTAAGGTTCCTTCCAACACAAACCATTTGATGATTCTGTGATTCTAGAGCAGGTTCTGCATACCTGACCCAAACCTTTGTGTCTGCCTGAGATTCCCACTGGCTGCAGGGAAACAGGAGCGTGACAGAAACACGAGACAGAGCCTGGGCTGTGGCAGCTCTGGGCCAACTGTTACAGTTCAGGGGAAATTCAAGCCCAACTCTTTTTGCAGTCAGCTTCTGTCTAACATTGCTATTCTACAGGAAGGCAGCGGGCTGAGGGGATGTACACAAGGCAGACACAGAGATCCCGTTTAATACGTCTCGTAGCTAGGTTTCCATTTGGGCTGTGCTCCTCGAGGTACACTGATTCTTTCCCAGTTATTTAAGAGGATTTCACTCCATGCTTTACAGAAAGGGATTTAAATAAATCATCGCATAGCAAACTTGTTCCTCCAACTGGTTTATTTTGGTATCAGGTATATAAGCAAGTGGCTTTGCTGTACTTAACTAAATTATGTAAAACCCACTCAAAGTTTCCTAAAGCTCTCTTCAAAACTACGAGTCCCCTGTGTTGCTGCAGAGCAGCTCACCCAAGGGCTTTGAGGTGGTTTTGTACAGAGTGCCAAAGCCCTGCTCACCCCCAGGCACGTTTCTGCCTCTGTTCTATTCAACCCAGGGGAAAAAAAAAAAGAGAAAAGAAAAAAAAGACCTGTTTAAATCACAAAGCTTTCCGAACAGCTACAGCATTTTGCAGACGTATCAAAATTACAATCAAAGCTGTACACAATCAAAATCAGATTAGACAATATCCAATCAACATAATCAGACTCGGCGCCTGCCAGCTTTCACACCCTGTCGCTACCGAGCTTCCCAAAGCGAGCCGCCCTCACTCTATGTGTGTTTTAAATAGATGGTCAGAACGATAAGGAAGGGAGATGAGGCACACAGACACTCAGAAGGCAGGGAAAAGAGGTGATTTATTGTCACACAGCAGTGCCTGTTGACACGGCCACGATGACACCTCTGTCCCCACAAGGAGTGGTCTCACATGGAGGGCACAGCGCTGTCCCCTCAACCATTCTGCAGCAACACCCCACGCTCCTCTCCACCACCATGTGGGCTCTGTGGCAGATTATATTTCCTATTCTTATGTTAATTTGAATTAAATTAAACAGCCAATTATACGTTCCAAGGATACATTACAAATTAGATTAGCGGGCTGGTCTGAAGCCATTCATCCCACCAGGACTCTGAGCGCAGAGCAGCTCGTGCTGCTGAATGGCTGCCCATTTACAGCGCACAAAAAAAGCTCTAGGATTTTCCACTGTCAAACAGATGACAGTTGTTGTGATTACACATTATTCCTCTTCAAATTAAAACACTGAAATCAGCTGAAACAACAAGGCTCTTCTTGCAAACCCTCTCGTGGCGGGTGCTGCCGGGGAGATGCTGGGTGCTGCTTGGAGCAGGGAAGCCCTGCCTGCAGTGGGATGGACACAGGATGGAGCCAGACCCTGTCAGAGAGGGGACAGAGACCCTTCTCTGAGTTCCCCCTGCCCTCAGTGTCCCAAGTACCCCTGTGAACCAGCTGGATCTAACTGCCCTGAGCACAGCGCCAGGGTTATCACAGAATCATCAAATAGCCTGGACTGGAAGGACCTTAAGGATCATCCCATTCCAGCCCTCCTGCCGTGGGCAGGGACACATTTCACCAGACCAGGTTGGTCCAAGCCCTGTTCAACCCAGCCTTGGACACTTCCAGGGATGGAGCAGCCACAGTTTCTCTGGGCACCTGTGCCAGGGCCTGCCCACCTCACAGACACGGTTGTGCCCCATGCTTGCACAGCGATGGCACAGGATGGCATTGCAGCAGGCACAACCAACCTCCAGCAGCAGCAAAAGCATATTTTAAAACAACTTTTCCATCTTGAAATCCAAGTTTGATGAGGGGTCCAAGGACCATCTCCACCCACCTGCAGATTCTGGGTCAGGAGACAGAGCAGTGGGGGGGAGGTGATGTGGGGGCATTGAAATGGAGAGAAATGCTCTGGTTCCTGGCAAGGTGACAGCCAGGCCATATCCAGGGCCAGGTGTCCCTCACTCCTGCACTGCAAGATGGCCTGATGGGTACTGACCCTGTCACCTTCTGCCAGGGGACCCAAAACAGCCCTTGGTGCTGCTGCTGCTTCACCTTTTGCTCCTGTGCTGCACCTCCTCCTGCACTGCAAACAAAGCCAAGCCCTGGCAGGATTCCACAACCACCCCATAGCAGACCCTCCCTGAGCCTGGGGGAGCATTCCCAGCACCTCAGCGAAGAGGAGGATGGACCAGGGCCATCCTGGTGTGTTCATGCTGCGCAGCTCTTAGGGAGCAGCTGTGACTCAGCCAAAGCCATGACCGAGCCCAGCCGTGTTCTAAAATACTCTACAAATTCCCTTGCAGGTGATTCAGGAGGGAGTGACAAGTGCTAAGCACGTTGTAAATTATGGCTTTCTCCTGCCCTTCCCCTCCTGGAAGGGGAGGAAAGTACTGTCCTCCTTTACAAAACCCTCCCCAGCCAGGCAGCACCATCCCTGCACTGCATGTTGGTATTAATCACAGAGGACATGACTTGACCAAGGACCTGGGAAACCATTCTCCTCCTCAGCAGTGTGGCAAATGTCCAATGACCCCAATTCTCCACTGAGTCAGGTTCTGTGTGATTATCCATGAGGATCCAGGAGTTGCAGCCAAGCATTGATTCAGAGAAATATTGTTCACAGTGAGAAGGATAAAGATTTGTAGTATTATTGCAGGTAAATATTTGCCCTGTCAAAAAGCATTCAACAGTAAATACGAGCCTGAGAGGGAACATTTGTTCTTGGGAAGGTACAAGGAAATACAGAGGCTGCTGCAATCTGTCCTGATGACACAAACCACCACAGACCCTGTGCCATCCCTCATCTCACTGGGTTTTTCCTGAAGCTAATGCAAAACTCAGTGACCCTCCTGACACTTCAGAGACGAGATGGGTCTAAAGAGACCCCAACCAGCCTGGCAAGTCTGCAAAGTGAGGAAAACATTGATATTTGTGAGGCTGAGAGGTGCTGCAGCTTGAGCTCCTGGTGTGCACAAGAACACAGAGGTTATGGGGTGCCAAACCATCCCATGGGCAGTGATGGCAATCCCCCAACCCAGTCCCAGCAGGACCCCAATCCCAGGGCTGAGGGCACTCTCCCACCAGCATCACCCAGGGAAGGAGCTGCAGACAACCAGCCAGGTGGTTTTGGGGGTGTCTCGACGTTTCCAAAGCTGGATGATGTGTCAGACCGAGCCAGAAGACAGAGAAGCACACGGATGGCTTTGTCATGCTGCCACACTCCCTATTTTTCTCTTACACACATCTAAAAGATTCCCCACGTGCCACTGGCCAGAACCAACTGCAGGGAATGCCAGCTTGAGAGAACACCCTGGTCCAAAAGCAGTGAAAAAAGGTAAAATTGAAGTCTTGAGCACATATTTCCTCAAAAGCCTCCAAATTCCTCTCCCACTACAGCCCTTACTCACACAGGCACAATCCTATTTGCAGGAAGGGGATTTTGATATGTTTTTTGATATGTTTCATATTTTTTGATATGTTTAATATTTTTTGATATGTTTCTCCAGCACACGGACCAGAGGGGTTTTCTGCTCACCTCAAGGCACTGAAGCCACAGGGACAGAAATGTCAGCTGAGGTGGCAGCAGAAAGTGAAGTTATTTGGCCATTGCAAACTCCAGAGAATGCTGAGGCCAGGAAGGGCAGTGGATGGGTGCTCGCTGTGGGGTGACCTGGGGGTGCCTCTTTCCTCACCCCTTCTCCAGGCAGCGATGGCACAGGGCTCCTGTTCACACCTGTGATTCCCAGAGCCCCATGGCAAGAAGTGAAGCAGTGCTGATTTTCTGCGTCAGCAGCTCTGGGTCTTAGGAATGGAAATTGATTTGCCTCATCCCCGCACATGGAGATCTGTGTGAATACCAGGGCCAATGAATTATGTGGGGAGAGGTGGATAAATACTGGAAAGAAGTATTTATTAACAGTCAGTCACATACAATCTACAAATTGTCTTTGAAGTGTTCCCAGCCCCTGCTACATTAATTTTCACATGCTCAGGTTTTTTACTAGGGGAATGCTGTTGAAAAGGGAAAAATGAGTTCTTGCGTGAACAGAAATGTGCCCTGGAAGTGTCTGCACAATATTCAGCAAGAGGTTGGGAGCTCAGCAGAGCAGCAGGGAACCTGTGGGCAAATGAGCTCTTCCTACCTCTGTGTGTGCTCCTCTTTCATACCCACAGTAGTGGGGTTTAAAATCAGAGAATCCCAGAATGGGTTGGGTTGGAAGGGACCTTAAAGATCATCTTATTCCAACCCCCTGCCATGGGCAGGGACCCAGGCTGCTCCAAGCCCTGTCCAGCCTGGCCTTGGACACTGCCAGGGATCCAAGGGCAGCCACAGCTTCTCTGGGCACCTGTGCCAGGGCCTGCCCACCCTCACAGGGAAGGATTCCTTCCCAATATCCCTTCCAGCCCTGCCCTCTGGCAGTGGGAAGCCATTCCCTGTGTTGTGTCACTCCATCCCTTGTCCAAAGTCCCTCTCCAGCTCTCCTGGAGCCCTTTAGGCACTGGCAGGGGCTCTGAGGTCTCCCCAGAGCCTTCTTTTCTCCCTGAACCCCCCCAGCTCTCCCATCCTGTCTCCAGAGCAGAGTTTATTGCCTTTAAAAATCCCAAACAAGTGTTGGTTGTCCCAAAGATCAAACCCACACCTCCACAATCCCTGTTTCTCTCCATTTCTCCCACCGTGGGCACTGCTCTGATGCAGACTCTGCACCCTGGGACAACTGTAGCACAGAGCCAGCCCACAGCTCAATCCCAGCACTTCTGGATGGCTTCACCTTTGAATTAGATGGATGTTTATACCTTTAAACTTTACCTGAGTTGGCCTTCTCCCATCTCCTACAGATCCCATGCAGCCCTGGAGCCAAAGCTCTTCCCAAAGCCAAGCCTGCTGGATGGTTTCAACCAAATCTGACAGCTCAAAAAAAGCCTCTTTTCTACAAATTTTATAAAAACGTGTGTTTCATAAACCCATTTGTGCACAGAGGGTCTTAAACATCCTTGCTTGCCCTAAAATCCTTCGCTGTCCTTGGGAAGTTGCCACGGTGGAAAGGGAGGGCTGCGATGTGGTGCCGAACAACATCCACAGGGAGCAGAAAATCTCAGTTCACTCTGAAATATTTTTTGGGAGGCATGCACCCAATTCTGCACTTTGGGGGGTTATTTTCCATGCTACCAAAGCTAGAAATGACATTCTTGGGACTCTTTGGCCTCAACCTGTCTGTTGTGTGGGTGGGAAATGAAGAATAAGGTACCAATTATTTATAACCACCTGAAGGATGGAAAATACCTGAGATTCAACCTGGGCATTCTGCTGCATCCTGGCACCACAAGCTCACAGTCAGGTTTGATATTGTCCAAGCTGCTCTTGACCTGCATCACCACTTCCCCCCCAAAAAAACCCCCAAAAATACTAAAAAACTAAAAATAATGGGAGTTCAATGAACAATTTATAGCAAAAGAAATCAGCCTTATTGTAGGCTTTTAAAAAGGCTCCCAACTCTCTCTCTCCCTCTATTTTTTTTTTTTTAATCAGTATCTTATCCAGAACTGGAATTCTGTCAAGAATAGTGGATAGCTGAGAACTATAACTTCTTATTATGTGTATAGTGATTTTATGAATTCAGTGGGGAATGAAATGCAATTTTGTCAGACTTGTCTGTGTTCATAATGACCAAGTCAAATTAATCATCGTGGATAATACTCCTGTGTCAGCCATTCAAGAGATTTTTTAATAGAATTTTTCTGATTCATGTCTTGCAGTACATCAGATCTGTAGTAATGCAGGCACTTCTAAAAATCAGTGCAATTATGGCTTCTTGTTGGCCTGTCATTTTCCTGGAATAAAAATGTCTCTGCAGAAGTCATGTACTGTACATAAACCAAAATGGAAAACAAAAATATAGTTACAATTAGGCTTGATTTTTTCTAAAGATTTAATATCTTTCTGAGGCCATTATTTATAGGCAATACATAAAGCTCCAGCGCACGACGTGAAGATGGACTGGTTTATCACAACACAGACCAATTTTATCCTGGTTGTCATTCCCCCTTTGATTGCCCTGTGAGTTAGTGGCTTTTGCAGGCATGGAAATGACTATCCCACAGAACAAACAGGGGATAGGTAATGGGTTTGCAGTCAAATTATTGTGTTTATTAAAAATGTATCCAGGAAAGCCCACTCAGATCCCAAAGGGCTCTTGCTCAGGAAAATCTCTGGTTCAAGCAAAGGTTACGGTTTCCATAAAGGCACATATCCATGGAAGGGGCAGCAGTGCAGCAGGCAGTGGTATAGAAAGGATTAGGAATGCTGTGTTTATCCTCCTGAGGAAAGAGAGACAGACAGACCTCTAATTCCGTGGTGACACAGACAAAAATGAGTTTTGGAAGCAGATACCCCCAGGAATAAAGAGGAAGAAAAATGTGATCAGATATCTCAGCCTTTCTTGCCTTCATGCAAGGCAGCAGCTGCCTCGTGGGAGAGGGCAGAGCCCCACATGTCCCGGAGGGAGCTCCACGAGAGCCTGCTGGGACAAATGTCCCTCCAGTCCCAGCTCCTCATGCCACCAGGGTCCCCCTCTGCATGGCAACACCACGGCCCAGGAACAAAGACCTTCATCTCCCAAATAGCCACATCGTGGGATCCCAGAATGGGCTGGGCTGGGAGGGATCCTAAAGCTCATCCACAGGCAGGGACACCTTCCACTACCCTAGGCTGCTCCAAGATGGGATATTAAGGCTCAGTTCCTGCTGACAGTGTTTTCAGAATTCAATATGGGTTTACACAAACATCAGCAATACCCAGGGCTCCAGAAAATCCTTTGTTGTATCTCCACACGCAGGGCAGGGCTGTGGGGCACATCTGAAGCACAGTAGCTCCTGGATGAGCCAGAGCAGTAGCTCACCTCACCTGTTCTTCCCTTACCTACCCATGCTGACAAGGGAACTGTTTCCTCTCACTGAGTGTTTTCGTGGCTGTTCTTCCCCAGCCTCTCAGAGGAATCGTGGCAGTGCTCCAGGAAAAGCCAGGAGATGTGCAGGCTCTGCTCCACGTTGGCAAAGAACAGCCTCTGTCATCTGCCTCACAATCAGCCTCCTTAAAATTGTTTATAATGATTTTTGCCTGGTTTTAAAATGTATTAAAGGCACTGTACATCCAGTGAGACAGCAGCCAATGGAATCTAAAATTAGACTGACTAGGCCAGACAAATATAAATTCTTTTTTTTCATCCCTAGGATCTCGCCTGGAAGTGAATACAAGGAATATCATATTTGACTCAAGAACATCATGCATTTCAGGGAATTATTTGAGTACAGGTTTTACATAATTACCTTTTTTGTCTCCTGGCATACTGAACTTGTATAATGAGCTCAGTGCACTCACAGCAATCCATTGTTGGGCTGGATGGATTTGGTGGGGTGTGTTGAGCCCAGGGTATGTTACACAATGCTGGATAATGCACTGTAAGCAGGTCAGGAGATAAGGCAGCCCAAAAACAGGCACAGGCAAGGAAGAATTAGCAAAAAGCACTCTAAGAAATTAATTCAACCTGGCTTCAGCTGAGCCACAAGGACCCAGAGCAGGAAGGAAACTACACTCTGTACCACACTCATTCCCTTTCAGATTTTGTCTGAGAGTATTTCCCTTGTGCTCCAAACTGAGGGAGTGGAGTTAAGGATTAAACAAAGCCTTTGTGCCACGCTTGGCATGATTTGTTTGCACCACGTTTTTCAGAGTTTCATCTCAAAAGACACGTCCTGCATGTGGCCATCACAGCCATCCTCCACTCTGGGGTGTTGTGGTCTGCAGCAAGATCCCCCAGCAGAGCCACCATGGCAACATCTTCAACCCAGACTTTTTTGTCTCTGTTTGGGTTTTTTTCCCTCTCAACAGCAAAGGGAAATTTTCCAAATTTCACCACCCAGGGCACACCGGGAGTGGTGTGGACAAGGCACCAGAGACACAACCAAGAGCCTGTGAAGCCAACACTGAGAATCCCATGCTGGAGCTAGAGGGACAATCACAATTTTTTCCTAAATGCCCCACACTACCCCTGGTTTGCTCCCCTTGCACAATCTTTCCACATGGAACCAAAGCACTTAACCCCAGGCTCTGCTTTTAGTGTAGGAATTCGTTCAGTGCATTGCTCCTGCTCATGGCCCCAGTCCTATAACAGCAGAGCAAAGAGCAATAACAGCTTTTGGTACCCTTTCCTTCAAAGTGTGGGTATCAGCCAAATTAAATCATCACCAGCTGGGTCAGACCCAGTACCTGTGCTAAATTTCCTGTTATTTCCTGTTGCCAGCACCTTTGAAGCACAAAGCATCACCACAAATCCGCTCGGATTTGAACCCTCACGATTCCCGAGCCAGGCTTGGGACCCCAAATCAAACTGACAAGAAAACGGTGGATACTAAAAAATCAAAAAGTAATAAAGCCCAGCAGAAGCAGTGCCCCCCTCCCCATCACCCAGATTTGATGTGTGTGATTAGCACAAGGAAGGCAGGGATGTGGGGATGGCTTGCATAATGTGGTGCAATCTAGCACCTCCCCCAGGGTGCCCAGCTGCTGCAGAAGCAATTTCACAGCTCATCATCCATTATGAGATTAAAATAATTTTTTTTTTCCTCCCGTGAAGTATTAATAAATTGTGCAGGCAGACCAGAGTTAGTGCCATTTACACAAATGGTACTGAATCACCCACCTAGTTATTTCTTAATGGATTGAGTATCTGTGTTCCTCCTTAGCCTGTAATTTAAAAACCTAAATACACAAACCTGTTTATTTGTCTCATCAGGCCCTGAGCCAGCACTTGCTGAGCCTGGGGACAGCGGGACAAAGGCAGAGCTGCTGCCCCCCCTGGACCTTCCCCAGCACTTCACAAGGGAACAATACCAAAACATCCACGTCGATCAATAGGAAAAGGGAAATGCACCACAAAAAGAGCCCGAGCCCACGCTGAAATCCCTCCCAGAATTCACCTTCTTTCCCTTCTGGGGGCAAAACTCACTGAGGCATTGCTGATGTAACGCAGGCTCTTTGGTACACGAGTGAAGATGTAAAGCTGTAGTCAGAGCACCACTAATGGCTCTTTGAACATCCCTGCTTTATTATGGTATCAGACGAAGAAGGCATGTTTAATGTTTAAACTTCCAACAACAAATGCCTTCAGCAAATATGTTTTATGTATTTATTCAGTGCTTCTTAAGCGCCTGTCGCCTCAGTAGCTCAGGTGCTGCTTACCTCTTTTTTATATTTATTTTATTAAAATTAAGAATGTACCAATGCTTTGTAAAAGGCCATCTCCTTCCTACCAGCTTGGAATTCTTCACCCATCCATCCTCTGCCAAGCATTTCAGGCTGCCAGGAAGTTGCCGAAATGGGGAAAGGAAATGAACTGAAATCACCAGGGCGATAAATCATCTTCCCACGTTATCCCAAAGACCCTCAGCCCCTGAATCTGGCTCCAGCACGCGGGAAAAGTGCCAAAGCCAGATAGCTGTGAGCCAGCTCTGCCAAAGCTAACCCTGAGGTGGGATGGAAAGAGCACCTACCCAATTCCAGTGCCAGGGACGGGGTTTGGTTGGCCGAGGGAGGTCAACGGCAGATTACCCATGGGATTGGGATGTCTCACTCCTTGCAGATCCTAAATACACAGAACTCAGCAACGTGCCAGTCCCAGAATCACAGAATTATAGAATCACTGAGGCTGGAAAAGACCTCCAAGATCACCAAGCCCAACCTTCGACTGATCATGCCCCCTGAACCCAGCCCTCCCAGTCCATGGGGTGTCAAGACAAGAGAAGCTGTGGCTGTCCCTGGATCCTTGGCAGTGTCCAAGGCCAGGCTGGACAGAGCTTGGAGCAGCCTGGGACAGTGGAAGGTGCCATGGCAGGGGCCTTGGAGATAAATGAGCTTTAAGGTCCCTTCCAGCCCAAAGCATTTCCTGATAATCACACAGGATCTCTCTCTACCTCCTTCGCATTTATTGAGCTCCCAAACGCTGCAATTATGACTCTTCCTCCACAGCCACAGCTCCAAGAATTTTGTTCTTTTCCACACTTATCCAAAGCAGAAGCTGTCATGTCACAGGAGCACAAAGGTGCTGGGGCTGTTAGGGAAAGCAGGAAGCACCAGGAGACTCGTGACAGAGCTGTGAGAACTGGAACATGGTGCATGGCCAAGTACCCAAGTCCCCAGTGTAGGCGTGAAAATCTCAGCCTTAAGCCTCCAATATGTGAATTTTGGGAAACAAACAGATTTTATCTTTAACAATTTTAACAACTTTTTTTTTTCTTTAATAAAACCAGGCTTATATACGGTATCTAAAAAAAGGCAGGAACACACACATGGCTGTGAGAGGCTCATCCGTGTCCTAAATCAGACACTCATCAAATTCCTTCTGAAGCATTAAGCAACCTGGACAAAATGAGCAGTGAGAGTAGGAACCATCCTTTCAGGAGGAAGGCAGAAAGGAAAACCACCACATTAACAATCAAAATAGCAGCGTTCCCCTAAAGTAATGACAACTGTCCATCTACAAGGACAGTAGGACATCAATCTGCTGCTCACAGTCTGGATCAGGGATGAACTCCAGCACTGGCAGCTCTAGAGGCCATGGACAGCATTTGTGGACACAGGAACGGCTTTGCCAAGGAAATGAAGGCGCAAGAGGGCTCATGTCAACCCCAGCACAACCTTCATTGCATGACCACAAGGCCAAACCAACACACAAGGCAGGAGGTGGGAAGAGAAACCCAGTCCCAGCTCTCCAGGGGCCAAAGCAACTGAAACCCTCCATTCACGGAGCAGCTGGAGAGGTTTTTCTGTTCTTTGCACTGATTTGGACACACCAGGTGGAATCTGAACTGTTCCAAGAAGAACGGGCAGAAGTGGAAGAGTCAAAATGAGAGGGAGATGGGGATGGAGAGGAGGGGGAGGCTCTGAGCACAACAGGAATGCACATAACAAAGCCAAAACATCAACCCCATGGTAAAAATTCACACTTTCCCAGTGTACTCAAGGGCTGCAGCTGCTATCTGTCAAATCCAAGCCCACACAAGGCCTAGGCATTTCCATAAACCTGTGATGACTCAGAGCCAAGTGCTTCTATTGCCAGTTCTAGCACCAAACCGGGGACCTCGAGTCCCACTTGGAGTTACCAAAAAACCATCAGCACAGTCTGACCCCAACCACCATCAAAATGGGACAGATCCTTTCGAGGGAGATTACTGGAGAAGTCTGTGTGCAAGCTAAGCTGCATCAGCTGTCACCACTTCTCCCATCCCTATTCTTGATATCAAATCACAGGAATCTCTTTACAGGCTGAAACAGAGTGAGGAAGAAGTCAAAAGTCAAGGATTGCATGGACAAAAGGAAAGGAAAGCAGGTGTCTCTAACAGGGATATTGCAGCCCTCCTCAATGCAGAAGTCTGGAAATCAGGACAAGTAGAATTCCACTTGCAGTGCTTCAAAAATTAAACACCATCACATGAGCTGCTCAGTGCACTCCAGAGTTTCCTGCGCTTTACAGAGGAGCTTTCCTTTTTTTTTTTTTTTCTTTTTTTTTGGATCTCTAGCATCTCTGTGTGATTCATTCCTGAAGCTGCATTGAAGTGCTCAGTAACTTGCTCTTGATAGCAGTGTGGTTCCCAGGCTTGCAGCACCCTGACCCGCACACAGAACACGACCTGCTGCTACCTGGTACCCCAACTACTCACAGAAGTTTCCAGATCCAGGCTGGAAACAAGCATCTTTTGGATATTTGCTTCCAAACTGCACTAGGAATTCATGAAGCCTGGGAAAAAAAGCTCCTCGAGAGAAATGCAGCTCCCATGGGGAGCCGGAGCCCTCAGTACCACGTAGGTGTGTGGTTTTGTTTAGAAGTCATCTGGAATTCTTAAAATAAATTTGCTAAATTGTCTTCCAGAGACTTGATGGCTTTTCTTTTTTTTTCCCCCCCTCCTTAATAAACTTTCAGGGGTATCTTTATTGTTATGTCTAATTTTAGCCAAAACTAACATTTCCTGAGATTCAATTTCTCTCATAATTGTTGGAAGGAAACTAAACTGTCTGCTGTAAACATTCACTGTATTGTGTGAAAAGTATCTTTATTACAGCCCACTGGGAATACTAATAAAATTCCCAATCCTGGCCCTTCCTCACTTTTTTTTTTTAGAACTCACTCTTTTCTCTTATATACCCATTAGTGTCAGTTCAAACATTCTGCGGGCGAGATATGAGAACTTAAAATATATTATTTAACAATCAAGGGTGGAATAAAGACCTGTGAGCAGTAAGATCCTTTCTGCCTTCTCTTTCCGTGCTTTCTATTATAGAAAATGAGGATGGCTATTCCATTTGTCTGTGTTCGTGCTCGGAGTTGATGTAAAAAATCTCATTAATTTAGTCTGACATATATTCAATACAGTCTATGTACATATTTTTTTCATTCTATTCTACAGCTGCAAAATGATACTAAATTTCATCAGATTGGAATGAAAACTGTGGTCTTGGAACATTTCCCTTTAAGGGTCTTATATTTATTCAGAATTCATGAATCATTTTCCAGTAATACAACTATAATTATTCTTAAAGTGTTATGTTTGAAGGTTTAATATGAAATACTTGCAAAAAGCTCTTTTTCACTTTGATAGTTTGTAATCTTCATGGTAATCAGACCAGTTAGCTCCTTCCCACAGCAGCCAGGAAAATACAATTTAATATGAATCTCATACTCTTCACTCATGTTTTAATTAAAGTAATAAAAGCCAAGTCATATTTTGCCCTTTACAGTGTACACAGATGTATAGACCTGAGCTAGACAGCGTCAGACCCAGATGGCAGCTGATGGATTTGCTAGTTCGAGATAAATTTAATTCAGGCTGGCTCCGAGGCTGCTGATCATGGAAGTGGTGTCAGTGATGGGTGAGACCCTTGGCAGAAGTGCCAAACAGGTGATGGGAGCACGGCCCAAACGTGGCACTGGTGGAGCTGCTGTGACAGCCGTCCTCCAGCTGGGTCCGTGTCACGGCTCACCTCCCTGAGGAGGATCCCTGCCTGCCTCTGGTTTTTGGTTCCTACCCTGGCTCTGGGCAGCCTGGCCTGGTGTGGCACCTGAGAGGGAGGGATCTGAGCCTTCCCAGAGGAGCAGAGCCACAGGGGACTGGTGGCATTCTCGGGGCCAGCTCGGGGCCCCTGCTCTGCCCAACCTCCGGAGCTAGGAGAGGTCAGAGTGCACGCCTGGCTCTGAGCAGAAGGAGCTGGATGGCTGCACCTGGGATGGACAGCCCTCACCATCCTCCCGTGCCTGCAGAGCCCTGATATCATGGAATTGCTCAGGCTGGAAAACACCTCCAAGATCATCGAGGTCAGCCTTGAATCCCCACTGTGTCACCAGCCCAGAGCACTGAGTGCCATATCCAGATGTTCCTTGGACACCTCCAGGGATGGGCACTCCACCACTGCCCTGGGCAGCCCCTGCCAAGGCCTGACAACCTTTTCTGTGAAGAAATTCCTTCTGATATCCAACCTGAGCCTCGCCTGGCACACCTTGAGGCCATTTCTTCTTGTTCTATTGCTACTTGCCTGGGAGAAGAGCTCAACCCACACCTGGCTGCTCCCTCCTGTCAGGAGCTGTGCAGAGCCAGAAGGTCCCACCTGAGCCTCCTTTTCTCCAGGCTGAGCCCCTTCCTGGCTCCCTGGGCTGCTCCTGGGGCCGCAGCCCTTCCCCAGCTCTGTTCCCGTCTCTGGACACTCCAGCCCCTCAATGCCTTCCCTGTGAGCTGCCCAGACCTGGGCACAGCCCTCGAGGTGCCCCAGCAGTGCCAGCCCCAGGGGACAATCCCCTCCCCAGTCCTGCTGGCCACTCTGCTTTGGATACAGATGCTCTGCTGATGGTCCTGCCCTCGTCCCTTGTGGGGCTGGGATGGAGCCCAGGGCAGCCCCAGAGCTCATGGGGAGAGAGGGGCTCATTCTGCCACCAACCAAGCCAACAGAGGGGCTTTCCTTTCTGCCCAGGCCTTCATCCAAATGCTGAAGTGGAAAACAACATTTTCCTGCTGGCAGTAAGTGGCTCCTCAGTTAATCACAGTGTTGTGACAGCAGACCCAAACACCGACTCGGGCTGGGTCTCCGATGAGAAAGGAAGAAGTAATCAATCAGTTGGGAAAGGAAATCCCAGGAGCGACGGGCTGGGTATTTGCCTCCACACTGCTGTGGCCCACGGAGCTGCCTTTCCACAAATAAACACAGTTTTGCTGAGTGACTCCCCAGAGGTCCATTAGAGAAGCAAACCACCCCTGCAGGAGCCAAACCCAACCCCCCAACAGGACACAGGAGGAAATCCTTGCTCATCACAGCTCCCCGAGAGCGATGGGGCTGTGCTGTCAGAGCTCAGCCTCCATCCTTGGCATGCACAGCCCTGGCTCCCTGTCACACTGTGTCACAGCAGCAAATCGGGACACACGTGGTGAGGAATTAGCTCAGCACAGGGAGCTGGAGGATCCGAGGGCAGGAACAGCTTGGGGATAAAAGCTCCAGGATTGCCTTTGGCTGAAGTGACAGTCCCGGGAGCTGACCAGAGGGGCCCTGGCGAGGTTGGAAGCACACATTAGCACCACATCCACCTGAGAGCTGTACTTCAGAGGGGTTCTGCCCCCTCCAGAGCTGCTCCAGGTTCTCCCCCGTGCAGGTGTCCACCTTGCCCTGGGCCGTGCTCCCATCAAAAACAGCTCTGGTGACACCATGTGCTCTCCCTTTGTAGCAGTGCTGAGCTCATGGGAAATCCTCGATAAAGTGACGCTTTCTTGGCTAAAGCACACCGCCTTCCTCTATCATTTGCTGTTCTTTTATGAGTCAGTGGTTTTACAAGCCCAGCAGCACTGCTGGACAGCCAGGCCATGTGTCCTCAAGCCACAGGGGTCACCCTGAACAGCAGCAGATGCTGTTCAGTCTGACTGGACCTCAGCTGTGCCCCACAGTGCTCTGAGGCAGTCCCAGTTACTCCTTCAGCTCCAGCACACAGGGTGCATTTCTGGAATCTGGGATACACTTTTCCTTCAGCCCCACGGGTGGGCATGACAGCATTTTGGCACCAAGAACCACCCATGTCCAATCCTCTATCACAACTCATCTTGGTGTCAGCATTTTCCATATGTAAGCCTTCAGACCAGGATGCAGCAGCAGCAAATGCTGTTTCTCAGGGCGTGGACATGATCCTGCTGCTGCTCTCTGCCAGCCCCTGGGCTCCCACCACAGCTCTGCTGCCTCCAGCCCTGGGCCACCCTCCTGCACAGACTGGATTTTTGTTATTAATTTTTAAATGTTTCACTGCTTACAGACTGCAAAAAAAAAAACAAAAAAAAACCAAACCAGCTCTGGCTGAAGGTCCTCAGGTATGTTTAGATCCTTCACCTCACAGTCCAAGGGCTACAGCCACTTGCGCTCCTTAATACTTACACTCTTTAGCACTGGGTCAAAAATGTTCTCTGAGCTGATTCAAACCCCAGAAAATCTCAGGAAGACTTGGCAAAGGCAAGGAAAGGAACTGCTGGGACTTGTCAGAGCTGGCTGTGGTCTCCAGGGAGACCTTGGAGGGTGGTGGATGCTGTCCCCAGCCCTCAGGGTGTCAAGTGTGATGTGTGCCCTCCAATGCACCTGAGGATGTCCTTCTGCCTCCTGCCTTGGCCCCTAAACCTAAACCTAGCCAGGAATCTCCTCGATGAGATACCTATGCACGAAATTCAACCACCACGACAGTTTCAGTGTTTCCCATCCCTACCAGATGCTCTGTGGCACCTGACAGGTACCTTCAGCTGTTTAAGGTGCTATTTCTTTTTCCCTTTTTTCCCCAGAGTGAGTGCAATAGGAGCAGAGACCATCCATTTTAGTCTAGGAACTGCTCAGTTCCATTAGTTTTTCACTCTGGGATGCTTGGTGGCTGTTTTTCAAACACTCTATTGCTAAAATCTTAGGAGTCCCTAGAGACCAAGGGTTGAAGTTGATGTTCATTCTGCTTGTAACACCAAGGGATTTATTATTATCATTTTATTTAAGCACTACAGCCGGCCTTGCACCAGCAGTAAAACCTTATCTTGCTATGACTAAGCTAGAGGAATCGCCTCCTGACTGCACCTTTCAAAAATTTCACTGTCACACAGGAGTTCATGCAAAATTCACAAGCCTGGATCATCAGCTGTAGTTGTGCTCAACTCCCAAACCCCGCCTGGAAGGGTTTCCATTAGCTGCTGATTATAATAAATGACATGTAACACTCCATTGTTCATTCTAAAATAGTACATGAGATTCTTCCTGAATCGTCAGCTGAGAAAGGCATTTAAGTATCTATCAATGTCTCCCCTCTATTTTTTATTCTCCAGCACAACATATGAAATTATACAGTATTACTCAAAGAACAGCAGGGAAAGAGCAAAATCTGTATCTTAGCATGGGGGCCTGCAGTGCACACTCCCAAACTCTCTGTAATCCTCTTTCAACTCTGAGTCTATACAAACCTCTCTCTTCTCTTCACTAGGGGTCTTTTATACACATATATCTGTATGTTCTTGCAGTATTTGCAATTTATCATTGTAAAGGGATTGGGGAGTCGCCAGTTATTTACTTTCAGGTGTGCTCTGCTCCTGTTGGGGCTAATTTTATACTTCAAAAATAGAGATTATTTGCAGATTGGAAGAGACCAAGATGCTGCACAGGCACAAGAGAGTAAAGTCCAAAGAGCACAAGATTGCTGGAGATTCAGGAGCACCAGAGCTCTCCATGCCCCCCTTAAAAAGGGGGACATGTTCCCCCTTTTTTAAACCCTTCACTTATATAAGTTTTAAACCCTTCACTTCACAATTATATAAGTGATTTTCTCTGACATTGCTCTGACCATCATCTGTTCCTGTGATCAACAGATCAAGCCAAAAATCAGCAGAATATGGTGACCCCCAAACCTACCTCCTCAGTTATCCACTCAGAGGGTGCTGAAACACTGGCACAGGTTGCCCAGAGAAGCTGTGGCTGTCCCATCCTGGGGAACATCCAAGGTCAGCTTGGACAGTGCCCTGAGCAGCCTGAACCAGCTGGAGATGTCCCTGCTCATTGCAGAGGGTTTGAACTAGATGACTTTGAAGGGTCCCTTCCACCCACACAGAATTCTGTGATTCTGTGAAAGTTAAAACAAGCTTTTTTCACGTGCAAAGGATTAATTAGAAACACCCAAGTTCATCAGGAGACTTGAGTGGAAATTGCACAAAGAATAACCTCACCATAGGCTCTGATTTTCTGTGCAGACCTTACTATAGGACTCAGGAGGAGAATCACCCTAAAGAACCGCTCAGCCACGTGTGTAACCTCCTGGGTCCTTCCTGCCTTTCTTCTGGAGCAATCCCAGGTTCGAGGCAGTGGCAGTGGTGACCATGGGCAACCTGCTGCACTTTATGGGACAAACAAAGTGCTGGAAACTCCTCCAAATTCATTCATTTGGTAGGTCAGGGACCAACTCCCGTGAGAACATCCCACACCTGAGCATGGGGCTGCTTCTGTGCCAGCGACAGAGCAGCACCACCACTGATGGAGGGAAAACCAAAGCCCACCTTGGCTCCATTTTACAGCTTCCTACCCTGGAGGAAGGAGCCAGAACGAGGGGAGGGTGACTCACACCCTCATCAGCAGCACCCCATTATCCTCACTCTGCCTGGGGCTCCATGGCCACTCCAGTCACTGTGTGGCCCTGTGGTCCCCAGCAGGGATGGGGAAACCCTCCACACGTGGATCTGCCCCAGGTTTATTTTATCAAGTGTTGACATTCTGCTGCGATTCACTCAAGATTGGTGGGAGGACAACACGTCTGCCAGTATTGTGACAAGGTTTGAAGGCATATTTTATAGCAGAGGCTGCCAAGACGAGCTCTGTCTCGTCTGGAGCGTTAGCAGAACATGAGGAAGGTATCCATAGCTCCCCACACTTCATTAATTTCTAATTATCCTATCTTTGCTTTCTGCATTATCACTTATTTACCAAACACAGCTCTATTGGACCGCCCAGTTCCTTATAACCAGCAAAGCCATTGTTATGTTAAAACCAATGTTCTAAATGTTATTTATTATTTGATAAACCTTGTGTAACCCTGAATGAGGACATTAAACGGCAAGAACACTACTTCAAAATCCCATTTTAAATAAGTCACCAAGACAGCTGTGCCTTTATAAAACACATTAGAGTGGCACTCAGAGCACATATGGCTCAGGGATATATACAAATTATACAATTTCTGTCATTCGATCAAATAAGAGGGACGTTTTGACCCCAGAAATGAGTCAAATGTAAGTTGTAATTCCAGCCCCACCGGAGGCCCCGGTGGTAATGGATCCTGACGGCTGATCAAAGAGCCCTGACCATTTGACCCACCAGATCAGCGACTCACTGTATCTATTATGGCTAATACAGACCCCAGCTCGGAGATATATGGAGGCAGAGAGATAAAGGGCGAGAGATGCAGTAGATAAATGTTGATTTATACACATCCAGGCACGGGGGTACATCCGCAGATGGATCCCACGTGTGCGGGAAAGGGCAGGCGTGGCCAACCCCACACTAACATTTACACAGCTGAAGACAGATGCTGTGGATGTGTGTGCACGTGACAGACAGAATCTCTCTGAACTGCCTCTCCCTCGGGGTGTCAGCACAACCCCTGCACCCACTGGGGCTCCCCGATTCACACACAGCCAGGGAAAGCCACCTGCTGTTCTACACACAGGGTGCCACGGATCTGCTCTCGTGGCAGGGTGAGCAATCCCACCCGCAAGTTACCCCATGTCAACCTAATGCCCAGAGCCCAAATTAGAGCCTTTGTGCTGCTCCACACATCAGGTGAGACACCTTGAGACACATTGACAACAGGTGTCTCACCAGGGCTGGGTGAAATCCTGCCTTTTCCAGTCAAAGAATCCCAGAATGGTTTGGGGTGGAAGGGACTTTGGAGATCATCTTGTTCCACCCCCTGCCATGGGCAGGGACACCCTTCACTGTCTCAGGTTGCTCTGAGCTCCATCCAGCCTGGCCTTGGACACTGCCAGGGATTCCATCTGCTCTGGGAATCCTGGTTTTTTCTATTATAGAATCCTAGAATGGGTTGATGGGAAGGGATCTCAAAGCTCATCTCGTTCCACCCATTGCCATGGGCAGGGACACTTTCCACTGCCCCAGGCTGCTCAATGCTGCTGTGCAACCTGCAGGCCCCCAGAACAACCACAGGACAGATTTGGCTCCTGGCAGCCAAAACTGATGTTTTTGATACACAGACAGGCAGCACGAGCTCCTCATATTTCTCTGAGGAATAGCATTAGGAGGAGGAAACAATGTGCAAATAATTTTGCCGATTTAACTTCCCCGTTTCCAATTTAACTCTGAAATTTTCAACACTTTGTAGCAGTGGGTCCTGTCTGTGCCCTCACTTCCAAAAGCAAAGAGCTCCCTGGCCTGAACAGACCACACTGGTGTTGAACAGCCTTCCCACGAGGAGTCACACAAATTAACTTGTTGGGACAGAAGCAGGTTGCTCAGCTGGAATAAGCCATGCACTTATATCTCCTAGGATTAGGCAGGAGATCCAAACTGTCCAGTGATGAATAATCAGCTTTTTCCTCCTTCAAGCTGCCTGTTGCCCTGCCAGCAGCCAGAGGTATTCCTGGAGGGAGGGGAAGTGCAGCAAACACCCTCCCTAAGGCTTTCCTTAATGTCCCCCCACTGACCAGGCAGAGTCACAGCCCTGCTCCCAAAAGCCAAGGACAGAGGTCCCCAATGCCATGCCAGAGCCTGGCAGCTCCCACAACCTCATCACACCACCCCCAGCTCCCTGAGGAGGCATTTCTTCCCCCAGAACATGGGATGGTGGTACCTTCTCACAGGGCACTCTCAGCATAGTTAACCCATGTCTATAAAACACCCATGGGCTCTTCCTGCAAGTGCAAAAGTCTTGATGCCAAATAAAACCAACCTCATTCCTGCCCTGGAATTTCCCAACCTTTCCTTTTCCTGGTATTACTCTACTTATCACAAAGACCTTAATAAATGTCTTTTCCTACTGATTTTGCAGGTGTTTTAATTTTTTTTACCAGCACCATTGCATTTTTGCTCATCTTTAGGAGTACTTCATATGGTTGGGAATCTGTCCATTCCTTGAGATTTTTTGCATTACTTAATTCCTTGTCTTTGTTTGGGTAGGGGGGTGGGAAAGAAAGAAGGAAAATTGACAGGGGTGAGGAATGATGCTCTGCTGACTCCATGAGACACAAGAGATACCTCACTCATCTCGGGGGTCAAATGTCTGCCATGGTTTGATCAGATGTCAACCTGCATTTATACTCTGGCCTCTGCTGGAGGTTGAATTACATTTCACATTTGACTCACTTCTGGGGTCAAATGTCCCTCCTATTTGATGGAACAAGAGGAATTATTTTCCCCAAGCAGGCTGTGCTGGCGTGAGCTGTCAGTGCTCTCATTATGTTTTAGGCTCCTTTATTTCTGCATTTTGTCCTCACAGAGTCCAACCCTTCTGGGATGACAAGAGCTGCAGCCATGGCACAAAAGCCATCCCAGCGAGGAAGATGAAGGGAAGGAAGAGGTCACCTGGCTTCCACGTGTTTTGGATGGTGCTTTGTGGGGGTTTTATAAGGGTTTTTTGTGGGTTTTTGTTTCTTCTTCCCTCAAACTGGCAGCTGAGCAGGGCAGGGAATAATGAAGGAGAGGAAAGAGGACCCTGATCCTGGTTTTACCACACTCTTGCCATGAGAAACTGCAGAAACCTAGAAAAGTTTGGGTCGGAAGGGACCTTAAAGGCCATCCCATCCCACCCCTGCCATGGCAGGGACACCTCCCACTGTCCCAGGTTGCTCCAAGCCCTGTCCAGCCTGGCCTTGGACACTGCCAGGGATCCAGGGGCAGCCACAGCTTCTCTGGGCACCTGCGCCAGGGCCTCACCACCCTCACGGGGAACAATTCCTTCCCAATATTCCCTCTGGCAATGTGAAGCCATTCCCCTTGTCCTGGCACTCCAGGCCCTTCTCCTAAGTGCCTCTCCGGCTTTCCTGGAGTCCCTTTAGGCACTGGAAGGTGCTCTAAGGTCTCTCTGGAGCCTTCTCTTCTCCAGGCTGAACAGAACTTCCTTAGGATCAAAAATCAGACAAGGGCCTGAGATGAAGCTGCTGTCAGGGAGCTGCAGGATCACGATGGAGAAAATACCCAAGCATTGCAGTGTGATGGTTCCAGTCCTGAGTCTGTAGGATTTGCCTTTGTCCCGAAGGATCCCAAGGGCTTTTGGATGTCCCATGTGTGCTGTAAAGGAATCTCAGGGCTGGTGGTTCAGCAGCCCCTGAGGTGAGACTGTGGAACGCCGCCCCTTGCTGTTTAATGTACTCCTTCGGCTTACAGCAGGTTTAGCAAACAATAAAAACCATCTGGAGCCCCCATGTAAATAACAGAGTCATTCAGTCATTAGTCCTGAAGTCATGGCTGGGGCTGTAAAAGCAGTAAACAAGTGCTGATGTGCAGGTAAATAAATGGAGGTGAGGAGGAAGCTGCTCCCCATCCTCCTCGGCCAAAGCTCCTGCTGGGTGTGAGCCAGCAGTGACATCCCTGCAGGGCATGAACTGGGATCCCCAGCTTCCCTCCCAGTGACCCTCCTGCCACCCCAGCTGAGGCTACTGGGTGTCCCTGCAGCATCCCACAGAGCCCCAGGTGCCACCCTGCACCGCTGGGTCCCACTCCCAGCTGCTCTGACTGTCCCACACCAGCACAGGGAGGGGAGCTGGGGCTGCCAGACAAGGCAAACGTCCCCATTAACTGTCCATGTCACTCCCTGTAGTGCTTTTGCCGGTGGAGAAAGCAGCAGCACAGCCTCTGTGCACGAAGCCATCCCTGAGATGGGGGGACCTGCCCTCCTCTGCCAAGGGAAAGAGCCTTCCTCCATTCCCATCCTTAATTGCTACCCCAAAATAGGAAATAAAGGTCAGCAAGGAAACAGAGAACCTATGGCTCAGGTTACAGAGATCTAAGCTGG
This sequence comes from Acanthornis magna, assembly GCA_036785705.1. Taxonomy (NCBI): domain Eukaryota; kingdom Metazoa; phylum Chordata; class Aves; order Passeriformes; family Acanthizidae; genus Acanthornis; species Acanthornis magna. The sequence continues at coordinate 1,853,962 of JAWUZG010000015.1, forward strand.
TTGGTCCTGCTCCAGTACATGAATCCTCCACCACAGGACAATCCCTGCTTTCCTTTGGAGGTCAGCCCTCCTTGAGGGGCAGCAAACCATTCCTAACCCCACAGCATCCCTCTGATTCCCCCCCATGCCCACCCACGGGGAAAGTGGGATGAGATAGGTGGTGAGAAGGGAACATGAATGGTTCACAGTGGCCATGGCTCTGCCCCAGTCCAGCCTGACCCTGCAGGCCGGGCAGGATCGTGGCCAGGAGCTCTGCTGGTCCCTGTGCCAGCAGTGCCAGCCCTTCCCAGTGAGGCTGTGAAATCCTTATCCCCTGGGGTTTAAAAGGCAAAATATCTACAACAACTGTCCCATGAGCATCCACCACCTGTGGCTCTGCATACCCCTGGCTGGGGCACCTCGGGGTCACCCCATTCCTTCCCGTATTTACTCACCCTCTGGCAATTCCTGGCTCTAATGATCAGCCCCACGCCGTTGTTGATTGAACACATATTTGTTTCTGGTGAATCACTCAACAGCACAAAGTTTGCTGTTCCTTCCCCACCCTGGAAATCCTCCTCTCGCAAGAACAACCTCTCCCCACGCCGCGGTGGTGACGGCTTCCAGTGCCAGCTGCCAGAGCCACGGCACGAATAACTCTCCCAAGCTATGAGCCATGCTCCAAGGAGGCCAACCACAGGATTTCATCCCATTTCCAGAGTAATCTGCACAGAGTTTAATCCCTGCTGCTGTTGGAGCACCACGGGTGACTTGCTAGCCTTGTAACCCACTGTGATGTCCCAAACCCCAGGGGCACTCTGTGGCCCACAGGGTGAGTCTGTGGTCAGCAAAACAGCCCAACACGACCCAAAAAGGGCTGCTGGAATGTGTCAGCAAGGAACTGGCACCTTCCCTCACAAGGCTGATGTGATGAGGGTGCAGCACCTCTAACCATGTCACGCCACCACAGAGGGATCCTCAAGGTGCCACCTCTCATCCCCAGGTCAGGGGGAGAGAAAAGCATTTGCTAAATTCCTCCTCTCCCAGCAGGACCTAAGCATGGGCTTAACTTTATATAATCACAGAACTGTTTGGGTTGGAGGATCATCTTAAAGACCGCCTTGTTCCAACCCATACACAGGTTTAGGGCCCCACTCTGTGTCTTTTCCAAGTGTATCCAAGCCCAGAGAAGGCTCAGGCACCTGCAAGCCATGAACACTTCTATTCTGGTCCCCCACATGTGGGTTTCCAGCTCCAAAACAGGAAACCTTTGATTCCTTTTTCTCCCCTAACTGTTAAATCTATTTAGCTACAGGAAACACTCCACATGAGGGAAGGAGACACCTGAACTGCACACAATACTTGGAAACTTCACTGCGTCCAGAAACACCAAATGCACCTTCATTTTGAGTGAGGGTCGCTGAGGCACAGCTTTGCAGCCTCTCTGCTGGCAGAGCCAGGATGGAATTGCATCCCACTCCCTCCACCAAGTGCACCCACTGCTCCTCAGCAGCAGCTGGGCTCTGACCTCTTCCATCTGCCCAGGAGGGCAGATTCACAGAGAGATCCTAGAATTTGTGCTTGGGCATAGCCTAAATCCCCTAAAAATCTCACCCCAGCATAACAGCACTTACCTGGTTGGCCGATAGAAACTCCTGGGCGTTGTCGTTCATCCCCATGTACATGTTCTCCCCATCAAACTAGAAAGGCAAAAGAAAGAGTTAATGAAATGCCATCTGCACACCACGCTCCTGTGCATCCCAAATGCCTTCCTGGCTCTCCACATCGAGAGCCAGAATTCCCAGAAGAAAATCCTGAGCTGCTGTTTTAACACTTTTGAGCGCGTATGAGCACAACCTTGTCCCGGTTATTGCAGTGGGATATGCTAATACAGCATGGGTATGGGATTTTTTCAGTGAAATAAGGAATGAAGAGCTCCAATTCAAACAAATAACTCAAGAGTGTGTGAACCCACAGATGTACCCCCTCAGCAAAGATCACCCAAAGGAAGCTGTGGCTAAAATTCCTGCTAGACCATAGATATAAAAAGCCAACTTCTGTCAATAGAAATGTCCAGGACAGGCAGGTCCCACTCAATCCTCTTCCAGACTTCTGCATAACCCTCTACACCAAAGCCAAGCTCCTGCAGCAATGCAGAATCCCTGTGGAGCACTCAGGAGGGGTCTCTGTGCAAAGCCTGATTCCCCATCGTGCCACATCCATTCCCTCCTCTCCTGCTCCCCTGCCTGCCCTGCCAGGACTCTGCTCCACGGGCCAAAGCAGAACCAGCCACCGCTATCCCCACAGGTCCATCACACACCCAGCTCCCAGCTGCTGATCCAAATCAGCCTGCAAAACCCTCTGGAGAGCTACAGCTCTTCTCACTAATTAGCTACAACGGGAGCTTTTCACTCGCTCCCATTCCAAAGGAAGGAAAAAAGCCCTCCAGGATCGTCTCCAGCTCAAAGTACGGCTGGGGCAGGCCTCAAGGCTGAGTTCACAAATTAATTATGGCAATAAAAACGGGCTGTGCCATAAAACACTCCCCAGACGAGGATGGAGGTACCAGCTGTGAGTGACACCTTGCACTTAACAAGAGGAAGAGCCAACCCTCCTGCCCTTACCAGCAGGATGATGAATTGGAGATCGTTCACCCCTCGCCTGTTCTCTACTTCTCTGATATGAAGCTGATTCCAGTTATGCCTTAACAGAAATTGGCCATATTAAGAGCAATAAAAGTGAAATCTAAATAAAACCAGGTGAAGATTTTCAGCCTAGACAATTAATTACGCTCCCATTTCTCAGGATTAGCTATTAAAGTCAGCAGAGTTAGCAAAGCCAAGTGGGGGTAACAGGGCTCTGCTTGGCCTCAGACACCCTCTAATTGCCAAACCGTCCTCTGGCACAGCAGAGCAAACCAATTAAAAGCTGCAAAATTGGAGCAGGTATTGTGACACTCATTAAGTGATACCAGCTGCAGCAGGGTGGGAGAGGATTCCTGTGAACTGCTGGATTCTGTGAAATCCATCAGTGAGGCAGGAGCTGGGGGATGCCGTGAGCTCTGGGGCAAACAACTCACACAAAAGGCAGCCGGGTACCATCCACTTTAAACTGGATTTTCCTCCACCTGTAAGATGGTCACTGGCACAGCCAGCTCCTGCAGCACAGTTCCAGCACAGCTCCAGCACAGCTCCAGCACAGTTCCACCACAGCTCCACACTTCAGGCACACAGACCCAACCAGCTCTGCAGCCTAAACACCCTCTGACAGCCCAACCCACCCCAGCAGGGACACCTGAAAGGGGAAGCAGAGGTGCCAGAGGTTGGTGGAGAATCACAGAATCTCTCGGGCTGGAAAAGCCCTCTGAGAACCATTGAGTCAAATGCTCTCTCAGCACTGCCAAGGCCACCACTAAATGATGTCCCCAAGTGCTACCTCCACACATCTTTTAAATCTCTCCAGGGGTGGTGATGCCACCACTGCCCTGGGCCACCTGTTTCAGTACCTGAGAACCCTTTCAGTGAAGAATTTTTCCCCAATATCCAATCTAAACCTGCCCTGGTGCACATGAGGCTGATTCCTCTCATTCTGCCCCATGTTACCCACGGGAAGAGACCAACCCACACCTGGCTACAACATTTTTCTTCAGGAAAAAAATTACCTTGAAAGTTACATTCAGCATCCTTCACTGGGTAGGGCCCAGGGCAGGACAAACACTCTCCTTTCTCCATATCCTTCTGTTTGTCAGAATCTATATTTTTATTGCTTTCCACTGTTCCCCTACCTCCATTCCACGATTCCTTCTGCCCTTGATGCCTTCATAACAACTGTAATGAATCCTGCCTTCAAAATTACTGTTCCTCTGATTGCCAGGCTGAGCAGTGAGCCTGAAAATCAAGACTCGAAATGCAATGGAAACTTTGGAACTTCCCCACTGCTGATAGGATTTTTTTCCCTCTCCTCCAGGCTATGAGGGTGCAAACAAATTTATTAGAAATTCTCCCATCAGGATATTTTTTCAATTAGATGTTTGCCAGTTATGCAGCAAGCAGGTAGAGCAGATAAGTAATGTGCTCTCCCTCTTCTCATTATTGTTTCACTATGGAATGTACTTCAAAACAATCAACCCCATCATTCCGGGTAGATTTATGGTAGAAACAGAAATTTTAATATTTCTCTTTGGTTATAAATGCTTCCTCCCTTTTTTCCTTCACTCTAGCTCCTGTTCCAGACCTGGATACAGCCATTCCTCACCCTCCTTATCCCCAAATCAATCCAACCTGCACTGAATGGTGTGGCAAGGATCATTTTCCAGTCCTAATTCAAAAGGAACATCCTCTTGTGCAGTTGTCTTAATCATCCTTTTGCTCTGTTGCAATTACTTAATTTGATTATTCTTTGGCTAATAGGAGCAGCCTATTAGCCAAATCAGTGGCTGTGGCTGATTCTCACCCTCTCCTGCATGAAACGAGCACGAAGCTGGGGAGGGAAGGAAAAACAAAAGAGGGAAATGGAAAGGGACGGGGAAGAAAAAGGGGAAGGGAAAGGGTGAGAGAGAAGGGAAAAGGGAAGGGAAAGTGCCCCAAATTCTACCAATTTTGGTGACAAAGCCAAATGAACACCATCAAACTGCCTTGAACTCCAACCCAAAGGACAGGCAAGACTCCACCTCGTGCCACAGGAGGTGACTTTGCCTGGCGCTGGTGGATAAGGACATGGATGCTGCCAACCCTATTCAGAGCAGGAGTCCCAAGGACATTAGGGCGATGGACACCGAGCCTCAACTGCACCCCTCCATGGGACACCCTACTGAGTATTTTGGGTCCAAGCAAAAGATTAAAAAAAGTTCTATTCTGTGAGAAAACACCCTCTGAAATGTAGTTTTTCATGGAGAATTTAATTAAAAATATAATTCTTCTATTACAGCTCTTCCAGGGGAGCTGCAGCTGCCACTGCTGCTCTATCAGCCCATGCACGGAGCTCAATTCAGATGCTGTTGTACAAAGCACTTCTTAAATTTTTATTGCTTTTCTAGTCTCACTTTGGTTTGTTATTTTTTCTCCACAGCATTCTTTTCAAACCTGTAAACGTGCCCAGAGGTCACACGGGTCCCGTGTTAGCAAGATGAATATGAATAAGAAAAACAAATGCAGGCAGCAGGCTGGGACAGACCCCAAAGTGCAGCAGCTGTGGGATCCCCAGCTCTGTGCAAACATGGAGAACAAATGTTTGCTAACTGGGAAGGGCCCAGTGGAAAGAAACACAACCTCCTGCCAAGATTACAAGAAGGTGTTACTTTTTCCTGGATGGCACTGCCAGCTTGCACAGTTTTATTATGAATCCCATCAGATCCTTTTTATTTTCTGAGAGCCATGAAGTGAGATGGAAACTTCAGCTCTGTAAGAAATCGTGGAATCACAGATTGGTTTGGGTTGGAAGGGCTCTTGAAGATCATCCAGTTCAACTCCCCAGACATGAGCAGGGCCTTCCACTAGGCCAGAATATGTTGGCAGAATTCATACCAGAAATAGCCGCTGTGATAACTGCAAGGTCTCAAAAGCCTTCCAAACTTTTTATTTAATTTTCTTTTTCTTTATGTGTGGTGGGTTGGGTGGACTTCTTTATTTTGGATTTTTTTTATTTCTTGGAGGGGTCTTACCTAAATTTTTACACTCCGTTGTTGGCAATACTAAACCAGAACACCTAAACTGCAACTCCACTGAGGTTCTAAAGCTTGAAAATATGGCCTGTTAACACAAATCCAGCTCTAATTAAGAGCCATCATTATCAAGGAGCTACTAAATGACCAGTTAAGAGCGAACTGGATGCCTCCAGTGGCTCCTACTGCTCAGAGCTGTGAACCCTTGCCTCTGTTTCTCCTCCTTGGACACAGGGGATGGGCAGCAGGTTCTCCCTCATGCCAACCTCATTCCCAAACTGGGTGCACTGGGGATATCACCTTTCACTGGAGATTCTTGGGATGCAGCTGGGTTTGTTTCCCCCCGAGCTACACCTCAGCTACCACTAGCACCAAGACAGACTGACCCCAAATAATGCCGTGCAAGAAATGCCTTTAGGTTTTCAGCGAATAAAAGTCAGGACCCAATACTAATAATCGCAGCCCGTGTGCTGCTGGGGTTCATTCAGCTGCCTCCGATGGCACATGCCCACCATGGGGAAACATAACTCTTCTTTAGAGAGTGTTACAGGAGTAGTTTTATCCACAATCCATTTTTATCAGCATTATTTGAGCGGCACATTCCGCTTTAAGTGCATTTTGGCTGGGGTACTTCCAGCCCTGATGCCCACGATGCTGTTCCTGCTCATCAGGCTCAGCCCCCTGAGGGATCCAGAGCCAAGGACGCTGGTGCTGGCAAAGATCCTCTTTGTACACATCTCTGGGATGTGGAATATTCGCTCCAGCCCTGCCCCTGCCAGCGCTGCTGCTGGCTGAGCTGCCACTGCAAATTCCTGCAGGAGTAATTTAGCATCCCACCTCTTCAGGGAATACATGGCTGAGGTTAGCTTAATCTCTTTAACTGCACTTCCCCCATTAAGGTCTTTACACAACCTCTGGCCCGGAGTGATCTACTTAGCATTATTTATTTGTGCGCTGAAATGCTTGGATAGCCCCTCGGTTGATCCTGTCAGGGAGGGTCAGGAGTTCAGCGCTAGATTTACGGTTCCCCCCAGGAGTGCCCTGCCAGGGAAGCTCGGAGTCTCCATCCCGGCCACGCACTGCGATTTGTTTGGGGACAAATGGCATTAACAGGGAGCATGACCCCACAGCAGGTGTCAGAGGCAGAACACCAACCCAGCCTCCACAGGAGCCACCGGGGCTTTGAGGGGCTGAGTTTTCTACAGACAGTCAATATTCTCATACGTTATCCCAGGGGAAATTCAGATTGATACAGTTGAAGTCTGGAGCCTTAAAGCCTTACAGTAAAAAGTGGTTTGTTTGGTCGATTTGCTTGTTTTAAGGACAATTTACAAGCAGGGTAAAAGCCTGGGAGCAGTTATTTCTCAAATGCACCAGGAACAGGAGACCTGCAGAGCAGGTGGGGCCGAGGTTTGGTAGAGGCTGTCATGAAACTACAACCAGGTGGGAAAGAAAGGAATGACCTGCACCAGCCTGGACACTGCAGGAGTGAAATTCAGAAATTCCCAGACTCCCTTAGAAAGACCAATCTGAGCAGGGCTCACACTGGGCTGGCCAGAAGGAAAACACATAGAATCAACCAAGGAAATGCTAAGGAAGAGCCATGGCCAAGTGACATTGACCCACTGCTCTAGAGCAATGCCAGGGAAGCATTGCTCATGACAACTAAGACACTGAGGGGCTGGAGCGTGTTCAGGGATGGGAACGGAGCTGGGAAGGGTCTGGAGACCCAGGAGCAGCCCAGGGAGCTGGGAAAGGGCTCAGCCTGGAGAAAAGGAGGCTCAGGGGGACCTTGTGGCTCTGCACAGCTCCTGACAGGAGGGGCCAGCCGGGGGTGGGGGTTGGGCTCTGCTCCCAGGGAAGAAGCAACAGGATGAGAGGAAATGGCCTCAGGCTGTTCCAGGGGAGGTTTAGATTGGAGACAAGGCAAAGCTTCTTCACTGAAAGGCTTGTCCAGCTCTGGCACAGCTGCCCAGGGCAGGGATGGAGTCACCATCCCTGGAGGGATTTAAAAAATGTGTAGATGTGACACTGGGGGACATGGGTTAGTGGTGGCCTTGGCAGTGCTGGGTCAATGCTTGGGCTCAGAGCTCTTTTCCAACCTGAATGATTCAATGATTTCAAATGTCTGATCTTCCTTCTCTGCTCCCAAACAAACAGGAGTGGGAAGTGGAAGGTTCTACACCAGCACGTCCAACTCCCTCAGTGTGACCCCATCCCACCCCAACTACACCCCAAAGGAGGCCCAGAGGGAGCTGAGATGAGGGACCTTGTACCTCTCAGAGCTTGCTGAAGAGTGAACAGATCCCGAAGAAAGGTGAACTGATCTTTCTGGCTGAGCTTCTCACAAGGTTCTTCAAAAAACAGCTCTAAACCCCAAAACCCAACACACCATGGGACTCAGGGGAAAGGTTCTCTCGCTCACAGCAAGACCCTCAGTAGGTTTTGGCAAGCAGAGGATCATGGCCCAAGACCCATCTGCACTCAAATCTATCCAGCTCATCATATAACTGATCAGGAAGGGCTCAGTTTATTAATGAGACAGAAATTATTCAGGCCAGCCGAAACTAAAAGCGACTTTGAATAGCTCTGCATTAGGCCTCTCGCTGCACTAAGTGGCACTGAGGAAATGGAAGATTAAATTTAATGTCAATAAATGCAAAGTAATGCACTGAAGAAAAGCAGTCCCAATGACAGACATGACAATGGGCCTTAAAATAGCTGCTGCTCTCCAGAAGAGAAACTGTTCTGGAGAGTTCACTTCCAACTTTTGCTCAGTCCTCAGCAGCTGCCAAAAATGCCATTCAAGTCTAAGAAGCAATCAGGAAAAGAGCAAAGAATGAAAGATCAAGAATTATTTTGCCATCTGTACTGTCAGAAGAAGGAGAGAGGGCAACTGCAAGGGGATCCAAGGAGTGAAATGGCACACGTGGATGAGGAGAAGGGTGTGATGAAGGGACAGAAGGGTGTTAGATGGACTCAACGAAGATGTACATGAAAAAATGAAATGAGAGTGTGGTTCTAACAGCCTAAAACCAAGGAGACAGACACTGGAATTATTAGCAAGTGAAATAAAGCCCTTGCAGAGAAGTTCTCCATACTGGGGCCAACAGCAAAACCTCTTGCTGCAGGACGCTGTGGCCTAGAAGGATCCAGAACAGCAACTGGACAAATGAGAGATGAGTGACAAATCCCGACCTGTGAGCTCCTGGGAGCTCTGCGGGCAAATATAATCTCATTTTTTAGCATATGGGTGGTCAGATATCATTGTGGGATCTCCATCCCTAGAGATACTCAGAGCTCAGCTGGTCCAGGCGCTGCACAACCCCACGTGGGTGGCCCAGCTTTGTTTGGGGGGCTCGGGACACACATGTCCCTCAGGGCTGGCAATATTTGGTGTTTGGGGGCTTCTGTGACACGTGATCATGTGATACTCACACAGACCTCCACCCCCAAAGCATCTCCAGCATCCCCTTTTATTCTCCCGAGCTCGAGGCTGGAGAGGTCTGAAATGCCACCACTATTCGAGTGACAGCGTTCATTTATCTAAGAGACTGGCTGGCTTTCTGTCAACGCTGCACACAAAATTATTGTTATTACATTATTTGGGGGGGAATGAGGCCTTAAACTCATTTACCTGGATCTTTCAGAGCCATGCAAAGGAGTTCAAGCTCTTCACATACACACACAAAAACCTTGTCCACTGAAAGCTACAGGGAGCAGCAGAATTTAGTCCTAAGACTGACATGGAAATAGATTAATTTTTTTTTTCCCATTTCATATTCTAATTACAATTCTTCTCCCCCTACTATTTTCTGTTCTCATTACAGTCTTAAAATTGCTCTGCAAATTCTGTACCTTATTCTTCTCTTCCTACCATCTTTGTCATGGAAATGAGAAACAGAATGTATAAGCATGAAAATATTGCAGAGATCAAAATTCTGCTTAACCCTTTCTCGTGCGACTCCAAAAAGAAGCGAGAGCAGCACAGAGCAGCTGATCCTCCACCCAGCCTCCTCTCCTCCTCCCAGCTGCACTGAGGGGGACGATGCTCAGGAAAAGGGTGATTAATTTAAAGGCCAAAGTCCCTCACGGTTGCACCTCGCTGTGCACGGAGCAGGGGTTGGGGTTTCAGCTTAGCAGGTTTTGCCCTCGAGGGCAGATGTTGAGCTAATACATTCTGACTGTGCTCAGATGATTGTGTTTAGCTTTTAGCCTGGTGTAACGCTGCTGGGGAGAGCTGCTGCTGCTGCTCCGAGTGCTCAGATCTCCATCCTTTCCCCTGGCACCCAGAGCTCACCAGAGCTGCAGCCAAAAAACAAATCCTTCCTGATTTTCTCTCCAAGTCTGGGCATGGATAAGGAAAACAGGGAGATGAGCAGCACCTCCTGCTCCCACCCAGGACCTCCCCAGCCCCTTGCTGACCAGCTCAATGCTGTTTATTTTGCAGCACTGCTGCTGCAAGGCTCAGGCATGTACATCACTTCCTTCTCAAAACCAAACATCAAGCACATCCGGAGCTGTTTATCACAGGTGCTCGAGGAGTTTATCTGCAGAAAAGCATAAATACCAGGCCCTTGCTGAGCTGGCTCTTCACCCACCAGCAGCTGAAGGAACCTGGTGAGGGGACGGAGGAGGGTACAGGGATGCAACACTGACCTGGCGTGTGTTAAATAAATACAATAAGTGATAATGAGCAATAACTGCACTGCCTGCTCCTCCAGCAGCACTTGTAATTCACAGGAAACTGAGAGAGGCAGAAAACACGCAAAGATCTAAAAGAAGCTGCGGAGACTCTGTGCTAGAACAGTGCCAGCGTCAAAGGCACCGAGGAACATTGTTTTCTGCAAGATAAAACCTCGGGGCTGGGATAAAAATAGAGCTGATACCTGTCTGCCTGGGAAGCAGCTCCCAGCCTGGCTCTGCTCTGGGAGTCTTTGTGGAGATGCTGATTTGGAGAGCAGAACATCAGCCCTGGCTGCAGCCAGAGGTACCACTGGAGCCACTGGAATGGCCAAGGAGCCCAGGGAGCAGCTGGGAATGAAAAAACCTTAAGCAGGGAGGCTTTCCCACCCTCTGGTTTGGTCCCCTTTGCCCAGGGAGCGTGCAGTGTGCACAGCGATGCTCAGCCGCGCTCCCAAAGTGAATTCCTGGATGGAACCACAGCAATTCCTTGGGGAGCGAAGGTGGCAGTGCCAGCACCAGCAATGCCTGGGTGATGCTGGGTTTGAGTACACACACACAGCAGGAATGGGCTTGGAAATCTCTGTTTGTCTTTTCTCGACTGCACAGAGAGTAAATAGCGAAGTGAGGAACAGAGCTGTGAGGGAGCAGGGAGGAGATGCCTCAAGGCTTGGCCCTTTTTTAAGGCCGTGTATTTTGCTTCCCATCCCAGTGCCTTCCTGGCAGTGGTACAGGTAAACAGCCTGGATCCCAAATATCTCCTAATTCACTCCAGTCATTCATAAAATAACACATGCTACTCAATTGATACAAAAAAAATAGAAGCTCTAATTCACACCACAGGCCCTGTTCTTTCAGCACAGATTAAATATTACAAGGAAATTCCTTACTCAGAGGGTGGGCAGGCCCTGGCACAGGTGCCCAGAGAAGCTGTGGCTGCCCCTGGATCCCTGCAAGTGTCCAAGGCCAGGTTGGAGCAGCCTGGTGGCTGCTAGTGGAAGGTGTCCCTGCCCATGGCAGGGGCTGGAATGAGATGAGCTTTAAGGTCCCTTCCAACCCAAACCTTTTCCAAGCAAGACTACATTTCCGCCCCAAAGAATTCAAGATCTTGTCTATTTTCTTCTCTTGCAAAGAAAAAGGGAAAAGAATAATCAATTTTTCGAGACCATGGGGAGCATTATGCAAAACCAGCTAGCTGGGAGGAAAAAAAAAAAATCAGACATCTTCCATGCCAGTCATTTAGAAAATAGTTTCCAACACACAGATATTTGGCACCAGCAAAAACCTGCTTTCTGTGGTTCTGCACTCCACTTTGTATGCAAATATACTCTTGCAGTGGTACATAGAATGACTTGCAAAAAAAAAAAAAAGGGGCTGACAATGTACAACGCATTTCACAATGTTTGGACATGTTCCTGACTCAAAAAGAAGAAAACTAATGAAAGGTGAGGTCTTTAAAGACAAAATAAAACAAGGATGATAGGAAGATAATTTCTGAAATCACAAGGGCAGGTTGGATGGGGCAAGCTGATCCAGAGGAACCATGTGGTTCCGTGTCCCTGAGAAGGGCAAAACCCCGGGAAGCAGCGCATGGAGCGGGTCAGGAGCAGGGTGGGAGCTGCAGAGGCACAGGATCCCAACACCTGTGGCCAGGCTGAGGCTGGAGCTGCACCACCCAAACACAGCACCAGGGCTGGGGCTTCACACGCCCGAGAGCCAAGGCGTGCACAGCCAAGGTCTGACAGAAGCTGAGGCTCAGCAGCGTTTCCCACGGGCCACAGCATCACATGGGAAGGTGCCTCCCCAGGCAGCGTCACCACATCCTCGCAGCCCTGCTTCATCAAGTGCTGAGTTAGGTCACACGGAGCTGCTGAGCTGTGTTTCCAGCCCCACCACCCCATCGCCCTGACCTTGGCTCCCTTGGGCCACATGTTGCACCCAAAGCTTCATTCCCAGCCTCAGCTATTAAATATGAACCCCTCCCCAACCACTTCCCTCAAGCACTTCTAATCTCAGCTTTTCTTCCTTGTTTTGCCACCTCTCTCCTCACTTTATCCATCTTTCCACCACATTTTACTGCCCTCTGACATTTTCATTAGGGCTAAAGGTGTTCTGTGCTTACTGCAGCCAAGCTGGTCTCAGGTTTACTTGTTAAAGATCTCCCTTAGTGCTGAAAATTCTCAACATGTTAAAAAGACGGTTAAAAACTCATTAAAATTAATGAAACTAATCAGAAAGAAGCACCTCTGATTATTATTATTATGCCCCTGCCTCGCTGTAAATAATTGAATAAAGATATTATTATGACTATTATTATTATTGCTATTATTAACCCTAACAAGAAGTTTAAAGCATGTTGATGAGAAAGAGAAAACAGCAGCTTTGCCCGACTAATTAATGACTTAAATAAAAATAAACAAAGGGAGTCTTCCCGATTTTAGCAAAGTCCTGCCTTTTTCCAAGCAGTTAAAAGCAAGACTGACAGCTTTATAGATAGGGAAATGGGCAGATAAGATAAACACACACAATACAAACTTGTCCAAAGCTTTTACAGTCTTTCTCTGCACCACTTCCAGCTCATTAAATTACAGTATTACTATAGATTTTGCAGCAAAATTATCTTTTATCTCGTCTTCTTTTAAAGCTATTTGGCATTTGCTGGTATTTTCTATTATAAATCTAATTGCAGATTCCAAACAGACAAGGGCTCATTAAGCCTTAATTATGCACATGTTGTTTTCAACAAACATTTTCATTTGGACTGCTGTGAGCTGTAATTGTTCCGAAGGCACTGCAGCCTCCCATTACCCACATCCCTGGGATGGCAAAAGCTACTTTCAAGTAGGTCAGGGCTGGGCTGAAAAATCCATTTGGGACCTGTGGATTTTGGGTTGTGCTGCTCTGGTGGGAATGTTGGGATGCCCATGGTGATGGCACCCACCTGCACCCAGCCCTGTCGTGGGGTTAACCACAAATTCATGGAATGGTTTGGCTTGGGAGGCCTTGAAAGGTCATTTATTTCCAACACCCCCGCCTTGGGCAGGTGGAGGGGAGCAGGGAGGAGCCCTGGGCATGGGATGGGGAATGGGATGGATGCTCTTCATGGGAGCAAAGCCAGTGGGGGTGAAGTGCCAACAGCTTGCCTTTGGCTAAAAGCAGGAATCAGGACCTCTGCTTGGGAACTCCTGTTGGGAACAGGCTGCCCAGGGCAGTGGTGGATCACCATCCTTGGAAGAGTTAAAAAACAAGAGATGTGGCACTTCCCAGGCTTAATGGGCATGGTGGTCCTCAGTGGAAGGTTGTACTTGATGATCTTGGAGGTCTTCTCCGATATTAATAATTCCATGGTTCAGGCACCTCAGAGGATGCTGCCAGCCCAGCCCAACATCTGCCAATATCTGGGCTCCAGCAGCCCAACATCTGCCAACATCTGGGCTCCAGCCCAACCCCAGGTCCTCCTCCAGCCACATCTCACAGTATGGCCACAAGCACCACAGGACAAAAACGTTTCAGCCCACCCAAAATCAAAGGAGGGTGGTGGGGAGCCCTCTGCACTTCTTGTTGGAGCCCTGGTTATGTTATGTTTGCACTCTGAAATAGGTAACCCACAAGAACAGCTGAGCTTTTATTGGCAGCTCCACCTTCCTCCTATCAGCACGAAAGCTGCATTTGCACACACTCTGGAATTACCAGAGCAGGCAGGAGCTGCAGGAGGACAATTTCAATGTCCTGGGTCCTTCCAAGCTCACCTACCCCTGGGACTCTGGGGCTGGAGTGTCCCGGTCAGCAGAGTGAGCCTATGCTGCATCCCAATGCTCTGGTGAGAAGCCACCAAATGCAAACCTCACCAGCCTCCCCAGAAGCTTTTCAGGGAAGAAAAAGTTCCTAATAAATAATTTCCTGTCTTATTAAGCTCCAAAGGGCTCACAAAGGTAGGCTGAAGGTGCTGGCTGCCGCTGGATCCAGGAGTTTGACAGGTTTTAGCCCCACTGGAAACAGCACAGTGTGAATACAATTGGTGGTGCAACTTCTACCCCAAATTCCCGCCAGCCAGGCATCCAACCATCTACCTCAGGACAACAGAGGTGCCCAGAAAAGGCCTTGTTTCTTTAAGAAATTAGTATTCCCCCTTCTTCAGGTTTCTTTCTCTCTTCTCAGGGTAGGACATGACAAATCCTGTCCTGAAGACTCATGTTGCCCTGTTAGAAGGAAAATGTGTCAGAGTAAGCATGAAAACTTATGGCCTTGCCTTTGAAAAAGAGAAGTTTTCAAGCAATAATTTGACCTAGAAAGGTTTTCTAGGTCATTTTGACTTGGCATGTATATGTCTGACCTACTAAATCTACCACAATAAAATTACAGTGTTCGTTCCAGCCTGTCGGTGTCAAATCATTCATAAATTCAGATGCACTGTTTACCCAACTGCTATTCATATATTCACAGGGAAGGTCTTGCCAGGCTCCTTCTGGGGGGAAGGATTTGCCCTGTTCAACATTAGCTCGCGCTGACAAAGGGAAAATGTAAAAGCTGCCCTGACAAGCTGAGCTCCCATCTTCCTCCCACAGCCCTCACCCTCGGATCACGCAGGATTTATGGCTGTGCCACCCTTGCAGGGCTGGTGAAACTCCCCAAACTGCCCCGCTGTGGATTTGCCACGGGGAGGGAACGCCAAGGCCTCGCTGTTGTCACTTGTGTGGGTGCAGGCACTAATCAGCACAGCCCCGCTAATGAAGAAACATTAACCCCTGCTGAAATCTTGTGCTCCAGCACTCTGCACCCCAGCTGAGAAACCACAGAGGTGACACTGGAGCTGCCACCAGCATGGCCCTGAGGAGACCAACATGGGCTTTACAAGAAAAGAAGCTCAAGCTCAGCCTGCCAGGACACACAGAGGAGCTGTGCTCGGTGGTGCTGGCTGCCAGTCGCAATTCCCAACACCAAAGGGTTTTCTTAAATCCACTTTCTTAAATCCACTCTAATATTTATTAATTCTCCTACATAATCCGAGCAACGCCTGTTAAAGGAACAATTGTGAGAGGTATTATGGAATATTGCTGTCCATGACCGTGTGGGCTGGGCTGTCAGAGTAGTCACCTGCAGGGGCTTCATCCCTTCCAGAGCGGAAAACATCACCTGACGAGCCAAAGGAACTCCAGGGCCGGGTCCAGCCCTCCCCACCGTGGGGCACTTCCCACTGGCACACCTGAGGAGTGCTGTGTATGGATATGCTGGATGGGGTTTTTATCCACATGAGAACAGTTTTGGCCTTGGGATGGATCCTGGCCCCGAGCATGCTTGCAGCCAACACCTCTGAACAGGGGGTGCAAGGCCAGGAGCCATGGAAACCCTGAGGAGACAGGTGCCCAGCCCCACTGCCCACCTCCCAGGATGTCCATCCTGTTTGCACCAGTGGGGCTCAGCAGCAGGGACTGTCCCATAACCGCTGTGTCCATGGACTGCCCCATAACTGCTGTGTCCATGGACTGCCCCATAACTGCTGTGTCCATGGCACTGTCCCACTGCCCCATAACTGCTGTGTCCATGGCACTGTCCCACTGCCCCATAACCGCTGTGTCCATGGCACTGCCCCATAACTGCTGTGTCCATGGCACTGTCCCACTACCCCATAACTGCTGTGTCCATGGACTGCCCCATAACTGCTGTGTCCATGGCACTGCCCCATAACTGCTGTGTCCCTAGCACTGTCCCACTGCCCCA